>JANUWF010001707.1:517500-1247277 GCA_026120185.1 Voacanga thouarsii
CTTGAATTCCATTGCACAAGAGCTGCTTAGCAGTCTCATTTGCACGCCTTTGGAAGAATTGAGGTCAAACATATCCTATCACATATAAGTCACACAAGTTAGTTCTCATCAATATTTGTCATAAGTCAAAACACAAGAGAATGCCCTTAGGGCTAACAAAAACCTATTGAGTACAAATGGGTCTACAAAAAAAAGAAAGGAGTAGACGAGAAAATGAAAACTTTCAATGCTAGATTGATTGCTAAAGATTATATCTTATGAGAATGTAATGACTATGAGGAAACCTTCTTACCTATGGCCATGCTAAAGTCTATAAAAACCCCTTATCTATTGCAACTCACTTCAATTATGAAGTATAGCAAATGGATGTCAAGACAGCATTCCTTAATAAAAATCTTGACTAGTGTATCTATAGTACAACTAGATGGTTTTAACCAAAAAAGTTCAAGAATACAAAGTTTATAAGTTGACTAGGTCTATTTATAGGCTTCAGCAAGCGTCTAAAATTTGGAATATCAGGTTCGATCAAGCCATTAAGTCCTATAGTTTTAGTCAGAATCTTGATAAGCTTTGTGTCTATAAGACAATTATAGATGGTAAGGTGTCTTTTCTCATATTGTATGTTGATAGCATCCTTCTTATTGGAAATGATGTTAAGACATTAACATCAATAAAATATTCGTTGGCAAAACAATTTGATATGAAAGACTTCGGAGAACATGATATATTCTAAGTATTCAAATCCTTCGGGATAGAAAAAATAGAAAAATCACTTTATCCTAAACTTGATATATTAACAAAATACTAGTGAGATTTTCAATGCAGAATTCCAAGAATGGTCTATTGCCTTTTGAGATATAGAATTCAGTTGTTGCAAAAGTATAGTCCTAAAACTCTTGATAAAGTTGAATACATGAATTGAGTTCCTTATGCATCAACTATAGGAAGTCTTGTGTATACTACGTTTTGTACTCATCTAAACATTTGTTATGTTATTAGAATAGTCAGTAGATATCAGTCAAATCCAAAACTAGAGCACTGGACAATAGTGCACTATAGTCAGTATCTTCACAGAACTTGGGGATATATGTTAGTTGCTCGGCTCCAAAATTGGTACCTACAAGTTATACTGATTCTGATTTTCAAACTAATAGGGATTTTTGCAAGTCCATTTCTGGCTCTATTTTCACCTTAAGTGGTGCTGCAGTTGTGTGGAGAAGTATCGGGCAATCTTGTATTGTTGACTCTACAATAGAAGCTGAATATGTGGCAGCTTGTAAGGCAGCTAATGAAATTGTATGATTGAAGAAGTTCTTGATAGAACTTGAGGTGGTTCCTTCTACATTTTAAGCAATTAGTTTGTATTGTAACAATAATGGTACAGTGGCAAATGCAAAAAAACTATATAGCCATCTGTATGGTAAACACATTAAAAGTAAATATCACCTCCTCAGAGAAATTATTCAACGTGGAGATGTAGAAGTATGTAAGATTTCTTTTACTAAAAATCTTGCTAATTCTTTAACTAAAAGTTCACCTGTAGCAGTTTTTGGAAGTCATATCCAAAGTTTGGGTATTTTGACATGTCCCATTTGTTGGATTATGATCATGCAAAATCAAATAATGCGTAGCATAAATTAAAATGAAATCCACAAAATAAGATCACTCATATATAATTAAATGGGTCAAGAGGGAGAGAGAAAAATTTTATTAAAAAATATAGCTTTTAAAATTTTTTTCCTACGAAATTCTTCTGGAAATAATCCAAGCCATTTGCCACTAAAATTTCAAGTATAGGAATTTCTCTAATCATATCTACATGAAGAATTGTACTGAACAGGCACCAAAAACCGATGCTAGTGAGTTTATGGCAAACTGTTTTCCAAAGAGTAGAGAAAGGCTTCTACATTTTTCAGCTAGTTTTTATATCCTATGTATACATATATGCAAATCGCCTTTAATAAGAAAAACATAAGCCTCATCAATTTCCTAAACAATTTAGGAAACAACAACAACAACAACAACAACAACAATAAAACCTTTTTTCAAATATGGGCATGGGTTTAGCTGGGCCTTAAAACTTTTAATATTTGCAATTTCATCCAAACAATTAAAGCACTTTATAATTAGCCCACAATAATTATTTCTTCTCACAAATCAACCTTATAAGTACCAATTCCTCTATTATGTGTTACCTATTCGGCTTTCCGGTCTTTTGGTAGTGAAATATGAATTAATTCTAATCGTTATAGAATTAATAATCCTTAATAATTAGAATTAACTTATTAATTCTAATTATGATTAATTTATTAGTTCTCTAATTAATAAATCTATGTTTGGCAGATCAAAAGCCGCATCTAGCAATGCATCTTGATCACCCAAAGGTCCAGAAAGTCAAGTGACTTAACATAAACCTTTCAATAGAAAAATATCAACACAATAAACTTCTTTCATCATATTATATCTCATTCAGTTTGGGGTATGAAATTAATGACAACTTCCCCTAGAATATAATTAATTTTAACCTAAATTTATTAGTACTTGTTCTAGAATCAATTACTTGATATGTGTATTATTTGAAACTATTTACAACATATAGTTTGTCTTGGCTAACGACTTCTTGAGTAATGATTCCGTACAAGTAGTCATGAGATATACACCCCTACTATTAGGAGTAACAAATCCTTTATGGACCCTTTCAACTACTTTTGTTTACTTTATATTGTACCAAATATCAATCCTATAGATGGTCATTGATAAGACTCCAAAGATTAGAATCAAAGTACAACACTCAATAAACAAAGTACTTCGGAGATTTCAAGTCTATGGATACTTGCACATTTACTATAATGAGATTCTATCACTGACATTAAATAGTTATTCATATAATTATCTCATAGTTAGGTCATCTAATATACTTATTCATGTGACAAGCATCTACATATTAATTTTAAGTATCACAATACCGACGGATGTGAGAACTGCTGATGTAGTGATATTGTATTAAATATATTGGGTGATTTTTAGATAAATTGTGTTATAATTTAATGTGATATGAGTTTTATTTGGACAAGTTACTCTCTTTTGTGTTTAATTGGTTTTTTTAGGGACTTGAACGAAAAATGTATCACTTAGAAGGTTGAAGAGTGAATTACAAAAGATCATACTATTAGGAGAGTGCAATCATGGGCTGAATTTATCAATCAGGGGCCGAATTGAACTCTTCAACAAATTGCAGCAAAGGTTTTAATCCGATTCAATTAGACAAAAAGTATTAAAAATCGAAGAAGAGATGTTTTGGGAGGGAGTTTGGCAACCAAAGAAGACTTTTGTTTTTTTTCCTTACATTAGATTTAAGCATTATTTTCCTTGGATTTTTTGTTGTAATTTTGAGATGTTTTTCCAGTGTTGGATGCATATTAGAGGCTACTCGTGGACAAAGTTGGAGATTTTATTAGGACATTATGATGTTTTCTCATATCTTATCTTTTGATTTGTTCTTGAATTTCTCTTCAATTATGCATTAATTTATTATTCTAAGGTCGTGACGTAACCAGTATTGATTGCTATATTATCTCTCGATTCCATTATTTGAAGGGTATTGCCAAGTCTTTGTCTAATTGTTATACTTAAAGCATTTAAATATCTGATCGCCATTCAGATTGATTTATCATTAACTAGAAAAATTTGAAAGATGACTTAATTAATTAGGACAAGTAATCAGACCACAAATTACATATAAAATGGAAATATATTTGCATGGTTTGTGTGATCATTATAATGTCATGTTCTTGAATGCATTCCTTTGGATTGCATTCAACATAGAAATATAGTTGGGTTATTTGAAGGAATAGAATTAATACATCTTGAAAAAAGATATTGGTTAACTCTGGACATTGATTGACCGACAAAGTACACTCTAGAATAATGGGTCGATTTGATAATATAACGATTAAACTAGTGAATTCATGTGCCTTAGATCTTCTCATTACAATCTTTACCCAAAGAAAGTGCTAGTTTAGTTAGGTTAATTTAATTCTTATAAACAACAATAATTGGAATACATATTTTCTTTTAACTCAAGTTAGAATTAATTTCATTGGAAGGAATTTCTAATCTCTGTGGGATGACCTAGTTACTATAAACGAGAGCTAGTACATGTGCTAGTGCTTTGAATTGGTTATCAACTGCCATTTCATCAAGAAGTCCAACACTATGACTAGGGATTGTTTAAGCACAAGCACTGCATGGTATAGTAGGAATCTCACATCATGATCTCTATCGTAATTTCCTTAACACTGTATATTATGCTAGGGATTTTTTCTATTAGTTTTACATGCATGCACATATGAAATAAAGAAACTAAAAAATAAAGAGCCTTTATTAGATAAATGTGCAAAATATATTGTACAAATAGATTAGTTATAGGGTACAACTCTAAAATATTCCACTTGTACTAGATACAATCATTTATGTATCTAATTCCAAATAACTTAATATAACTATCATGTTTCTTTTTGGGTAAAGCTTTAGTAAGTGGATCAACTATGTTTTGACCAGTAGGAACTCTTTCTATTTTTACATCTTTTCTATCAACGATTTCACAAATCAAGTGATAACGCCTAAATTTGAACTCATAGCTTAATTGTGACCTATATTCATCCTTATTTGATTGGGAACTGGCATTAATATACCCTTTGACTTGTAAATCACCTTCTTCATATACCAAAAATATATAATTTATCCATCTGAAGTATAAGCATATGGTATTCTACACATGTAATCCCTTTCATCTTGTGTTTGAGGACACATCGATCTTGAAAGGCTTACTCCTATAGGTCATAGGTAAGAATCCCCTCTTGGATTAATCCATGCTAAACCTCTTTAACACTTTGTCTAAGTATGTAGACTGTGAAACAACAAGCAACCTCTTTGATCTATATCTATAGATCCTTATTCCCAAAACATAGATTGCCTCCTCAAGGTCTTTCATAAAGAATTTCTTTGATAACTATGTTTTGATTGATTGAAGAGTAGAGATATCATTTCGTTATTAGCAATATGTCATCTACATGTAGCAACAAGAAAACAATTGCATTACCTCTAACCTTTTTGTATACGCAAGATTTATCTAAATTTTGTGTGAAATCAAATTCTTTAATTATTTCATCAAAATAGATATTCCAACTCCTAGAAGCTTGTTTTAGTCCATAAATGGACCTTTGTAGCTTATATACTTTAGTGTGATTCTTGGATGTGAAACTCTCAGGCTGTGTTATGTACACTTCCTCAATCAGATTTCTATTAAGGAAAACTATTTTCACATCTATTTGTCAAATCTTATAGTCATAATGAGCAGTAAGTTTTAGGAGTATCCTAATGGATTTCATTATTGTTACTGGTGAAAATGTCTCGTCATAGTTAATACCTTATTGTTGACTGTTGGATTGTATGCCCTCTTAGACTAGGTTTCTGATGTAAAATCGAATTATTTAATAAAAGAATTTATTTTCAGAAATTCTTTGTGAATTTACTTTTTGTTTGTGTACGATTTTCGTTTGGAACAGACCCATTGTGTTTAAATAAGTGATCCAAGTGAATGGTGGTCTTTCACAGTAAGGTATGGATCACGGGTTATTTAACACATAAACATTTGTTCTTAACCTATTGATGAGACTGGGAACCTCATCATGTTTAGGTTATTATGTTATGAATTCCAAATGGGGAATGGCTTACCTTTAGCCAGTGGGTAGTCCACTCACTTCATGACATAAGCGTATTTCGAATACGTAGAATAGGACCTGTAGTAGTGGTTTCTAAAATTAATATATGGTAGAAACCTAGACTACTACCGCTACAGCGTGGACAAGTACTCTACGACTTGAGTATGAGTTGGTGGTCTAGCGAAGCTGGAAGCATATACTTTGATTTGCTGTAGTTGAGGTTCTATCATAGGGCCAATATACTTGCATGTTGGGTATGTGTGACTAGTTAGTTAAGACAGACTTATACAAGATAGTTTCTGCACTATATCGCCCCTTGTGGTTGTCCAAATGGTCTAAATTATCCAGGGCCCTGGGAAACATGACTTGGATGTTTGCTTTAGGGTAGCTCCCTTGGAAAGCGGAAACACTCCAAGAAGTCGTGGATCATTGGACTAGAAGCCTAAGGATGGTAGATGTCATTTAGAGGGGTGTTAGTACACTTCTTCCTCTCTAAATGTGCGGCGATGTGTAGAGGGGTATTTTAGTCATTTCACCTGTAGGTCGGAGACTTTGCGAATGCAGCATTGTCCTTGGGGTTAATATTTCCTTATGGTGATATTAGGAAATATTTAAAATGCAAAATACAGCTATTTATATAGCAGAGGTATTTTGATCATTTTAGCAGCCAAGGCGATGTGTCTTTTTGGTCCTCGGGATAGCCCGTAAGTCCTAACTATTTTTGGGTTGAGGATTTGGTCTCAGTTGAAGAGGATTTTATTTTATTTTATTTTATTTTATTTTATTCAGGAAGTCTAATTTATTATTGGATTGGAATAAAATAAATAAATAAATAAATAAAATAGGAGTTGAGAGAAATTAATTATCTAGTTTATTTGGTTAATTAATTATTCAGGGCATAGGTCCAGTATGAAAAATAAAGAAATTAACCTGGGCTTAAACTAGGGGAAATAATTAATGTTTAATTATTTATTGTGTTATTTATGTAGGCCCAAGAAATAAATAATTAAAGATTAATTATTATGGTTCATTTGGGCTCATTAATTATTTATTGGGTTACTTATGTAAGCCCAGAAAATAAATAATTAATATTTATTATTTTGGGCTTTTTGGATCCAAGAAAAATAATAAATATTTATCTGGCCCAATAGCTTGGACCTTAGGGTTTTTTTCCAGATACGGTTAAGAGGAGTTTAAGATTAGGCCAAACTGTTTCTCAGGATAACATCCGGGTGTTTTGAAATCCCGGGGAGATGTTTATCAGAGATTGAGAGACGTAATTTTGGCTAAATAAAAACAACTCTTTGAAAAGAAAAAAAAACCCTAATTTTTTTTTCCTTCCCAAGCAAAGACTCTCACGTGAGTCTCTCTCTTTCTCTCAAAGTCTCTTCTTCTTCTTCTGGTTTTTCTCTTGTTCTTTGCTAATCAATAGCGAATGAATCAAGGAGAATTGAGACCCTTCCTCTTCACCATAGTGTTCACCGACTAGAGGTTAGGCTGAGGAATATCCCGAGAGCTAGAGAGCTAAGCGTTAATGCAAACAAGACGAAGTCGAAGGCTAGCGGGTGTTCAACCGGAAGCTCCTTCAACTGTGCAAAGCGAGGCGATTCCAGCCGTTCAATCTGTTCCTACGCAACCTAGGAGGGTTAAGGAACGCAAATGTATAATCTTCACGCTTCCGCATGGCCTTTATGGCTCGTGTATAAATTTTTTTTTTTTTTTTTTTTTTGTCTCTGTTTTTATCCGTCCATGGCTCCCTGATCTGCGTTTTGCCATCAAAGTGGTATCAGAGCCATTGGTTTTGATCAATATAGGGAGCATGGTAGTTAATAAAATGGAGAAGATGATTATACCTGTGATCCTTCGCTGTTTTGGTATGGGATAGGCTTGATGTAAGCTTCATAGTGGAAGCATAGGATCTCTGTAAATTTTTTTTGGCTTTGGTGTTTTAATAGTGTAAACCCAATTTTAATGGGTATAGGCGGTTGTGGTTATGTTTTGGATGAGTTTTTATAAGTAAAAATGTCCAAAGAAGCCAAAGAAGACAGAAAAAATCGAAGAAAAAAATTTTTCTGTGAAAAAATTCGCACGGGTGGAAAAATGGAGAAGAAGAAAACTGTTCATAAGCCGCCGACTGGAGTCGAGCCGCTTCTGTTCTGTGAGTGGAGCCGTGCTTCTGGAGCCGTGAAGCCGAGCCAATCGCGGTTAGATTGAAGCCGAATTCAATTGCAAAATTTGCAATTGAATTCGTTTGATTTTCGGGTTCGCGCGCGGGTCAGAGAAGGTCCAACCGGGGCAGCTCGCGGGCTGGATCGCGGGTCGGCAGCAGAGGAGAACCGGGCGCGGGTCGCGGGCGCGGGGCGAAGTCCACGGGTCGTGGCTGGCGTGCGATCTGGTGCGGCGCGGTGCATTGCGGCTGCGGTGGACCGCAGGCCATTCTGGGGCGGATCCTGTGCTGCCGGTGCAGTGGACCGCCAGCCATTTTTTGGCAATTTTTTTTTATTTTTTATTTTCTTTTTCTTTTTCGTTTTGGGGTCCCATACCAGGCGAAATTAATATTTTTTGCAATATTTATATTCTTGGAATATATTTGCATTAAAAATATTAGTGAGGGATTTTAGGATTAAACAAGATCATTAATTAATTAATTAATTAATGTGTTTAATTCTATTATTTGGGCACTTAGGTTTAAAAAATAGAAAAGCATGAAAACGTTTATTGTTTTCTAGCATGCTATTTTTTTTATGTACCTATATGTGCTTTTCCTCAAAGACCAAAGTCTTTAGGAACCTTTTGTTTTGGCAAGGAAAAATATTTTTCTTTAAAAACTAAATGGTTATTTTAATTGGTACAAAAATTAATCCTTGAATATTTTCTCAAAGGATTTAATCCTTGACATAGAAAATATATTGGATTTAGATATTTTTGTAAATTAAAATGGAGAGCCATTTTGTTTTGTTTTGGACTAGAAAAATGATTTTGTCAAATAAACTTGAGACCAAAGTCTCTATAAAGTTTTAATTGGAAATTTTTGAAATCATTAAGTTTTAACTTATATAAAATTAGTCCATGGAGGAAATCTCTCAAAGGATATAAGCCTAGACATAGAGATTTTATTGGACTTAGATATTTTATTTTTGAGTTAAGAAAAACTTAATAGAAATTTCAAAAGGATATTTTCCAGAAAACCTTAATTTTAAAAGACTAAGTGGGAGAGGGGTTCCAACGACCCCACGGCTTCCATCACGGTCCTCATTAGAGATCGTGGATCCCCTCGCGTCACCCTGGGAGTGAACCCGTATAGGATGGGGATACCACAAGGATCTAGATCTAATGGAAGGGTGTAATTAATAACCCGTGGCACGTACTCTGATCGGCCAGCCCACGTTGGAGGTTATAGTGCGAGGTATGTCCATAGGAAATGAGAGGAAACGGCCATCCCACGATGGAGTTATTCTCTAGTCCATTACCTAGAAGGGAAATTAATTTGTGGTGGTTAATACACTTAGCTTAGGAAACCGTTAATCTTCCCAAGAAGCTATGTCAGCTTTTCCTAAGAGCCAAATTATTTTCGTGCACAAATTTCATTTTGTTTTCACAAACTAATTTCTTTCTTTTATTTTCGATTTTCGTAAATGGTGGGAGGTTCTTTTAGTCCATTGGCCGTTATTCTCAGGGAGAATAAGTTAACGGGTCCAAACTATGTGGATCGGAAAAGGAACTCGGACATAATACTCACAAACTCGAGGAGTATAAGTATGTCCTTTACGAAACCCGCCTCGTTATCTGGGAAGGTTCCACCGCCGAAGAGCGAGAGGCCGAAAAGGCATGGAAGAAAGCCGACGAAATGGCACGTTGCTATATGTTAGCTTCCATGTCTAATGTGCTCCACCAAAACACGAGCACATGGCTTCGCATATGACATAAGTCAATCGTTGGCAACTATGTTCGCGGACAAGAGCCGGCCCGCAAGGCAGGAGGCTCTTCGAACAATTGTAAACACTAAGATGGCCGAGGGAGCATCAGTCCGAGAGCATATGCTCAAGATGATTGCCGCTTTCGAGGAGGCAGAAATCTTAGGGGCTGTCATTGACCCCGAGAGCCAAGTGGACATGGTTCTCGAATCTCTACCGGCTCTTTCACTCGCCTCAAGTTAAACTATAACATGAACAAGTTGAACATGAGTTTGACCGAACCGATGAAGGAGCTCCGTATGGCGGAGAAGGTCATGAAGCCGCAGCCTAAGGCCATGATTGCTAAGGCCTCTTCTTCAAGAACCGGGCCTAAGCCCGTAAAGTTCAAGAGGAAGAAGGGGAATGCAAGCAGTCTCAGCCCAAGAACCAGCCCAAGGACAAACCAAAGGGCAAGTGCTTCAAGTGTGGAAAGAAGGGACACTGGAAAAATGAGTGTCCAGTATCTTCAGAGCCAAGAAAAACCCCACAGGTAATGTTTACTATCTAGAGTCCATATCAATGGTAGGATCAACTTCCACTTGGATTGTTGATTCAGGAGCCACCGATCATATCTCGTAACTCCTTGCAGGGGTTTAGGAAGATAAGAAGACTCAAGAAGGGCGAACATGGGCTTCGAGTGGGTAATGGAGCACAAGTCCTGGCCCTTGCAAGTGGGAGAGCCGGATCTTATTTTTTATTGTAATAAGATAGTGGTTTTAAAAGACATTTTATATGTACCTGGTTTTCGTCGAATTTGATTTCAGCTTGCAAAACTTATTAATCAAGGATATTCTCGTATCTTTCCATTCTCGGTATTTCTATCAGTAGAGATGGAGAAATTTTATGTACCGGGCACATGTATGGAAATTTGTTCTTTTTAAACCCTATTAATAACCAATCAAATAACGCTCTGTCTCGAACCTTTAACTAAGAAGAGAAAGACCAATATCAATGATTCATACCTTTGGCATCCGAGGTTGGGTCATATTAACTCAACCAGGATTCGGAGGCTAATCCATGATGGGCCTTTGGGCTCATTGAGATTGGAAAGTTGGCCTCAATGTGAATCCCGCTCGATGGGAAAAATGACCAAAAGGTCTTTTACACCAAAGGCGGATAGAGCCAAGGAGGTGTTGAGTCTTGTTCACACCGATGTGTGCGGTCCATTGTCTACACCAGCCTAGGGGAGGTTTTGAGTACTTCATCACGTTCACGGATGATTGTACGAGGTATGGTTACATTTACCCGATGAGACGCAAGTCCGACTTTTTGACAAGTTCAAAGAGTTTAAGGTCGAAGTGGAGCGTCTGGACATGTAAATTAATCAAAACCTTACGATCGGATCGTGGTGGAGAGTACCTCCTAGGTGAATTCAAGGACTACATGGTACATCATGGGATAGTATCCTAGCTCTCTCGCGCCGGAACCCCCAACAGAACGGAGTAGCCGAGAGAAGGAACAGGACGTTGATGGAAATGGTCCGAAGCATGATGTCTCATGCTACTCTTCCAGTGTCCTTTTGGGGATATGCCCTGGAAACAGCGGCATATATTCTGAACTTGGTGCATTCCAAGTCAGTACCTAGGACTCCTTATGAGATGTGGACTGGGCGTAAGCCAAGTCTGAATCATCTCAGGATTTGGGGGTGTCCAGCTTATGTACTGATCAAGGGAGACAAGTTAGAACCAAGATCAGAATTATGCTATTTTGTTGGGTATCCAAAAGGGACAAAATGAGGCTACTTTTATCATCCTAAGGAACAGAAGGTACTAGTCAGTACCAATGCTAGATACTTGGAAGATGATCAAAGTACTTCCACTAAAGGTTCAACGAGGTTGGAACTTCAGGAGAAGTTATCTATGGAATTAACTTCTACTGACCCGATTTTGGAACAAGAAGAGGCACAGCCTCAAGAGCCTGCACAAATGGAGCCTCGTCGTAGTGGGAGAGTGTCTAGGGTTCCTGGATAGATGGACTCGGAGAAGCCTTTGAGCTGGTTTCCGACCATCAGGAACAAGACCCCGCTAGATACGAGGAGGCTATTGCTGATGCCGATGCAAATCTGTGGTATGAAGCAATGAAAGCCGAGATTGAGTCTATGCACCTTAATCAGGTTTGGGATCTTGTAGCTTCACCTGAAGGGATAAAACCCATTGGGTGCAAGTGGGTATACAAGAGGAAGAGAGGAGCGGATGGGAAGGTGGAAACCTTCAAAGCTAGGCTTGTGGCAAAAGGGTATACTCAGAAAGAGGGTATCGACTATGAGGAAACCTTTTCCCCGGCAGCCATGCTTAAATCCATTCGCATCCTCCTTGCCATCGCCTGTCACTATGACTACGAGATATGGCAAATGGATGTCAAGACGGTATTCTTGAATGGCCATCTTAGCGAAGACATCTATATGTCCCAACCGGAAGGCTTCATTGCTGAAGGCCAGGAACACATGGTTTGCAAGCTTAAGAAATCCATTTATGGACTTAAGCAGGCATCAAGAGCATGGAACATTCGTTTTGATGAGACTGTAAAGTCTCATAGTTTTATTCAAAACGAAGATGAACCATGCGTGTACAAGAAACTTGAAGGCATTAATGTGGTTTTTCTTGTCCTGTTTGTGGATGACATTCTACTCATTGGAAATGATGTAGGGACATTGTCATCTACAAAGGTTTGGCTATCTAGTCAATTCAGTATGAAGGACTTGGGAGAAGCCGACTACATTCTCGGGATTAGGCTTCTTAGAAATAGGAAGCGAGAGAATGTTAGGATTATCCCAAGCGACATACATTGACAAGATACTGGCCAAGTACAGCATGGACTCATGCAAGGGAGCTCTAATCCCTTGCAGACATGGGTTGTCATTTTCTTCGAAGGACTGTCCTAAATCTCAAGAAGAAAATGACAGAATGAGTAGGATTCCCTATGCTTCGGCGGTAGGAAGTCTCATGTACGCCATGCTGTGTACTAGGCCAGATATCTGCTTTGCCGTGGGCTTAGTTAGCGGATATCGCTCAAACCCGTGGGAGGTTCATTGGCAAGTCGTAAAGCATATTCTCGAGTACCTCAAGGGAACGAGAGATTATATGTCGGTTTACTGTGGTCGATGATTTGGTTCCTGCAGGATACACGTACTCGTACTTCAGGCGGATAAGGATGAGAGAAAATCCACTAGTGGATATGTCTTCACCTTGTCTGGAGGAGCAATTTCATGGAGGAGTATCAAGCAATCTTGTATTGCCGACTCAACCATGGAAGCCGAGTATGTGGCAGCTTCGGAAGCATCCAAGGAAGCGATCTGCTCCGGAAGTTTCTTTCGTAACTTGGAGTCGTACCACATATGGACAGGCCGGTTGTGATGTATTGCGACAACACCGGAGCAAGTGTCGCAATCTAAGGAGCCCCGAACCACAAGAAGGGGAAACACATCGAGAGGAAGTACCACCCGATCCGGGATTTCATCCGGAGACGGGAAGTCGTGGTGGAGCATATTACCTCGTAAAACAAACTAGCAGCACCCATTCACCAAGCCTTTGGCCGAGAGAGTCTTCAAGAGACACTTAGACGCCATAGGGGTGGGCACCTATGGACTTACCTAGTCTTAGAGTGCAAGTGGGAGATTGTTGGATTTTATGCCCTCTTAGACTAGGTTTCTGATGTAAAATAGAATTATTTAATAAAAGAATTTATTTTCAGAAATTGTTTGTGAATTTACTTTTTGTTTGTGCACGATTTTCGTTTGGAACGGACTCCATTGTGTTTAAATAAGTGATCCAGGTGAATGGTGGTCTTTCACAGTAAGGTATGGATCACGGGTTATTTAACACATAAACATTTGTTCTTAACCTATTGATGAGACTGGGAACCTCTTCATGTTTAGGTTATTATGTTATGAATTACAAATGGGGAATGGCTTACCTTTAGCCAGTGGGTAGTCCACTCACTTCATGACATAAGCGTATTTCGAATACGTAGAACAGGACCTGCAGTAGTGGTTTCTCAAAGTACTATATGGTAGAAACCTAGACTACTACCGCTACAGCGTGGACTAGTACTCTACGACTTGAGTATGAGTTGATGGTCTAGCGAAGCTGGAAGCATATACTTTGATTTGTTGTAGTTGAGGTTCTATCATAGGGCCAATATACTTGCATGTTGGGTATGTGTGACTAGTTAGTTAAGACAGACTTATACAAGATAGTTTCTGCACTATATCGCCCATTGTGGTTGTCCGAATGGTCTAAATTATCCAGGGCCCTGGGAAACATGACTTGGATGTTTGCTTTAGGGTAGCTCCCTTGGAAAGCGGAAACACTCCAAGAAGTCGTGGATCATTGGACTAGAAGCCTAAGGATGGTAGATGTCATTTAGAGGGGTGTTAGTACACTTCTTCCTCTCTAAATGTGCGGCGATGTGTAGAGGGGTATTTTAGTCATTTCACCTGTAGGTCGGAGACTTTGCGAATGCAGCATTGTCCTTGGGGTCAATATTTCCTTATGGTGATATTAGGAAATATTTAAAATGCAAAATACAGCTATTTATATAGCAGGGGTATTTTGGTCATTTTAGCAACCAAGGCGATGTGTCTTTTTGGTCCTCGGGATAGCCCGTAAGTCCTAACTATTTTTGGGTTGAGGATTTGGTCTCAGTTGAAGAGGATTTTATTTTATTTTGTTTTATTTTATTTTATTCAGGAAGTCTAATTTATTATTGGACTGGAATAAAATAAATAAATAAATAAATAAAATAGGAGTTGAGAGAAATTAATTATCTAATTTATTTGGTTAATTAATTATTCAGGGCCTAGGTCCAGTATGAATAATTAAGAAATTATCCTGGGCTTAAACTAGGGGAAATAATTAATGTTTAATTATTTATTGGGTTATTTATGTAGGCCCAAGAAATAAATAATTAAAGATTAATTATTATGGTTCATTTGGGCTCATTAATTATTTATTGGGTTACTTATGTAAGCCCAGAAAATAAATAATTAATATTTATTATTTTGGATTTTTTGGGTCCAAGAAAAATAATAAATATTTATCTGGCCCAATAGCTTGGACCTTAGGGTTTTTTTCCAGATACGGTTAAGAAGAGTTTAAGATTAGGCCAAACTATTTCTCAGGATAACATCCGGGTGTTTTGAAATCCCGGGGAGATGTTTATCAGAGATTGAGAGACCTAATTTTGGCTAAATAAAAACAACTCTTTGAAAAGAAAAAAAAAAACCCCTAATTTTTTTTTCCTTCCCAAGCAAAGACTTTCACGTGAGTCTCTCTCTCTCTCTCTCTCAAAGTCTCTTCTTCTTCTTCTGGTTTTTCTCTTGTTCTTTGCTAATCAATAGCGAACGAATCAAGGAGAATTGAGACCCTTTCTCTTCACCATAGTGTTCACCGACTAGAGGTTAGGCTGAGGAATATCCCGAGAGTTGGAGAGCTAAGCGTTAATGCAAACAAGACGAAGTCGAAGGCTAGTGGGTGTTCAACCGGAAGCTCCTTCAACTGTGCAAAGCGAGGCGATTCCAGCCGTTCAATCTGTTCCTACGCAACCTAGGAGGGTTAAGGAACGCAAAGGTATAATCTTCACGCTTCCGCATGGCCTTTATGGCTCGCGTATAAATTTTTTTTTTGTCTCTGTTTTTATCCGTCCATGGCTCCCTGATCTGCGTTTTGCCATCATTGACGATATCCTTTAGCAACCACACATGCCTTATAGGTAACTACTTTATCATCTATGTTAGTATTCTTCTGTAAAACTCATTTGTACCCTATGGATTTTATCCCTTTAGTTGGATCAACCAAAGTCTAAACTTATTTGTCATACATGGAATCCATTTCTGACTTCATAGCTTCAAGCCATTTGTCAGATTCTAAACTTTTCAGAACTTCTTTGTAAGTGGTAGGCTCATCTTCTTCTATGAGTAATACGGCATTATAATCACTAATGAGAAATCTATATCTTTCAGGTACCACACATATCCTACTTAACTTACGAGGTTCTTGTATATTTGAAGGTTCGATTATCAATAGACTTAAGGTCAATCGATTTTATCATTATTTCTTTGTTCTTCTTGAACTTCACTAAATTCAATTTTACTCCCACTATCTTTTTTAAGCATGAATTTATTCTCTAAGAAAACTACATGCCTTGAAACAAATACTTTGTTTTCTGAAGAGAGAGAGATATAATATCCATGAGATTCTTTTGGATATCCAACAAGTAAACATTTATAGACTTATTTTCATGTTTGTTTGATTTTATCATTTTCACATAAGCAAGATATCTCTAAATTCTTAAGTGAGATAAATTTGGTCTTTTACAAGAAAAAAAAAAAAAAAACTCATGGTTCGAACTATATCTAATAAAATTCAATTACTTCTTTCTAATATACCATTATGTTGAGGTGTATACAGTGTAGTCCATTGAGATAATATCCCATTATATATAAGATAACTTTGAAATTCTTAGTTCAAATATTCACTTCCTCGATCAAATCTTAGAGTTTTAATACTTTTACCAAATTATTTCTCTACTTCATTTTTTAATTCTTTGAACTTGTCAAAGGGTTTAGATTTGTATTTTATTAAATACAAATACCCATATCGATAACAATTATCAATAAAGGTTATGAAGTATTGATAAAGCCCTCTTACTTGCAATGTTATTGATCTACATATATCAATATGTATTAGTTCCAATAATTACTTAAGCCTTTTTCCTTTCTTAAAAAAGGATGTTTTAGTCATTTTTCCAAGTAAAAATGATTCACATGTATTATATAATTCATAATCAATTAATCCTAAGTCGCTAAACTTGTGTAACTTAGAAATGTCATTCTCATTTATATGACCCTAAACGACAGTGCCATAAGTAAGATGGATTCGTATTATCTTTTTTTAGTTTCTTATTATTTATGTTGAGAACTTGATTTTCCATATCTAGAATATACAAACCATTCATCAAAATTGATGTAACATAATGGATATTATTTAATGAAAAAGAACAACTTTTATTCTTAAAAATTAAATGAAATATAAATAAATCTAAACAAGCAACTGAATAATGTTTTAAATAAAATTGGTACATAATAGTAGTTTTTTAGTTCTAAAATTAATTTGGAAGGCAAGTATAGATGAGAAATCCTCATAGCAAGTGCAGCAACCTTTGCTCCATTTGCAGCACACGATCCACATTACCTTTTTCTAGCTTCCTACTGAACTATAGTCCCTGCAAATCATTGTACAAATAACATCCGCATCTGGTATCAAATACACATATCTCATTATTAAAGGTAGTATTGATATCAATAATAAACATATCAGGAGTAGAAATAGAAGTGCTTACATGCTTCCCCTTCTCATTCTTTTCCTTTACGGTCTCCAGGTAGCTTTCGTAGTTGTACTTCTAATGGCCCATTTTTCCACAATGATGACATGAGCTTTTGTTAGTTGACTCCTTCTTTTCCACACAACCTTTTGGCTTGGTTTAGATTTTTTTTTTCTTCTTAAAAATATTTTTTTAAGAAGAATAATCAACCAACATGACTATATTGTTTTCTTTCTTCATTAAAACTTCATAGCCTTGAGAAGGTTGATTAAATTAGGTATAGTGGTCTCAATCTTATTCATCTGGTAGTTCACCATAAATTGTGAAAAACTAGATGGCAAAGATTGAAGAATTAATTCCATACTTAATTTGTGATTCATTGTAAGCCCAAGTTGTCCAAGCTTCCCAATTAATCCCAACATTTTTAGTCCATGAGTGGCCACAGAAGTGTCTTCTATGATCTTTTAACGGAATAAATGCTTAAATATCTCATATTTCTCTATCCTAACTTGCTTATCAAAAAGCTTTTTTAGATAGAAGATAATAGTATGAACATTCATATGCTCATGTTGTTTTTGCAGCTCAAAGGTCAATGATGCAAGCATGATACAAGATATTTTGTCAATATCCTCTTAGTGCTTCTTGTGGACTTCATGCTCCTTAGCAGGAGTATTATTAGCTGAAGGTGGTGGAATAAGAGCATCTACTATGTAGAACAGCTTTTTTGATTTGAGAACAATTCTCAAATTTCTATACCAGTCTAAGAAGTTGGATTCGTTAAGCTTATTCATTTCCAAGATGCTATGTAAGTTCAAATTTTGTTATCATGATGCAAATTACCTAGATGAAAAAAATGAAACATTAAACTATGTATATGCTCATGAAATGTATTTAATTTGGTCTTTAATTAAACACGTATTTATTCCACGATTTTATTCAAATGAATAACCCTCACTATTGATTCAGGAAAGTCTATTGGATGCTTTCCTCATGGACTAGTATCCAAATTCCTTGAGAATGACCTTGGGAATGCTCAACAACCCACTATTAAGTTCAATAATAGGTATTCAATACCAATTGCATCAAATGCAACTATTGATACATTGGGTGATTAACATCTTTTAATCTTAAAGTATTTAGTACTACCCCAACTTAGCCTCTAATACTCTTTATGCTTGAGGATACCCAATCGGGATAAAAATATTAGTTAAATCCAACTCATTAATCCGAAATCAAATTCCATAGCTTGAACATACTTGATGTCAAGTAAGCTTGGGGATGCCTAACAATTTAATCTAAAAAAAGAGCCCTCGCTCTTATTATATTAATGAAAGGCTTTAGATTTAATATAGCATGAGGAATTTCATTCTTTATTAGTGATCTCATCGTTTGGCATATATAATATCAACACATTGACAATATTGTAATAAACTTAATTACATGGCTTGGTTATGGACTTTACTGAATTAATTTCCTTAAGCCAAACAAAAAATTAATTTTGGTCAAATCTATATGTTCATGCATGTTTAAGACGAAAGTCTTACTATCCTCTTGCTTTGACCTTGGTGCCATCTCCATAATATTGAAAATAATTTCTATTTCTATCTAATCTATGTAATTTAATTATATAAATTCCTAATGAAGAAATCTCTAGTTACATTTGAGGGGAATTAGATGAGAAAAGAAATTACAAGAGAGTTATAGAGAAAAGTAGGACTCGCAAGCTTTATTTATCCAAAACAAAGAGATAAATATGAATGACACAAAATTAATTGGTCTAAGTCCATAACTAAGCCAACATGTCAAATGCTTAAATCATAATAAGCAAAATAAATATATATTAAATATAAATTTTCAAAATCATTATTTTGGAAGAATAAAATAGTTAGTCCCAAATCAAATTTTGGGAAATACTTTTGGGTCCCTTTTGAAGAAGGAAAAATTTGTGAGTCAATATTCTAAAAAGAAAAGTTTTGTGGCTAAAAATAAAAAAAATTAAATATATCGAAGCCTGCGCAGGCTTTGTGAAACCCAACTGCGGCTTCACTCAAGCCGGCGGCCGGCTTTCACAAAGCCTGTCATAGCTTGGCTCACAAAAATATTAATTTTTTTATTATTTTTCTTTTCCTCCCGCTGAACCTTTCAGCTTTCAGAAATAATTTCAGCTTCAGAAAACTAATTTTTCTTGTTTGATTTTGGCTCGAATTCATTTGTTGTGATGTGGAAAACAAGTTACGAAACCAATTTTTAGCATTCAAGTTACGAAAACAAGTTAATCCAAATTAACTTGGTGTTTGATCATCATCAAATAGTTTCGTTATCAAAACATCACCACAGCTTTAGGCAAGGATTCCTAAAAACCTTTACAGAAACAATTCCAGTAGCCTTTGCAATCAAACCCGAAATTCACTGAAAAATGTTTTTTTTTTTCTTTACAAAATAAACAATTTTTTCATCCAAAACCTACTCAAAACAATTGTCCAGAAATCAAAAAAATATGTGAACAATTTTCACATACTCATACATATTTATGAAAAAAATTTCAAAGATACATAATATTTATGAAACCAGTTTCATAACACAATCAAAACCCATAAAATAAATACGAAATGGCTTGATACCATTATTAGATTTCGATTATGTAAAATCAAATAATGCAGAACAGAAATTAAAACAAAATTTATGTAATAAAATCACTCGTATATAATTAAATAGGTTAAGAGAGAAAGAAAAAAAATTCCGTTACTTGAATAATGTAACTTTTAACATTTTTCTCCTGCAAAATTTCTCTGGAAATCGTCCAAACTTTTTGCCACCAAAATTCTAAAAATAAAAATTTCTTTAATCGTATCAATAGGAAGAACTGTACTCAACAAGCACCAAAAACCAATCTAGTGGATTTGTGTTTGGCGGCTATGTGAGTTGGTTTGCGGAAAATGTTTTCCAAAGAAAAGAGAAAGGCTTCTATATGTTTCGTCAACCAGATGGCAGGCAATTTTTATATACTATATATACGTATGTACTTACCGCCTTTAATAAGAAAAACAAAAGCCTCGTCAATTTCCTAAACAATTTAGGAAACAACAACAGCAACAATAAACTATTTTTTTCAAATATGGACTTGGGTTTAGCAAATTGTAAGTGGGCCTTAAAGTTTTTAATATTTGTAATTTAACCAAAACAATTATAACACTTTATAATTAGCCTTAAATAATTATTTCTTCTCACAAATCAATCTTATAATATTATCATATAATATTTTAAGTATCAATTCATCTATTGTGTATGACCTATTAGGTTTTTCGATCTATTGGTGGCGAAATATGAATTAATTTTAATCGCTATAGAATTAACAATCTTTAATAATTAGAATTAACTTTTTAATTCTAATTAAAATTAATTTATTAATTATCTAATTAATAAATCCATATTTAGCATATAAAAAGCGGCATCTAGCAATGTATCTTGACCACCCAAAAGTCTAGATAGTTAAGTAGCTTGACATAAATCATTTAATAGTAAAATATCAGTGCAATAAACTTCTATCATTATACTATATCTCATTTGATTTGGAATATGGAATTACTACCAACTCCCTCTAGAATATAATTAATTATAGCCCGAATTTATTAGTACTTGTTCCAGAATCTATTACTCAACATGTGTATCATTCGGAACTATTTCCAATACATAGTTGTCTTGTCTAAGGACTAGTTGAGTAATAATTCCCTACAAGTGGTCGTGAGATATACGCCCCTACTATTAGGAGTAATGATCCTTTATTTACCCTTTAAACTACTTTTGTTTACTTTACATTGTATCCAAGGCGGTCCTTGATAAGACTCCAAAGATTAGAATCAAAGTACAATACTCAACAAACAAAGTACCTTAGAGATCTCAAGTCTAAGGATACTTGCACATTTGTTATTATGAGATTCTATTACTGGCACTAAATAGTTATGCATGTGATTATCTCATAGTTAGGTCATTTAATATACTTGTTCATATAACAAGCATCTACATGTTAACTTTGAGGATCATAATACCCATGGATGTGAGAACCACAGCTTGATCTAATCAAGAAGTCTAACACGTGCTAGCCTTGGTACATTAATGATATCTCGTCTCATTAATACTATGATTATGGATGGTTTAAGCATAAATATTGCATAGTGTAGTAGAAATCTCACATCATGATTTCTTTAACACTGTAAATTGTACTTTTATCTATTAGTTTTACATGCATGGACATATGGAGCAAAGAAACTAAAAGATAAAAAGTGTATTTATTAGATTAATGTGCAAATTACATTATACAGATGAATTGGCTCTAGGGCATAACTCTAACACCATTTACTGTAGGACGAGTGGGAGAACTTTGTTAATTTTGCACTTCAAGTAAATTCAACAATTGTATATTAAATAAAGTATCTTGTTATATATTTATATATATATGTATATGTATGTATGTATGAGTCTATTTTGCCCATGAATTTTTTAGATATTATAAATAAACTATTTGTTCGTTAAACATTGAAAGACTTTATTATAATTTAATTTGAAATAAATTATTCGCTATTTAAAATAAATTTGGGCAATTTATTTTGATGATATCGTCTTCATTTTATTGAAGTTTGTCTTTAACTTTTGTAAGAAAATTAAGAATATATTTTCATATATTGGATGGGACCATCAATGTTTATTTTGTGGAATAGACCATGCAAATTAAACACTACAAGATTGTTGTATATGATATTTTAATGCTGAGTAAATAATGATCCATGTTTATTAACTTGAACTTCCTTGAATTACTAAAGAGTGAGATTAATTTTATAATCAATATCTTGGTATTTTGGGATTTAAAATGAAATAAATATGGAATAATTATTTTGTAATATGAAATATGTCACCTTTAATAGGCAAGATTATTTACTCATGAGTTCTTCTAAGGGACAGTTAAATCTGAACTCAGTAATTCAACAGTGTCAATTGAATTTAATTTATAAGTGTGATGTGGTTACATGGTATTGTCAAATTGAAAATTTGAATAAGGGGCACTTTGGTCAAATTGTCTCATTCAAAATAATATGTTGATCGACAAGGATAATATGTTAGCTCGATCAATCTTAGTATATAATTATTAACTCCAATAATTGCAATTAGTCTAGGAGTGTAGTTACGTTCTTTTAATAAAGTAGAACATAATTATAAAATTATTTTGTATTGACAAAATAATTTATTAAAGCTTAATCTAATTGTACCTGGTTAGGTCTCTTCAGTAGCTTCCTAATTATGGGATAAGAATAAATTATAATTATTTATAATTTATTAGTGATAAATTTCAGGAAACCAAGTCATATTTGAGATAGAGAAAGATAAGTGAAGATAGTTATACCCAACTATGCTTATCTAGTTTTATCAATATTCATATTTGAGATAGAGTCAAATATATAGAGATAGTTAGAAATAACCAACTAAATATATATATATATATATATATATATATATATATATATATACACACACACACACACATATCATTTTTACGTGAAAAATAACATTCTCTCAGAGTTTATGTGATTCCACCCTCAATAGAGAAAGAAAAATATGAAAAGCACTTTTCTAGTCCCAAGATATTACACTAAAGAAGACTTAGGGTCTAGAATATTATCAGAAAGCCAAAATCTTTTTGAGTCATAGCTTTGAAGAAAACATCTACAAAGATATAGTTCGTTTTTCATGTATTCAAAAGGTTTAATTTAGTTTATGTATAAATATATTGATCCTATTCCCATCAGTTTTTGCTAGCAAACCACCCCACGATGCTGCTAAGTACATGGGTTATGGACAAAGGCACTTGACCTTTGGCCAATATAGTCCATATTGGCGTAACATGTGAAAATTAAGCACATTACAACTACTTAGTAATTAAAAAATCAACTCTTTTCAATCAATAAAAAGAGAGGAGCTCAAATTATTGGTGAATTTACTCAAACAGGCAGATATAGATGTTGCAATTGATGAAGCCCTTCAGTTTCATCCTTCATCGACAATATGACTTGCCTGATGGTGTTTGGGAAGAAATATGAAGACACAGAATTTAATGAGAGGGGTTTTAAGCCTATGATTCAAGAAGTTGTTCATTTATCAGCTACTCCAAATTTAGGCAATTACTTTCCATATCTTGGAAAACTTGGTCTTTAAGGATTGACAGAACAAATGAAAGATGCTAGTAAAGTGTTTGATGAGTTTTTTGAAAAGGTTATTGATGAGCATGAACAAACCTACAACCATGGCCAAACCAATGATTTCATTTATACCATGTTAGCTCTTATGAAATCTAGAAAAACAGAGTTCCAATTTATCTGTGCTATGTCAAAGTCATATTGCTTGTAAGCAAGTTGTATTATTGCTCTAAAAAAAAGTTGTATTATTGCTCAACTTATTTCTTTACCTCATGATTGATTAGCCCATTATCAATTTAACTCTTAATTTCAAGACATATTTTTTGCATCAATGGAACGTCAGCAACAATGGTTGAATGGATAATCTCTAAACTCCTTAGGCGTCCACAAGTAATGAAGAAAATGCAACAAGAGCTAGAAAAAGTTGCAGGTATGGATAGAATAGTGCAAGAATTAGATTTGGACAGCCTAAAGTAACTAGACATCATCATAAAAAAACTTTTGACTCCATCAGGTGGTATCCCTTCTAATCCCTCATGAAACCATAGAAGATCGCACAGTCGATGACTTCTATGTACCCAAAAAATCACGTATAATTATAAATGTATGGACGATTTGGAGAGATCCAAATGCATGGACAGACCCTGAGAAGTTTTTTCCAAAGATGTTTATGGGAAGCAATATTGATGTTTGGGGACAACATTTTGAGCTCATTCCCTTTGGCTCTGGAAGAAAATGGTGCCCTGGAATGTAGTTGGGGCTCACTGTTGTCCGTCTGGTGACATCACATTTGCTCTATTGTTTTTACTGGGAGCTTCGAAACAATATACTGCCAAAAGTGTTGGATATAACCGAGTAGTTTGGTATGGTGACATCTAAGGACAAATACCTAATGGCTATTCCTATAGCTATCGGCTATGTAAGTGATGTAATGATGGAAGAGAATGTCTAGTTTCATATTTCAATGTTTGTTTTTGTTTTGCTTAGTTTTCTTTGATCTACAATTAGTAATCTATTTGAGCTTAGTGATAGCCACGAAGAACAGACCTTTCTTACATATGGATATTAGTGATCATTGCAACTTCTTTTCAAAAAGTCCTTTTTTTTAATGATGGGTCTAATTTATATACATTTTATTTGTAAATTATTGATAGTTTTATAATTTTCAACTTCTTTCGTTTTCATAATAAATTTAAATATCATTCAATTGTATATTTTTACAAAATGATATGATACACATAAATACTTTACATGGTAACCAAAAATATATTTTGCATCCTATAGATAAAAACAAAAGTAATTCGACCATTGCAATTATCTTTGAAGTGGAAGTCCTGTCCTTTTGCATCATCTTTTGCACTAGCAAACATCGGCAAGCCAATACAAGCAATCTCTATTTCTCCCGGTTTAGCATTTATTCAAATGGTCCCTTTCAACTATGTCAAAATCAGGGTTTCTAGTATGCCTTCACTAAACAAAACACCCTCGATAGTGGACTTTGTCCCTATCCTATAATCAAGCTATTTCCACTCTCATAAGGGATAAATAATCATAAAACGTAACACTATATTTTGCTCAATTCACCATGGATAAAATTAGGCCATATTGCAATAGTGAAAATGTCATCATCTTCCAAAAATTGATATGGAAAGTGTATCTGGCCATGTATGTTTTAGTCTCACCTAAGTGTAAGTTTTAGGAATATTTTAGGAAAACAGAAGAGTAATGGAAATGAACAAAGGCTTGAGCTGTAGTATTACTATCCTAAAGGACTATTTCAGCAGTCCACTAGAATTAAACAAGCCCTTCCATAAAATGTGGGATACAGGAACAACAAAACTTAATAAATGAAATAACCTAGCTATCTCGATTAGAAGAAGTGGAAGGCTGTGTTGAAAAATAGAGAGTTTTGTAGAAGATGAAGAGAGCTTTTCCAATCTAAGCATGCGTGCTATTTGCATGGGAAAGCTCTCTATTTATACAAAAAGCTCACGCAACAGTTCTGGAAGGAAAAGATGATAAGATAGGAGAGATGTAGGAGCAACAAACTATGTCAAAGCAGCTAGCACCAAACTCGGTCAAATCAGCTATATTGGTTGCTGCACTCCGTTGTATTCAACACATACCCTTGAGCTAATTTGGTCCCATCAGATAACAACAAAGAAGACCTGGTCACATGGCAGCTTATGAAAATGTCAAAACTGTTGCTGCTTAATCTTATCTATTTGAAATATTTACAATAATCCCCTACATATTTCAAAGGGATTTGAAACAAAATAGAATAAGAAAATGCCGGATTATATTCACGGATACAAGTTTTCAAGTTTTGTGTCTTTTGTGTTGGAAAGTATGCCCTCAAAGACTATGTATTCTATATCAACATATTGCAATAAGATGTTTATTCATTCAATTTTGTTTATTTCTTATATTAATGCACGTTTAAAGATCTGTATGACAAGTAATGGTCTATGTGTTAGGTCGTTCTTCATAGTAAGGTATAGACCATGGGTACTTGTGTTACAAATAAAATTGAGTTCTTAGTCGTTTTATGGAAATGGGCATTTCATCAAGGTAAGACTATTATGCCATGATTTCCAATGAGGAATGATTTACCTTGAATCAGTGAGTAGTTCACTCACATCATAGGCATAAGTGTATTTCGAATACGTAAAACTGAACCAGTAGTAGTGGTCTCTCTTAAAGTACTATAATTATATAGACAAGCCTATTACTACTACAACGTGGACAGATACCTTTATACTTGAGTATGAGTTGGTGGTTTGGTGAAGCTAGGGTTTTATACTTTGATGTATGTTGGGTGAAATTTCTTTTGTAAGACCAATATCCTTGTATGTTGAGTGTATTACTCTAGTCAGTTAAGACGGACTAATGCAAAAGAGTTTTTATGCTTCACTTAGTGAGGTTTAATCACCCTTTTGTGATTGTCCAGGATAATCTAAATGATCTAAGGCCCTGAGAACATGACTCTAGAATGTAATCACCCTCTTGTGATTGTCTAGGATAATCTAAACAATCTAAGGCCCTGGGAACGGGACTCTAGAATGTGTACTTTTGGGTAGCTTCCAATGGTAAGCAAGTACATTCAAGTGAGTTGTGGATTATCGAACTAGAGATCTAAGGATGGTAGATGTCTTTGAGATGGGTGTTAATACATTTATCTGGTTTCATTGATGGGTATTACATAGAGGGGTATTTTCATCATTTCACCAAAAAGCCGAAGACATTACTTTAAGCAATATTATTCTTGGGGTTAATATTTCTATATGGTGATAAATGAAAATATTTAAAATGATAAAATATGGCTATGTAATAGCCATGGTATTTTGGTCATTTTAGTAGCCATGAATAATATATTTTTTGGTCCCCAGAGTGGCTCAAGTTACCTTAGTGTTGTTTAAACACAATCTGGGTTTAATGGATAATTATTTAGAAGAAAAATAAAATTTATTCTAAGAGTCCATTTAATTAAGTTAATTGGGCTAGAATAAATTAATTAAGGGCTAATATATGTTGATATATATTAAGAATTCAATTAGAATTAATTAATTAGTCTTGGGTTTTAATAAGGCCTAGAAAAGATTATTAATTTATTAAGAGGATTAGACCAATCTTGGACTAGTTTTTGAGCACAACACCTAGCCCATTTAGGACTTGGTGATTTCAGCCGAAGCCCTAAGGCTAGCCAAAATATAGGGGGAAAAAACCTAGGGTTGGTAAGTTTTTTCTCCAAGTGTGCTGCCTTCTTTCTCCCTCTCTGGTTTTCATCCACCTCTTCCTTCTCTCTAGAAGAGCTTTTGATTATCCAAGAAGGTGCTCTCACTAAGCCAACACCTAGAACAAGAAAGAGCCATACTTCGGAAGACGAAAAGAAGAAACTTGGAGACGTTTGATACGTAGGAGTAGAAGATTGGTGAAAATTCCTGTTAAAGTGCATTCAACATCTACTCCCCTCCTTCCAACGCAAGAGGCACCAGTGCAACCCATTCCCACATTGGTTAATCTGCGACTAGCAAGGAAAAGTAAGTATTTTCTCCTAGATGTGGCTTGAAAAATTGAAAAATTTTCACTGCGTTTTCTTTGATGTTTTCCATGATGCTTTCAAGTGGTACCAAAGCCACAGTTTTCATTTAGGAGCATGTACTATGGTTAAAACTTGAAAAGATGGTTCTTTTACTATTTAAAAATGAATGTTTTATGATTTCATGAGATCCCTCATACATTGGTTTCTAGAGTTCATGTACGTCTCGTGGTTGAGGCATAGGATCATGTATTCTGTTTTTTTTTTTCCCCCATTGTTTTTCTAGTTTTAAGCAGATTCAATGTACATCTCGTGGGTAGAGGCATAGGCTTTTGTAAAAGCATGTTATTTATGCCTATTTTTTCCATTTCTTTGTATTCTTATAATCTGTAAACTCTGGGAACTGGAAGAATGTGATTGCTAGATTTTTTGAGGTGTAAAATGTGTACTAGAATAAATTGTGGATAGTGATGGAATTTTTAGGTAGGCAAACCGGCAAACTCCAGAATGCAGCCGGCACCAGTTGCGGGAGTTGGACCGGGCACCGGCTCCTCTCTGGAATGGCAAGCTTGCGAACACCAGAATGCAGCCAGCGCCGATTGTGGGAGTTAGAGCCGGTGCCGACTCCTCTTAGGAATGACAAAACGGATCCAAAATGCATAGCAAAACAGGGTACAGTTTAGCTAGTTGTCCAAAAAAATGAGCAGCTGCTAAAGTTTTGTTCCTCAATTTTCCTTGATGTAATCATGTTTTGAAACCATTATATGTGGTTAATTTTTTGCAATATTTTTATTTATTTATGGATGAATAATTTAAATGAAAATAAATAGTAAGGGATGGAATCACCTTAGGATTAAACAAGATAATTAATTTTTAATTCATGATGTTTAATCTATTATTTGGTCACTCAGGAATAAATGAATAATTTGAGCATGAAAAAGTTTACTTTTAGTATCATGCTTATTTCATTTTTGTGATCAAATGCCCAAGTTCTTATGAGACCAAAGTCTTACTAGGTAGGACGGTTTTTTGATAAAATGTTTTAATCTAAGACACTTTAAAAATAAAAGAGTTAATGGTTTATCCTCTTAAAGGATATAATCCTTGATACAGAGAATAATGTTGAACTTAAGGTTATTTAATACAGTTTTATTTGGTTATTAACTTAGAATAGTAAAATAAATTCATAATTTATTCTCTCAAAGGGTATAATCCTTGACATAGAGAATAATATTGAATTTTAGATTTTTACTAAAGTAATGAAACCATAAGATTATAGAAACATTCTTTGAGCATAAAACTTTATTTTCAATAAAAGATTAAGTGGGAGAAAGGTTCCAACGACCATGGCTTCCATCACAACTCTCATTAAAGATAGTGGATTTCCTCATGTCATTCTGAGCATGACCCCCTATAGGATGAATTTCCACAGGTATCTAGAACTAATGGAAGAGTAAAACTAAAAGTTTAGGGTATTTGCTAGGATTGACTAACCTACGTTGGAGGTTTTTAGCATTAGATTACCTATAGGTGGTGTGAATTAGTGGTCATCCTATCGATGGAACTTTTTCTATATCATTACCTATTTTAGAAAGTTTGATTTGTGATGATTATACACTTAACTTAGGATGCTATTAATCTTCCTACGAAACTTTGTTAGCTTTTCTAAGAGCCAAACTATTTATATTTTTTATAATGGTTTTAAGAGTCATCTATTATCAAAGAAATAATATAAAGAATGTGCATTTTTATTTCTTGCAAACTAAATGAATGTTTTTCGCAATATTTTTCAAATGTCTGGTTTCAGTCCATTGTCAATCATTTTCAAGGAGAATAAGTTGACAGGCCCAAATTATGTGGACTAGAAGAGAAACCTGAACATAGTACTCACTGTCGAGGAGTACAAGTATGTTCTTATGGATCCCTGTCCTGAGGTTGGGAAAGAATCCACTGATTAGAAACAAGAGGTTGAGAACGCATAGAAAAAAGTCGACGAGATGGCTAAATGCTACATGTTGGCTTCCATGTCTAGTGTGCTCCAATCTAAACATGAGTATGATTAGGGCTAAAATCACTATTATTTTTCTAATTATTTGCGGTTATTTTGTGATACATTTGTTGTAACAACTAGGCGTATTCCTTCCTATTTAACATTTTGCTTATAAAAAGTATTTTTTGAAAAATTTGTACAAATTTGAGTTAAATTCGAGCAAAACATGAACAATTTCATAATCACCAGGTGCCAAGTCTAGCCAAGGGACCACGCACCGAGTCTATTCTAGTCAAGTAGGGGAAACCGAGCAATGTTCAAGAAGAAAATAGAACAGACCTGGTGCCAAGTCTGGCAAGTGGACCAAGCGCCGAGTTCATTCTATCTGGCCAATGAAAACAAAGCAAAAATCTAAAGGAATAACAGACTGTACCAAGTGCCAAGTGGGTCGAAGGTACCTGGCACCAGGCCCTCACAGGAAGGTAGAAATTATATGCATGACTTTGGAAATTTTTCAAAAACTTCGGTATTTTCAAATTCTTACTCGGCCAAGATTCCTCCAACAATGAATTTTGCATCAAAGAGGCATATAAAAGCAAGAGAAAACACAAAAGAAGGTGTATGGAGGTAGATCCAAGAGCATAAATTCAAATCACTCGTTGAAGGAGGAATTCACCCAATCAATGAGGAATGTTCAAGAGAGTCTTCAAGGGTGAAGAAAGAGACTTGTCTATGAGTGCTATCTTTTATTTTTGTTTTCTTTTCCTTAAACAATGATGTATTCAACGTTTTTATTGTAATTTAATATTATTTTAAAATTCATGATTTTGTGTTAATTTGGTTGTTTGATCAATTCTTTATCATCTTTGGTATTTGATTACTTGTTATTATTGGTTATTGATGCAAATTCTTCTAATTGACTTGGGACAACGATGTAAGCAGTTTCATTGCATTGATTTCGTATTTGTCTAATCTTAATGGACTTAAGTAATAAAGTTAAGATTATTGAACTAAGTAATCAAAGATTAGTTGATTTCACCTCGAGCAAAGGGTTATTAGCTAATTTTATACTTATAAGGAATTGAGCCTAATGCATGTTTTGGTTTTGTTAACTTGATTGACAAATCTATTAATATGAATCAAAATATAGGATTTCATGGATTGACAAACGAAGTGGAATTTATCTAAGTAGATTCATGACTTGTGAAACGATTAAATTTTACTTTATATTCCTTCATGATGCCAAGATGATAATTAGTTGAGAGAATTGCTAGTTGGTTCATTATCATGTTTTCTAGGATAATAGTCTAAATTACATATTCCTACATCCTTGAGTTGTATATATTTCTTTATTTTTCTTTTTGTTATTTTCTCACTTTGTTTGGGTTGGATAAACAATGAATTAAAAGTGATTAGTGTGTACTTGTTCCTTTGAGGATCGATACTCGTTAATTTTCTATACTATGCTTGTGATGAGTGTACTTGCTCATATGTGTATTTTGGGATTGTTTTAATTAAAATTTGACTAAGGGATGGATATAGACTTGATGATTTTTATACACCCAAAATTTACGCATAAAGTTTTTTGCGCCGTTGCTGATGAGCAATATCATGAAAGTTTAGATTTTGTTGATTTAACCATGTTTATATCTTTCTATGTCCATATGTCTGTATGTAAATATGTATATATGTTCTTTGGGTAAATCGGTGTTCTATCTTGTTGTTTGTAACATTGTGTGACTTAATTGACTAGCTTATTTCATGTTGTACTGTAAATTTCACTAACTTTTATATTTAGATAGTTTGTGAATGCTTGTGTTTTTATTTTTTTTATTTTTATATTATTTATTTTTCCCTTTTTTTTAATTATTTTTGTTTGTTTTTATTTTCGATTTGATTTTTGTTTTTCTTTGAAGGCAAGATTGACATCATCATGGACAACTACTTTTGGGCACAAGATCAAATGAGGTATAATGATTAGAATTTAGCAAATTTGCAAGCTCGGATTGACGCTTTTGTGAGACGTTACTTGAAGCCTCAATGCATTCTTTTGTTGCCATGAAGAAGCATCCCAACGTATGAGCCATCAAAGAACACAACTAACCAAGTTGGTTGAGAATGCCATAAAAGCTCATACGCTTGACTAAGAGAATCCCTAAGGAAAAGAGAGAGGATATAAGGAACAATTATCCAATGTGGAAAGGTGGGTATTCAATTCTCCTCTATGTGCTAATAATTCTAATATCTCTTTACCACATGATTTTTTAGGTTCTTCTCAATTCTTGGAGAACAAGGGTCCAAATGATGATGTACTGAATTTATCATGCCTCAAGGAGTTGGATCTTTCAACACTACATCGTAAGAAGTCCTTGGAAGATGGTGGTAATTTCTACCGTTCACCCCCATTCACAAGGAGGTAACTTATTTTTTGTAGATGTGTCGAAAAGTAATGATTTTTTTATCCCATCTTTAAGAACTCAATGGCTAAGTTTTAAGGGAAATTTCAATTGTGACAAATCTTTTGAAGGGATAAGTGATGATTCTAATATTTATACACTTTTTAGACATAATTTATATCTTTGTGTTGGGAACTTGATTTGTATGTCTAAAAAGGTGCTACGGACAGGGGGTCATGCATTTACATTCATTACAACTAATATTTTCTATGAACCCTCCATTTTTCAAAATCCTCTCTTATTTCTGCTTTCATCATGCCTACCTTTTTCATTGAGCATTAATTTCTTTTACAAAGATTTGATGAGGAAGCATGATGAGTGGAAAGAGTGTTTTTTATGTGTTTTGGGTTTGTTTTGAATTTGGGTTTCTTTAGGTCTTTTGGTCATTCTTTTGTTTTAACTAAGTTCCATTTTTAGTTGGTTGGTGTTATTTCCTCTAAATAAGGAAAATATTTTCCATCTTAAGTATGGGGGAATAAGTCGTGTCTTTATTTTCTTTCTTAGGATTTTTTTTAGTATTTTTCTTGTTCTTTTATTTGTGTTTTATTTTATAGGTGGAAATAAAGAAAGAGAAGAAAGAGAAGAGAAAGATTGAAAACCAGAAAAGAAAACAAAAAGCTGCTAAGAAAAGAGGGAAAGAGAAAAATTGAGAAACAAACAACAGCAACATTTGAGAAAAAAAGAAGAGAAAGAAAGAAAAAGTGAAAGAGAAGAAAAGAAAGATCTAAGAAGAACAGTGGTTGAACTGTAGGAATTTCTGAAAAACTTGAGTTCACATCAAGTTCTTGAAACCATTGATGAAAATTTGAATGGTCTTGTGGAAAAAATTATTGATGAGTGAGAATGATTGATGAAAATGCAAGATTTGTTTGAACTGAACTGTAATTGCTATAAAAGGTTATGGGTTTTTGATTGATTTTGGAATAGGATAGCAAGAGCAGTTTGAAATTCCTTGATGCATTTTGTTTATCCGTTTCTTGCGAACTCTCAGCTTCTTTGATATTTGATTCTCCAATATCCTTCGTTTGACAAGCTACATTACAAGCCCTTTAGCCTTACATTACAAGCTTGAAAGTCCTACTTTATCTAAGTAGAATCATGATATGTCTCGGATTAGTGGAGAGAGTGTGTGAAAAGTAAGCTTATGGCATGCATATTTTTCTTGAACTAAATTCTTTCCAATGGTTTGAGAATAATGTTAAAGTGTTGAGATGGTTCTACTAGTTAATCTTCACTTACACAAGTCTTGCATTTGTTATGAAGGATATAGTCACTTATGTTTTGTTGTCTTGAATGCGGTCAGCATTGGAATACTATTTTGAAATTGATTAAGTGATTTTGTAAAAACTTGTATTTTTCCTACTTGTCTTTGATATTTTGCTTAAGGACAAGCAAAGAGCTAAGTGTGGGGGAATATGATAGGGCCTAAATTAGTCATATTTTTCGTAGTTATTTGAGGCTATTTTGTAATACATGTTGTTCAATAACTAGTCACATTCCTTCATATTTGAGATTTTATATTTGGAAAGGTATTTTGTGCAATATTTCAAATTTTAGGGGTAAAATAAGACAAAAACGTCACAAAACTAAACCGAGGCGACGCCGAACAGACCAAAGGAAGCAGCACCGACCACATGCTGCTAGTACGCACTTCGAGACGATAAAAAATCAATGAAATAGAGCTAAAAAGAATAGAATCGGTGCCGGTTGCACTTTGGAAAACATTGCTCGAAAATCAAGAAAAAATCGACGAACAACTGAGGAAACAGAATACAACCGGTGCCGGCTCCAGCAGCCAAGGCGGTGTTGACTACGCCCTGATGATAAGGCGGTGCCTTGAATTTTGCACGCGGTTTTTGGTAATCTGCAGAATTTTAGTATCTTCCTACTTCTAATTGGCCAAAAACCCTACACCAACAAGTTTAAGCACTTCCTAAGCCTATAAATAAATGGAAAACATAAGAGAAAGGGGAGAATTCATATATCATAACAAAAAATCACTCAAATCAAGGAGGAATTCTACCAAATCAATGAGAGTTGTACAAGAAAGTCTACAAAGGAAGAAGAAGGAAGCCTGTCTATGAGTGCTTTCTTTTACTTTTGTTTTCTTTTCTTGAACAATAATATATTAATTGTTTTATTGTAATTCGACATTGTTTTAGGTATTCATGATTTTTAGAGTTATTTGATCTTTTGATTAATTGATTGTTATTCTTGGTATTTAATTACTTGTGCGTATTATGAGATTAATTGATTGTTTCTTTCCATTAACTTGATTGGAAAAGGGGTTGATGGTGGTTTCAATTCATTGATTTCATATTTGTTGTCTATTAACTTTCTTGGAAAAGGGGTTAATTGCTAAGAACTGGTAATTGAAGGTTAATTGATGTGTGCCAGGAATGGATTCATTGGTTAATTTCATGTTTTAAGTTTGCCAGGAATGGAAATTTAATCAAGGATTGCTTTTAATGCATTTTTTGGGTGGATTAGTTAAGACAGGAATGTGATGCTAATTTATCTAGAAGGTAGTGATTTCATGGATTGGAAAAGAAGTGAATCTATCTTAATCCTTCATGATGCCAAGAGAATAATTAGTTATGATACTGGTTAAGTGCTTTAAGGTCATGTGTGTCAAAATAATGATTTGAGTTACATAATTCTCCATCCTTGACATGTATATATTCTTTTATTTTGTTTTATTTTATTTTATTTTGCTTTTCACTTTATGGAGTCGGTTAAATAATGAAAGAAAAGTGATTAATGTATACTTGTTCCTAGAGGATCGACACTCGTTTGAACCCTATGCTATGTTAATGATGAATACATTTGCTCATATGTGTAATTTGGGGTTAATGTTTTAATTTAAACTTGATTGAGAATGTGCTTATTTTTATATGATTTTTATACCCAAATAAATACGCATCAGTTAGTCAAGACAGACTTGTACAAGATAGTGTCTACACTATATCGCCCCTTGTGGTTGTCCGAATAATCTAATTATCCAGGGCCCTGGGGAACATGACATGGATATTGGCATTAAGGTAGCTCCCTTAGAAAGCGAAAATATTCCAAGAAATTGTGGATCATTGGACCAGAAGCCTATGGATGGTAGATGTCATTTAGAGAGGTGTTAGTACACTCTTTCCTCTTTAAATGCATGGCGATGTGTAGATGGGTATTTTAGTCATTTTATCTGTAGGTTGAAGACATAGCTAACGCAGTATTGTCCTTGGGGTCAATATTTCCTTATGGTGATATTAGAAAATATTTAAAATGCAAAATACAGTTATTTATATAGTAAGGGTATTTTGGCCATTTTAATAACCAATACTGTAACACCCCGCTACCTAAGCCCACCAGGGCCGGGGATGTCGTCCCGTCCAAAGGACAATGGGTCTTTATAACTAGGTCACACACAAATAAAATTGCGGAATAAAAATAATACTTTAACTTAAAAATTTATTACAACCTAAAAAAAACTCCAAGAATAAATCCATGAATTCCCAAAACAAAACCATAAATAAAATTATCCACTCTTGTCTCCCCAAAGCAATACATAGAATTAAATGACAACAATCTCTTCCAAGGCAGATACTACTAGCTACTCATCCCCACAGCAGGATCGACATGAAATCATGGTAAAAAGGTGATGAGACAGAAATCTCAGTAAGTCCGTGTGTGCTTTGGGTGTTTAGTAAAAGTAGTTCATGGATGCAAAGTGCAAAATCTTTATAAGAGAAATATTGGCAAGCAATAAACATTAGTCAAAAGCAAGAGTGGCGTTTTAGCTATTCTAGCCATACATGATCAACAAAATCAACCACTCATAAGAAAGGATTATGGGTTATCACACGTTGGGCCCCACAACCGGATGGTCAGTATGCCACACTTTGTGCAGACTGACAAAAGTAGGTGATCGGCCTACTGGGCAAGATACTCCTCCTTCTCTATACCCAAACAACAACCGGGTGTCCATTCCGGTAAAACACAGTCACTTAACTGAAAAGAACACTGCTAGCTCGGACCGGCACGACCCACTGGACTGACGTCCTATCCGGGAAGGACTCACCCCTCAGAGGTGGCCACCTGCTGAGAGACTTACCCTAACCCCTCAAGGACTAGTCCTAGTAGTCCACCCTTATTGAGTACTCAACGACGTTTCCCACTTGGGATAAAATGAACAAAACATTGTTCCACATGAAAATGGCATTTTGAGGGTTTCCAATGTCCTTGTAAAAATCAGCTTTAGAAAGAGTTTGAGTTTGGCAAATCTGCTCCTTGATTTTTAAATAATTCAAATGTTTGAAATAAGAGAGAGTTCAACCCTCAATTGCCTTTACATAAATGAGTGTCCATACACTCTGCATTTAGCTTGCCATAAGAAAAACATTTCACATCAATCAGGTTTTATGCAGGAGCTTACCTGATTCTTGCTCACAAACAAAAGGTCTCCAACAGCTGACCTAATCCCACAGGACAAATACAAATCGCAATCAATTTCAAGCCACAAACCACTTCCTCAATTTTAAGTCAACACAACTTACTACTACCATGATCCTAGTGTCCCAAGCTTTAAGGTTAAACAATAAGTAAATAGGGTAAGAGTTGAGCCTAGTGTGATATTTAAAATAATTAATGGTTTGGAAAATAAATTTTAATAAGTTGAAAGCTTAAATCTTGTTAAGGAAAATTTAGAGTTTATTTGATCAAGAGTCCTAAGTAGTTTTAGGTAAAATAATGATTTATTAATAATTTAGTTGTTAGAAAATAATTGATAGCTAAAATTAGTTGAAAATGAATTTAATAAGTCTTGCTTGAAAAATAATAAATAAATTCTTAATGGGTTTTGATTAAAAGATAATAATTAAATTTGTAGTAATAAATATTTCACTAATCATAATTATTTCCATAAAAGGCTTTAATTGATTTTATTATTTTAAATAATATCTACCTATCTATATATATATATATATATATATATATTATTTTTCTAGCAAAGCTATTATTTATTTGACTAAAATATCCTTATTGTTTATAATAGTCCAAATCTACCCTTCCTAGGATTTTTCGAAAATACAAAAAAAAAATTATTTTATTGAATATTTTATTCAAGAAGTAAAATTAGTTTAGGGACAACTAGATCATGATTCAAATTCCTATGGCTATCCACAATCAAGAACATGCACAATCCTTCAATTCATCAAATCGACCAAATCTTTCATATAAGAATAGATCTAAATTTATCAAGACATAATCTAACCTCTACTAGCATAAATTTGATCATGGCTTTACCAATCCATCATGAATAAAAATCCTATTCACCAATGGTGACATAATCTCTAGCATACTTTGACACAAATACTACCTATGGCATGCATCAAACCTCAATTCAACATACAACCAACCAATATAATCCTTCCATGCATAAATCCCATCTCCTTCACAATCATACATATACTCATGCTTCAAGCACAACAACACATACTCAAATCCCATCACCATCTACCTTCTAACAACATCATCCTAGAGACATGATTCTAGAGTTTAAAAAGGAAGATTGAAGGTACTTACTTGATTGATGAATGCCTTGAAGGAGTTTAGAGTAGATCTCAACTCCTAGATGTCTAACTTTGTCTAAGGGAGATGGCGAGAGCATGATTATGGAAGAAGAAGTCATCCGGCCAAGGGAGAGGGATTTCGGCCATGAGAGAGAGAGAGAGAGAGAGAAGAAGAAGAAGAAGAAGAGATCATTAGTATGTTTATTCACATAGGTTTTCACTAGAGATCAAGTTTGGAGAAGATGAAGTTGATAGAGTAAATTTACCTTGAAGATGTTCTTGTCCTTCACAGAAATTTCTGGTTTTAATCCGAAGTAGTAAGATGATTTGAGGAGTTTGATGTTAAGAATGGTGTCGATGGACTCACAGCAGTAAGTAGGTCAAATCTGGAGATTTTAGTGAAGGTTTGAAGTGATTTGGAGGGGTATTAGGGGAAGGAAAGTAGTAGGTGTTCTTGGTGTAGTGTGTGTGTGTTCTTGGAGATTGAAGGGAATTGAGAGATTGTGGTGTAGCTGCCGAAAATTCTGAGGGAATTAGGCTGGCCAAATTTCTGTAGGGTTTAGGGAGTTGTTTCTCTGGTTTGGAAGGGAAAAGGAAAGGTTAGTTGTTACAATCCTTGAAGAATATTTTTAGGAAGTGAATTTGGAAACTAAATATTTCTAGAATATCTTGATAATTGAAAAGCTTTGAAGGTCTCCTATGGCCAACTGGTTGAGCAGTTTTTCTGAGGAATTAAAGCTGGTTCAAGGTAGCTTAGGGTGGCCGAAATTAAGGTGCACAATGATGAAGAAGAAGTCTGGTTAATTGAGTGATATATTATGGAAGGTTGCTAAACAAAAGTGGCTGGAATTTTGGAAACCAATCAAGTAAAATTGTAGGGATTTAGTGGAGGGATTTTCGGGTAGCCATTGCTGGATTTCGTACAGAAGCTTAAGGGGAACAATGGAGCTCTGTTACTGGAGGTTTAAGGAAGGTTTTTGTAGAATAAGATTGGTGTTTCGGCTGGGAGAGAAATAGGAAACAAGGCTGAAAAATTTTTCCTTCACAGTTTTTCGCTGAACAGTAATTCCTGGGCAGATTTTCGGCTGCCATTCCCAGCCAACTTGCAGAGAGTTTGAAGGGAAATTTTAGGGGTATTCAAGGTTGGTTTTCAGCCTTCTTCATAGAGGAAAAACATGGCTAAGGTACTGAACAAAATCTGGAAGAAAACAGCTTGGTTTTGGACTCTCAAAGCTGTGATTTGTACAGGAATTTTCCTGCTTTTGCTCCAGCTTTAAGCAGTCCGAAAATGGCTAAGAATTTCAGATTACAAACTGATCCTAAAGACCATTTTTTTGACAGCATTTGAGAGGGAATGCTAGCTAAGAAACTCGACATTTTGTAGGCACAACAAGCTGGAAAATTTTCAACTCATTCTAATAAAGAAGATGAACTAACTAGAGAGAATTTTCAGCGAACTCACTAGTGGGATTTTTCCTCTTGGAACTTCCCACAACTCTTCCACATTTTTTAGACCATAAGAAGTCTTTTACCAAGACATTTTGATCCTACAAGATCACAACACTTTACTGAAATTTCTGGAAAGAAAATGGCTAGAATCAATTGATCAAACTAATGAGTTGAGAATTAAGGAAAAATCAAAGATCAAAGAAAAATGAATTCCGTTTGGGAAATTCGAGTAGGTAAGGGTGTAGAATGAGGTTGCTCCTAACATATCTCTCTTAGGACATCATCCCTACCTTACTCGAAGCTCATAAGGCCGAAATTACTCTTCCCCAAGCAAAAATAAAATTAAATCAAGCTAAAGCTTCCATGATGGAATTTGAACCCTAGTCTTCAATAATTAATTCTAAGGCTCTAACCACTAAACCACATCAACTCTTGCTGATATTTTCCCTAGAAAAATTATTTTCTATTCACTCCACAAGCTATTTCCCTATTTTCACCTCGAGCAAAATTACTATTTTGCCCTTCTCACACAATACTCATCAACAAGACTTTAAGACAATAAAACTCAAATCCAAAGCACATAAAAATCATATAGAAATATATTTAATCATGAAATAAAATATGATATGCATCCCAACCCCCTTACTCTAAGGTTAGTTTTGACTGGGGTTTCACAAATACGATACGTCTTTTTGGTCCTCGGAATAGCCCGTAAGTCCTAATAATTTTAGGTCAAGAAAATGGTCACAATAAAAAAGGATTTTATTTTATTGAGGAAGTCTAATTTATTTTTTAGACTGGAATAAAATAAAGAAATGAGAGAAATTAAATTTATTATTTAGTTTAATTGGTTAATTAATTATTCAGGGTCTAAGCCCAGATTGAATAATTAGAAAAATTAACCTAGGCTTAAACTAGTTAATAAAAAGCTTAAATAATTATTTTAGTTCATTTGGGCTTATTAATTATTTATTGGGTTATTTTAATATGCCCAAGAAATAAATAATTAATGGTTATTATTTTTGGGCTCATTGGATCTAAAGAAAAATAATAAATTATTTTAGTCCAATAACCTAGACTAAAGGGTTATTTTTATTCACGATACAAAAGAGTTAAGGATTATCCAAACCTCTTCCATTGATAACCTCCAGATGTTTTGAAATATCAAACATCGATGTTTTGATTATCTGGTGATGTGAATAGGAGTCGTGGAGTTGAGTTCTACACAGAAGACTCACGACACAGTGGAAAAACCAAAGCCTTTCTTTTTCTCTCTTGCTCATTCCTTTTTCTTTGTGTAACCTCCTTGATTTTTCTAATTAATAGCAAAGGATCAAGGAGGCCCTTTCCTCACCTAGATTGTTTCACCAATGTAGATTAGGTGGAGGAATATTCTAAGAAGCAAAAAGCTTTGCGTACATGACAAGGAGAAGCTGAAGGATCGCTGGATTTTCACCAGAATTGGAGCCAAGACAAGTAGCCACTCCAGTGGTTAGGATCTCGTCTTCTCGGCCAAACAGACCAAGGACACGCAAAGGTATTATTTATCACCTTCCGCTACGCCGTGTCTTTGCTATTCTGGGTTTATTTTCCTTGCATGCATGGCATCATCTATATTCATTGCCTTCAAATTCAAGGATGTAAGAATATGCAATTTAGACAATTATCCTAGAAAACATGATAATGAACCAACTGACAATTCTCTCAACTAATTATCATCTTAGCATCATGAAGGAATATAAAATAAAATTCAATTATTTCACAAGTCATGAATCTACTTAAATAAATTTCACTTCGTTTCCCAATCCATAGAATCCTATATTTTGATTCATATTAACAGATTTGCTAGTCAAGCTAGCATAACCAAAACATGCATTAGGCTCAATTCCTTATAAGCATAAAATTAGCTAATAATCTTTGCTCGAGGTAAAATCAACTAATCTTTAATTACTTAGTCCTATAATCTTAACTTCATCGCTCAAGTCCATTAAAATTAGACAAATACGAAATCAATACAATGAAACTCCTAACATCGTTGTTTCAAGTCAATTAGAAGAACTCGCATCAATAACCAATTATAACAAGTAATCAAACACCAAAGATGATAAAGAATTGATCAAATAATTAAATTAACACAAAATCATGAATTCCAAAATAATGTTAAATTACAATAAAAATATTAAATACATCATTGTTAAAGAAAAAAAAAAGGAAAGAGATAAATACTCATAGACAAGCTTTTCAATTTCCAATGAAAACTCCTCCCAAAACAATGCTTCTTGAGTAATTTCTCTCGAGAAAATATTATTGGTACACTCTCAAAATATGTCTAAGTCTCTACATTGTGCACACACCTTTTTCTAACGTGAATAGCTTGTATTTATAGACACATAAATTGCCTAAAAGAATCCTGAGTAAAGAAGGAGTAATTTCCTAAAAGGGCTTTTGAAATTAATTTGCAAATCTAAGTCACCACCTTTAAATTGAGAATTGAGCTTGAAAACTCCTATTTCCTTTTTGTCGTATGCACTGAAGGCCATTCTTGTTAAAGCTTAAATTGCCCAAGCCACTAAAGCCATCTGAGCCGCTTTCTTTTTATTCGAGCCACACGGAAGCCACCAAAATCTCCTTTAAATTTGGCTCACCCACGCCAACTTCTTTTCTTCTTGTATCTACTCATCCGAGCTACAAACCGAGCCGCGAACCAAGCCATCTCAATTCTTCTTCTTATGTTGTCTTCCCGCTGAGCCGCAACTTAGCTTTACACATCCTTCCCAGGATGTAAGCAAAAGAGGAAGAAAACAAACATTGATCATGCCCAGGCTTGGGCATGATCAATGTTTGTCTTCTTCTTCTTTTGCTTTACTTCTTTGTTTTTCTTTGCTTTGGCCCACCGATGATCCTGGGCATGATCAATGTTTGTCTTCTTCTTCTTTTGCTTTATTTCTTTGTTTTTCTTTGCTTTGGCCCACCGATTTTTGTCACTTCTTTTTTCTTTGTTGCTTTTTGTTTTCGGTGAAGTCAACCGAGCCGCCTTTGAGCCCCCATTGTTCTTTTTTCAATTTCTAATTGCACCTTCCTCTGTTTCGTCTTATTTTTTTCTACTTTTCTTTATTTTCCAGTATAGGACCGGTGCCAGGTCCATGCTCTTGGCCTGGGGTTGGGTCTGTATTGGAAAATTACACAATTAGCTCCAAATTCACCTATTTTTGCCAGAAATTATAGAAAAGCATTTTTATAAGTGAAATATCAAATAGGACGGAATATCATTAGTTATTATATAAAAAGTATCTCAAATTAGCCTCAAATAATTAGGAAAATAATGATGATTTTAACCCATATCACATACCTCTCCACTTGAATATTTACTTGTCCTAAAGTAAAGTACAAAAACAAAGCACTCAAAACAATTTAGTTCTTCTCAAGTTCCTCTATAATAAAACCATAAGTTTTTCCCAACCTTAGATAAAAAATTGTCATTCATTCAACCCTTCAAAAACTTTTATAAACTCATGTATTAAATCAAACATAGCAAGACCCTCAAAATTAAGTTAAATAAGTTCATACTTCAGCCTAAGAAAATTATTCCACCTTTCAAGCCGAGACATAGATAACATAAATCATACAAGTCAAGTTGTTTAACCACTTCAAAACTCATAGAATCTAATTTGCAAAACTCTAAGTAGCAAAATAAGGAGACGCTCATATTTTTTTTTTTTCAATTTTTTTTTTCTTTAGCCTCAAGTGCATGAACATTACCTTCACGCACTGTATTGGCACCTAACATTTTTTTTCTTTGCTTTTCTGGAATTAGCCTCAAGAAAATGTGATGCTTCTTGTTTCTTCTCTTCCACTAACCGTTTTGGCCCCCTTAAGCAATTTTCTAATAAGATAAGCATTTTCTTTAAAGAAAAATGCATTCTCTCTATTTTTCAATTCTCACCATCCTTATTCACAACTCCAAATTAAACAAATTTAGACAACCATGAATCAAGAAGTAATAAACAACTCTTCCCATATTCCATCACATTCACCATATCCAAACAAGAAAAGTAGAACAAAATGCAAATACTAAAGCATAACCAAGACTAACTTCAATTTCCAAGACTTAACATATTCAATTTAATACACAATTTTACTCAAAAAAATCCAACTAATTTGAAAATCATATCCAAAGTGAAAAAGAAAATAATAACCTTATCATAGGCAAAAATAAATGTAAAAAATTCAACACTTTCAAAAATTCAAAAATGTCACTAAAAATCTATTGACAATCACAAAGATGCACTTGAGAAAATATTAAATCTCTCCCCCACACTTAAATTGGACATTGTTCTCAATGGCCTAAAATATCACAATAAAGTATAACCAAGGGACCAAGAATGTAAAGAGAGAAAAGAAAATAATACTCCCCGAGGCAAATGAGCTCTAAGAAAGGAGAAGTTCAGCCTTCAAGAAGTAGGAAGAATTATTGCCAGCGAAATAAGCCTACAAAAAGAAAATGAACACATAAGTAAAAGCCTAAAAAGGAATTGAAAGAAAACAAGATAAAAGCACAGTAAAAATCAAAGGAAAAGAGAAATAGAAAGTCAAAACCTTTAAGATCCCCTTAAAGTAGAGCCTCCAAATGGGCCTCCAGTTTGACCAAAAGAACCACCAAATGGACCATCACGACATCCAAATGGATCACGAGGTCCTCCTTATCTCAATCAAACACACTTTGCAAATGGTGCTCTTTTCAATGAAAAACTTTTCCAAACTTTTGATACTCAAGAAAAAACAAGGAGAATGTCCAATGTCAATAGCCAAAGCACAATGTCAACCATCTTTAATAAACACGGCAAAATATCACAAGGAGGCTCAATTTTCCAAGATTTCCATATTTGCAAAAATTTCAGAAAAAATACATTGCTAACTTTTAGAAGCAATCACAAGACTTACAAACCTTTCTATGCATATTTTGACCACAAAATAAACTCAACAAAGAAATGTCCATGTCTATTAAATTTTTCCTCAAAAATATATATACAAAATGCCAAGAAAATCAAGAGGATAAAATCTACCTTACTATGAAGAGAGCTTTGCACCAATGTATTCCCAACATGTGAACTTTAGAACTTTGAATTCTTGGGGGATAATTCATAGAAGAAGAGCAGCAATGTGAAGAAGAAAGGAAGAAGAAGACGAAGGGAAGGAGTGAAAAACAGAGAAACAAAGTAGTATCATTCTGCAGAAATAGGAAAAGGAAAATTAAAGAAGGAAGAGAAATAGAAGAAACAAGACAAAAGAAGAAAGAATGAAATAAAACACAAAGAAAGGAATTTGGGGGGGGGGGAGGTGCTTCACGTGAACAAACAAAAGACAAAAACACGAAAAGTAAAAGAAAATGGAAAAGGAAGAACAAAACAAAATAGGAAGAATCTGGAAAGAAAAGAAAAAGAGTAAGGATGCAAACGAAAAAAGAAAAAAACTAAAAGAAAAGAAAAGAAAATTGAAAATTGATTTTTTTTTTTTTTTTATGTTTTCTATCCGGCAGTGCTGAACCGGCACTCGAGACATTTTCTGGCCCGGCACCAGGTCAGCTCTGGCCAATTAAAAAAAAAAAATCGTTTTCTAATTGAATGCATGAACATAGTACATTTAGAACAAGAATGCATAAATTAAAAATTAGACTACCATTAAAATAATAATAAGAGTAATAAAAAATAATATCAAATAAAATAAAAATAGAAATAAATTAGTTCGCCCAAAATATCGTATTGGTGCACATAAACAAAAAGTCCAAATCTAAAAATAAAAAGAGTTAGTAGGGACTCAAAATTATTAATGTAAAAACCATCAAATTAAAAATACAATTAGTACACATATTTCATATTAACATTAGGTTAGTAAAATTAAATAGCTAAATATACAATATATATACGTTGGGAAATATGACCTCTTAGACTAGGTTTCTGATGTAAACATCGAATGTTTTAATAAAAAAATTTATTTTTAGAAATTGTTTGTGAATTTACATTTTTATTTGTGCACAATTACGTTTGGAAATGACCCATTGTATTTAAGTAAGTGGTCCATGTGAATGGTGGCCTTTCACAGTAAGGTATGGATCACAGGTTACTTAACACATAAATGTTTGTTCTTAACCGATTGATGAGAATGGGAATCTCATCATGTCTAGGTTATTATGTTGTGAATTCCAAATGGGGAATGGCTTACCTTTAGCCAGTGAGTAGTCCACTCACTTCATGACATAAGCGTATTTCGAATACGTAGAACAAGACTTGTAGTGGTGGTTTCTAAAAAGTACTATATGGTAGAAACCTAGACTACTACTGCTATAGAGTGGACTAGTACTCTACGACTTGAGTATGAGTTGGTGGTCTGACGAAGCTGGAAGCACGTACTTTGATATGCTATAGTTGAGGTTCTATCATAGGGCCAATATACTTGCATGTTAGGTATGTGTGACTAGTTAGTTAAGACAAACTTGTACAAGATAGTTTCTATACCATATCGCCCCTTGTGGTTGTCTGAATGATCTAATATCCAGGGCCCTGGGAAACATAACTTGAATGTTTGCTTTAGGGTAGCTCCCTTGGAAAGCGGAAACAATCCAAGAAGTCGTGGATCGTTGGACTAAAAGCCTAAGGATGATAGATGTCATTTAGAGAGGTGTTAGTACATTTATTCCTCTCTAATGTACAGCAATGTATAGAGGGGTATTTTAGTCATTTCACCTGTAGGTCGGAGACTTTGCTAACGCAGTATTGTCCTTGGGGTCAATATTTTCTTATGGTGATATTAGGAAATATTTAAAATGCAAAATAGAGCTATTTATATAGTAAGGGTATTTTGGTCATTTTAGTAGCCAATGCGGTGTGTCTTTTGATCCCCAGTATAGACCGTGAGTCCTAATTATATACAGGCTAAGGAATTGGTCTTAAATTAAATTAAATAGAATTTATTTTATTTAAGTAGTCTGATTTAATTATTGGGTTAGAATAAAATAAAGGTCCATGGAGAGAGAGAATTAATTAAATTAGTTTGGTGGGTTAATTAATTATTCAGGGCTTTGGTCCAGTTTGAATAATTAAATATTGACCTGGGACTAAACTAATATAGGCTTGTTAATTGGACTAGTTTATTTGGGTTGGAAAATTAATTATTTATTGAACTATTTATTTAGTTCTAATTAAAATAATTAATTTAGTCCAAAAAGCTAAACTAAGAGTCTAATGGGTCAATCCAGTTTAACCTAGGATTTTACTTAGGTTAAACAGGAGGATAAAGTAAGATGCAATTTTTACTCTTCTCAGAGTTAAGAAAACAACGTTGGTTTTTTTTTTTTTTTTCTTCTGGCATGAGGAAAAACACAGCCTCTTTCTCTCTCTCAAAAATATTCCTTAGCCCTATGAGTTGCTCACCAAACGGGATTAGGCAAGTCATATACTAGAAGATCGACAGGTTGGCATTCACATACATGCACAAACAGAGTAGGAGGCTTGCATGAATCACACCAGAGGTTTCTACCAGCACACCTACCCCAGTTCCACACATTCTGGTCTAACCCAGTCTGAGAATGAGAAAAAGTGGTAAAAAAAATTTTCCCCGCCAGACCGTGACCGGCGCCGGCTAAGGCCGCCAAAACCGGCGCTAGCTCCGATCTGCGGTTTTCAATTTTCAGTTTTTTTTGCTTCCGCTGCGTGCTTTGCTTCCCCCTTTAATCCTTCAATATATACATACAAAAACAAGTTAGTAATTATTAACATGTATCTACCTATTTACAACATATAGTGAGATTAAAGTACAATTATACAAACAACAAAATATAGCACCAATTCATACATGGGACATATATATATATATATATATATATATTCACATATTTATATATAGACATATAAACATATAAACATAGTTAAATCAACAAAATCCAAGCTTTCATGATATTGTTCCCCGACAACGGCGCCAAAAACTTGATGCATAAATTTTAGATGTATAAAAATTATCAAATTTAAATCCATCATTTAGTTAAGTTTTAATTAAAACTTTAATTCCTAAATATATATATGAGCAAGTATAATCATCACAAGCTTAGCATAGGGAATTAACGAGTATTGATCCTCAAAGAAACAAGTACATACTAATCATTTTTCATTCATTGTTTATCCGACCCAAACAAAGTGAGAAAATAAAAAAAAATAAAGAAATATATACATCTCAAGGATGTAGAAATATGCAATTTAGACAATTATCCTAAAAAACATGATAATGAACCAACTAGCAATTCTCTCAACTAATTATCACCTTGGCATCATGAAGGAATATAAAGTAAAATTCAATTATTTCAGAAGTCATGAATCTACTTAAATAAATTTCACTTCATTTCCCAAACCATGGAATCCTATATTTTGATTCATATTAATAGATTTGCCAATCAAGCTAACATAACCAAAACATGCATTAGACTTAATTCCTTATAAGCATGAAATTAGCTAATAACCCTTTGCTCGAGGTGAAATCAACTAATATTTGATTACTTAGTCTTATAATCTTAACTTCATCGCTCAAGTCCATTAACATTAGATAAATATGAAATCAATGCAATGAAACTCCTAACATTGTTGTCTCAAGTCAATTAGAAGAACTCGCATCAATAACCAATTATAACAAGTAATCAAACACCAAAGATGATAAAGAAATGATCAAGTAACTAAATTAATACAAAATCATGAATCCCAAAATAATGTTAAATTACAATAAAAACATTGAATATATCATTGTCAAAGAAAAAAAAGAAAAGAGATAAATACTCATAGATAAGAATTTTAATTTCCAATGAAAACTCTTCCCAAAACAATGCTCCTTGAGTAATTTCTCTCGAGAAAATATTGGTGGTACACTCTCAAAATATGTCTAAGTCTCTACATTGTGCACACACCTTTTTTCTAACATGAATTGCTTGTATTTATAGACACAGAAATTGCCTAAAAGAATCCTAGTAAAGAAGGAGTAATTTCCTAAAAAGGCTTTTGAAATTAATTTGCAAATCTAAGTCACCGCGTTTAAATTGAGAATTGAGCATGAAAACTGCTATTTCCTTTTTGTCGGCACTGAAGGCCATTCTTGTTGAAGCTTAAATTACCCAAGCCACTAAAGCCATCCAAGCCACTTTCCTTTTATTCGAGCCACACGGAAGCCACCAAAATCTCCTTTGAATTTGGCTCACCCAAGCCAACTTCTTTACTTCTTGCATCGGCTCATCCGAGCTACAAACCGAGCCGCGAACCAAGCCACCTCAATTCTTCTTCTTATATTGTCTTGTCACTGAGCCGCGACTTAGCCAAGCCATGGGTTAGCTTTACACATCCTTCCCAGTGATCAATATTTGTCTTCTTCCTCTTTTGCTTTATTTCTTTTTTTTTTCTTTGCTTTGGCCCACCAATTTTTGTTTCTTTGTTTTTCTTTGTTACTTTTTGTTTTCGGTGAAGTCGCCTTTGAGCCGCCATTGTTCATTTTTCAATTTCTAATTGCACCTTCCTCTGTTTCGTCTTATTTTTTCTACTTTCCTCTATTTTTCCAGTATAGGACTGGTGCCAGGTCCATGCTCTTGTCCTGGGGCTGGGTTTGTATTAGAAAATTACACAATTAGCTCCAAATTTCTCCTATTTTTGCATAAAATTACAGAAAAATATTTTTATAAGTGAAATATCAAATAGGAAGGAATATGACTAATTATTGTATAAAAAGTATCTCAAATTAGTCTCAAATAACTAAGAAAATAATGATGATTTTAACCCATATCATGGAGAATTTTGAAAAATTCTTGTGCGTTGAAAAATAAAAATGAGTTGTTATTTCCTCTTTGAAGATGGGAAAAAATTATTTTGCTTGATATGGGGGGCTAATACGGATAGTGAAGAGAAATCCACTTTCTTAAGGCTATAAATTCCCTAAAGCAAAAGAAAAAAAGAATTGTTCGGAGGAAAGTTGTTGAAAAAATGATGAGTAATGACTATACGGGAGCTAATGCAGTGTGTGAAGAGAAATTCATGCACTTGAGGCTATCAATTCCCCAAGTCATTGAAAGAAATTTTGAGAAAAGATTGCAGTGCTTTCCTTACGTCATGACTTGAGTTGAGCAATTTTTGGGTTTATAATGCTTGAGTTGGTAGATAGCTTGACTTCTATGATTCATGTTATCTACATTTTAACTTGAAGATTGAAATAATTTTCTTAAACTAAGGTAAACACTTGATTAATTTGACTTCAAGAGTCATATGATATATTGTCAAATGTTTCAAATTTTGAATTATTTTCAAACGGTGTGAATGACAAGAGTTGTATCTAAAGTTTGAAGGGAAGTTATAATCCTCGATATGTTTAAAAAAAAATGGAATAAGAGAGAACTTGTGTTTTCTTGATAATTTTTCTCGACTATAGTGTTTTGCTTGAAGACAAGCAAAAGTTCAAGTGTGGGGGTATGTGGTAGGGGCTAAAATCACTAATATTTTTCTAGTTATTTGCAGTTATTTTATGATACATTTATTGTAATAACTAGACATATTACTTCCTATTTGACATTTTACCTGAAAAAAGCGTTTTTGACAAATTTGTGCAATTTAAATTAAATTTGAGCAACAGGTGAACAATTCCATAATGCACCAGGCACCAGGCATAGCTAAGGGACCAGGCGCCAGGTCCATTCTGGTCAAGCAGGGGGAACTGAGCAACATTCAGGAAGAAAACCGAACAGACCTGGCACCAGGTCTGGCAAGTGGACCAGGCACCGGGTTCATTCTGTCCGGCTAGTGAAAATAGAGCAAAAATCCAGAGGAAGAGCAGACTGTACCTAGAACCAAGTAGGTCAAGGTACCCGGGGCCAGCCCCGCTCTGGAAAGGGAAAATCCTATGCACGAATTTAGGAATTTTCCAAAGATTTTGGTATTTTCTAATTCCTACTAGGCCAAGATTCCTCTAACAATGAATTTAGCATCAACAAGACTTATAAAAGCAAGAGAAAACACAAAAGAAGGTGTGTGGTGGTGGATCCAAAAAATATAATTTCAAATCACTCATAGAAAGAGGAATTCACCCAATCAAGGAGGATTGTTCAAAAGAGTCTTCAAGGGTGAAGAAATGGGCTTGTCTATAAGTGCTTTTGTTTATCTTTGTTTTCTTTTCCTTAAACAATGATGTATTCAATGTTTTTATTGTAATTTAACATTATTTTAGAATTCATGATTTTGTGTTAATTTGATTATTTGATCAATTCTTTATCATCTTTGGTATTTGATTACTTGTTATCATTGGTTATTGATGCAAGTTCTTCTAGTTAACTTGGGACAATGACATTAGTAGTTTCATTGTATTGATTTCGTGTTTGTCAAATCTTAATGGACCTAAGCGACGAAGATAAGATTATAGAACTAAGTAATCAAAGATTAGTTGATTTCACCTCGAGCAAAGGGTTATTAGCTAATTTCATGCTTACAAGGAATTGAGCCTAATGCATGTTTTGGTTATGTTAGCTTGATTGACAAATCTATTAATATGAATCAAAATATAGGATTCCATGGATTGACAAACGAATTAGAATTTATCTAAGTAGATTTATGACTTGTGAAACGATTTAATTTTACTTTATATTCTTTCATGATTCCAAGATGATAATTAGTTGAGAGAATTACTAGTTGGTTCATTATCATGTTTTCTAGGATAATAGTCTAAATTGTATATTCCTACATCCTTGAATTGTGTATATATATATATATATATATATATATATATATATATTCTTATTTTCTCACTTTATTAGGTCGATTAAACAATGAATAAAAAATAATTAGTGTGTACTTGTTCCTTTGAGGATCGATACTTGTTAATTCCCTATACGATACTTGCGATAAGTATACTTGCTCGTATGTATATTTTGGAATTAATGTTTTAATTAAAACTTAACTAAAGGAATGATTTAAACTTGATGATTTTTATACACCTAAAATTTACGCATCAAGTTTTTAGCTTCGTTGCTGGGAACAATATCATGAACGCTTGGATTTTGTTGATTTAACCATGTTTATATGTTTATATGTCCATATGTCTATATTTACATATATATATATATATATATATATATATATATATTCCTTGTGTAAATATGTGTTCTATCTTGTTTTTTGTAATATAGCATACTTCATGTTATACTATAAATACCACTAACTTTTGTACTTAGATAGTTTGTGAATGCGTGTTTTTCGTTTCTTTATTTTTTTATTATTTGTGTTTCCCTGTCCTTTTTTTATTTTCTTTGTTTTTTTATTATTTTTGTTTGTTTTTATTTTCGATTTGATTTTTGTTTTTCTTTGAGCGCAAGATTGACATCATCATGGACAACTACTTTTGGGCACAAGATCAAATGAGCTATAATGATTAGAATTTGACAAATTTGCAAGCTCAGATTGACGCTTTTTGTGAGTCTTCACTTGAAGCCTCAATGCAATCTTTTGTCACCAATACAAATTCCTCCATTAGGTAGCATAAAGAAACATCCCAATGTATAAGCCATCAAAGAACAAAACCAGCCAAGTTGGTTGAGGATGCCATAATGGCCCATATGCTTAAACAAGAGAATCCCCAAGGAAAAGAGAGAGGATATGAGGAACAATTATCCAATGTGGAAAGGAAGGTATTCAATTCTCCTCTATGTGCTAATAATTCTAATCTCTCTTTACCACATGATTTTTTTGGTTCGTCTCAATTCTTAGAGAACAAGGGTCCAAATGATGATGTGCTGAATTTATCATGCCTCAAGGAGTTTGATCTTTCAATACTACATCGTAAGAAGTCCTTGGGGAATGGTGGTAATTTCTACCCTTCACCCCATTGAAAATGAGGTAACTTAGTCTTTGTAGATGTGTCGAAAAGTACTGATTTCTTGATCCCATCTTTAAGAACTCAATTGCTAAGTTTTAAGGAGAATTTTAATTATGACAAATCTTTTGAAGGGACAAGTGGTGATTCTAATACTTATATACTTTTTAGACATAATTTACATCTTTGTGTTGGGAACTTGATTTGTATGTCTAAAAAGGTGCTATGGACAGGGAGTCATGCATTTACATTCATTGCAACTAATATTTTCCATGAACACTCCATTTTTTAAAATCCTCTCTTATTTATGCTTTTATCATGCCTACCTTTTTCATTGAGCATTATACAAAGGTTTGAATAGGAAGTGAGATGAGCGAAAAGAGTATTTTTTATGTGTTTTGGGTTTGTTTTGAATTTGGGTTTCTGTAGTTCTTTTGGTCATTCTTTTGTTTTATCTAAGTTCCATTTTTAGTTGGTTGGTGTTATTTCCTCCAAATAAGGAAAATATTTTCCATCTTAAGTGTAGGGAGTAAGTTATGTCTTTATTTTCTTTCTTAGGATTTTTTTTGTATTTTTCTTTAGTTTGTTTTCTTTTATTTAGGTGTGTTTTTATTTTTTTATTATCTTCCTTGTGCTTTTATTTTTTTTTTATTTTATATGTAGGAATAAAGTCCTCTTGAACAAGCCCTTCTCTCTATTTCCAGTTTTAATATCTATTGGTACTTTATTGCACTTGGGGAGTATTGCTTAAACTTTCTACCCTTTTATTATTTTTTATCCATTTGGAGATGCTTTCTTGTGTTTATTTTTTGCCAATGAGGACATTGTCCAATTTAACTGTGAGGGAGTGGTTTGGTGATATTCCTTGTCCAAGTTTTTATCAATCATCTTGGTATTTTTTTTGGTATTGAACTCCTTTGGAAAATTTTGGTCTGAAAGATTTCGATTGAAAAACAAATTTGTTGCAAGTTTCTTGAAAGTTTTGAAAAGTTGATGATTTAAAAGTTTGGAACTTTTGGAGCTAATTCGCAATGGATGTATTTTCGTCTCTTCATTCTTCCTTTTTATTTATTTTGGTCTTCTTGGCTTTACTTTCATTGTTATATCTTTGGCCATTGAGGATAATGTCCAGTTTAAGTGTGGGGGGGAGAATGAGATTGATGATTTTTATTTTCCATATCATTTTTGTGAAAATTTTTTAAAATTTTCAAAATTTCAGTGGTTTTCATTGATTAGCAAGGTTTTAATTCATTTTCTTACTTGGATATGATTATTTGTCATTCATTTGGTGGATTTTTATAAAATTGGTTTATTGGATAAGATATTGTCAAGACTTGAGAATTTTGAGTAATCTTCTTTATGCATTGGTATTTGAATGTTATTTGACTCATCTAGTTTGAATATGAAAAATATGAGGAATATGAGAAGAGTTTATTAGCTAATTCTTGTATTATGAGTTTAAATTTTGCTTAGCTTTGAGTTGTGATGAGGAATATGAGTTGATAAAAGATCTTTGAGAGGAAAGATTGTGGAGAACTGTGAAAAATTCTTATGAGTTGAAAAACAAAAATGAGTTGTTATTTCCTCTTTGAAGATGGGAAAAAAATTGTTTTTGCTTGATATAGGGGCCAATACGGATAGTAAAGAGAAATCTACCTTCTTAAGGCTATAAATTCCCTAAAGAAAAAGAAAGAAAGAATTGTTTAGAGGAAAGTTGTTGAAAAAATTATGAGTAATGACTATAAAAGGGCTAATACGGTGTGTGAAGAGAAATTCATATACTTGAGGCTGTCAATTCCCTAAGTCATTGAAAAAAAATCGACAATACAAAATTGGAGTGCTTTTTTTACGTCACGACTTGAGTTGAGCAATTTTTGGATTTATAATGCTTGAGTTGGTAGATGATTTGACTTATGTGATTCATGTTATCTATATTTTAATTTGAAGAGTGAAATAATTTTCTTAGACTAAGGTATACACTTGATTAATTTGACTTTATGAGTCTTGTGATATCTTGTCGAATGTTTCAAAGTTTGAATTGTTTTCAAAGGATGTGAATGACAAGAGTTGTATCTAAAGTTTGAAGAAAAGTTATAATCCTTGCTATGGTTTTCTTTTTTTTTTTCTTTTGAATGAGAAAGAACTTGTGTTTAATTTCTTGATAATTTTTCTTGGCTATAATGTTTTGCTTAAGGATAAGCAAAAGTTCAAGGGTGGGGGTATGTGATAGGGGCTAAAATCACCATTTCCTAGTTATTTGAGGTTGTTTTATGATACATTTATTGTAATAACTATGCATATTCCTTCCTATTTGATATTTTGCTAGTAAAAAGTGTTTTTAGCAAATTTGTGCAGATTTAAATTAAACTCAAGCAAAAGTGAACAATTCCAAAATCATCTGGTGCCAGGCCTAGCCAAGGGACCACGAGCCGAGTCCATTCTGGTCAAGCAAGGGAAATTGAGCAACATTCAGGAAGAAAACAAAACAAACCTGGCATTAGGTCTGGCAAGTGGACCAGGCACCAGGTCTATTCTGTCTGACCAATGAAAACAGAGCAAAAATCTAAAGGAAGAACAGATTGTACCTGGCACCAGATGGGTCGAAGATACCCGACGCCAGGCCCACTTTGGAAGGCAAAAATCCTGTGCACGAATTTGAAAATTTTTCAAAAATTTCGGTATTTTCTAATTCCTACTCAGCCAGGATTCCTCCAGCAAAGAATTTAGCACCAAAGAGGTTTATAAAAGCAAGAGGAAACACAAGAGAAGGTGTGTGGAGGTGGATCCTAGAGCATAAATTCAAATTACTCATTGAAGGAGGAATTCATCCAATCAAGGAAGATTGTTCAAAAAAGTCTTCAAGGGTGAAGAAAGAGGCTTATCTATGAGTTCTTTCTTTTATCTTTATTTTCTTTTCCTTAAACAATGATGTATTCAATATTTTTATTGTAATTTAACATTATTTTGGGATTCATAATTTTTTGTTAATTTGGTTATTTGATCAATTCTTTATCATCTTTGGTATTTGATTACTTGTTATCATTGGTTATTGATGTGAGTTCTTCTAATTGACTTGGGATAATGATGTTAGTAGTTTCATTGCACTGATTTCATATTTGTCTAATCTTAATGGACTTGAGTGACGAAGTTAAGATTATAGGACTAAGTAATCAAAGATTAGTTGATTTCTCCTTGAGCAAATGATTATTAGCTAATTTCATGCTTATAAGGAATTAAGCCTAATGCATGTTTTGGTTATGTTAGCTTGATTGACAAATCTGTTAATATGAATCAAAATATAGAATTCCATGAATTGACAAATGAAGTAAAATTTATCTAAGTAGATTCATGACTTGTGAAACGATTAAATTTTACTTTATATTCCTTCCTGATGTCAAGATGATAATTAGTTGAGAGAATTGCTAGTTGGTTCATTATCATATTTTCTAAGATAATTGTCTAATTTGCATATTCCTACTTCCTTGAGTTGTATATATTTTTTTTTTTCTTTTTCTTATTTTCTCACTTTTTTGGGTCGGTTAAACAATGAATGAAAAGTGATTAGTGTGTACTTGTTCCTTTGAGAATCGATACTCATTAATTCTCTATACTATGCTTGCGATGAGTATACTTACTCGTATGTATATTTTGGAACTAATATTTTAATTAAAACTTAACTAAGGGATAAATTTAAACTTGATGATTTTTATACCCCAAAAATTTACGCATCAGAGCACATGGCCATTTCATACGATATTGATTTGTCATTGCGTACCATGTTTGCAGACAAGAGCCGGCCCGCAAGGTAGGAAGCTCTTAGAGCAATCATGAACACTAAGGTGGCTGAAGGGGTATTGGTTCGAGAGCATCTACTCAATATGATTACTTACTTCAAGGAGGCCGAGGTCCTAAGCACAACGATGGATCCTGAGAGCCAAATTAACATGGTTCTTAAAACTCTGTCTGACTCATCTTCTCAGTTCAAGTTGAACTACAACATGAACAAGCTGAATCTGAGTCTCACAGAGCTTATGAAAGAGCTCCAGGTGGTAGAGAAGATCATGAAGCCCGTGTCAAAGGTTTTCGTCTCTCGTTCTGCTTCTTCTTCTAGAATTAAAGTGAAGCCTAAGAAATTCAAGAAGAAGAAGGTCCAAAACAACGCAGGGGCCCAACCCAAACCATCTGGTTAGGCAAAGCCCAACAAGAAGCCCAAAGGTAAATGTTTCAAGTGTGGCAAGAAGGGGCATTGGAAGAAAGATTGTCCGGACTTCTTAGCCAAGTCTACTTTAGGTATTACTCTATACCTAAAGTCTATTTTAATGGTTGGATCAACATCCTCCTGGATAGTTTATTCTGGAGCCATTGACCATGTCTGTAACTATTTGTAGGGGTTCCAAAGGATAAGGAGACTTAATATGGGCGAGCATGGACTTCAAGTAGACAATGGAGCAAGATTGGGCTGAAGCAGTGGGAGATTTTGAGCTTATTTTTTATTATAATAGGAAGTTAGTTTTAAAAGAAATTTTATATGTTTCTTGTTTTAAATAGAATTTGATTTCAGTTTCCAAATTGATGAATCAAGGGTATTTTATTTCTTTCCATTCTGATGTTTCCATCAGTAGAGATGGTAATTTAATTTGTTCAGGAAACATGTATGCGAATCTTTTTTATATGCATCATATTCGAAATCAAGTAAACAATATTCAACCTAAACCTAATAATAAAAAGGGAAAGGTCATATCAAATGACTAGTGTTTGTGGCATCTTAGATTGGGATATATAAATTCCCATTGGATTCATAAGCTAATCCATGATGGGCCTTTAGATTCATTAAGACTGAAAGAATGGCCTCAGTGTGAATCTTGTTTTAAAGGTAAAATGACCAAAAGGTCCTTTACCAAAAAGGTGGATAGAGCCATGGAAATACTACCACTAGTTCACACAGATGTTTGTGGTTTGATGACTACACCAGCTAGAGGAGGCTACGAGTAATTCATCACTTTCACAGATGATCACACTCGTTTTGGTTACATTTATCTAATGAGGTACAAGTCTGACTCTTTTGATAAATTTAAGGAGTTTAAGGCTGAAGTGAAGCGTCGAACAGGTAAACTAATTAAAACTTTGAGATCAGATCGTGGTAGAGAGTATCTTCTGAAGGAATTGACATAACAGAGCATGCAAACTCAGTGGACGAAAATGGAGAACATGCACATACACCAGAGTATGGAAGTATCATGGTGGGATGAAAACATACCTCTTGAACCCTTTAAAATTTGAAGAACATGGTTGAATGATTTGAAGCCAGAAACAGCTTCTTCCTCTCCAACGTCCAGTGCATCTCCAGTAAAGCTTCCACTGTCCAGTTTTCCTAGTCTAAGAGGGCATATTTCCAACATCTTCTTGGTAAAGGATTCCTTGATACATCATGGCATAATATCTCAATTAACTACGCCTGGGACTCCCCAGCAGAACGAAGTAGCTGAGAGAAGAAATAAAACTTCAATGGAAATGGTCAGAAGCATTATGAGTCACGCATCTCTTCCTATTTCTTTTTAGGGGTATACCTTAGAAACAACGGCATATATTTTGAATTTGGTACCTTCCAAATTAGTAACTAGGACACCCTATGAGATGTGGACTGGATGAAAGCCCAGTCTGAACTATCTCAAGATATGGGATTGTCCAGCTTATATGCTGATAAAAGGAAGTAAGCTAGAATGAAGATCAGAGTTATGCTACTTCATTGGGTATCCAAAGGAACGAGAGGTGGATATTTCTATTATCCTCAAGAGCATAAAATACTTGTTAGTACTAATGCTAGATACTTAGAGGATGAATAAGTTACTTCCACCATAGGTTCAAGTAGAATAGAGTTAGAATAGAAGTTGGTCACTGATTCAACTTCAGGTACTTCTAACACCCCGATCGAGGAACCAAGAGAAACACAACCGGATGTTCCTATACAAACTGAGTCTCATCTTAGTGAGAGGATCACAAGAGTTCTAGAAAGGTGGAGCAGAGAGATCTATGATCTAGTCTCTAATCATCAGGAATAAAATCCCACTAGATACGAGGAGACCATTATTGATACTGATGCAGATAAATGGTAACTAGCCATGAATGCTAAGATTGAGTCTATGTACCTCAGTCGGGTCTGGGATCTTGTCACTATGCCAGATAGGATAAAGTCCATTGGGTGTAAGTGGGTATACAAGAGGAAGAAAGGTGCGGATGGAAATGTTGAAACCTATAAAGCAAGGTTAGTTACTAAAGGTTATACTCAGAAAGAAGGGATCGATTGTGAGGAAACCTTTTCACCAGTAGCTATGCTTAAGTCTATCTGAATTCTTTTAGCCATTACATGTCATTATGACTATGAGATATGGCAGATAGATGTCGAGACGGCCTTCTTAAATGGCTATCTTAACGAAGACATCTATATGACCCAGCCAGTAGGTTTTGTTGCTAGAGGTCAAAAACAAATGGTCTATAAGCTTAAGAAGTCCATCTATGGACTTAAGCAAGTGACACAAGCATAGAACATACATTTTAATGAAACCATGAAAGCTTACGGTTTCATTCAAAACGTGGATGAACCATGTCTGTATAGGAAATCAGATAGTGGCAAAGTGACTTTCTTGGTACTTTATGTGGATGACATTCTACTCATTAGAAATGAAATGGGAACATTGCTATCCGTTAAGGTTTGGTTCTAGTCAATTTAACATGAAGGACTTGGGAGAAGCTAGCTACATTCTAGGCATTAAGCTTTTTATAGATAGGAAGTAAAGAATATTAAGCTTATCACAATCTACTTATATTGACAAGATATTGGTCAAATACAGTATGGATTAATGTAAATGGGCTATCATACCCTTTAGACATGGATTATCCTTATCTTCCAAGCAGTGTTCTCAGATACAGGAAGACAAGCAGAAAATGAGCAGGATCTCTTATACTTCAGCTGTGGGAAGACTCATATATACTCTGCTTTGTACTAGGCTAGATATCTACTTTGCAGTAGGCATGGTTAGTAAATATCAGTCAAACCCAAGGGAAGCCCATTGACAAGTCGTAAAGAATATACTTAAATATCTTAAGAAAATGAGAGATTATATGCTTGTATATCGTGCTGATGATTTGATTCCTACTGGTTACAAAAACTCAGACTTTAAGGTAGATGAAGATGAAAGGAAATCCATTAGTGGATATGTCTTCACTTTGTCTGGAGGAGTTATTTCATGGAGAAATATCAAGCAATCTTAAATTGTTGATTCTACCATTGAAGTTGAGTACGCTGCTACTTCAAAAGCTTCTAAAGAAGCTGTGTAGCTCTGAAAGTTCCTCATAGAACTTGGAGTAATACCGCACATGGATAGACCTGTCATCATTTATTGTGACAACTCTGGAACAATGTCACAATGCAAGAAACTTTGAAACCATAAAAGGACAAGCACATAGAGATGATGTATCACCTCATCCGGGAGTTCATTCAAAAATGGGAGATAGTGGTTGATCAAATTTCCTCTGTCAACAATCTGGCAGATCCTTTTATGAAGCCTTTGAAAGAAAAGGTGTTTCGCAAACACTTAGATGTCATAAGAGTAGGCACTTATGGACTTTCTTAGTCTTTGTAGTGCAAATGGGAGATTGTTAGAAAGTATACCATCAAAGACTATGTATTCTGTATTAACATATTGTAATAAGACATTTATTCATTCAATTTAGTTTGTTTCTTATATTATTGCACGTTTAAAGGTCCAAGTATAACAAGTAATATTCTATGTGTTGGGTCATTCTTCGTAGTAAGGTATAGACCATAGGTACTTTTCACACAAATAAAATTGAGTTATTAGTCATTTGATGGAACTAAAAATTTCATCAAGGTAAGACTATTATGCCATGATTTCCAATGAGGAATAATTTACCTTGAATCAGTGAGTAGTTCACTCACATCATAGGCATAACTGTATTTCGAATACGTAGAACTAGACCAGTAGTAGTGTCTTTCTTAAAGTACTATAATTATAGAGACAAGAATTATTGCTACAGCATGGATGGATGCCTTCATCCTTGAGTGTGAGTTAGTGGTCTGGCAAAACTAGGATTTTATACTTTGATGTATGTTGGGTGAGATTTCTTTTGTGAGACCAATATCCTTGTATGTTGAGTGTATTACTCTAGTTAGATAAGGTGGACTCATGCAAAAGAGTTTCTATACTTCACTTAGTGAGATTTAATCATCCCCTTGTGATTGTCTAGGATAATCTAAATGATCCAAGACCCTGGAAATGTGACTTTAGAATGTGTGCTTTTGGATAGCTTCTAATAGTAAACAAGTACTTTTAAGTGAGTCATAGATTATCGGACTAAAAATCTAAGGATGGTAGATGTCTTTGAGATGCATATTAATACATTTATCCTATTTCATTGATAGGTGTTACATAGAGGCGTATGTCTATCATTTCACCAGTAGGTCAAAGATATTGCTTTAAGCAATATTATTCTTGGGGTTAATATTTCTATATGATGATAAATGAAAATATTTAAAATGACAAAATTCAGCTATGTAATAGCAAAGGTATTTTGGTCATTTTAGTAGCCATAAATAATATGTCTTTTGGTCTCCAGAGTAGCTCAAGTTACCTTGGTGTTGTTTAAACACAATCTGGGTTTAATGGATAATTATTTGGAAGAAAAATAAAATTTATTCTAAGAGCCCATTTAAGTAAGTGAATTAGGTTGGAATAAATTAATTAATTGGGCTAATATATGTTAACATATATTAAGAGTCTAATTAGAATTAATTAATTAGTCTTGAGTTTTAATAAGGCCTAGAAAATATTATTAATTAATTAAGAGGATTAGACCGGTCTTGGATTGGTTTTTTAGCACAACGCCTAGCCCATTTAGGACTTGGTGATTTCGGCCATTAGGACTTTGGAAGCCCTAAGGCTGGCCGAAATATAGGGGAAAAAAACCTAGGATTGGTAAGTTTTTTTTTCCAAGTGTGCCGCCTCCTTTCTCCCTCTCTAGTTTTCGTCCACCTCTTCCTTCTCTCTGGAAGAGCTTTTGATAATCCAAGAAGGTTCCCTCACCAAGCTAACGCCTAGAACAAGGAAGAGCCATACTTCGAAAGACGAAGAGAAGAAGCTTGGAGACATTTGATACGTAGGAGTAGAAGATTAGTGGGAATTCCTGTTGAACTACAGGCACCCTCTATTCCCCTCCTTCCAATGCAAGAGGCACCAATGCAACCCATTCCCAAGTTGGTTAATCCGCAACTAGCAATGAAAAGTAAGGATTTTCTTTTAGATGTGGCTCAAAAATTTGAAAAATTTCCGCTGCGTTTTCTTTGATGTTTTCCATAATCCTTTCATTCTAGACTATGAACCAAACATAGAATAATAAAATATAACCTATAGAGTTATCAGTGAAACTTATAACTTCTATGAACTAATAACCTCTTGTTGTAAATTGGCAGCTTTATTATTCAAACTTTACCCCCACAATTTTATCGACCATCAGTGTTTTACACAAATAGATAGTGCTCGTGCCTAGATTCATGAGTACTCTAGAAATTTAGCTAATAACAATCTCATAGGAACGGCCCCACTCCACACTCACGTAGGTGAATTCATCAAGTGTACACTGCTTAATTACACGACTAATAGGGGCTAAAATCATCACTATTTTTCTAGTTATTTGAGGTTAAATTGAGATACTTTTGATGTAATAACTAGGCATATTCCTTCCTATTTGACATTTTGCTTGTGAAAAGTATTTTTGATAAATTTGTGCAGAATTGAGTTGATTTCGAGCAAAAAGTGAAAGTTTCCAAAATGCATCTGGCACCAGGTCCAGTTATGGCACCAGGCACCAGGTCTAATCTAGAAAAATAGAGAAAATAGAGTAGCTTTTAGGGGACAAAACAGAACACACCTAGTGCCACGTGGGTCGACTAGACCCGGCGCCAGGCCCGCTCTGGATATGAAAATCCTGTACATGATTTGGTATCTTCTAAAAGATTTTAGTATTTTTCGAATCCTACTCAGCCAAGACTCCTTAAGCAATGAATTTTAGCATCAAAGAAGCCTAGTTAAACAAGAAAAACACAAGAGAAAGTAGTGAATCCAAGAATCAAAACTTCCAACCACTCTAAGAAGAGAGATTCACCATTCAATGAGGATTGTTCAAGAAAGCCTTCAAATGAGAAGAATGAGGCTTGTCTATGAGTGCTTTCTTTTATCCTTATTTTCTTATTCTTAAATAATGATGTATTCAATATTTTCATTGTAATTTGATATTATTTTGGGGTTCATGGTTTTGTATTAATCTAGTTATTTGATCAATTTTATATCATCGTTGGTGTTTGATTACATGTTATTATTGGTTATTGCTGCATTTTCTTCTAATTGACTTGGGAAACGATGGTAGGAGTTCATTGCATTGATTTCATATTTGTCAAATCTTAATGGACTTAGGAAATGAAGTTAACATTAAAGGATTAAAGTAATCAAAGATTAGTTGATTTCGCCTAGAGTATAGGGTCATTAGCTAATTTCATGTTTAAAAGGAATTGAGTTTAATGCATGTTTTGGTTATGTTGGTTTGATTGGGAAATATGCTAATTTAATCAAAATATGGTGATTCTATAGATTAGGAAAGAAGTAGAGTCTATATAAGTGGATTCAATACTTGGGAAACAATTAAATTTTACTTTATATTCATTTATGATGCCAAGATAATAATTAATTGAGATAGTTGCTAAATGGTTCATTATCATGCATTCTAGAATAGTTGTCTAAATTGCATATTCCTACATCCTTGAGTTGTACATATTTCTTTATTTTTCTTTTTATTATTTTATCACTTTATTTGGTAGGTTAAACAATGAATGAAAAGTGATTAGTGTGTACTTATTACTTTGACGATAGATATTCGTTAATTCCCTATAGTATACTTGCGATGAATATACTTGCTCGTATGTGTATTTTGAAATTAATATTTTAATTAAAAATTAACTAAGGGATGGATCTAAATTTAATAATTTTTTTACACCCAAAATTTACGCTTCAAGTTTTTGACGCTATTGCTGGGAAACAATATCATAAAAGCTTAGATTTCATTGATTTAACCATATTTATATATTTATATGTCCATATGTCTATGTGTAAATATATATATACATTCTTTGTGTAAATAGGTGCTATATCTTGTTGTTTGCAACATTATGTGCCTTAATTGACTAGCTTAGTTCATGTTATACTTGTAAATACCATTAACTTTTGTGTTTAGGTAGTTTGTGAATATATCTAATGTGTGTATTTTTCTTTTCTTTATCTTTCTATTATTTGTTTTTCCCTTTATTTTTTTCTTTTCTTTGTTTTTCTATTATTTTTGTTTGTTTTTTATTTTTATTTAATTTTTGTTTTTCTTTGAGCGCGAGATTGACATCATCATGGATAATTACTTTTGTGCACAAGATAAAAGGAGCTACAATGATGAGAATTTAACAAATTTGTAAGCTCAAATTGACACTGTTTGTCAAATGTCACTTGAAGCCTCAATGCATTCTTTTGTTGCCAATGCAAATTTATCTGTTAAGTCACATGAAGGAGCATCCCAATGAATGAGATCTATAAGAATACAACTAGCCAAGTTAGTTGAAGGTGCCCTAATAACCCATACAGTTGAACAAGAGAATCCCCAACAAAGGGAGAGAGGATAGGAGGCACAATTGCCCAATGTGGAAAGGATGTACTACAAGAAATCTGCTAATTTTCCACGGATAAATCCGTGGCAAGTTTGTGGCTAAACCGGAATTTGCCACGGATCTGTGACAGAATAGGTCGGTGGCAAATACCTTTTGTCGCTAAGCATTTGTTGCAAGGGAAATCTTTTTCGTGGCAATTTGCCACAGATTTGCCATGGATTGTTCAAATTGGTATCACCTTTCAGGGAAAAATATTACGAGGGAACCGTGGCAAATCCATCACAATCCGCCACAGATTTGCCATGGAAACAATATGCAAATAGGCTGTCCTTGGCAAATCCGTGGCAATCTACCACGGATTTTCCACAGACAGTTCTCAAGCAGGTACCAGACAATTATTTTTCATATTGTTCCGTGGCAAATCCGTGACAGTCCATATTGTTCCGTGGCAAATCTATGGCAATCTGCCACGGATTTGCCACGGAACAATATGAAAAATAATTGTCCGTGGCAAATCTGTGGCAAATTGCCACGAGTTTGCCACGGATTACATCTATTGGTACTATCTTCCGTGATTTGTCACGGATTTGCCATGGATTCAATATCTAAATAATTGTCCACGACAATCTGCTACAGAATTAGTGGCAATTTTGTGATTCCGAGGCAAACAATCACGAATTTGCCATGAAACACACAACAAAAATTTAACCCTTTCTTTTTATCACTACTTTGTGTAACATACTTTTTTGTATACTCTCAATGATAATATAGTTCTTCACAACAATTTTTAATGTCTTTTACAGACGAAATAAAATAAAATTATATCGTTTCTTTAAAATTTTTAATTTTAATATAAACGTATATTTCGATACTCAAAAATAATACATGTTATTTTCAATTCCATTTCAAGAATGAACGCATTAGGAAATAAATAAATCAAGATACTTACAAAATATTTCGTCCTTATTATTTAAAATGAATGGAACAAAAATTAATACAAACCAATATAATTAATAAATTAGAACAAAAAAAAGAAAAAAATCCAATGGCAAATCCGTGGCAATTTACCACGGAATTGCCACGGAATAAGTGGCAATTTTGTGATTCCGTGGCAAACAGCTACGGATTTGCCACGAAACACACAACAAAAATTTAACCCTTTCTTTTTATCAATACTTTGTGTAACATACTTTTTTGTATACTCTCAATGATAATATAGTTCTTCACAACAATTTTCAATGGCTTTTACAGTCGGAAAAAAATAAAATTATATCATTTTTTATTTTTTAATTTTAATACAAACGTATATTTCAATACTCAAAAATAATACATGTTATTTTCAATTTCATTTCAAGAATGAATGTATTAGAAAATAAATAAATCAAAATACTTACAAAATATTTCGTTGTTATTATTTAAAAAGTATGGAACAAAAATTAATACAAACCACTATAATTAATAAATTAGAACAAAAATGGAAAAACAATTACGGAATAAGTGGCAATTTTGTGATTTCATGGCAAATCTGTATCATATTCCATGGCAAATAGCCACGAATTTGCCACGGAACACACAACAAAAATTTAACCCTTTCTTTTTATCACTACTTTGCATAACATACTTTTTTGTATGCTCTCAATGATAATATTGTTCTTCACAACAATTTTCAATGGTTTTTACAGTCGAAATAAAATAAAATTATATTGTTTCTTTAAAATTTTTAATTTTAATAAAAACGTATATTTCAATACTCAAAAATAATACATCTTATTTTCAATTCCATTTCAAGAATGAACGTATTAGAAAATAAATAAATCAAGACACTTACAAAATATTTCATCGTTGTTATTTAAAATGTATGGAAAAAATTAATACAAACCAATATAATTAATAAATTAGAACAAAAAAAGGAAAAAAAAATCCGTGGCAAACAACTACAAATTTGCCACGGAACACACGACAAAAATTTAACCCTTTCTTTTTTATCACTACTTTGCATAACATACTTTTTGTATACTCTCAATGATAATATAGTTTCTCACAATAATTTTCAATGGCTTTTATGGTCAAAATAAAATAAAATTATATCATTTCTTTAAAATTTTTAATTTTGATACAAACATATATTTCGATACTCAAAAATAATACATCTTATTTTCAATTCCATTTCAAGAATGAATGCATTAGAAAATAAATAAATCAAAATACTTACAAAATATTTCGTCGTTGTTATTTAAAAGGTATCGACCAAAAAATAACACAAACCAATATAATTAATAAATTAAAAAAAAAAGGAAAAAAAATCCGTGGTAATCTGCCACGGAATAAGTGGTAATTTTGTGATTCTGTGGCAAATCCGTAGCTAATGTTTGGCATAATTTTGACACAAAAATTTTTCCATTGCAAATCAATGGCTAATGTTTGGCATAATTTTTTTGCGCCTTTTTTTGCTACTGATTTGCAACAAAATATGTTTTCATTGCTACTTGCTACAATTTCCATCACAATTCCATGGCAAATAGCCACGGATTTGCTATGGTATTTTTCCCTCACAAGTTGCTTGTATTTTGTTGTTCCGTGGCAAAATCTATCGCTGATTGCCACGAAAAATTTTTCTTGGCAAAAGTCCGTGGCATATTCACGATTTTCTTGTAGTGATGGTATTCAATTCTCCTTTATGTACTAATAATTTTAACCTCTCTTTGTCACATGATTTCTTAAGTTCCTCTCCATTTTTGGAGGACATTGGTCCAAATGATGATGTATGGAATTTAACATGCCTCAAGGAGTTAAACTTTTCTATGATGTATCATAAGAAACCCTTAAAGAATATTGACAAATTCTATCCTTCACCCCAATTTCAAGGAGGTAGCTTGGTATTTGTAGATGGGTTGAACAGTAAGGATTTCTTGATTCCATCATTAACATCTAATATTTACACACTGTTTAGACATAATTTACATCTTTGTGTTGAAAACTTGAGTTGTATGTCTAAAAAAGTGTTACGGAAGGGGGGTCATGCATGTACATTCATTGCAACTGCTATTTGCTATGAACCCTCCATTTTTCGAAAACCTCTCTTCTTTCTACATTCATCTTGCCCATTTTCTACTTTGAGCTTAAACTTCTTTGACAAGGGTCTGATAAGGAAGCATGATGAGTGGAAAAAGTGTTTTTTATGTGTTTTTGGTTGTTTTGAATTTGGGTTTCTTTAGGTCTTCCGGTCATTATTTTGTTTTATCTTGTTCCATTTTTTAGTTGTTAAGTTTTTTGTTTTTCCTCTCCCAAATAAGGAAAATATTTTCCAATTTAAGTGTGGGGGAGTGAGTCGTGTTTTCATTTGCTTTATTAGGATTTTTATTAATATTTTTCTTTAGTTTGTTTTCTTGTATTTAAGTGCGTCTTTATTTTGTTTGTGCTTTTATTTGGGTTTTCTTTTGTAGGTCAGAATAAAGTCCTCCTAGACAAGCTCTTCTCTCTATTCCCAGATTTAATATTTATTAGAGAGTTATTGCACTTGGAGAGTATTCTTAACTTTATCCCTCTTTATCATTTTTTGTCCCTTTGTAGATACTTTCTTATGTTAATTTTTTGCCAATGAGGACATTATCTAGTTTAAGTGTGGGGAGAGAGTTTAGGTTTTGAAGATATTTTCCATGTCATTTTTGTGTGAAATTTTTCAATTTTTTTTCTTTTTTAGGTTTTCATTTTTTAGCAAGGTTGTAATATTTCTTTTTCTTACTTGGATATGAGTTTTTGTCATTCATTTGGTGAATTTTTATGAAATTGGTTTATTGGATAGGATATTTTCAAGACTTGAGAATTTAGATTAATCGTGTTTATGCATTGGTGTTTGAGTATTATTTGACTCATGTAGTTTGAATATGGAGAATATGATAAATGTGGGGAAAGTTTGTTGGCTGACTCTTGTATTACGGGTTTGAACTTTGCTTAGCTTTGAGTTGTAATAAGGAATATGAGATAAAAGATCTTTGAGTGGAAACATTGTGGAAAATTGTTGTGAGTTAAACATTGAGAAAATTGAGTTGATTGTTGTTTCCTCTTTAAAGGTGAAAAAATATTGTTTTTGCTTGATTATGGGGGCTAATACGGTGTGTGAAGAAAAATATATGCACTTGAGGCTATCAATTTCCTAAGTCATTGAAAAAAGTAAAGAGAAAAATATTGGAGTATTTTCCTTACATCATGACTTGAGTTGTACAATTTTTAGACTTATAATGCTTGAGTTGGTAGACAGCTTGACTTGTATGATTCATGTTATCTATGTTTTTATATGAATGGTGAAATAATTTTCTTAGACTAAGGTATAATCTTAATTAATTTGACTTCAAGAGTTTTGTGATGTCTTATTAAATGTTTCAAAGCTTGAATTGTTTTCAAAAGGTATGATGAATGGCAAGAGTTTGATCTAAAGTTTGAAAGAAAGTTATAATCCTCGTTATGTTTCAAATTGTTGGAATAAGAAAGATCTTGTGTTTTCTTGATGATTTTCTTGACTAAGTGTTCTGCTTGAGGACAAACAAAAGTTCAAGTGTGGGGTATGTGATAAGGGCTAAAATCATCACTATTTTCCTAGTTATTTAAGGTTAAATTGAGATACTTTTGATGTAATAAGTAGGCATATTCTTTTTATTTGATATTTTTCTTATGGAAAGTGTTTTTGACAAATTTGTGCAGAATTAAGTTAATTTAGAGCAAAAAGAGAAAGTTTCCATAATGCACTTGGCATCAAGTCCAACTAGAGCACCAGGTGATAGGTCCAATCTAGAAATTAAAGAAAATAGAGTAGCTTTTAGGGGACAAAATAGAACACACCTAGCGCTAGGTGGATTGACTAGACCCGGCGCTAGATCCGCTCTGGATACAAAAATCCTGCACACGAATTTGGTATCTTCCAAAGGATTTTGATATTTTTTGAATCCTACTCGATCAACACTCCTTAAGCAATGAATTTTAGCATCAACAAAGCCTATTTAAACAAGAAAAATAGAAGAAAATGTAGTGAATTCAAGAATCAAAACTTCCAATCACTCAAAGAATGAGAGATTAACTATTCAAAGAGTGTTGTTCAAGAGAGTCTTCAAATGAGAAGAAGGAGGCTTGTCTAGGAGTGCTTTCTTTTATCTTTGTTTTCTTGTTCTTAAATAATGATGTATCCAATGTTTTCATTGTAATTTGACATTGTTTTGGGGTTTATAGTTTGGTATTAATTTAATTATTTGATCAATTTTATATCATCCTTGGTATTTAATTACTTGTTATTATTGGTTATTGATGCGTTTTCTTCTAATTAACTTGGAAAATGATGTTAGGAGTTCATTGCATTGATTTCATATTTGTCAAATATTAATAGACTTGGGAAACGAAGTTAAGATTAAAGAACGAAAGTGATCAAAGATTAGTTGATTTTGCCTAGAGTATAGGTCATTAGCTAATTTCATATTTATAAGGCATTGAATTTAATGCATGTTTTGGTTATGTTAGTTTGATGGGGAAATCTAGTAATTTAATCAAAAGATAGTGATTCTATTGATTGGGAAAGAAGTGGAGTCTATATAAGTGGATTCATGACTTGGGAAACGATTGAATTTTACTTTATATTCATTCATGATACCAAGATGATGATTAATTGAGATAGCTACTAAATGGTTCATTATCATGTATTCTAGGATAATTGTCTAAATTGCATATTTTTACATCCTTGAGTTGTACATAGTTCTTTATTTTCTTTTTATTATTTTATCACTTTATTTGGTTGGTTAAATAATGAATGAAAAGTGATTAGTGTGTAATTGTTTCTTTGATGATCGATACTCGTTAATTCCCTATACTATACTTGCGATGAATATACTTGCTCGTATGTGTATTTTGGAATTAATATTTTAATTAAAACTTGACTAAATGATGGATTTAAATTTAATGGTTTTTATACACCCAAAATTTATGCATCAACAGTTACAAGCACTTATTCACACACCATAGGAGGGACTTAACATTAGTGCTTTCAGAGTCAACTTTGACTTGTTATTTCCCAAATAAACCTACTTCATAGGATCTTCAATCACATAGGTTGGGCTTTTGTTGTAATTGACTACTAAATTGGCTTTAGTCTCATTCCACTCAATGTTTCCAAAATCAACTTCTTCCCAAATATTTGGTCAAAGGATCGGCCAAATTCACTTCTGACCTTACAAAATCAATGGAAATTATTCCATCTCTTAACAGCTACTACCCAAAATTTATGCATCAACTACCTATAAGGGATATGAATCCATTAAGAGTTAACTTAACCCTAATAAATAGTTTGTAGTTATAAGCACTTATTTAAATACCATAGGAGGGACTTAACATTAGTGCTTTCAGAGTCAACTTTGACTTGTTATTACCGATATGAACCTACTTCATGGGATCTTCAATCACATATGTTGGGTTTTTGTTGTAATTGACTACTCAATTGGCTTTAGTCTCATTCCCCTCGATGTTTCCAAAATCAACTTCTTTCCAAATGTTTGGTCAAAGGATCGGCCAAATTCACTTCTGACCTTACAAAATCAATGGAAATTATTCCATCTCTTAGCAGCTGCTTTATGACATCATATCTTAATCTCATGTGTTGATTTTTTTTTTCCATTGTATGAGTTATTCTTGGCAATGTGAATTGTCGCTAGGGGTGGCAATCGTGTCGTGTCCGGGTTGGCAAATCGTGTGAACTTGAGATAATTACACACGAACACAACACGATTAATAAACGTGTCTAATTTTGTAACATGAACACGACACGAAAATAAACGGGTTGACACGACATAACTTGATTAGACACGAAAATTAAATAGATAATTACTAAACCCGTTGATATGGGTTAAAATTATCATTATCTTCCTAGCTATTTGAAGTTAATTTAAGACACTTTTAATACAATAACTAATCATATTCATTCCTATTTTATATTTCACTTATAAAAATGTTTTTCTAAAATTTTATGTAAAAATAGGTAAAATTTGGAGCAAATTGTATAAATTTCCAACAGATCTAGTACCAGGCCAAGAAAGTGGACCTGGCACCGGTCTTATACTGGCACAACAGAGGAAAGCAGAGGAAAAGAATTAAACAAAATAGAGGAGCAATTGAAATGGGAAATTGGAGATGGAGAAAAATGGCTAATGGAGGGTGGCTCGGTCATGGCTTCAACTAAGAACAGCACGGAAAAAAGGAAAAGGCAACAAATTTGTGGGCCAAGGAAACAACAGCAACAAAGACATAAAGCAATGAGGAAAAGGACAAAAGAAAAGGAGAAATTTGGTGGGCCCTGAACATCCAGAACAAAGCTAGCAACGAAACAAAGAAAAAGGAAGCAACAAATCGGTAGCTTCCATGCGGCGCGCAAGAAAAAAATAAGCAACTTCATGGCTCAGGGATGGCTCGGCAACAAAGAAAGGGGGCAGCTTCAACAATTTTAGTTGCTCGTCGGCTCGGTTGGCGGCTCAATTGAGCCGACTTAACAGCAAAAAGAGAAAACGGTTGGACAATTTTAGTGGCTCAATTGGAAGCCAATTTCAATTCGAATGTCAACAAGAAGTTCTTAGGGAATACGACAAAATCAAATCCAATTCAATTCTCAATTTCAAAGGCAATAGACTTTTGTTTTTATTTAGATTTTTTTTATTAGGAAAATTTATGTTCCTTTTTTGTTTTGGATTTTTAGGGCATTACTCCTTCTTTACTTAGGATTCTTTTAGGAACTTTGTAAGCCTATAAATAAAGACTAATTACCTTTAAAAAATGGTGTGCACAATGTAGAGACTTAAATATATTTTGTAGAGTGCATCACTAATATTTTCTTTAAAGAAATTATTCAATGAGCATTAATACTAAGGGGTTTTCATTGGAAATTGAAAGGCTTATCTCTGAGTATTTATCTCTTTTCTTTGTTTTCTTTTTCTTGAACAATGATGATTTTAATTCTTTAATTGTATTTAGATATTATTCTTGAATTTATGATTTTGGGTTAATTTAGTTCTTTGATTTTTTTTTTTTTTTTTTTGTTTGATTACTTGATTTCATTGGTTATTGATGCGAGTTCTTCTAATTGACTTAGGGAAAACAATGTTAGGAGTTTCATTATATTGATTTCGTATTTGTTAAATCTTAATGGTTTTGAACGATGAAGTTAGGATTTTAAAACTAAGTGTCAAAAGTTAAGTTAATTTCACCCTAACATAGGGTTATTAGCTAATTTCATATTTTTAAGAATTCATGCATGTTTTGGTTAGGATAGCTTGATTGACAAATCTGCTAATTGAATCAAAATATATAATGATGAGCTTAATGCATGTTTTAGTTATGTTAGCTTAATTGACAAATTTGTTAATATTAATCGAAATATAGGATTCTATGGATTGATAAATGAAGTGGAATTTATCTTTATATTCCTTCATGATGCCAAGAAAATAATTTGTTGTAATAAGTGTTAAATAATTCATGTCATACTTTTGAGAATAATTATTTAGTTACATGTTTTTCTCTCCATGTATATATATATATATATATATATATATATATATATATATATATATATATATAGTTTTTATTTTTATTTTTATTTCAGTATTAATTTAGTTGATAGGTTAAATAATGAATGAAAAGTGATTAGTATGTACTTGTTCATTTGAGGATCGATACTCATTAATTCTCTATACTATGCTTGCGATGAGTATACTTACTCACATGTGTATTTTGAGATTAATATTTTAATTAAAACTTGATTAAGGCATAGATTTAAAATGGATGATTTTATATACCTAAAATTTATACATCACCCGTCAACCTGGCACTCGAATACCTACTAAACCCACCAACCCGACAATTAGTTGCCTTTACATGTGTCTTAACATTTCTTTTCCTTTTTTTTTTTTTTCCTTCTTGGTCTCGGAATATCAATTGCTGCAAAGAAGAGCTAAGCTATCACTTGTAGAGGAGTTTATGTCAACATAATAATAATAAATAAATAAATAAATAAATAAATGGGTTAACAGGTTAAAACTGGTTGAACTTATTTATGACCCAGACACGTTTATTATTAAATAGGTCGATCTATTTCGATCTGAACCTGCGAAACCCCAACCCTAACTCGCTATATCGTGTCATTTTCAAGTCATATTGACGTGTCGGGTTCAACATTGCCACTCCTAATTGCCACTTGAGAATCACAGTACATGGATACTGAGGACATAGGTTTCACACCCAAAGGAATATCAGATAAGAAATTTCTTAACTAATCAGCCTCAATTCCAGCTAATTCCAGAGCTACAAACTCTAACTCCATGAGGATCTTGCAAAAATCGTTTGCAAGAATGACTTCCACGCAATTGCACCCCTACCGAGGGTGAATATAAAGCCACTAGTGGTGAATATGAAGCCACTAGTGGAACCTAACTTATTTGTATCTGAAATCTAATTTGCATCACTATACCCTTCTAGTACAGTAGGATAACCTCCATATAGGATACCATAGTTTATGTTTCCTCTCAAATACTTCATTAGTCTTACTAAAGTAGACTAATGCTCATGATTTACATTATGAGTATATCTACACAATCCACAGACAGCATATGCAATGTTTGGTCTCGTAAAATTCATTAAATGCATTATTGAGCATATTTAAATTGTGCCACTGGATGACCACGATTTTTCTTTAATTGAGAGTTAAGGTAATAAGAAGTGCTCACAGATGTCACATACTAATTATCAAACTTCTTAAGAAGTTTTTCAACATAATGTTCTTGTGACAACATAATACCATCGCCTCTCCTTATAACTCTAACTCCTGATATTGTTTTAGCTTTATCCATAATTTTCATATCAAAACTAGAAACTAAAAACAATTTAGTAATATTCACAACTTCCAAACTAGTACAAACTATAAGTATATCATCCACATACAAACTTATAATAACGCAAGCATTATTTATAATTTTGGTATATACACATTTATCTACTCCAACAGATGAAAAACCATCACTTAACAACCCTTGGCTAAACTTCTCATGCCATTGCTTAGGAGCTTGTTTTAGGCCATAAGAGATTTGAGTAATTTACAAACTTTCTTTTCTTATCTGGGTTCAACACACCCTTTAGGTTAACTTTTATATAAATCGCTTTTTCTAAATCACCATTAAGAAAAATAGTTGTTGACTTCCATTTGATGTACAAATAATTTGTGAATTGAAGTTAAAGCAAATAAAACTTATATTAAAGCAATTTTGGTTACTGAAGTAAAAGTATCAAAATAATCAATATTTTCTTTTTAAGCAAATGCTTTGGCTACCAAATGAGCTTTATATTTATCAATTGAGCTATCAGGGTTAAATTTCTTTTGAAAATCCATTTACAACTAATTGGCATTTCCCCATGTGGTAAATCAATCAAAATCCAAGTTTTATTTTGTAAAATAGAGTCTATTTCAGTTTTGATTCCTTTTTTCCATAAACTCACATAATATGAAGATTGCTTCGGAAAATGTTAAAGGATCATTTATATCAAGTAAGTGTAAAAATTATTTCCAAAAGATGATTCTTTTCTTGGTCTTTTACTCCTTCTCAACTTGTCGCTAGAGTCCTCAATGACTCTATTAGCATGTTTATGAGAACTTTTATTAGAGAGTGGAAAAATGTGTTCAAAGAATACAGTAATATCTATCTCAATAATAGTGTTAAAATCAAGTACATCACTTTTCAAAACAAAAAAATGATAGACAGCACTATGTTCAACATATCCAATAAACATGTTATCAAATGTTTTAGAACTGATGCATAGATTTTGGGTGTAAAAGAAACCGTACAATTTAAATCCATCCTTTGCCAAATTTTAATTAAAACTTTAATTTCCAAATTACACATATGAACAAGTATTCTCATCATAAGTACAGTATAGGGAATTAACGAGTATCGACCCTCAAGGAACAACTACCATTAGTTACCGTTCATTCATTATTTAACTGATCCAATAAAGTGATAAGATGAAAATAAAGAAAAATATATACAACTCAAGGATGAAAGAATATGTAATTTAGACAAATATTCTTGAAGACATGGCAATGAATTACTTAGTAAATATCACAATTAATTATCATCTTGGTATCATGAAGGAATTATAATAGAATGCAATCATTTTCCAAGTCATGGAGTCACTATCTCATGATTAAATTAGCAGATTTGACAGTCAAACCAATATAACCAAAAAATGTATTAAACTCATCCTTCAACAATTATCCCTTTACTATAGGTGATAATAAATATGAAATTAGCTAATAACCCTATACTTTAAGTGAAATCAACCAATTTTTGATTATTTTAGTTCTTTGTTCTTAACTTCGTTTCCTAAGTCCGTTAAGAGATACCAAATATGGAATTAATGAAGTTAAATCAACTCCTAACATCATTTTCCAAGTCAATTATAAGCAAATCTAAATTTATCAGCTCTTTAATAATCACAAATAATCAAATACCAAGAATGATAATAAATTGATCAAATAACTAAATTAACCTAAAAATCATAAATCCCGAAGTAATGTCAAATTACAATAAAAACATTACTTACATCACTATTCTAGAAAAAGAAACCACAAGTAAAAGAAAGAACTCATAGACATGCCCTCTTTTTACTTAAAAACCTTCTTGAATAATGTCTCTTAATTGATGAATCTCCTCTTTTTGTGATTGATTGGTAGCTTTGATCCTTGGATTCATATATTTCCTTTGTGTTTTCCTTGCTTAAATAGCCTTTCAAGATGCCAAAATTCATTCCCTAAGAATTTTAGGCCGAGTACAAGTTGGAAAATACCAAAACTCATAGGAAATTCCCAAATCCACACACAACAGGAAAAATCGCCGCCATTGGACAGCGTTGAGCCGACACCGACTATGCTCCTCACAGCCGGGGCTAATAGTGCACTGGTCGGCCCGACGTGCTTTGTTTTTTTTCCACAAAATCCCTTAATTCCAGCCTTGGGCTGGCACCGATAGTACACTGCAACAAGACGATTTTTCGTCATTTTTTCCTTCATTTTGCAATAAAACACCAAAATTCTTTTCCAATGATAAAATATCAAATATGAAGGAATATGACTAATTATTGTGTCAAATGTATCACAAAATATCCTCAACTAACTAAAAAATTATTGATGAATTTAGCCCCTATCACATTCTCCTACACTTGAATCTTTTCTTATCCTCAAGCAAAATACTTAAGACAAGGAAAACCCAAGACAAACTCTTAAAAATTTTAAACTATAACAAAGCCACAATTCTTCTTCAAACTGTAGACATAACCTTGTCATCCTTTCAACCCTTTGAAAACATTCACAAATTGAAGCACTAGATAAGTAATACCAAGGCCCTTAAAGTCAAGTTAAACAAATTTATAGTTTAGTCTAAGAAAATTATTTCATCGTTCAAGCAAAAACGTAGATAATATGAATCATACAAGCCAAGCGATCTATCAACTCAAGCATTATAAAATCAAAAACTACACAACTTAAGTAATGATTTAAGGAAAATACTCCACTTTTTTGTTTCAAAGACTTAGGGAATTAATAGCATCAAATGAATGGATTTCTCTTCACACATATTATTGGCCCCCTTCATAGTCATTATACATTCTTTTTCATTATTTTTTTTCAATACTTGCTTTCTTTGCTCTTTCTTGCTTTTTTGACTTCAAGCTAGCCTTAAGAGAGTGCACCGAACAATACTTGCTACTTTTCACCATATTAACACCCTTTTCAGTAAAAGGTCTTCAATCAATCAAAAACAAGAGCATCTTTTTCAACTCGAAAAAAAATTTTAACTCACAAAAAAATGAACTTTTCTGCTCAATAGTTTTTCAATTTCCTTACATTCCTTACTCATTACTCAAAGCCAAGCAAATTTCAAATTCATAATATAAGAGTTAATCAACAACTTCCCCTACATTCATCATATTATCCACCTTCAAACTAAATGAATAAAATAACATTCAAACACTAATGAATAAACAAGATTAACTCAAATTCTCAAGACTTAACATATCCAATCCAATAAACCAATTCATTATTAATAAAAATTCAACCAATTGAATGACAAAAATCATATCTCAAGTAAGAAAGATAACTACCACTCATTATAAGTCAAAGCAATGAAAACTACAAGAATTTTGAAAAAAAAAAAAATCAATTCAGCTAATACAGCCCAAAACTAGAGTACATGGAATATATTTTCAATGCTAAATTCTCCCCCCACACTTAAACTAGACATTGTCCTTAATAGCCAAAAATATAACAAGGAAAGCAAAATCAATGGACTAAAATAAATAAATGGGAAGAAGATAAGAAAAGAAAATACTTCCATAACGTAGTAGCCTCACTATTAGTGAATCCATCACAATGAGTCATTAGGGACACATGTACCTAAACAAAAACATAAAAGAAACAAAAAACATAAAACTAGAAAAGGAAAATAAACTAAAATAAAAATAAAAACAAACTAAAACAAACTAAGAAGAACCCTAAGAAAATTCATGAAAATATAAATAGAAAAAAAACTAAATAAAATAAATAAGGATCAAGAGAAAAATGTCCAATCATCATCATCATGGTCATCCTCATCATCATCATCAGTCATATGGCTACTATCACCTCCTGGAGGTCTAGGAAATCGCTACATCCATTGTGCCCATTGTTGTTCCTAAGCGTTTTACCTCCTAATGAGGACAGTCATGGACTCACGAAGCTGAAAAAGTATCTCCGTCTGTGTCTCCGTGTCCCACTCTCAACTGCTCCAACTGACCCCTCAACTTAGTCTCAAAATCAATCCTCGATTAGAACTATGAACCACTAGTGCGAGCTCGAGGTGTTAGTGCAGAGTGCTCCTCCTCCACAGGTGGAAGTTGAACTTGTCCCAGGTACCGGACATCATAAGGCCTCAACCATCGCCTCACCTCAGCACTGTACTGATAACCATAGCTAACCAATATTTGTTCAGTAACTAGATTTCTCTCAGTTGTGGTCTCAATAAGTTCTCCCTCAAAACTAATGCTAAAAGCTTCTAAAATTTTCATGATCATAAGGGGGAAAAAGCATAGACTAGATAATCAAAGGAGTAAGCGGGATAGGCCAGGTTGGCATCATCTTATGTAGAATATAAAGATCAATCACACGGGACTCATTGAACCTACTAGCCTTAGGAACAACATTGTAAGAAAATATATAGACCAGGGCACGTAGGTTGGCCTCAAGGTTATTATTAGAATAGAAACCTACCTGCCCAGCCAGACCTCTCTTGTATATCCTTAGGGTAGCTCTAATACCACTCACTTTCCATTCAGGGTCAGAAATTATCTTTTGGTTGTGGTGATCTACAGCTAACCAAGGGCCTTTATCATTAACATGTAATATGGCAGCCAGTCTCTCTCTATCCTCAAAAATAGGGGCTCCCTTTACCCTGGTCTCAATGGTCTCAAGATGATTATTTTATTTCTAGACCATATTAGTATAAAACTCTTTAACTAAGATAGGGTCCTTTCAATTGAACTATAGGCCCCCACCCCAATCGTCTAAACATCATTCCTAAATTAAGGGCATGGTCAAGAGAGGGTGCAAAGGCACATTCTACAATGATTCTATTAGAAGCTCTCTTGGAGTATGACTCTTAATAGGAAAGATCCATGAAATTAGTAGGGTGTAAAAACAAGGGGTCTATAGATGTAAGGACAGAGAAAGATGATGCTCTAGCCCTTTTAGAAGATTGATATTTGTCTTTAGGCATGATAAGGGTGTTTGAAGATAGGATCACGAAAGAATGATAATGAGACACTATAACAATACAATAACAACCTTATTGCAAGACAATAAATCCACCACAACATAATACAACACACAACCCTGAACAATTCACAATTTTCAATCAATCTAAAACCTCCTTAATCCATAATATCAATCAATCACAATCGCCTTTCAAATCCTGCAAAAAGAAATATAGCACCACAATTCAGACCACCATATAATTCCCAACTTATACACAACATAATCATAGCATGTGAAGAACATGTCCATATTACAATTCAGGAAAAATGCATCATGACTAATATCATTGTCTGTCTAGTATGAATTCATTACCAATATAATCTCAATGACCTAAAAAAATAGCCAATATATGATCAAAATATGGAACATGTGATAGCAAAAATAATTCAGGAATCATATACTCATGCTATTCCAGTCATAATAGAGCCACCAATTCAATCAACTTTAATCAACAACTCCAAATTATGCAATTTTCACCCAAAAATATGTCCAAAATAATGAAAAATCTATGGCAAGAATTTAACCGTAAGAATACAAGAAAAATCATACCTTTATGTTCTCCAATGCATGGGCAAGCAAAATGTGCAATCTTTTTGAAGAAATCTTCACTTGAACTAGGAGATTTGAAAGTGAGTTTTTGAAGAAAATTTTGGGATTTTTGAAGTTTTAATCCATAGATTCAACAAAAACAAGGAGATTTTATGTTGGGTTGATGTTTTTTTTAAGGCAAGAATTGATCTGGTATTGTTTGGAGATAAAGAAACGGCGCAGAGTTGAGAGAAAAATCAAGGGAAGTTGGAAAATTTTGGAAATAAATGGCAAAATTGGCCATTTAGAGAGGCTACTAACATGAGCCGACGCCGGCTCAGTAAACCTAGGCCGGCACTGGCCCAAGTCTGTCCAACGTGGAAATTTTTTTTTATTAATTAATTGAAAGAAATGACAATGAAAAACACACAATCATGAAGAAAATGCAATTATTCTATAAATTAAAAATACTGAAAGATAGACAAAAGCAAACAAAAATTAAAGAGATATCCCAAATAAACGAAAACCAAAGCAGTGAAAATTCATCTTTTTTCACAGTCTTGATCACGTTGATTTATTTTGGTGTTCCCAAGAAGAGATCCCGTTTGATGGTCTTTAGGAAGCTTGGCCAATTGTCCATTTTGATTCTCAAGATTGTGCATTAATGCCTCCAAATTTCTTGTCATAGCATCCACTCCTTGGAACATTATCTCAGTTGAGCTAACTATCTTGTTAACCAACTCCTCCAATGATGGCTTTAATAGTGGTGTATTATAGGGTAAGGAGGGTTGAGTCCTTTGATTGCCACCAATATTAGACGGCTTAGGTTGGTTTTGATTTGTCCAAAAGAAATTAGGATGGTTCCTCTAACCAGAATTGTATGTGGCACTATAGGGATTGTTACCTTATCGCCCATTACTGATAAACGCAGCTTGTTCTAAGGAATCTTGGGATGAACCCATGATTTGGCACTCATGATTGGAATTCCCTTCTCCACAAATATCACAGTTAACATCCATTACCTAGACTGGAGAGGGGGTCATCACCATTTGTTCCATTTTTCCGTAAGTGCCTCAACCTTAGCTTCCAGAGCAGCTACAGCATCAACCTTGTGCACACCTTGAACACAAGCCCTATTCCTCGAATTACCCCATGAGTAGCTATTCATTGTAATATTCTCCACCAATTCATATACTTCATTCGAGGTCTTAGATTTGATAGTCCCTCCAGCAGATGCATCAACTAAGTGTTTTGAGGCAAAATTCAATCCACTATGGAAAATCTACATTTGCATTCCTAGCTCAAACCCATGATGAGGGCACTTTCTAAACATCTCCTTCCACCTTTCCCAACACTCTTAAAGGTTTTCAGAATCTAACTATTGGAAGGCAAAAATGTTTGTCCTAAGTTTGGTTGTTCTAGCTTGGGGAAAGTACTTAGCCAAAAATTTCTCAACTAGCCCATTTTATGTGGTAATGGATCCTACTGGTAAAGATTTTAACAATGATTTGGCTCTATCCCTCAAAAAAAAAAAGAAAGAAAAAAGCCTCAACTTGATAGTATCCTCTGAAATACCATTCATCTTGAAGGTATTACAAATTTCTAAGAAACTAGCGAGGTGGGCATTAGAGTCTTCATTCGGTAACCTATCAAATTGTATCATATTCTGGATCATTTGAATAATATTAGGTTTGATCTCAAAATTATTTGCTTCCACCCTAGGTCTAGTAATGCTTGAGTCTGTTCCCGAAATTGCTAGCTTAATAAAGTCATCAATAATCCTCCTACCATTTTTTCCATCATTGTTACCATTGTTGTTTTGGTTAACCTCCATCTCTCCTGTGGAACTGGTTTGCTTATCCTTTTACTTGAGTGCCCTCCAAATCCTTATCAAAGTTCTTTCAATCTCAGGATCAAAATCCACTAGTTCTCCTTAAAATCGTCGAGCGATACACTAAGGGCTGAGAATACAGGAAAAGTAAGATGATGAGATTACATAACTTAAACTTAATTAAGTACAAATTTCAACATAAACTAAGTTGGTTAGTTAAAGTACATTTACACACCCAACAAGATATGGCACTAATTTATACAAAGAACATATACACATATTTACATATAGACATATATACATATATATATATATATAAACATGATTAAATCAATAAAATTTAAGCTTTCATGATAATGTTCCCTAGCAATAATGTCAAAAACTTGATGCGTAGATTTTGAGTGTAGAAAATCATATAATTTAAATCTATCCCTAGCCAAGTTTAATTAAAACATTAATCCCCAAATTACACATATGAGCAAGTATACTTATCGTAAGCATAGTATATGGAATTAACGAACATCGATCCTCAAGGAACAACTACCATTAGTTATTGTTCATTCATTGTTTAACTGACCCAATAAAATGATAAGATGAAAAAAAATTAAAAAAAATATGTACAACTCAAGGATGAAAGAATATGCAATTTAGATAAATATTCTTGAAGACATGACAATGAATTACTTAGTAAATATCACAATTAATTATCATCTTGGCATTATGAAGGAATTATAATAGAATCCAATCGTCTCCCAAGTCATAGACTCACTATCTCATGATTGAATTAGCAGATTTTCTAATCAAACCAACATAACCAAAAAATGCATTAACTCATCCTTCAAAAATTTTCCATATACTCTAGGTGATAATAAATATGAAATTAGCTAATAACCCTATATTTTAGGTGAAATCAACCAATCTTTGATTATTTTGGTTCTTTGTTTTTAACTTCGTTTCCCAAGTCCGTTAAGAGATAATAAATATAGAATTAATGAAGTTAAATCAATTTCTAATATCATTTCCCAAGTCAATTAAAAGCAAATCTAAATTCATCAACTCTTTAATAATCACATGTAATCAAATACCAAGAATGATAATAAACTGATCAAATAGCTAAAATAACTCAAAAGTCATGAATCCCAAAATAATGTCAAATTACAATAAAAAAATATTAATTACATCACTATTTTAGAAAAAAAAACAAATGTAAAAGAAAAAACTCATAGACAAACCCTTCTTCTTCTCCTTGAAGACCTTCTTGAATAATGCCCATTGATTGATGAATCTCCTTTTTTTGTGATTGATTGGCAGCTTTGATTCTTAGATTCATATGTTTTCCTTGCGTTTTCCTTGCTTAAATAAGATGCTAAAATTCATTCCCTAAGAGTTTTAGGCTGAGTACAAGTTGAAAAATTCCAAAACTCTTAGGAAATTCCCAAATCAGTGCACAACACAGGAAAAATGACCACCATTGAATAGTGTTGAGCCAGCGTTGGCTGTGCTCCTCACAGCCGGTGCCGGCCGTGCATTAGTCGGCCTAATGTGCTCTATTTTTTCGACTAAATCTCGTGCTTCTAGCCTTGGGCTAGCACTGCCTGTGCTCTTAACGGTCGCACCAGCCGTGCACTGCAACAACGATTGTTTTTCATCGTTTTCCCCTTCGTTCTACGATAAAACACTAACACACCTTTCCAAAGGTAAATTATCAACTATAAAAGAATATGATTAGTTATTATGTCAAATGTATCACAAAATATCCTCAAATAATTAGGAAATTATTGATGAATTTAGCCCCTATCAAGAACCTATCTTCCTTTTCTTAGGTTCAGGTAGTATAACTTTAGCAAGATACCCCCACACTTTCAAGTATTTCAAATGATGTGCATAACCTTTTCATAACTTATAAGGTATCTTACCAGTTTTCTTATGTGAAATCCTATTTTATAAGTGACAGGCAGATAAACATTACAAGAAAATTGTTAACCTGTCACAAAAATTTGCTGCGGAAAAAATTCCGTGGCAATCTGCCATGGACTTGCCACGAAAGAAGACAAGACATAGCAAATTGCCACGGCAATACAACTGTAGCAAATCTGTAGCTATTTGTCACGGACTTGCCATGGATACTGTAGCAACTAGCGATGCAAAGATGTGCCCTCATAGATCCATAGCAAAAAAAGGATAGGAAAAAAATTAGCCTCCGATTTGTGATAGAAAATGTCCATGGCAAAATGGTCAAATATTGATACAAATCTCCATGGCAATCTATTAGGGATTTGCCATGGATTTTTTTTTCTTTTTTATTCTATTTTTTATTATATTAATTTTTATTAATATTTGTTCCATACCTTAAAATTCCTAATCTTATCTTTAGTTGATTTGAACAATTTTCCTTCTTATTTGTAGTTAAAATTTTTCATTTCCTTCCATCTTTCTATTTTTATTTTGACAACAAAAGCCATTGGAAATATCAGTGCAATTTACTATATTACCATTTAGAATATACAAAAAATATGTTAGGTAAAATAGTAATAAAAAGAATAAGAAAATTTATTATGTGCTCCATGGCAAATCCGTGATAATCTGCCACGGAATGCCATTTTAATTTCATTAATTATTTTTCGTGACAAATCCGTGGAAACACGGATTGTGTTAGTCCGTGGCAAATCACTTGCAAATTGCGAGGGATTAGCCACGAATTTATTTTTTCCTTTTTTATTCTAATTTTTATTATATTTATTTTTATTCCATACATTTTGATTAAAATGGTCAAATATTTTATAAATATTTTGTTTTTTTTATCTCTAACTTATTTATTCTTGAAAAAAAATTGATACGAATTTAACATAGAATGTAATATTTTTGTATGTCGAAATATATGTGTGTAATAAAATAAAAAATTTTAAAGATATGATATAATTTTTTTTTATTTTGACAACAAAAGCCATTGGAAATATCAGTGCAATTAATTATATTACCATTTAGAATATACAAAAAATATGTTAGATAAAATAATGATAAAAATAATAAGAAAATTTTATTATGTGTTCCATGTCAATCTGCTACGGATTTGCCACGGAATACCATTTTAATTTCATTAATTATTTTTCGTAGCAAACCCGTGGCAATTTGCCACGGATTGTGTTAGTTCGTGGCAAATCCCTAGCAAATTGTGAGGGATTTGCTAAGGATTTTTTTTTTCCTTTTTTATTCTAATTTTTATTCCATACATTTTGATTAAAATGGTCAAATGTTTTATAAATATTTTGTTTTTTTATCTCTAACTTATTTATTCTTGAAAAGGAATTAATATGAAGTTAAAATAGAATGTAATATTTTTATGTGTCGAAATATATGTGTGTATTAAAATAAAAAAATTTTAAGATATGATATAATTTTTTTTTTATTTTGACAACAAAAGCCATTGGAAATATCAGTGCAATTAACCATATTACCATTTAGAATATACAAAAAATATGTTAGGTAAAATAGTGATAAAAAGAACAAAAAAAATTATTATATGTTCCGTGACAAATCCATGGCAATCTACCACGGAATACCATTTTAATTTCATTAATTATTTTACATAGCAAATCTGTAACAATTTGCAACGGATTTGCCACGAATTGTGTTAGTCCGTGGAAATCCCTAACAAATTGCGAGGGATTTGTCACGGATTTATTTTTTTTCTTTTTTATTGTAATTTTCATTATATTTATTTTTATTCCATACTTTTTGACTAAAATGGTCAAATACTTTATAAATATTTTATTTTTTATCTCTAACTTATTTATTCTTGAAAAAGAATTAATACGAATTTAAAATAGACTGTAATATTTTTGTGTGTCAAAATATATATATGTATTAAAATAAAAAAAAATTAAAAAATAATATTTTTATATGTTTATTATAGAATGTAATATTTTAATATTTGTATTATTATATTAAAAATTAGAATACTTTGATTAAAAATTCTAATTTTATTAAAAAATTAAAATAAGTGGATTTAAAAAAACACTAAATTTATGTTCAAAAAATGATTGTTTTACTTTCAAATGCACCTATACTTGTAAATGTCTAAGGTTTTCAATATTTTTGTAGATATTTTGTGGGATTACGTGTTAAAGTATATCCGATTACCTTTAAATTTATGTATATGAATATGTGTTTATGTATGTGTGTGTGTGTGTGTGTGTGTGTGTGTGTGTATATATGTGCATGCGTGTGTGTGTGTGGTGTGTATGTGTGTGTGTATAGACAAACAAACAAATATATATATATATATATATATATGTATAAATCATTTAATAAAAAAGATAATATAAGTGATAGTATATAAAATTTTAAAATTATATAAATATACAAAATATTTTTTTATATTGAATAATATGGTTTTATATTGAATTTAATATGATTATTATATTTTGTTATAATACTTTTATTTTTTAAAAAAGTACACAAAAATTGTTCAAAATAGTTTAAATAAAAAAAAAGGATAGCATTAATAATTGTCATAGCTCAGCGGCCAAACACAACCTGTGTTGTGCAATTCTTGAACAATTTAGGGGTTGCGATCCGGTGTGGGCGGTCCATAGAGATGGTCGCGCACTGAATAGTCTGTGATTCGGTGTAGCTGGTGCATTAGAAAGACTGCACACAGAATAATCCATGATCTAGTGTGACTGGTCCATGAAGAGGGTTGTGGTCCACAATTTAAAAAATTTTAGTTTTTAATAATTGCCACGGAAAAAAATATGAAAATAACAGTTGTTGTTCTTGATGAAGGACAGTTAGATGACATTGTTTGGTGCATGGAAATTAACCCTAGAATGAAGCATAGGCGATAGCCTTGAGTGTGAGCGAACAATGTCAGTTCGTCCCTATGAGTCAATTCGACCATAGCATGATGGTACGAACAACAACTATATTATATATGTGAATAGTTCCCCACCTTATTGTGCTTATAAAGTGCTTTACGTCCCCCCGTTCGTCTTCAACTCACCTGGTCCTTTACCCTTTACACTTTGCTTTAGCCACTCTTCTTGGAGCTATCTACTCCTACTATTTCGTGACAATTGTCGAATTACCAATTGAGGTACGACCAGCCGAAAGCTAACCTTGGGCTAAGCCTAGAATAAGAAAACTAGAATCAGGGGATGGTCTTGTGAACAGATGCGCTAAAACTTGGTCTCATTTCGCTCCAGTTACATGTAGGAAAGGTTAGGTGCACTAAGATGGCCTACCTCTCTTTAGTATTTCCTTAATCAGTTTGATAAACGGGGTTGCAGTATCCAAGGTGAGCGAAGAGCAGGTCCAAGTAGGAAAAAAATCACTAAAAGATAGGGCATACAACAATGGGTCAATTCATTCAACAAGATCCCTTCGAATCAGACCAGGATGAATGGGATTAGATTGGTCTGACCTCTCGCTCAGATGTAAGACTCCCGCCACCACAGATGTCCCATGCCACATTTCGTGAAGAGCAATGCCTGAGAGAATTGTGATATAGCATTGAATAAGCCACTACTACTAGAAAGAGGCCCATAGGAACTGGTGGCCCACTCACCCTTCCCTTTTCGTTAGCTTCTCCTCCCTTCTTTATGGGCAAGCATCCATCATAAAGGAAAGGAAGAGAAAGTGATTCACCCATTTTCTTTGCTATGGCTCTGTAAAAGCACTCGAAGGAAATTCATTTATTATAAGCTCTTAGGTAGCCACTAGAATCGAAGTTTGAAAGCCCTTTCTAGTCTATGTGTAAACAAAGGTCTGAAGCCATAGAGCAAAAGAAGGCATTCGTAGCCCCAAGAGGAATAAGACAAGAACTACACTGAAGGCACTAGATTCGGACTTTGGGACCTCATGTCATTACTTTAACGAAGGTGCCTCAACTGGGCTTATCGCGTCTTCAGTTGCATGTAGAATGAATCCTATACCCATTCCCTGCCCTAACCTAAGGGAATAGCATTTCCGAACAAACCTTGTAGAGGGATGGGCAACTGAACTTGACTTCTTATCGTAAGAAAGAAACTGATTATCACAAAGGAAGGCATAGGCCTAGGGAACCATCCGTGAATTGAGACTGATCTAACACCTCTGTTGAAGGGAAATAGGGCGAGAAAGATGGATCGTAGTCTTCTTAGTCATTTTAGAGTTTTTCGGGGAATCATTCTTTCTTAGAGTGCATTTTCTTTCTTGTTACGCATTAGCTTAATTGTTAGCAGCCTTCTTAACAGGTTAAAGTTAAGGGACCCCCAAAACAATCCCTATCAATTGGTTGTTTTATTCTGTTTGGACCTTATGCTGATATCCTAATTAGCCTATGTTCAGATGTCTCCAGACTAGTATTGATACTCAGAGAATGTCGTGTTGTTCACCAAACTCCTTTTCCACCCTTGTAGACAATACAATTGCTAGCCTGAAAGTTGCTTGAAGGAATTTAAATAAAAAGCATGGGCTTTCCTCTTGTAAACTCTTCTCTTCAAGTACTTCCCTTTTCTTACTTGTTTAGTCTTGTTACCACCCGTGGGTTCCTCCAACTCGATAATCTATGACTCTATGACCCTTGGGCTACTTTCCTATTGATTTAGAAACTATTTACATATTAGATCGGTATTGTCAAATGATTTAGTGCTTAGCTACTATATATAAATAAGTTGCTTCAACATGCTCTGACAAGACAAATCTCTTTCTCTTTCTATACTATATTTACTACGCTATTCAAAGCATCAAGAAAGTTGATGCACGAGCTACTTTTTCTCTTATATATGCTATTTAAAGATAGTGATTTGAATGCCCATCCCCTTCCTATACGTTTTTCTTTACTACCTGCCTTCCTTAAACTACTGCACTTGTACATACTTTTTCTTGCTCAAAAGATAGCTTGAACTGGCATTGTGATTACAAATATATAGCCAATAGAAAGAAGTATTCCCAAGTTGGAAAGGTGGGACACGAGAAAATTTCCATTTACAGGCTTTCTACTAATAACCGAACACCAGAAAGGGAGAATAGAGAGATAAGCCTTAAGCGGTTAGACCAATTACGATCGATTCGCTAAACATTCAAGATTCGAGATGAGCTGCTAAAAGAAGGAAAGGCGATAGAAAATGGTGGAAGGAAGACAGCCTAGAATACATTACCAGAAGGAAAGCTACCAGCACTAATAGCTAGAGGACCTAGAATTCAAGAACTAGACTCTCGACATTCAAGCACGAATCCCTTGAGTCTACCAGTCAACACAAGAAGGTGGGACGCTAGCTAGCCTCTTGACCAAGCGAAGCGCCAACCCCCCATCTCTAATACGCATATCGAGACTAAGCTTGCTTGCATCTGATCTAAGCCTATCACCTGTCTCCAACTGCCTTTCTATTGTGCCTACCGTTAACTCCTATTTACCTTCCTTTTGGAGAGTTCCTTGCTCATAAGTAATATAAGGATAGGTTGGCGCTTTCATTCCTGTAGTTCGAGAGTTGTAGGAGCAAGAAAGGAGCTTCCATTAGCATTAGTAGTAGGCACTTGTAGCAGTAAGATAGGATGTCTTTGCCTTTGTCCCTGAGTCATGTCCTAAGAGAAGGATAGACTAACCTATTCATAGCCTTACTGGTAGCTTCATCGACTAACAAAAGGCCAGAGCAGGATCTGAAGCGGTGGGTCGCCAAACTACGACGAGAGTTTCACCTTATGAAGTGCCAGTAGAGGTAAGCCTTAAGCCTACAACGAGAAAGAGGGGTTAGTGTGGATAACCCTACCTATTGATGGAAAGAAGAAATGAGCCGATTAGTAGTACAAAAACCTCTTACTCTTTATCCAGATGCCAATCACTGTTAAGGGAGTGTAAAGGGTACAACTGGAAGGGAAAATGAAAAAGAAAAGACCACTGTAGAACAGAAGCTATACAGCGGAGAAGAATCTACTCCGGGCTGAAGGAACGGCATTTCAAAAAAGCGGTTGTTAGCCACGAGTCCTCTTGCAAGACTTTCTGGGATAGGAGATTCTACCAGGAGATAGGATAAAATGAAATAAGGCATGCCTATCGTAACCAAGAATATAAGGTAAAAAATGTTGGCTTTACGCTTGCCAAGTAATAGAATACTTTCTGAACTGTGATCCCTAAAGTTAAGGGAATTGAGGACGACACGTTTCTTATTGGTCTATCAGCTCGGTATGGGACTACGTCCTTAAGTGCCTAAGTCAAATAAAATGAGTGATTGGGTAAGCATGAGAATTGGTACCCAACCCACTTTATAGCAATGTGGGATGTGAGCTTGAATGTGCATTGAGAGCTCGATCTTAAGATTCACTTCACCCTTAATCCTTCTCTTGGGCAACCTGAAGGACTCCTTCTTTTGAGTCTAGAGGTTTAGTATCGATGGGTAAAAAAAGCAAAAAGACTTTCGTTTCTACTAATGAAAATGAAAGTAAATGAAGTACTTATTGGAATTGGCATTCTTTACTTCCTTTCCATGGAAAAAGGTTCCGTATCATTCTTAGCTTCCTGTACTAATTTCTCCTGGCGTTGATCTTTAGATGCAGTATTAAGTCGGTAGTTCCCAATTTTCTTTTTTGAATTCTGGCACTTTGAACGTAGGTGGCAGCTTTGCTTCAGGGAAGAGGTAACTCACCAATAGGAGGAGGATATAAAATAAAGCACCAAAAATCGTTCCACTCGAGCAAAACTTCTAACTTAAGCTGCTCACGTTTTTCAGCAAGGTCTGGGCTATGTGGGAATCTACTGGCACAGATTCGTAGATTTCAAAATAAGCTTATCTGTAGCCTTACTTTTTTCAGCTTGTCAGGTTGTGGTAAAGCGGACCCTTTATTTCAAGTCTTTGAGGTTTGGCCAGTCAACAACTGACTGCTTTACTTTGGGCAAATTAAGGAAGAATAAAAGAATGCGTAAGATAGCAATAGTGGAAAACTAATAAATAAAGAACCCCTTTAAGTATTCTAGAAAGAGGTAGGGGACTACATACTAATGGAGCGTAAGCCTTTCAGGGGCTAGGATTGGTGTGGATTGTTTGCAAATAGAATAGAAGATGCTTCAATGGCCAATGTGCTTTTACTCTTTAGGAAAGGATTAGCCCTTAGCCAGATTGTACCACTTCCAAGCCTTGGGACAAACTCTATATGATTCAACAAGGTGCTACACTGCCTTAGCTTTTATCTAAGCAATTGTTTCGTTCCTCAAATATTCTTATGTCCGATTTCACTCTAATAGCTGATGGTTGAGTTGAGCGAGCAAGGTGTGCTTTAGGCAAAATTCCTTGTCTGATGTTTCATGTTTAACTAATAGGCTGGAGCGGTGCTTGAAGCATCTCAGTCTCTAATTAACGTAGCTCGCGGTCATGTGATGATGCCTACCAGAAGATCATAGGATTGGTTAAAGTAAGCTTTCTTTATTTATTTGATTGGTTTTCTAACTAGAAAAAGAACGTCACGCTCAACTTAAGTCGAGACTCAACTATGTCAATATCAAAAGAAGATTCAAAAAGAAAGTAAGCCTGTAAAGCCTAACTATGATACGGCTAGAAATCCATCCAATCCAATCCTGTGATCAGACCATTTAATGCCCATCTTATAAATGAATATTATGAGCATCTTTCATACATTTGTAGACCATTTCCCTTCAATGTTGATGCATAGGAGGTCTTTGATATTAGGTAATAGATTGCACCCATAGGTGGAATGGATATTTGGTTCTAGTTTACAGTCCTTTCAGTGAGCAATCTTTTGAAAGAAAGGTCAAAGGTAAAGTCCCTATCTCTTACGATCGAGTAGTAAAGTACCCTATGAATATCTCTAGTAGGAATTACTCTACCACTATTAGCCTTTCCTTTCCTATCATAGTAATAATGGTTTTCATGGGAAAAGCAAAAAAGTCCTAAGGATGGGGTGAGGGCAAGTACCTGAGTGTGCGACGTGAACCAAATCAATGAGACCAAAATAAAACGACAGCAATTTGTGCCAAAGAAAAGAGTTGTCAAAGCAAGACAAAATCACTAAATATTCAAAAGGCATAAGAGCGAGTGGAAGCCAAGTAAGTGGCAAAAGCAGCGAAGCAAGAGCAATAAGCTGAAAAAACCCAGAAATGCCTTGAGCGTGAAAGAAAGAGAAATAGGCATAGCACCATGGAGGGAGATCCTTAGGCGGAGGATGCCTTATCACCACTGGCCCTGGCACTCATATTTTAGGCTTGGGCTTGCGCACCTTGATAAGGAAATACCTTCAGAGAATGATTTTGAAAGTCACCCCAAAGAGCCAGATGAACGGTCAATTAAAGAACTTCTAAAGACTTTTTAACCGAGCACCCTTCTATAATAGATTCAGGCACGGCACACTTTTACACTTTCCATAAAGGAATATGAATTAGGTTTGGCCTGAGCTACAATAGAATATTCTCAAGAAGGCCACTAATCTCTATTGGACTCTTTAGTTTGAGCCACATAAACTAAGGATAAAGACCTCGAGAAGTAATATTGATTTTGTAAGCTAGCACCCTCACCCAAGGATTTTGATAATGGTAAGGCACACGCACCCGATAAAGCCCTAGGCCCTTCTTATGATTCACTGGGAAAGAGCTATTCATCGCAAGTAGATGTGGCATTTCTTCAACAGCAACTATGCCAACAGCCTCACCTGATTCAATAGCTACAGAGTCTTGAAGAAGAAGAATGGCAACTCAATTACATCGATCGACCTTTCTATCTAGGGCTACCCCCTCAAAGAAGGAATCAAATTCAACGTAATTCGGCTTTCTATGCCCTTGAAAGTCTAGCATGAGGATATTGACCTCTAAAGGTAAGATAAAGAGTAGGAGGCCTTCCCATATAGGAATTTCTTTATCCTTTCAAGGCCGATCTTTGCTTAGGTTAACCCCTATTGTTTAGTCCAATCTTGAGATGACATCATTATAAGAGTTTTTTCGAACCTAGTAGTCTCAGCATATTCTACCCTTGGGCTTAGTCGAGTGGATAAAGCCCTTCCTTCAAAGTCAATACCAACACATCCGCTTACCGCAACATCAGTTACTACAAAATCCGCGACTTGTACTGTTGTTAAATCTTTTATTAAGTTAGCTTGGCTTTGGTATATGGAATAGACTTTTTCTTTATAGTTCCTTATAGCTAGTCTTTTGACTTGCTCTGGAATACGGATTTGGCATGCCTAGCTTTATGGGAAATATCATATCTAGAATAGATACCGAATCTCATTCCTTTGCTCAAATCACCACCATCACCCAACCCACTTCATTAACCGATGCACCTTCTCCATCTGGTCTACCTAGGAGTTGGATACTTCTTTAGCAACTTAGTCTATTTTTCCACGCTATACTTTTGAAGCTTCCTCACTTCATTTAGGTCCCTTAGCTTTTAGTGCGTGTTGGCCGGTTCGATACTATACTCCTTGCTTAAGAACTGGAAAGCAAAAGACAATGGTAACACAGACTGAAGTAGACTATAGCCCTTCCTTATATAAACTTCCATGTTAGTGTGCTTAATCTCTTTCTTTAGGAGACTAGCAGAGATAGACGACTGACGGAGATCCTATAAAGTTCTTATAGATAGTGGGGAAGACTATTTACCAATAACATAAAGTAATGCGGGAGAGAAAGAAGGAGCAAAGACAGACCATGTGAATAAGTACATCAAGGCCGCGCTCTACCAATGCTGGATTTAGGAGCAATCAGCAGGCGAGGCATCTTAGCCTTAGTACGCGGCTTTGGCTCTTTGCGCGGAATGGAGTGCCCTATTCCTCTACCTAAAAACTCTTCCTACGTACTTGACTAAAAAGCCGAATTTTTTCTTGAAAGCTGTACTTCTCTACGATTTATTTCAACTCCCGTTCCTTGGTCTTTTCATAGAGTCTTTCTCTCTTATCCCTTTACTTAAGGGAGGAATAATCAAATGCGATTACCCCTATGATTCATCACCTGCTGAGGTAACGTTGTGATTGAAGTGTTAGAAAGAGTGAATTAAGTAAATAAAGGTGTTAGTTAGAAAATCAAGGGCATTGACGTTAACGGATTGTCTACTACTATTCGCTCTACTTCGGAAAAGCCCTATGAAGGCCTCCATTGATTACTAGTTGGCTTCTCAGAGAATACAAATACTGTGGGATTCTAGCTCATCTAGATATAGTATTTTGTACTCCCTCATCACATTACTGATTTCTTGTTTAAGCTAGCGAGGGCAAAAGCTTTAATTCAGAAGTAGAAGCGAAGGCGAAAGAGGGGAGAAAGGGAGCATCTGTCTATGTCTAAAAGCTGCCTCAATTGAACTTGAATTTCTAATCAGATCTGTACTGGATTAGGCTCTTTTGAACTAAGGGTCTAAATAGATCGAATGAGTCTAGTTTTTCCCCTGTGACTATGGTGTCTTTGGCAGCGAGGCGTGCTAGCAGGAAGTTCGATTATGAACATCTATCAATCCCACAAACAACCTTTTATCCATCGTGTCTGAGCCAAGAGATCCAGTTATGGGGCGATATACCTCCTGACTGATCCACTCTCTAAACGGGAATTGGGCCTTTCCAAAGTTCCGCGATTGTATAGCAAAAATCCTTACACAAGGAGAAAGTAAAAGCTTTAGCAGCACAGGAGAAATCAATCCTAGGAGAAATGGTACTGACTTCTAAATGATAGGAGTATAGTTTATTTTATAAATAAATACACGCCGTATTTTCTTCCCTACACTTCGGATGCCATAGCCAATGACATCCTCAATCCTAACACTTTTATCAATTCCCAAACCTTTTATCACTCTTAATTTCTGTATTATGAATTCTTATTTTCTTTTATTTAATAGTTTATAGAATAAGAAGGAAGAACGGGATGCGGCCTAATAATATAAATCGTACTCGTCTGCTTTTTCTTACTCTAGTGCTTGAGTATAGGCATAGGGCTATGCAGAATCTTCATTCTTATTTATTTTATATTCAACTTAAAGCTAAATCGCTGAAGGAACCGCTTTCTAAAGCAAGTAAGCTTTTCAAGATTTTTCCTTACTAAAGCAAGCACACACAAAACTCTCTCTTTGGCTTTCACTGAGACCAACATGAGGGAACGCAGAAACAGGGGAGCCATGGACGGAAAAAAAAAACAGAGAGAAAAATAAAACACGAGCCATAAAGGCCATGCGGAAGCGTGAAGATCATACCTTTGCGTTCTTTAACCCTCCTAGGTTGCGTAGGAACAGATTGAACGGCTGGAATCGCCTCGCTTTGCACACTTGAAGGAGCTTCCGGTTGAACACCCGCTAGCCTTCGACTTCGCCTTGTTTGCATTAACGCTTAGCTCTCCAGCTCTCGGGATATTCCTCAGCCTAACCTCTAGTTATTTCCCCTAGTTTAAGCCCAGGTTAATTTCTTAATTATTCATACTGGACCTAGGCCCTAAATAATTAATTAACCAAATAAACTAGATAATTAATTTTTCTCAACTCCTATTTTATTTATTTATTTATTTTATTCCAATCCAATAATAAATTAGACTTCCTGAATAAAATAAAATAAAATAAAATAAAATAAAATCCTCTTCAACTGAGACCAATTCCTCAACCCAAAAATAATTAGGACTTACGGGCTATCCCGAGGACCAAAAAGACACATCGCCTTGGCTGCTAAAATGACCAAAATACCCCTGCTATATAAATAGATGTATTTTGCATTTTAAATATTTCCTAATATCACCATAAGGAAATATTGACCCCAAGGACAATGCTGCATTCGCAAAGCCTCCGACCTACAGGTGAACTGACTAAAATACCCATCTACACATCGCCGTACATTTAGAGAGGAAGAAGTGTACTAACACCCCCCTAAATGACATCTACCATCCTTAGGCTTCTAGTCCAATGATCCACGACTTCCTGGAGTGTTTCCGCTTTCCAAGGGAGCTACCCTAAAGCAAAGATCCAAGTCATGTTTCCCAGGGCCCTGGATAATTTAGACCATTCGGACAACCACAAAGGGCGATATAGTGCAGAAACTATCTTGTATAAGTCTGTCTTAACTAACTAGTCACACATACCCAACATGCAAGTATATTGGCCCTACGATAAAACATCAACTATAGCAAATCAAAGTATATGCTTCCAGCTTCGCCAGACCACCAACCCATACTCAAGTCGTAGAGTACTAGTCCACGCTGTAGCGGTAGTAGTCTAGGTTTCTATCATACAATACTTTGAGAAACCACTACTACAGGTCATGTTCTACGTATTCGAAATACGCTTATGTTATGAAGTGAGTGGACTACTCACTGGCTAAAGGTAAGCCATTCCCCATTTGGAATTCATAACATAATAACCTAAACACGATGAGATTCCCAGTCTCATCAATAGACTAAGAACAAATGTTTATGTGTTAAATAACCCATAATCCATACCTTACTGTGAAAGACCACCATTCACATGGATCACTTATTTAAACACAATGGGTCTGTTCCAAACGAAAATCGTGCACAAACAAAAAATAAATTCACAAACAATTTCTGAAAATAAATTATTTTATTAAATAATTCGATTTTACATCAGAAACCTAGTCTAAGATGGCATACAATCCAACACAACATGCCTAAACGCCCTTATGTTTAGTTCGACATTTCCTTTCGCTTCCGGGTAGAGTAAAAGATAAAAATCTTTCTTGTGCCAGATAAGATTGATCAGATGATACAGCTGATACTGAACTATCACTTGCATATTTAGTCCTTTGGACCTTTAAAAGTTTTTGAGAGAAGGTTGACGTCAAAGCATGATCTACAATTGGACTTGTCCACTCTATGTGAATTTCAGCCAATTCTTTCTTAGCTAAGGAGAACTATAAATAAAGGACCAAGATCCCCTATTTCTATAGCTTCAACACCAGGAAAGGCGCATGCTTCCTACCTTCAAAAACAAGTCTTGTCGAGAATCAAGGAAGGGGCTGCTTCTGCTACCAATGCTAGACTGGATTTTCGTCATAAAGATAGGCTCTTTTTAGCTGAACATCGCTTAAGTAAGCAGAGGTACGATCATGAATTCACTTACTTTCCTTTTTATGAACATTGCTTTTCTGAATGAAAAGAAAAGTTTTCTTAGTAATACAACTATAGTATAGTGATTGGGAGTCACAATCATAGACAAGATGGCAGATCACGGGAAAAAGGCTACTGAAAGCTAGACTCGAAGAAGCTCTTATTTGTTCTCCTAGACCCGCTGGGCTTTATTCATGCCCGAAGTGAACTCATCGCAACCAACAACCATAGCTTTCTTATCCTCGCTTACCTGCTCCCTAGCTTCTTTTTCTTATCACTTAACCTGCCCCTCAATCGTCGAGGGAAACAATACTACTTCTGAAATAAACTATTTTCTGATTCGAATAGCTCAGAAAAATCTTTTTCACTATGACTCAAGTCAATAGCTAAAGTCATTCCATTTCATCAGTGCGTACACTTTCTTTTTATTTGACCTCAATAGCTATCTCGCGCTTTAGCTAGCTGATCACCTGTGCCTTATTCTCTCTTTCTAGAGTGCTTTTCTCTCTCTCTTAGGACATTGTATGCCCACTTCTCTGAATGAGGCTATAATATGTGATGCTTGCACTGGAGCTGACCTCTCTCTGGCGAAATGCTTTACGATCAGTAGTTCAGTGATGAAAATCTCATCCGGGAGGCTAGATACTTGCTAGACGAATCATCAAGGGATCGGCTAAAAAGAGTAACAACTTCCATTGAGTTAGATCTTATTCTCCGCTCACCCACTCTCTTTCCTTTAGCAGTGCTACTCTAAGACGATCAAAGTAACCTTCCATTGATTCCGAGTCTCTTGCATGCCAACGCTTAGGAGTTTATTCGCTTGATCGATCCACTTCGTAATCCATCCCATGGACTACTCCTTCCTCTTGTTTGATCGATTCGCTCGGAAGCCATACAATAGAGACAGAAAACGAAATAGAAAAACGGAAAAGCGGCAAGGTCTCTCGTTGAGGCGCCGTCAAAGCACAAGATATAAAATCAAAGTATGGTCCGGCGAGTCTTAGTATTAGTAAATTCCTTTGCGATCATTTCGAAGACTAGGGTTGAATCCCATTTCAGTAAACATACCTTATGAGAGCTTCTGTGGACATACGTCCTCTGACTGACAAGAGGATGAAATAAACCAGGTCAGTCCCTAAGGGATGGATCCGCAACAATGGAACAAATGCTCCCTTCCTGGTAGCCGACTAATTCAAGTGATCTATCGTGGCTCTTATCCAGCAGTGTTTCAATAACGTGTAGCTGCTGGGTATATAAAGTGGAAATTGTCCGATCCCTCTCTTTGCGTAAGTGCCTACATTTGTTGGTCTATAGAAAGATAATGGATTCGTTACCTCGATTGTAGAGGCAGAGAAAAAGGGCGTATCAGTGCTTCGATCGAATATTGGTTGGAAAGCTTAGGCGGGCACTCTTTTCTTCCTTTATGGTGGCGTTTTTTTTCCCTTTCTTATTTGAATTGGGCCATCAATGCCCCAAAACTCACAAGTCAACTAAAAGATAATCTCTATTTGTGCTAGTTCAATGTAGCAAGACAAGCATCAGACCCCGCCCCAAACCCCGAACCAAACCTATTCACTAGAAAGGCTGTAGAACTGGTCGACGTGTTCCAGTCAATGAATATACGGATTCTAGTCTTTTTTATTTTATTCTGTCAAGCTAGCGCTTACGGTGCCTAAGCAGGGATCACGTCTTACTTGCAAGAACGAGGCTATGGAATAGTGTGGCTGCAGAGATTCGCTCTGTGGAAATATCAAGTCGGGAAAAACTATCGATTCGCTATCTATCGTAATGCAAAAAAGTTCCTAGTTGCCCTGAGATTGAGAGGGATGAAACGAATTCTAAGAAAATGTGGCATGGAAATATCTCCCTCATTTCAAGAAAGCATGTGAATTGCTAGAAAGATGTAATCGTTTTGCTTTTATCGTATGTAGAATCAACACAATTCTCCCTATCACGTTATTATTATGTCCCCACTTCTTCAAGAAGAGAATAGCTTCTAAGTTCTTCCCTCTCCACAGCTATAGATATCCTTTAACGGAGCTCTTATTCCCTTGTAGGATAGGTAGGGGGTAAGGTTTCGATCAGATCAAGGAATTACATAAATAATGCGATTTAAGAGACCTTCATAGCCCATACACTAGAAAAAAGCCCCTCTCTCTAATCGGAAATCGCCCCTTCCTTAGTAAGATTATATGAGCAAATGCCTCAAAACAAGAACATAGCATAGGGACATTGCTCCGGAGATGCATTCTTCGCCCTGTTCATTGGCAACCGAAGAATCAACTCACTTCGCTAGCTAGAACCGGATAGGAAAGTGTCCATGCCCAACTCAGCACTTCAGCTTGCCTGTCCTTTCTTAGATCGAACTTCCCCTAGCATTAATTTCGAGTCCGTTAGCTACATGGCATGGACCAGACATCAGCAATTTCGGACACTCCCTAAGAAAAATAGAGATAGAGTTAATGTGCCCTTCATCGAGAAGTTTGCACGAGACTAATCTAAGCTAGAAAGATAATATATTTGCTTTTTTTCTTTCTAACTCTTTCGATCTACTTTTGTTAAGGTTAAGCAAAGCCGAAGGATTAAGAATCCTTCCATCTGGGTTCAAAACTAGTTTACCTCTTTCTTTTCGAGATCTGAATCGGGATTCGCTTGGTGTGAAGTGCATGGAAGGTATCGGGACTATTTTGCTGAGTTCCCTAGAGAGAGTTGTCTCGCTCCCCTAGATATACTCTACTTGTTCACCTGTACCCAAAACTGACACAGATACCTTTTTGCTTACACTCCTTCTTTCCTTTTCAATGGCACACCCTCTAACGTTTTCGTGACAAATCCGTGGCAGATTCCATGGTAATCTGCCACGAATTTGCCACGGACAACTCATTTAACATTGCTTCTGTGGCAGATTGCCATGGATTTGCTACGGAAAGTTTTTCTAAATAAAATATCCATGGCAAATCTGTGGCAATTTGTCACGAACAACTTGTTTCCATACTGCTTCCGTGGCAAATCCGTTGCAGATTGTGACGAATTTGCTACGGTTCCCTTGCAATATTTCTTCCTGAAAGGTGCTACCAACTTAAACTATTGCTAACAAAACTGTAGCAAATTGCCACGGAAAAAAGAGTTCCCTCTCAAAAAATACTTAGCAACAAAGGTATTTGATCCGTGGCAAATTGGCAGATTTCTTATAGTGAAAATAGCTTCATCCCACAAATTGTTAGGAGTAGAGAAACTAGCTAACATAGAGTTCATCTTTTTTTTTTAAGTGTTCTATTTTTTCTCTTAACTACATCATTAGATTCAGGTGAATAAGGCAGAGTAATCTCATGTATAATCCTCTCTTTCTCACAAAAATTCTCCACCTTTATCAGATCTAACTCTCTTAATTTTCTTGTTAGGTTGGTTTTCTACTTCAGTTTTATAAGATAGAAAAGCAGTAAAGGCATCATCTTTATTCCTAAGTAAATATAACTTAGTGAATCTAAAAAAATCATCAATAAAAATCACATAATATCTCTTACCTCCTCTAGTCATGGTTTGCTTTCAATCATCTAAGTCTGTCTGAATTAGGTTTAATAAATATGCTTCTCTATTAACAGGAAAACATGTCTTTTTAGTTATCTTAGTCTCAATACATATTTGACTTTTTCTATACAAGAGGAATCAAATCCAGAAATCAAACCAAGATATTGCATTTTTTTTTTTTTTAAGATTACCAAAATTAGCATGTCCTAATCTAGCATGGTATTAGTTAAATGAGTCAATAATGTAAGCAGAAGAAGAAACATTTTCATTTATCACATTGGCAACATTAAGTACAAAGAGTCCCTGATTACAATATCCTTTTCCCACAAAAGAATTATTTTTAGTCACGAAAATCTTGTCAGACTCAAAGGATACTTTTACCTCCACTTTTCCCAATAAAGCTACAGAAACAAGATTAGATCTAATTATTAAAACATGCAGTACATCATTAAGGGCTAAAGTTTTCCCTAAAGTAAATTTTAGAAGTAATTTGCCCTTTCCTAGAACTTTTGTAGTTCTTGAATCTCCAAGATAGACTACTTCATTATTATCTCCCACAAATTTATAAGAGGAAACAGCTTCTCGATTTGCAAAAATGTGTCGAGTAGCCCCAGAGTCTACCACCCATTCTTTAACATTTGCCACAATGTTCACTTGAGAAATGACTGCAACAATTACATCATCTCCTTCAACCATATTTTGGTTTAAGAGGATTATCATTTCTTGCTCTTTTTTTCTACATTGTAGTGCATGATGCCCTGGTTTTCCACAAACAAAACAAGATCCTTTCTTTTTCTTGAAGTTGAGATTAGAAATTTTGGGTTTGTAATAATGGGATCTATTGTTGTACCTTTTAGAAGTATTGCCTTGTACTAGATTTGCCTTCAATGCCATTTCTTCTGCTTTGGCAACATTCACTTCTTTATTGTTGTCCTCGATCAGGATGTGTGTCACAAGCTTATCTAAGGAGAAAGACTTATGCTTGTACTTCAGGCTATTTTTGTAATCATTCTAGGTTTCTAGTAACTTTTCAATCAATATGCCTACAATAAATTTTTCTGACAACACAATCTCTTCAGCTTTGAGCTCTTCTACCAGTTTTTTGTACTTATTAATTTGAGTTTTTATCTCCTTATCACTAGTCATTTGCCATTGGTAAGAATTTTTCAACCACAAACTTTTGTTTGGTAGCGTCTTCTACAGTGTATTATTTGACAAGAGAGTTCCAAATGTCTCTTGCCTCTTTGTAGGGTGCATAGACATCAAACAAATCATTAGATAAAGTTTGTAAAATAGTTTGTCTACAAACCTTATTTGCATACCTCCATGCTTCTTGAACTTTAGAGTCAGAAGTTGGAGACAGCCTAGGCTCCAATTAGTGCATGCGCAACTCCATGAAGGTCAAATAGAGAATAGACTCGTTCTTACCATCTTTTGAAATTTTGTTCAACAACAAAATTCAATATTTGAGACATCTGGAAAAGACTTGGCGTACGTGACCAGAAGCGGCAATCCAGTTGGTGGCATAACAAATGGTTGTGTTGAAGGCACAAAAGTCGAGACGGTAGCACCATTTTCGTTTACAAGAACGTTGGTAGGAATAGAAATATTAGATGAAGCCATAGTCCTTTAAAATTTAGGAATATTTTAAGAAAATGGAAGAGTAATGGAAATGAACAAAGGCTTGTTGTAGTATCACTATCCTAAATGACAATTTCGGCAATCCCACTAGAATTAAACAAGCCCTTCCACAAAATGTGGGATACAGGAATAACAAAACTTAATAAATAAATAACCCAGCTATCTCCATTAGAAGAAGAGGAAGGCTTTGTTGAAAAATAGAAAGCTCTGTAGAAAATGAAGAGAGCTTTCCCAATCTCAGCATGTGTTTTTTTGCATGGGAAAGCTCTCTATTTATTGAGAGAACTCATGCAACGGTTCTGGGAGGAAAAGCTGATAAGGTGGGAAAAACGTGGGAGCAACAAACTCGGTCAAAACAGCTATATCGGTTGCTGCACTCGGTTATATTCAACACAAACACTTGAGCTTAATTTGGTCCCATCAGATAACAACAATGAAGACCTAATCACATGGCAGCTTGTGAAAAGGTCAAAACTGTTGCTGCTTAATCTTATCCATTTGAAATATTTGCAACAAAAGTTTGGCTTTAGTTCTTGTCATCCATCCAGTACATGCCTACATTTTTCGATCGAAACAATACTCTTTAGCAGTGATTTAAACAGAAATTTTCACTTTACGGAGCGCATTAAGAGATCATACTCAACATAGTTAGGAGAATCACAAGATGATGTCCTCTGCTTGGATTTGGACAGCTGTTGCAGCTTTTGCAGTTTTTTTCCTCTTGAATGCATTGGTGAGGGAGAAGAAGCACAAGAAATTACCTCCAGATCCAAGAGGGCTCCCGATTATAGGGCACCTTCATTTGTTGGGGAAGAATCCACATCAAGATTTGCACAAGTTGGCCAAGCAACATGGCCCTATTAGGCGCTTACAATTTGGGTTTGTCACGAACATCATCGTTTCATCGCCTCAAGCAGCAGAGCAGTTCCTTAAAACATATGACCTTATTTTTTCGAGCAGGCCCCCGCATGAGGCTGCCAAGTCTATCTCTTATGAGCAAAGGAACTTTTTTTTGGCCAATATGGTCCATATTGGCGTAACATGCGAAAATTATGCACATTACAGCTGCTTAGTAACCACAAAATCAACTCTTTTCAATCAATAAGAAGAGAGGAGCTCAAATTATTGGTGAATTCATTCAAGCAGGCATCTATGGATGGTCTTGCAGTTAATGTTAGTGCCGCAGTTTCATCCTTGAGCGCAAATATGAGTTGCCTGATGGTGTTCGGGCAGAAATATGAGACTAAGATTTTAATGAGAGGGGTTATAAAGCCGTGATTCAAGAGGGTATGCAATTAGCGGCTACTCCAAATTTGGGTGATTACTTTCCATGCCTTGGAAAACTTGATCTTCAAGGATTGACAAAGCTAATGAAGGCTGTTAGTGAAGTGTTTGATGAGTTTTTGAGAAGATTCTTAATGAGCATGAGCAAACCTGCAATCAAGGCCAAACCAATGATTTCACTTACACCATGCTCACTGTCATGAAGTCCGGAGAGACAGACTTTCAATTTGATCGGCGCCATGTTAAGGCCATAGTGCTTGTAAGCAAATAGCTTTATTGCTCAACTTATTTCTTTACCCCGTGATTCATTATCCAATCTACTCAATGTTGATTTCAGGACATGCTTGCTGCATCAATGGACACTTCAGCAACTGTGGTTGAATGGACTATCTCCGAACTCTTAAGGCATCCGCGAGTAATGAAGAAAGTCCAAGAAGAGCTAGAAGAAGTAGTAGGCATGGACAGAATAGTGGAGGAATCAAATCTGGAAAGCCTGAAGTACTTGGATATGGTTATGAAAGAAACAATGCGACTCCAGCCCGTGGCACCACTGCTACTCCCTCATGAGGCCATGGAAGATTGCACAGTTGATGGCCTCGAAATACAAAAAAAAGCCCGAATCATTATAAACATATGGGCAATCGGGAGAGATCCAAAGGAGTGGTCCGATCCTGAGAAGTTCATGCCTGAGCGGTTTATGGGAAGCAACATCGATATTCGGGGACAAAATTTTCAGCTCATCCCCTTCGGCTCTGGAAGAAGAGGTTGCCCTGGAATGCAGTTGGGGCTCACTGTGGTTAGGCTACTAATGGCACAGTTGCTGCATTGCTTTGATTGGGAGCTTCCAAATAACATGTTGCCGGAAGAATTGGACATGACTGAGGAATTTGGTCTCGTGGTTGCCAGAGCCAACCATCTCATGGCTATTCCTTCATATAGGCTAAGCTAGTGATCTTACAGTGAACCAAACTCATGGTTCTCAGAACCAATGACATGCAAATAAAACTGGGTTGAACAAGTAAAATTTTTTAGCTCGGTTTAAAAATATTGATACAAACCCAAGTTGTCATAGCTTTATCTCATTAAACTGTAGTCCAAAGTGTCTCTACTCGGCTTTCCTAGACACATCCCTATATGGCAAAACTTCTAAATTGTTTAGAAAACCTTGCTAGATATAAATCACCCCAAAAACATAATAATAATACAAAACAGAAACGAAAAGAAAAAAACTCTCTAGCTTTTAGCAGAGCAACTCAAGAACGGCTTAATTGTTAATGAGTGAGGTGTAGCTACAAAGAATCCTATAAATATACCAAACATTTGTGGAACAAATAAATATTGTACAAAGTTAAATCCCAGTTTGTGACCACCAAAATTTCCAGCTGCAATGGTTTTCATTTTTACCCGTTACACGTTGGTGTCAACAATTACTGACAGTGAATAATTCCACATAACTGAATCATTAACTCCTTTCGTCAGGTTCACCTCCTCAGTAAAAACATTCGAGAATTTTTCTGTTGTACTAATTAATGAAGAAAACAGTCCTTATCCTTCTTGGAAAAACTATTTTTCCTTTCTGCATTACTTTTAATTGAGCACCAAAATTCTTGAATCTTATCTCTCTATTTCTCTCTTTCTGAATCGCAATCGTCTATTTTCCCAGTTTCAAATTCTCTTCCACTATCTGAAGATGAAATCTGCTGCAGTAATGCTTCTTGTGGCCATGGTTTTCCTGTCAATTTATACTGGTAAATTTTCTCTTTTTCACTTTCTTTCAAGCAATCTAGATGTTCTATGGAAACTGCGCCATTGACGTCAATAGGTAAATGGTGTATCAAATTTTACCTGCTACAAAAAATGACAATATTTTACCACACACTATCATCTATTATCCACCAAGGAATACACCAATTTTAGCACTTTCTGCAATGGAATATTCTTTAAGTAGACTCGACCTTCGTAGAATATGCGGACTAAAGTGCATATCTTGCAATGCATATGATAAAGTTTTAATTTATGAAGGCAAAATCCACCTAAGCATCTTCTGCAGGAGAAGAACTTGTACAAATTGGCCTCAATATCAATAGTAAACTATGCTTTGGGGATCAGGTTAAGTCAATGGGAATCAAAATTAAAGACCAAAATGTTTGAACCACAACTCTCTTCAGCACAAGATTTTAAGCCTCCGGTGTCAACTATTTCACCAAAGCATCTTGAAAGTGAAACCTATTCCCTAAATCTGATATCTACAACAAATTTAGGAAGTAGGATAAGCTAGATCTAAAAGTATCTAGGAGGATTATCAGTTTCACCGTATTTATGTTCCCGGTTGGACAATTAACCATTGAACAAACACAACCTCTGGTTTCTGCTTTTACTTTTCATTTGTGAATATGGAATCATCCAAATTACAAAAATAACTATTTACACAATATGCTGAAATGTATCACAGGTAAAAGTTGCAGATTGACACTAGTATGCAAGGATGAAAAGGAGTCTTCTCAGCCACCCTTTGTTTGCCAGAAGCCAGAATGTGATCAGTTCTGTGCAAAGTTGAACCCCCATGGATGGGGAAAATGCAAAGACAAAGACAACCACACCTGCCAGTGTTTCTATATTTGTTACAAAAATGTCCATCTTCCAGAACCTCCCAAACCAAATTGACAAGGTTGTTCTATTCCTCAACTGCAGTTTAACACTGTCTTCTTCAATGAAATTTTCCAGATTTGTGTTTACAATGGATTTCCCGACCATTTAATCTACATGGATTTGCTCCAAATTTTCTTTTAACACACCCTTTCCTTTTGAGCCAACTAGGAGGGGAAGGGCACAAGGAGACACATTAAAACAAGGTCAGATAGCAACTAAAACGGTACAAAATTCCAAAGCATGGTTTGTGTTATGTAATGAGTTCACCTAAGAATTTCATATTAGCAAACATTACAAATGAAGTTTCATCTGGTTTCAACTAGTGTCACAAAGAAAAGGACTGCCCAGTTTAACTGTACCATAAATAATAATATTTGCATATAGAGAAGGTTGTGCAGATTCTTAAGTAAAGCAGTAATAGCATCCCATAGGTACCAATTGATTAACATAGCAAATGCAACATAGAGAGAATCATCTCACGGCACATCACAACTTTCAAGGACAGTAATAGCAAAGAGTGATAGCTTGAGTAGCTCCATTTCATTTTCACGTCAAAATAATGAGAATTGAACATTTAAGTTATAAACGCACGAATTCTCACAATATTCCATAAGAACTTGAGGATATCCACCCTATCTAATTGACAATGATGGAGAATTCAATGGGCCTTAAGATGGATGTAGCTCAAGCATTTTATGAAAATACTTTAGATCATATGCAGACAGTTTATGGTTTTCCATATGTTAGACTCTTTATTTCGGGGACTCTCAAATGATTATGTTCTTAGGTGTCAAGAGTATTTCAGTCCTTTAATTAATTGCTAGAGTTTGCAAGGATTTAGCTTTAGGGTCTTTGTTTAATTACTTGTCAGTTTTTGAGTCTTATATGGATTCTTATTTGTCTTAGGAAAGTAAAGAGCATTATGTCTTTAGAAGAAATTGTAGTTTCATTAGGATTCATTATAAGGGCTTGTCTTAGGAAAGTAAAGAGTATTATCTCTTTAGGAGGAATTCCAGCTTCATTTTGCAGTTTTTTCTAAATAGTGTATCAGAATACACTGGATGTTTTACGTTCAGTTGTTTGTGTGCTGTGCAATACTTCAGAAATAAATATTCCTAGCATTTCAATATAATTGACCATAGTATAGAATTCTTTCATTTGCATAACATACTTCTCAACCTAAACTGATCAAATTGACAAAAACAGAAAAGAAACAGGAAAAAAAATCTCTTAAGGACCGAAGCAACAATAAGATGTCCAAAGCTCAATCAGAGAAATGGAAGACAAGTTGCAATCCACAGACTATCCAAGATAGAAATGAAAATGAGGCTATGAATCACATAAGATAAACAGTAATAAAGGAGGACAATTTGAACACAACTCCAACAATTGAGTGAAATTTCAAACAGGTCCAATGATATATGAAAACTTGCTCTTATGTCAAATATTTTATTGACAGACAAAATCATAGTGAAATGACAAGCAATTCATTTACACTCTCATATGCAATATCCCAGTCAATTAAGTCAAAGAAAAGAGAGGGAGAAAGAAAAAAAAAAAAAAACCATTATCCACCTTCTTGATTACATAGCCACCATAATTGTCCCGCGACAATCATTTGAAGAAACACACCAGATGCACAAACTTTTAAATAAAAATACGGCCTAACATAAAGGCATTTGCCTCTATTAGGTCATTCATCCCCAGAGCCAATGATTCAGTGTCACCAAGATATTTGCTGAGAAATCGAGGCAAGGGGTGGAGAGAAAAAAGGCACCGTAATTAGACACACTGTCCTCTTCTCCCCCCTAGCCAGTACTTCCCATTTCCCACCAACTGAACATAAATTTTTGCATTATGTGTCCAAAAAATACAAGCTTCAATTATAAAAGAAAAATTCAAGTGAAGCATTGTCCAAGAAATTATTTTGTTCTCTTCCTGTCTATTAAATTTTGTTTCCTATAGAAAGTGAAATTTTTGTAAGAAGTCAGCTCCACATATGGCCTAAAGAAAGCTAATTTTATTTTGAATATTCCTTCCTAGTTATATCTGTTGCATACGTGGACCAAAATGCCAGATTAATTAACTTATCCGAGTACCAAAGTGGGAACTTTTTAAATCTAATCCGATTAAACATGTTTCTACTTGACTCAACATGCCATAACCCGCCCAAAATGATACACATTTTCTACAAAGAATGCTTACTATATATTTTGCTAGTATTGTAGTGAACAAAGGAAACCGCTGGCTGCAAAACTTCATCAAGCATAAAAGGGAACTGATTTCTCGTTAGAACTGAAAGGTAAACCTTAAGGCAACCCAGAGAGAAATGGTAAGGAACCAGCAACTAGAGTGCAAACATGTGGAAAAGCAACTTCAAAAATCCAAATACTAATTCAAAAACAATTATCCACATTATGTATTACTACTTAATCTTGGAGTTTCTTTCTAAAGGGCTCAGCCACTCAGCACATTTTACATATATATTAAAAATAAAAATAATTAACAAAGAAAAACAGAAATAATCAGTTACAAAGTACGAAGGACTCCTTTGAAAGATAAGAACTCATCATTAATATGAAAGCCATAAATAAAAAGTTCAATTCAACGATTGTCAAATAGCACTCATGGTTCATTGAATAGCAAAATATATGTTAATTTATACTCAAGACTTGTGTTCCTTAAAGAGAAGTGAATAACTTGCAATCTGACAATTGAAGCCCAGAATCGCATAGATGTGCTCTCCTATGGTAAGTCACTTTGATAGGAGCTCCTTTTGACTGCCATAGTAACTAGGCAGCTTCCATAAATTCAGTGTCCAGAGGTACTAATCAGCAGTAGCAACTGCAAATGAAGAATCCCAAAAGGACAGATATTCCAGCTTCGTAGAATGGTCAAATAATCTTGCAAATATAACTCACAGCTTTTATATGTTTCAACGACACCAAACTAAATCCCAATTTCTGAAGCACATAGTGGCATAAGAATTGGAACCAGTTATACTTCCATACAGGAATATGTCTATCCATAGGCAGCAAAAATTACTCCGCGTAGAATCAAAACCCCACACCCTATAACTAATGAGTATATCAATAGAATTAGCAGTTAAACTTTTTTTCTTCTATTGAAGATTCCAGAAGATGGCCCTTATAAAAATACAGTAATTCTTCAGCACTGTCCACATACCTTGATATATACTTGTCCAAGAATTCCCTCTCTGGCAAATGCAAGACACCAAGAAAAGCTGGCTCCTTCTTCAAAAGCCCCTTTTCCATCAGAGTTCTTACAACTCTATACCGAGCAACTAATCTGTCCTCCATTTTATGCATCAAACACGTAGGCATATGCACTATAACTGATCTCTTTAATTTAACAGTATCCAGCAAGAACTCCATTGCAAGCCTCAACTTGACCTCAAAAGTCCTAAGAAAAGATGGTGCCTTCCTAAACATCTCCATGCAATCATCTTTCGAGAACCCAAAACTTCTAATCAGCTCCAATTTCCTCTCTAAAGTCTCACTAGTCATCGTAGCAACAGTGAAAATGGCATAAATCAACATTCTTGAATCCATCGGGAAACCCATTTTCGAAACTTTCTCAACAATAACTCTGAGTTCAGATTCTGACATAGCAAACAACCTAGGCTGCCTCGTAAAAGTTTTTGATAATTGATTATCATCGATGCCAAGACTCTTGAAGTATAAAACATTTGATACGATTCTTGCAATAGAGATTCTATCAAGGACCCAGTTGCAGCGCAACAGAACCTCAATTAAATTCTTATTGTTCTTATCATCACCGATAATCTTCTTTACAATTTCAATACAAGGTTTTAAGGTATCATCCAAACTACGTGTCAAGACACTAGAATTCTTCGCAATGAACTTCCCAAAATCGGAACCAGAAAATCCCAGCTCCTGGAAAAACCTAAGCTTTGGGCCCAGAATCGTTTCAGTGTCAGAAAAGAGGAGCTGAGGGCAGACATTAAGAGCAGATTGGATTTGCGAATAAGTAAAACCGAATGATTTGAAGAAGTCGACAACTGATTGAGGTTTTTCGAGGGTACTGATGCAACGAAAGCGGTTGGAAATTTTAATTGCTTTTTCTTTTGGGAAAATTAAGGCGTCAATTAAATAGTTGTACAAAACGGGGTTTTTGAGGGATTTGTTTGTAGGAGAGATTTCGGTGTGTATTTGAGGGAACGTAAAGGGATATATGCCATTGCGATAGAGCTTAAGGAGATGCTTAGAGCAAAGATGAGAACGAAAGCGAAGAGCTATCATCAGTTTCCTGCACTATTTTGCGGAGAAAGAAGCCCCTTCAAGATTCAAACTGGAGAGGGGTTTAGAGTTTCTAAAGGCCTAAGTTTGAGAGCTTAGTGGAAGTAGAGAAAAGAAGGAAAATCTTAAAGTTTCAAAGAAAAATATGGAAGGAAAAGAAGGGAGAATTGGAAAACCAATGTCGGGCAGACCTGCTGGTCGTCTTTCCTGCAGTAAAGCAAAACTATTGAAACCCCAATCTTCATATGTATAGTCTGCAATATGCAACAATATATCATTTTGGATAGCAACAGCAACAAGTAGAGTCATATCTTGAATCTCCATAGTAGCAACACTTTCAGTAAATCTAGGGAACTATGCACGTACCTCTGGCGACGGCGACCCTAGGCAGATGTAACGGCGACGAGCTAGGGAAGGAGACGGTGACGGAGGCCGACGGAAGAGGGAGGGCAATGGTGAGGGAAGGCGACAGCCAGAGACGGCCACAGCGAAGTGGAAAGTGGGTATATCAGGGTAACGGAGGTGGAAAACTCAGCAGCTATGGTGCTCGGATGTATACACTTACGTTTTGTAAGTTTTTATTTACATTAAGAAAAATATAAATTTTTATTTATTACTGTTGATAAAAATTGAATTTTATTTAAATAGTACTATGTTGTGAATTTGATTCAAAATAAAATCAATAAATATAAAATTATAAAGTAAAGATACTAGAAGATGAGAGAAGAGAGAATCGCTTAGATACGATTTCATATATTTATTCGTTTGTTTATATATGACCTCTATTTATAGAGGTTTCGATATAAAATTTAAAAGGTTACAAAATCTGAAAGGTTAAGAAATGAATTTAATAACCTAAGAAAATGAACAGTCACAATATACGAACAGTCACATTATCTTCAAGAAAATAAACAGTCACCTGACCTTCATATTTCATAACACTCTCCCTTTGATGTTCATTTTTAACTACCTCGAAAAATGTCTCGTTAAAAATCTTCATAGAAAAAACCCTGTATGATAAAAACTTAGTGAAGGAAAAGAGTACACTTTCCATTCTAGAGAAAATACTGCCTCATTAAAAACCTGATTAAGAAAAAACCCAATAGGAAAAAATATTAGTTAGGGAAAAAGAGTACAGTATACATACTCTCCCTCTTAATAACATCTTCAAGATGACTTTATATCTTCAACCGACGCATTTGAATTTTATGTACTAATTTTTCACATGAAGCAGTCGGCAATGCCTTAGTGAGTAAATCTGACAGATTATCACATGGTCGAATCTGTTGCACATCAATTTCACCTCTCTTCTGGAGTTCGTGAGTAATGAAAATTTTTGGTGAAATATGTTTTGTACTATCTCCTTTAATATATCCACCTCTTAATTAAGCTATACAAGCTGTATTATCTTCATAAAGAGGTATTAGAATTTCCTTTTCAAAAGGTAATCCACAATTTTTCGAATATAATGAATCATTGATCTCAACCACACATTCTCGGCTTGCCTCGTGAATAGCTATAATTTTAGCATGATTAGAAGAAGTAGTTGTTATAGATTGTTTTGTAGAGCGCTATGATATAACAATACCACCACATGTAAATAAATAACCAATTTGAGAACGTGCTTTATGTGAATCGGATAGATAACCAGCATCAGCATATCCAATCAACATTGGACTGGTTCTATTTAAATAAAATAATCCAATATCTATTGTCCCTTAGAGATATCTTAGGACATGTTTAATCCCATTCCAATGTCGTCGTGTTGGGAAAAAACTGAATCTTGCTAATAAATTCACAGAAAATGCTATATCAGGTCTAGTATTATTAGCAAGGTACATCAATGTGCCAATTGCACTGAGATATGGTACTTCAGGACCAAGTAGTTCTTCATTATCTTCCCAACGTCGAAAAGGATCTTTATTTATATCTAATGATCTCACGACCATTGGAGAACTTAATAGATGTGCTTTGTCTATGTAAAACCTTTTAAGAACTTTTGTTGTATATGTTAATTGATAAATAAAAATACCATCTTCCAAATGCTCAATTTGTAAACCAAGACAAAACTTAATTTTGCCAAAATCCTTGATTTCAAATTCTTGCTTCAGGCTATTTCTTGCCTTTTGGAGTTCTTCTGGAGTTCCAATAAGGTTAATGTCATCAACATATATTGCAAGTATCACAAAATCATATCCAAATTCCTTAATAAAAATACATGGATATAGTGGATAATTTTTATATCCTGATTTTAATAAATATTCACTAAGATGATTATACCACATGCGTCCAGATTACTTTAAGCCATATAATGACTTTTGTAATTGAATGGAATAATTTCCACAAGGGTTAGAATGATAAGCGCCAGGCATATTAAATCTTTCTGGGATTTTCATATAAATATCATTATCAAGGTTCCCATATAAATAAACAGTCACAATATCCATTAGACGCATATCAATCTTTTCACGTCCTATTAGACACACAAAGTATCGGAGTGTAATTACATCTACCACAGATGAATATGTTTCATCGTAATCAATACCCAATTTTTGCGAAAAATATTGTGCCACAAGTCGTGATTTATATCTTACAACTTCATTATTTTTATTTCGCTTTTGCACAAATACTCATTTATAACCAATTGGTATTACACTTTCTGGTGTTCGGACTACAGGTCCAAAAACCTCACGTTTTGTAAGTGAGTTTAACTCCGATTGAATCGCATCTTTCCATTTTGGCCAATCATTTCTATGACAACATTCTTCAACTGATGTTGGTTCAAGATCCTCATTATCTTTTAACACTTCAAGTGCTATATTGTATGTAAAAACATCATCAACAGTTATTTTCATCCAATTCCAATTTCTGCCAAAAATTCTATAACTAATGGACATCTCATTATTTTGTTCACTTTTTTTAGATATTTGGATCTTTTCATCAATTTCCACTTGATCCATTTTTCCTAATTCTTCAATTGGATCATTCTAATCATTTAATCCTTTTTTCTTTTAAGAATTTTTATCTTTTGAACCAATAGGTCGTCCACGTTTCTGACGTATTTTTGATTCAGTAGCTATAGGAATTGTATTTTATCTTGCTGGGACTTCTATCCGAATAGGGGCATCTATAGCTGGAATATGCGATCTAGTTACCCTTGTAGAGTCAGCAAAAGAATTTGGCAGTTGATTTGCAAGTCTCTGCAAATGAATGATCTTTTGAACTTCTAGTTTACTTGTGCTTGTGCGCGGATCTAAATAATTCAATGATGTTGTCCAAGTAAGCTCCTTTTTATGTGGTTTATGTTCTCCCCCTAATTTAGGAAATAAAGTTTCATCAAAATAACAATTAGCAAATCTTACGGTGAATACATCACCTGTCAATGGTTCAACGTATCTAATTATAAAGGGAGAAACATATCCAACATATATCACCAACCTTCTTTGAGGACCATTTTGGTACTTTGATTTGGCGCTATTGGTACATACACGGCACACCCAAAAATTCTCAAATGAGCAATATTTGGCTCGGAACCAAAAGCTAATTGTAAGGGAGAAAATTTGTGATAGCTTGTTGGCCTTATGCGCACAAATGCTGCAACATGCAAAATAGCATATCCCCAAGCAGTTGTAGGGAGATTTGTTCTTATTAATAACGGTCTAGCAATTAATTGTAACCGTTTAATGAATGATTCAGCTAGACCATTCTGAATATGAACATGAGCTACTGGATGTTCAATAGTACTACCAATTGACATATAATAAGTATCAAAGACTTTGGAGGAATATTCTCCAGCATTATCTAGACGGATCCTTTTAATAGGATAATCTGAAAATTGCGCTCTTAAACGAATTATTTAGGCAAGCAATCTCACAAATGCCAAGTTGCGAGTTGATAATAAACTGACATGCGACCATCGGGTCGATGCATCAATTAAAATCATAAAGTATCTGAATTGCCCACATGGTGGATTAATTGGTCGACATATATCACCATGAATTCTTTCTAAAAATACTGGAGACTCAAACTCCACTTTTGTTGGAGATGGTTTAATAACCAATTTCCCTTGAGAACATGCAGCACATGAAAATTTATCAGATGTCAAAATCCTTTGACTTTTCAAAGAATGACCATGTGTATTTTCAATTATCCTTCGCATGATAATAGCTCCTGGATGACTCAAACGGTCATGCCAAATGATAAATGTAGCAGGATCAGTAAACTTCTGATTTACTGAATGATGCACTTCAATTACATGGATTTTTGTGCTATATAGGCCAGAAGAAAGAGATGGTAGCTTTTCTAATAAAGATTTCTTACCTGACATTATTTGAGTAATATAAAGATACTCAAAACCATTTTCTTCCATTGTCTCAACATGATATCCATTTCGAAGAATATCTTTAAAGCCTAATAAATTTCTTCGAGATTTTGAAAAAAATAACGCTTTAGGAATAACAACATTTGTTCCTCCGGGTAATATAATATTAGCTCTTCCAGAACCTTCAATCAACTTTACACTACCACTTATAGTATTAACATTTGTTTCTCCCATCTGTAGGTGAGAGAAATATTTTCTATCTTTCAATATGGTGTGTGTTGTACCACTATCAATTAGGTATATTTCTTCAATGCCACTTATGTATCCAGTAAGCGGAATAATAGCCATTTGGGCATAACAAAATATTAAATACTCAAACAATAAAAATTTTAAACGCTAATTACTATTACAGTGCAAAAAATATAAAACATAAAAGAAATATATTAAAAGTAAACTTCTAATTCTTCTAGAACTAGATCCGAGAAGATAAGATATCAATTCTGCATACTTCTTAAATCCCTTTTCTTGATATTACTGCTACAGGAGCACATTCGAGGCATGAAAAATAGAGAAAGTTTTTTCTAACATATCCTCATCAATAATATTTTTTCCGCACAGTTTTAGCTGCGGACTAATTTTAAAAATAGCATAATTATACTCACTAACGGATTTAAAATCTTGTAATCGCAAGTGCATCCAATCATACCATGTCTTTGGAAGGACGACCATCTTCTAGTGATCAAACTTTTCTTTCAAATTAGTCCACAAAATAAGTGGATTTTTTACGATAAGGTATTCAACCTTTAAGTCATCATGAAGATGATGGCGAAGAAAAATCATAACTTTAGCATCATTTTGTGATGATGATGGATTTCTTTCTACAATGGTATCTGCCAGACCCATTGCAGCTAAATGCATTTCAGCATCTAGTGTCCAAGATAAATAGTTTTTCCCAGTAATATCAAGAGTTACAAACTCAAGTTTGGTGAGATTTGTCATGTGAATACAAAATCAAATAGGAAAAGTACTTACCTTCCTCTTTTGTTCTAGAAAACTTCAAAAACAAACCAGACTTCTTGATTGCATGGATCAAGAGAGAACTTCGATGGTGTTGGCTTGGTTATCACCTTCAATAGAACAACTTCAATAGTGTCACTGTGACTATAACCTTTAGTAAAACAACTTCGGTAGAGTCTCATGCTGATAACGTGTTGTGACTTTGATTCAAAATAGAATCAGTAAATATAAAATTGTAAAGTAAAGATACTAGAAAAGGAGAGAAGAGAGAGAATCGCTTATATACGATTTCATTGATTCATTCGTTTGTTTACATATGACCCCTATTTATAAAGATTTTGATACAGAATCTGAAAGGTTACAGAATCTGAAAGGTTAAGAAATGAATTTAATAACCTTAGAAAATGAATAGTCACAGTATACGAACAGTCACATTATCTTCAAGAAAATGAACAGCCACTTGACTTTTCATATTTCATAACATACTCTTTCTTTTTCTTTATTTAGTTATACATATCATTAAACTCCTAACCTCGTAAAATATCTTCACCTACAAATACGCTATATACTCACACATACGTTTGTTGCATAATATTTTTGATATATAGGATTTGCTACTATTATTGATTTAAGCAACAATGAACCGTAGAGCCCATAAAGTAACAGTCAGTAAATGGAAGACAACCATTGGCATGAGTTTAGGGATAATGTTTTGAGTGTCGGGTTTTTGACCAAAATGTGAGGGTTTTAAAAAGTAACTCCGGATTGGGGTAGGGAAGCCGGGGGACCCCCGGCAGAGGGTACCTCGTGTCTGCGAGACACGAGGAGCAGCGGCACCTCATGTCTGGCAGACACGAGGAATGGGCTGCATTTCTTGGTCAAAAAGCATGCAAAAATTTAGCAAAGCGTTGAAAAGTAGTGCAGAAACTGAAGTAAAGCAGACAACCTCATGTCACATCTCCCAGACACGAGGTTGTCGGCTTTATTCGTGTCTCTGTCTGGCATAGCTTTATTCAGTGGAATCTCTGATTCTACTGAAATTGGCCTTCACGTGGTGATCATGCAAAGCTGCTTCACGAGAGGAACAGTGGAATTTTGTCTATAAAATGCACGCAAGTCGAGTTCATTTTCATTCATCTCCAAAACCCCCTTCGTTCACATTTCACGGCATTTGCCGATTCTCTCTCAAACACAACACAAAACCAATGGTAACAGAAAGCCATCGGTAACAAAATACCAATAATTTGACTTTTCTCTATTTTTAAATTTGTTAAGCTATTTTCTTCTTCCGCACATCCAGAATTATGTATCATATTTATTTCTTTTCATCACTATTAATTTATCGTCGGAGATTTGTGCTGAAATTACAAGTCAGAAAAGTGTTGTTGTCTATACACTCGAGCCATACACGCGACTTCTATATTACAGGTTTTTTTTTTTAAATAGATATTGTATCAATTAATTTATTTATTTGTTCAAATAGATATATTTGAATTTAATATTAAAAACTAGTTATTAGATGATGATATTTTAGTGAAATTATTGGTATTTTTAAATATTATGTTTAGTAAAATATTGATTGATTTATAATATGTTTTGATCTGTTTAATCAAAATTATTGATTTTTTCTATTTTATGTTTTGTTGAATGGTATAAACTGTGTATGGTTGATATTTGACTAAATTACTTACTGTTAGGTTAAAGGAAAAATGATCAACTAATTATTTATAACGATTTGATTAGGAAAATATTAATATAAATTAGACGAAAAATATCTAATTATGCACAAATTTTCAAATAAAATGAAAAAATCTAATGTAATATATATTAAAATTTTAGGGTGAAACTTGTCTTTAGCTTTTATGGTGAACTTAATAATTTAATTTATTTGTAATTTTTAGTTTGTTGTTTTTTAAATACTTAATTTAATTTAATTGTAATTTACGTCCATGTTCAAAAATCGTTATATATTTTTTATATTTAGTTTTTGATTATTTGTGACGATTAATTGATTTTATATTGATATTGTATAGCACAATATCTTGTTTTGGGTTGAGATGTGATGAATAATGAGACTAATTATTTATAACAATTTGATTAGGAAAATATTAATATAAATTAGACGAAATATATCTAATTATGCACAAATTTGCAAATAAAATGAAAAAAAAAATTAATGTAATATATATTAAAAATTTAGGGTGAACCTTGTCTTTAGCTTTTATGGTGAATTTAATAATTTAATTTATTTGTAATTTTTAGTTTGTTGTTTTTTTTATACTTAATTTAATTTAATTGTAATTTGCGTCCATGTTCAAAAATCGTTATATTTTTTTTATATTTAATTTTTGATTATTTGTGATGATTAATTGATTTATATTGATATTGTATAGCACAATATATTGTTTTGGGTTGAGATGTGATGAATAATGAGACTAATTATTTATAACAATTTGATTAGGAAAATATTAATATAAATTAATATTTAGTTTTTGATTATTTGTGACGATTAATTGATTTATATTGATATTCTATTGTATAGCATAATATATTATTTTGGGTTGAGATGTGTTGAATAATAATGATATTGGTTTCATATAGTAATTCAATGTTGCGACATTCTTTATTTATTTTTTTTTTATAGACAAATTCTTTTACATTGTTTATTTAGGCACAATGTCACTAGAACAACCTGTTAGATTACGGTTGTACTAGGATTGCAAGATTATGCATACCCCAAACAGCGATTTTTTTAACGGTTCATGTCGCAAGGCATTGTGTTAAAAATCGAGTTAGTTACCTCGGTTTAGTCAACAAAATATGTACACTTTGTGGATGGGACATATCTACTGTTCAGTTGCAAATAACAATGAGAGAAGATACTGTTTTTGGCGCTGCACTAAGGTCTACAACAACTTCCATAACAGACAATGAAGATATGGATGGATTGTGGTACTATGCATCCACTGTAAAGGGACAACCAATCGATCTGCATGTTCATCATGAGATGGTACAGATTCAAAATGTAATAGATACAAATCTTGCAGAACAATACAACCCCACGCCTATTACGGAATCCTTCACTGAATTTGTGAATGTAGCCACTCCAATGCACAGGGCTAATATTGATTTAAATGCGCCTACACCTACTTACGCCAGTAATCCTGGACATTTTCCAAGTGACAATTTTCAATCCCTTTATACTCCGATAATTTCGGATATCTCAGTCGTCGGACCAACTTCGATGGGGTTTGTCACGCCTCCATTTCATGTCGATGTTCAACCTATACAAACACAGCCCAACCCATGTCGTTGTTTTCTACTGTGAAAATAGAAATTCCATTGGATATTACCCCAGTCGATGAGTGGGTTGCTCGACAACCCAATTGGGTAGGTGTTCTAGAGGCGACCGTGGATGGTTTAGGAGCAACATCTGACCTTAATGGACTGAATACGAAAGATACCCTCAATGAGGACGAGGGGGATGGTGATGCTGGAGAACATGGTCTCGGTCCTTCTGTAATGCTACAACCTGGTAATATACCTGCTAACCCAGACCGGTTGTATAATTCACCGTATTCAATGTATCTTAACAGGTTAACTACTTCTCAAGAAATGGAAAATGAATGTGATAGAATGGCGACAGGAAGCAGTCGGATGGATTTATGGTCAGAATCTAATAATGACTTGAGGATTGGAATGTGGTTCAGAAATAAGGAAGAATTACTTGGGGCAGTTCGATCGTGGTCTGTCAGATTGGGTCGTGAGTTTATAGCACAGGAAAGCAAAAGCGCATCCTGGGTTGCCGAATGTAAAAATTCAACTCCCAAACATCCCTGTTATTGGCAAATTCGTGCGCAAAAGAAAAAAGGTTATGGACTGTGGCAAATTACTCGATGGCATGGAGAGCACGTTTGTCTAGTTCGAACAATAGACGACAACTATCGCAACATGAGTTCCAAATTTATGGCGAAGCATATTATGTCAATGATTCACAATAATCCAAAAATAACGGTCAACGAAATAAACAACCATATTCATGACACTTTACATTTCACTCCGTCTTACAAGAAAGGATGGAACGCGCGCATGCATGCCATTGAGATGATTTATGGTGACTGGCCTTCTTCATTTGTACAACTGCCACGATATATGCAAGCCTTGCAAGATGCCAATCCAAGTACCGTAGTGGCGCAAAGACATTTGGATATGTTTTTTGGGTGTTCAAGCCATGCATTGATTCATTTGTTTATATGAAATCAGTGGTCAGTATCGACGAAACATTTCTTAGGAGTATATCCAAGGGAAAATTATTAACAGTTGTTGGTCAAGATGCCAACAATCATATATTACCCCTTACTTTTGCAGTCGTTGACGAGGAAACTAATGACAATTGGGGTTGGTTTTTGTCGTTACTCAGGGCGCATGTACTAAAGGATCGAAGAATTTGTTTAATATCCAACAGATATGTTGGGATAGTAAATGCTCTTCATCGACTACTCGGTTGGCAGGAGCCAATGGCAGTGCACAGATTTTGTCTCAGACATATCCAAAGCAACTTCAATACAAAGTTCAGGAATTATCAGCTGAAGAAGTTGATTTATACAGCCGGGGATCAAAGTAAGAAGCGAAAAATTTTGCAGATTATGAAAAAAATTAGTATGCTGAATCCCCAAGCCAAGGCATGGTTGGATTTGATTCCGAAAGAGCAATAGACGCTTGCTTATGATGGTGGCCATAGGTGGGGTAATATAACAACTAATTTGGCTGAATCATTTAATAGTGTCGTCAAATGCATACGTGCCCTGCCCATCAAGGTTATTGTTGAGTCTTCTTTCAAAAAAATAGTAAAGTATTTCGACGATCATATGCGGGAGGCTAATCACGGCAGGTATCACTTCCCTTCAACTATATGGGCAAAGTTTGTGAAGAATTAGACGAAACGAAAAAGACACCATGTGCTGGCTTTTAATCAGGATAGGGGTATTTTTAGTATGGTGTCAGCACATCGTGAGCATGGGAAGGGAAATAATTCTTACGAGGTGAATGTTGGTACCAAGTTATGTAGTTGCTACAAATGGAAAATATATGGAATTCCTTGTTCGCACGCATTTGCAGCATGTCAGCAATTGGGGCTGAACCCTGGAGATCTCATGTCATCTGAGAACACAACAATGTCCTACAGGTTAACATATACGCCACAATTTAGACCCATCCCGTACGAGGTTTATTGGTGCGACCCTAGTTTAATCTTGACGCCGTATGCTCACTGTTTTAAGAATCAACGATCTGGTCGAATGCGGACGGTGTGTATTCGGAATGAAATGGATTAGCGTAATCTTGATTCACCTCCTCGATGTGGGTTATGCCATCGCATCGGACATAATAGGTGGAATTGCACCCACAGTGTTGTAGATTGATGTTAGAATATTTTACATGTTCTATCTTTATAATTTATATAACTGGTGTAATATTTCTTCTTTGATATGTTGTATCAAAGCCTCTTATGTGTGTAATAATATTCATCACATCTGTTTATATATTTTGTGGTATTATGGTTGCATAAATAATGATATTTTCACTTTATTTTGTTTAACAATATATTATTTTTTTTTTTTGTTTTAGGATACCATTGATGGACCCTGCATAAGACGGAGTCGATCCCGATCCTATTATTCCAGACTTATTGACCCTGCAGCGTTGACATAGATTGACACATATTTGGGCAGGGCAGTTGGAAGATACTGTCCTCACTGCAAAACGCAATGAGAGCTCTTTTTGGATTGCTCGACCATTCGATCCACGAGTTGAGTAACTTATGGATATAGCTAGGTTCCGTGGGATTATTTGTTTGCCGTACATGAAGATTGTTCATCCCCTGATTACAACGTTGGTGGAAAGATGGCGCCAAGAGACACACACGTTCCATCTTACAATGGGAGAGGCCACAATTACACTACAGGATGTTGAGGTTCTTTTTGGATTACGCGTGGAGGGTGATCCAATTATTGGTCGTGAGTTCAACTGCTCACAGGCAGAGTTACTAGATCTATGTGACGCGTTCCTTGGTTTTCGGCCCACAGGTACAGACCTGGATGGATCTCGATTGAAGTTAAGCTCACTCGAGAGAGCACTGGCTCAACCTCTCCTAGCGCACGCGACTCCTGATATGGTTGCACAGCATACAACGTGTCGCATTATGCAACTTATTGGTGAATTTTTGTTCTCCGATAAATCTGAGAACCAAGTTCATCTGCGCTTCCTTAGGTATATACGCAATCTCGAGTTGGCTGGTACACTGAGTTGGGATAGTGCAGTATTAGTTCATTTGTATCGTTGTATGTGCAACGGTACTGTTTATACGGCTCATCAGATCAGTAGTCCACTTCTATTGATTCAGGTACGAATTTAAATCCAAAAGGTGAATTTAACTATGTTAAATCATAAAATATTTTTCTAATATTATTATTTCACTAGAAGTACAATTATGGGCTTGGGAGCACATTCCCACTATTACACCCGATAAAGTATGCCTGGTAGAGGACATTGGCCTGAATGTGCCTAGGGGAGCAGTATGGCAAAGTCCACTGGAATTGTCCCGCACGCCAACATATGTGCTAATTGCGTACAGAGATCAGTTGGATCGGATGCGACACAATCACATATGTATTACTACGATATTATTAGCTTATAATCGAATTTTACAATAATATTTATTGTTATTTATTATTTAAAACTAAATTTATTGATTTTGCAGTTTATTTGGCAATCTTATTATGCGAACATGTTAGCATCTCTATCTCCGTACTGTACGCATGACCAACAAATTTGGATGTCTGTCACATCTCTATTGTGTTGGGAGACGATTAAGCTACATCGCCCCGATCGAGTTATGCGACAATTTGGATTGTTGCAAATAATTCCAAATGCTATTGACACGGAATCAAATCTACATCAGCGGGACCTACGTACGACCGGTGCTGGATGGGATGAGGTGGATGCGCTACATCGTGCTAATTGGATCAATAGACATGCTTCTATCATCACCGGACAGCCCACTTTCAGGCAAGTTATTGTTACGCCTGATTATTTTGCATGGTATTGGACTCACACACGGCGATTAATTAGCAATCCCACCATACAACAACCAAATCCCATGGGCTATCAGTCTAGTAGTTCAGCAGTTGAAGTACTCGTAAGTCTATTTTTCCTCGTTCATATAAGCATATATATAATTCTGACTTATTTAAAATTTTAATGATGTTCTTAAAAATGCATATGCAGATCGACGCACTGCACCGGATCTAGCATATAGGCAATGAAGCGTCTTAGCATGATGCATCATACGTGCAACAAGCAATCAGAAGAATGTCCGATAGTGCTATGCGTACTTTGGTTGCCAGTGGCAAATCCGATTGTCTAAATCGAATGTCGTATGAGCCATCCAGACGACCGTATGCTGCTGATCCGATACCGTCGATTCCGCAACAATAAGGTGGGGCGGTAAACAGGCACGTCGGCGCACTACCGTTGAGGAAGTTCCCCTGCAGCAGTACTAGTCACCGGTGCATGGAGATGAAAATGTTTATGTGCCAGGCACTCTTGCAGCGATCAATGATGATTATGTTCCAGTTCTACCAGTTGCAGATGACTTCATCCTGGTGCAACAGTTTTAGATTATCACGATGATTTTTTAACTCCACAACACCTAATTTTCGATCTTAGGTATGTTTCTTCAGGGGGTGAGTTTGTTGCTGGTACATCCACTAGTCCATCTCAGAGATAGTATAGACAGTCTGAGGACGATGTTGATCCGTCGTACACTACAGATGAACAAGATGAGGGACAGCCTGAATCGCATCATCAACAACAACCTCTGAGACGAGTTCAACTTCAGCGGCACCATCGAGGATTTCATTATGGGACTAGTTTTCATACTTGGTTTTGATGATTTTATGTGTATATTATTGATATTTAAAATTAATTAAAATTAATTTTTATACATAATTGTAATTAAATTTTAGCATTCAAAATAATAAATTAAACTCTAACAATTAAAATTAAATTTAAAATAATTAGAAAAATAATTAATTATTTCAAAAATATTATGTTTAACGGATTAAAGATGAATAATAAAATAAATTAATGTCTACATATAACAATATTTACGCTAACGAATTAATGTGAAATTCAAAAAAAATTTACTACATGTTTTTAACGTACATATTTAAAACTAATTATACAGAATTGTAATTATATTTACATCTAAAAATTAAAATTAAATCTAAAGAAATTATAAAAATAATAAATTATTATTTTAAAACTATTATGTTTAATGGATTAAAGATAAATAATAAAATAAATTAAAAAGATTAAAAATTATTGTCATTTTTTATGATAAAAATAAATTAGGATTCAATTTTAGTATTAATTGAGATATAAAATTATTTAAAATTTTAATAAAAATAACTATGATTTTATATTGTGAATAGGACTAAATCAAAAAATTTATTGAATATAGTTGTTTATTTAAATAAAAAATTAAATTAAATAGAATTGAAATTACATGTCTACATATAATAATATTTTTGCTAAAGAATTAATGTGAAATTAAAAAAAAAAATTGCTAAATGTTTTTGCTAAAGAATTTTTGCCATGCAGAGACGTCATGTTTTTTTTTAAAGGATTTCTTTGTAGAGAAATCATGCAGAGAAATCAAATTGTCAAACCTCGTGAAGATTTTAAGTGTACGTTATTGAAATTTAAAATTAATTATAATTATGTTATGAAAATATTAAGTAGCTGTTCATTTTCTATTAATGTGACTATTCGTTATCTTGACGATAATGTGACTGTTCATTTTCCTAAGATTATTAATGGATGAGATAAGATAGCATTTATGAAATTTATTTCTTAACCTTTCAGATTATGTATCGAAACATCTATAAATAGGGGTCATATGTAAACAAATGAACAATCAATGAAATTGTATATAAGATTCTCTCTTTTCTCTCCTCTTCTAGTATCTTTACTTTATAGTTTTATATTTACTGATTCTATTTTGAATTAAATTCACAATATGTTATCAGTACGAGACTCTACTGAAGTTGTTTTACTAAAGGTTATAATCACGGTGATACTATTGAAATTTTTTAGAACGAAAGAGGAAGGTAGGTACTTTTTCTATTTGATTTTGTATTCACATGGCAAATCTCACCAAACTTGAGTTTGCAGCTCTTGATATTATTGGAAAAAATTATTTATCTTGGACACTAGATACTGAAATACATTTAGCTGCAATGGGTCGGCAGATACCATTGTAAAAGGAAATCCATCATCATCACAAAATGATGCTAAAGCTATGATTTTTCTCCGCCATCATCTTCATGATGACTTAAAGGTTGAATACCTTACCGTGAAAAATTCACTTATTTTATGGACTAATTTAAAAGAAATATTTGATCACCAGAAGATGGCCGTCCTTCCAAAGGCATGGTATGACTGGATGCACTTGCGATTACAAGATTTTAAATCCATTAGTAAGTATAATTCTGCTATTTTTAAAATTAGCTCGCAGCTAAAACTGTGTGGAGAAAATATTACTGATGAGGATATGTTAGAAAAAACTTTCTCTACTTTTCATACCTCGAATATGCTCCAACAGCAGCAATATCGAGAAAAGGGATTCAAAAAGTATGCAGAATTGATATCTTGTCTTCTCGTAGCTGAGCAAAATAATGAGTTATTAATGAAAAATCATGAAGCTCGATCAATATGTTCTACTCCATTTCCAGAAGTAAATGATGTTAGAACTCGTAATTTTGGCCCTGGAAGAGTTCGTGGTCGTGGATATGGCCGTGGCCGTGGACGTATATATGGTCGTAATAAAAATATTCATTATAATCGCAATAGCCAAAACAAAGTTACGAGAAATAATAACAACCACCAGAAGTGGCCAAAAACTAACGAGAGAGGAAAAGGAAATGATGTTGTTCCTAAAAATTATGAAGATAAATGTTATCCCTGTGGCATGAAAGGTCATTGGTCTCGTACCTATCATACTGAAAAACACCTTGTTGATCTGTACCAGGCGTCTCTTGAGAAGAAAAGCAAAAATGCTAAAGCAAATTTTACTTTACAACATTTTCTTCATGATGATAATGATACCAACCTTGACGATGTTAATGTTGATGTAACTCATTTAGACGTGGCTGATTTCTTTGAGCATCCTGAAGGAAGAATTGAGCATTTGATTGGTGATGGAAGTATCCAGAAGAATTAAAAGTTTACTTTTAATATGTTTCTTTTATGTTTTATATTTTTGGCATTGTAATAGTAATTAGCATTTAAAGTTTTTATTGTTCGAGTATTTAAATTTATAAATGTTTTGTTATGCCCAGATGGTTATTATTCCACTTACTGGATATACAAGTGGCATTGAAGATATGTACCTAATTGATAGTGGTACAACACACACCATATTAAAAGATAGAAAATATTTCTCTTACCTGCAGATGAGAGAAACAAATGTTAATACTATAGGTGACAGTGTAAAGTTGATTGAAGGCTCTGGAAGAGTTAATATTGTATTACCTGAAAGAACAAATGTTGTTATTCCTAAAGCGTTAGTTTCTTCAAAATCTTGAAGAAATTTATTAAGTTTTAAAGATATTCGGCGAAATGGATATCATATTGAAACAATGGAAGAAAATGGTTTTGAGTATCTTTGTATTACTCAAATAATGTCGGGTAAGAAATCTTTATTAGAAAAGTTACCATCTCTTTCATCCGGCTTATATAGCACAAAAATCCATACAATTAAAGTACATCATTCAGTAAATCAGAAATTTAATGATTCTGCTATATTTATCATTTGGCATGACCGTTTGGGTCATCCAGAAGCTATTATGATACGGAGGACAATTGAAAATACGCATGGTCATCCTTTAAAAAGTCAAAGGATTTTGACATCTGATAAATTTTCATGTGCTGCATGTTCTCAAGGGAAATTGGTTAATCATCTCCAACAAAAGTGGAGTTTGAGTCTCCAGTATTTCTAGAAAGAATTCATGGTGATATATGTGGACCAATTAATCCACCATGTGGCAATTCAGATACTTTATGATTTTAATTGATGCATCGACCCGATGGTCACATGTCAGTTTATTATCAACTCGCAACTTGGCGTTTGCGAGATTTTTTGCCCAAATAATTCGCTTAAGAGCGCAATTTCTAGATTATCCTATCAAAAGGATCCGTCTAGATAATGCTGGAGAATATTCCTCCCAAGCCTTTGATACTTATTGCATGTCAATTGGTATTACTATTGAACATCCAGTAACTTATGTTCATACTCATAATGGTCTAGTTGAATCATTCATTAAACAGTTACACTTAATTGCTAGACCATTATTAATGAGAACAAATCTCCCTACAACTGCTTGAGGACATGCTATTTTGCATGTTGCAGTACTTGTGCGCATAAGGCCAACAAGTTATTACAAATTTTCTCCCTTACAATTGGCTTTTGGTTTCGAGCTAACTATTGCTCATTTGAGAATTTTTGGGAGTGTTGTGTATGTACCGATAGCGTCAAATCAACGTACTAATATGGGTCCTCAAAGAAGGTTGGGAATATATGTTGGATATGATTATCCCTCTATAATTGATACGTTGAACCATTGACAGGTAATGTATTCACAGCAAGATTTACTGATTTTAATTTTGATAAAACTTTGTTTCCTAAATTAGGGGGAGAACATAAACCACATAAAAAGGAGCTTACCTGGACAACATCATTGAATTATTTAGATCCGCGCACAAGCACAAATGAACTAGAAGTTCAAAAGATCATTCATTTGCAGAGACTTGCAAATCAACTGCCAAATTCTTTTGCTGACTCTACAAGGGTAACTAGATCGCATATTCCAGCTATAGATGCCCCTATTTGGATAGAAGTCCCAGCCGGACAAAATACAATTCATATAGCTACTGAATCAAAAACACGTCAAAAACGTGGACGACCCATTGGTTCAAAAAATAAAAATCCTCGAAAGAAAAGAGTATTAAATGATCAGAATGGTCCAATTGAAGAATTAGGAAAAAGAGATCAAGTGGAAACTGATGAAAAGATCCAAATATCTAAAAATAGTGAACAGAATAGTGAGATGTCCATTAATTATATAACTTCTGGCAGAAATTGGAATTGGATGAAAATAACTGTTGATGATGTTTTTACATACAATATAGCACTTGAAGTGTTAAAAAATAATGAGGACCTTGAACCAACATCAGTTAAAGAATGTCGTCATAGAAATGATTGGTCAAAATGGAAAGATGCGATTCAGTCGGAGTTAACTCACTTGCAAAGCGTGAGGTTTTTGGACCTATAGTCTGAACACCAGAATGTGTAAAACCAATTGGTTATAAATGGGTATTTGTGCAAAAGCGAAATGAAAATAATGAAGTCATAAGATATAAAGCACGACTTGTGGCACAAGGTTTTTCGCAAAAATCAGGTCTTGATTACAATGAAACATATTCATCTGTGGTGGATGTAATTACACTCCGATACTTTGTGAGTCTAGTAGTACGTGAAAAGATTGACATGCGTCTAATGGATGTTGTGACTGCTTATTTATATGGGAATTTTGATAATGATATTTATATGAAAATCCCAAAAGGATTTAGTATGCCTGACGCATATAATTCTAACCCTCGTGAAAATTATTCCATTCAATTACAAAAGTCATTATATGGCTTAAAGCAGTCTGGACGCATGTGGTATAATCGTCTTAGTGAATATTTATTTAAATCAGGATATAAAAATGATCCACTATGTTCATGTATTTTTATTAAGAAATTTGAATATGGTTTTATGATACTTGCAATATATATTGATGATATTAATCTTATTGGAACTCCAGAAGAACTCCAAAAAGCAAGAAATAGCCTGAAGTAAGAATTTGAAATCAAGAATTTTGACAAAACCAAGTTTTGTCTTGGTTTACAATTTGAGCATCTGGAATATGGTATTTTTATTCATCAATCAACATATACAACAAAAGTTCTTAAAAGGTTTTACATGAACAAAGCACATCCATTAAGTTCTCCAATGGTCGTGAAGACATAAATAAAGATCCTTTTCGACTTCAAGAAGAAAATGAAGAACTAATTGGTCCTGAAGTACCATATCTCAGTGCAATTGACGCATTGATGTACCTTGCTAATAATACTAAACCCGATATAGCATTTTCTGTGAATTTATTAACAAAATTCATTTCTTTCCCAACACGATGACATTAGAATGGGATTAAACATGTCCTAAGATATCTTCAAGGGACAATGGATCTTAGATTATTTTATTCAAATATAACCAGACTAATGTTGATTGGATATGCTGATGCTGGTTATCTATCCGATCCACATAAAGCACGTTCTCAAACTAGTTATTTATTTACATGTGGTGATATTGCTATATCATGGCACTCTACAAAATAATCTATAGCAGCTACTTCTTCTAATCATGCTGAAATTATAGCTATTCACGAGGCAAGTCGAGAATGTGTGTGGTTGAGATCAATGATCCATTATATCCGAGAAAATTGTGGATTACCTTCTGAAAAGGAAATTCCAATACCTCTTTATGAAGATAATGTAGCTTGTATAACTCAATTAAGAAGTGGATATATTAAAGGAGATAGGACAAAACATATTTCACCAAAATTTTTCTTTACTCACGAACTCCGAAAGAGAGGTGAAATAGATGTGCAACAAATTCGATCATGTGATAATCTGGCAGATTTATTCACTAAGGCATTGTCGATTACTTCATTTGAAAAATTAGTACATAAAATTGGAATGCGTCGGTTGAAGGACATAAAGTCATCTTGAAGATGTTATTAAGAGGGGCAGTATGTGTACTGTACTCTTTTTCCCTAACTAAGGTTTTTCCCTACTGGGTTTTTCTTAGTCAGGTTTTTAATGAGGCAGTATTCCCTCTAGAACGAAAAGTGTACTCTTTTCCTTCACTAGGTTTTTGTCCCATAAGGTTTTTTCTATGAAGGTTTTTAACGAGGCATTTTTCTAAGTGGTTGAAAATGAATATCCAAGGGGGAGTATTATGAAAATATTAAGTGGCTGTTCATTTTCTATTAATGTGACTGTTCGTTATCTTGAAGATAATGTGACTGTTCATTTTCCTAAGGTTATTAATGGATGAGATAAGATAACATTTATGAAATTCATTTCTTAACCTTTCAGATTTGTATCGAAACCTCTATAAATAGGGGTCATATGTAAATAAACGAACAATCAATAAAATCATATATAAGATTCTCTATTTTCTCTCATCTTCTAGTATCTTTACTTTACAGTTTTATATTTACTGATTCTATTTTGAATCAAATTCACAACAAATTAATTTTTATACATAATTGTGATTAAATTTTAGCATCTAAAATTTTAAATTAAACTCTAAAAATTAAAATTAAATTTAAAGAAATTAGAAAATTAAAAAATTATTATTTCAAAAATATTATGTTTAATGGATTAAAGATAATAAAATAAATTAAAAAGATTAAAATTTATTGTCATTTTTTTACGATAAAAATAAATTAAAATTTAATTTTAGTATTAATTGAGAATTAAAATAATTTAAAATTTTAATAAAGAAAACTGTCATTTTGTATTGTGAACGGGATTAAATAAAAAAATTTATTAAATATAATCATTTATTTAAATAAAAAATTAAATTAATTAGAACTAAAACTACATGTCTAGTTAAAGAATTAATGTGAAATTAAAAAAAAAACAAATTGTTGTTAAAAATTGCAATGCAATGAAATGTTTGAATTGATGAAATTGATGCAAGTTGGCCGTGTGGTACCTCGTGTCTACCAGACACGAGGTGCACAATTTCATGGCACCTTGTGTCTGGTAGACACGAGGTGCACAACACGCATTCCACGCATTTAATGCGTGAGGAATTTTTGCATTTAATGCATGAGGAATTTGAGAGCCAATTTTTGAGGAGTAGACCTCGCGTCTGACAATCGCAAGGTGCCCTCTCATCTCGTGTCGGGCAGACATGAGGTTCTTCCTCCAGGGGGATTACGCAAATTTTGTTCCCCCATCCGGAGTTACCAAATACACTCAACACTATTTGGACTAACACTCAAACGATAATAATTTTAGATTTATTTTATGAAAAAATAAAGTGAATTAAATAATTTTTTTTATAAAATATTAATTAATTTTAAATTTATAATTTTTTTAAAAACTCAATATAATTTTAATTCAAGTATTTACTTAAAGATAACAATCTCCACATATCACTGTCAAAACATTTCAAAAGAGATATTTTTTTTTTTTTTTTGAATTAAAAGCTCCCCAGTTTTGAAAAAATTGAAGAAAGAATAAATCGTTTAGTAAAATATTTCACAAAAATATTGAAACTACAGAAATTGGTGTAATTATTTTCTTTGTTTATCCTTGGCGTGCATAAATTATTTATTAACTTTTAAGCAAAGGGACATTTTCTAACCCAAAAATAAGAGAGTACAAAAGAAAATATTGCTTTCTTTAGTAGGACATTGGGACTTTATTTCAAAGTTGAGATCGTTTTACAGGGCGCCATTGCTCTACTGGTGCTGCATAGTGGAGAAAATCACACAAGAACATCCTCGTAGATAAAACTGGAGAAATTCGGGCAGGATGAGGTTACCAGAGATGGGCATCTGCTGTTGGATTCCGAGACTAGATTTCCACACTTTTGTAGCAGAAATCCAGGGGCCAATAAGTCCACATCACAAGCAAAGTTGGTATATGTCCCAAACCTTTAACTCGAGGGTGTTCCAGGACACAAATTTCACACCAATAGCTGTAGCAGATTCAATCCTGAACAGGGCGGACGTAACTATAGGGTTAAGATAAAAATCCATTTTTGTCGAAAACTAAAGGACCAAAATTTACACCCACTCTACAATTGAAGACAAAGAGTGAAAGGCCTACTAGGACAATCACCGTTTACCACTTTAATGCTCACTACAAAGTAAAAGTGCAAACCACCAAACCACTGCAAATTGTTTCAATAATTCTATTGTTTAATTGATCGAGAGAATTAGAGGAGGAGGGCCAAAGTGGCCAAGAAGGGAACTTGGAAGACGAGAATAATGGTGAGGACCAACAACTGGCCACTGTCTTGTATGTTTTTTTTTTTTTTTTAATTCCTATTTTTATTTGAATGTCTATATAGGATTTGTGAATATGTAATTTTTGAGCTTATATATGAAGATCAAAAGATGGATTTTTTTTATTAGGTTTAGAGTAAATTTTTGCTGTCACTTTTCAAGCTCACAGAAGAAAGTTAGAACTACAAAGTTCTATTTTGTCTTAGTCTGTAAAGATGAGTTGTGAGTTTTAATATTTTATTTAATTTAAAATTTTAATTTATATTTTTAAAAAAATAAATTTATATTTTTAGATAATTTTGTGACTTTTATAAGTTATACAAATATATGTGTAAAGAGTGAATGTGACAGTAACGTGAAACTTGAATTGTGCTCTTATGGGTTTGTTTTGGTTTATTTAGATAAATTAATATATTTTGATGACCCTCTAATTATTAGTTTGTTCAATTTTTGTATTTTAATTAAAAAATATAAAATAATTTCTCGACTTTTTTAATCGTCTATATTTTACTATTTTGTTAGTTTATTACCATTTTATTAATTTTTAAGAGTATTTTAGTAATTTTATATTTTTTATTAAAATATATAATTATATTATTTTTAATTCAAAAAAAGAATTTTTTATCTCTATTTTTCTTACTTTTTATCTTTTTTTTTTCTTTCTTTTTCCCTCTTCTTTCCTAGTTTTCCCCTTCTTTTTCCTCTTCCTTACCACTGCAATTCCGCTACCACTACCGCTGCAACTTCAGACCCATGAAGCAAATCGAGGCATGGGCTTTCTCAATGGCCATCCAATAAGAATTAGTGTAAGGTTTGGAATTTTATTCAGAAATGGCTTGTGAGTTTGTGCTCAAGAACATATTGTTGACAGAAGTATGGGGATTTTGATCAAATCGGGTCAAAATTGGAAACACACAACGCGAGATGGACGGATGCAGGGGCACCCATGTTCAGAGGGTTCATCGCGATTGGTAGGTGCGATGTCAAACGCAACTTCGCTATTGACAACAGCGATGTCCATTCACATTCCCCAAGCTACCCGTGCGCACGACTCTGTTGTTTTTTTTTATTTTCTGCCGATGCCTCGCGACTCCCAGTCGCGATGGCTCTTTTTTAAAATTTTTTTTTCTTCCATTGATAATCGTTTTTTGTTTTGTTTTGTTTTGAATTTTATTTTTTATTCGTTTTAAATAAATTTAAAAGTTGTTTTAAAATAAATTTATATTATTTTTTTAAATAAAAATTTTATATAATTTTAAGAATTATCTATAAAATAAAATATAAAAATATTATTTATAATGCTCTTAAAAATAATTTTAAATTTAATTATTCTTAAATGTATAATTTATAATATTTAATTATAATTATTATTTATCTGAAAAAATAAAAAAATTAATCTCAATAATAAATTTATTATTATATAAATTATAAAAATAATAATTTATATTTTAGTGAATAATAATGATGAAATATTTCGTGAATTACCAAGTGTTTTTTTAATTTCAAACAAAAAAATATGAATTTTTAAAAAACAGCGAGGAACTTCCCGTTAATTTTTTGTTTTGTTTTAATTTATTTTTTATTTTTTTACTCGTTTTAAATAAGTTTAAAAGTTTTTTTTAAAATAAAAAATTCTTTTTATTTTTTAAAAATTATCTATAAGATAAAATATAAAAATATTATTTATAATTCTCTTAAAAATAATTTTAAATTTAATTATTCTTAAATGTATAATTTATAGTATTTTATTATAATTAATTGTAATTATTATTTATCTGTAAAAAATAAAAAAATTAATCTCAATAATAAATAAAAAAATTATATAAATTACAAAAATAATAATTTATATTTTAATGAATAATAATGATGAAATATTTTGCGAATTACCAAGCATTTTTTAATTTCAAACAAAAAAATATGAATTTCAAAATAGAATGTAAAATTTTATAAAAGAATTATTGAGAAAAAAAATTATATATCAAGTAGTCATATTACAATGAAATCATCTAAAAAATGGATGCCAGCTAGTCCCACAATGAAATCCTCGACAGTTCCTCGGGGGCTGAACTCGTCTTGGAGGTTGTTCTTGAGGTTGTGGTTCAGATGGTCCCACATCGTGTTCTTCTGTAGTGTATGAGGGACCTGCATCCTCTTCAAACTGCATATGCTGTCGAGGAAACCACTCATTTGATGGACCAACATCATACTCGCCGACAGAAGAATGGCGCATAGTATCGAATATTAGGTGCTGTGAAGTAATAAAATCATCAATCGCTGCAAGATCACCTGCAATATAATCACCTCCATTTGCCGGCACAGGTGAGTAGTGATCTTGTTGCGGAACTTCGTCCGCTGCAGCACGCCGACGTACCCGCCTATTGCCCCTTCGAATTGGTACTTCTCGAGGGACTTGTTGCAGAATCTGTGGTATTGGGTCAGAAGAATACGATCGTCTAGATGGTTCGTACGGCATGCGATTCAGATGATCCACTTCACCACCAGCAATCAATGTACGCCAGACAATATCTGATATTCTTCCGTAGCTTTGTTGAGAGTACGATGTATCATCAGTTTGGGACGCTTCGTTACTTATTTGCAAGATTCTGTGTAACGCGTCGGCCTGCATATGCATTTTCAGAAACGTCATTAAATATATATATAAATTATAATATATATATACAGACATGCACTAGAAAAAAATTTACTTACATATACGTCAAGTGTTGAACTTGTATATTGGTAACCCATAGGATTCGGTTGTTGTATTGTTGGATTGCCAATCAATCGTCGTGTGCGAGTCCAATACCAAGCAGCATAATCGGGTGAAACCATCGCTTGCCCAAAAGTGAACTGCCCTGTCATAACGTATTCATGCCGATTTATCCAGTTAGTACGGTGTAGCACATCAACCTCATCCCATCCAGCACCAGTAGTACGCAGGTCACGCCGGTGTAAATTCGATCCCGTGTCAACAGCTTCAGGAATTAATTACAGCATTCCAAATTGTCGCCTAACTCTATCGGGTCGGTGCAGCTCTATCGTCTCCCAATATAATAGTGATGTGATAGATGCCCAGATCTGTCGTCCATGCGTGCAATATGGAGGGAGAGATACCAACGTGTGCTCGTTGTATGGTTGCCAAATAAACTGCACAAATTAACTCGAGTTTAGTATAAAAAAAAATAATGACAATTTATAAAACTTATATGACTCTACATTCAAAAATATAATACTTACATGATTATTTCGCATTCGATCCAACTGATCTCTGTACGTAATCAAGACATGGGTTGGCGTGCGAGAAAGTTCTAATGGACCCTGCCATACTGCTCCTCTGGGTGCATGTTGTGCAATATTCTCTATTTGACGTACTCTATCAGGTCTGATCGTAGGAATACGCTCCCATGCCCATAGCTATTACAAAAGTAATAATAATTTTATAATTAGATATCATAATTATTTTTGTAGTAAAATACTAATAAGTTTAAAATTAGATTTCGTAATTAACTTTATTACGTACCTGAAGTAATAGTAAGGGACCACTGATTTGATGCGCCGTGTATGAAGTAGCGTTGCACATACAACGATACAAATGAGCCAGTGCCGCACTTCCCCAACTAAGGGTACCCGACAATTCTAATTCACGGATATATCTTAGGAAGCGCAAATGAACACGACTTCCGGATTTGTCGGAGAAAAGAAATCCGCCAAAAAGCTGCATGATGCGACACCGCGTGTGCTGGGCAACTATATCTGCAGTTGCATCTGGTGGGAGTGGTTGAGTCAGGGCTCGCTCGATTGTGCTTAATCTCAACCGAGATCCGTCTAGCTCCATGCCAGTGGGTCGAAAACCGAGTAGCGCATCACACAATGTGTACAACTCTTCTTGTGAGCAATTGAACCCACGACCAATGATCGGATCACCGTCAATGCGTAAACCGAATAGAACCTCCACATCTTGGAGTGTAATAGTCGCCTCACCAATCGGTAGATGGAAGGTGTGTGTCTCTTGACGCCATCTCTCTACCAATGCCGTAATAAGCGGATGATCAATTTTTATATACGGTAAACGGATGATTCCACCAAATCCAGCTACATCCATAAGTTGTACTACACGGGGATCGAATGGTCTAGCATCCCAAAATGCACTGTCATGATGCCTTGCATACAGTACTTGTTCTTCTAATTGTCCTGCCCAAATATAAGTAGATCGATGTCTATACTGCTGCGTCAGTACATCCGGGATAATAGGCCCAGGATCAACTCCCTCAGCCGTAGGTTCGGTCATATTATCCTGAAATAGCGACACGTTTAGAGGAGTAATAAGTTTATCTCTCAATAAAAGAAAGTACAATATCAGATAATGACATACAGTAAGCAAAGGAAATATAGACGATAAAAACTGTATGTACTAATTATTTTAAGACAATACTAAGATACAATAATTTCCAATGATACACCAATAATTAAAGTTGATATACAAATAATTCTACTTGATACAATAATTTCTAATCATACAATCTACCCTAGAAAACCACCACATCATGAACCGTGAAGTGTACTGTTAGGGCAATTTCTCCTATTATGCCCAGTACGATGACAGTTTCTACACCGAGGAGGAGAGTCAGAGTTACGCTCGTCCATCTCATTTCTGATGCGCGACGTCCTCATGCGACCGCGATGACGGTTCTTGAATCGATGAACATTTGAAGCCAACGTAAAAGGAGGATTGCGCCAGTAATCCTCGTGTGGAATGGGCCTAAACTGGCCTGAATAAGTCATCTAGTAACATGTTGTGGTGTTTAAGGGTGATAAGAGATCCCCAGCATTCAACCCTATTTGTTGACAAGCTGCAAATGCGTGCGAACAAGGTATTCCGTATATTTGCCATTTGCAGCAGCTGCAGATCCTTGAACCAAGGTCAATCTGGTATGAATTATTCCCCTTCCCATACTCACAAAATGGTGATAAAACACTAAAAATGCCCCGACCTTGGTCATAAGCTTGCACACGGTGACTTTTCCCCTTCAGCTCATTCTTCACAAATTTGGACCATATCCGAGAAGGAAAGTGATATCTACCATGATTAGCTTCTTCTCTGTGGTCACTGAAGTATTTAACCGTTTTTTTGAAAGAAGATTCGACAATCACCTTGATGGGTAGAGCACGTATGACTTTAACAACACTGTTAAATGATTCCGCAAGATTAGTTGTCATATTACCAAACCGATGTCCACCGTCGTAAGCAAGCGTCCACTGCTCCTTCGGGATCAAATCTAGCCAAGCTTTCGCTTGCGGATTTAGCAAACTTATTTCTTCCATAATCTTCACAAATTTACGCTCTTTGCTTTGAGTCCCAGCTGCATACATCAACTTCTTCAACTAATGATTCTTGAATGTTACGTTGAAGTTGCTCCGAATATGTCTCAGACAAAATCTGTGCACTGCCATTGGCTCCTACCAGCTGGGTAGTCAATCAACAACATTCTTTATCCCGATGTGCCTGTCTAATATTAAACAAACTCTTCGATCTTTTACCACATGCTCTCTGAGTAGGGACAAAAATCAACTCCAACTGTCATTCGTTTCTTCATCGACAGCTGCAAATGCAAGAGGCAGTATATGATTATTGGCATCTTGACCCACTGTTGTTAACAATTTTCCCTTATATATGCCCCTAAGAAATGTCCCGTCAACGCTGACTACCGGTTTCATGTGAAGAAACGCATCAATGCATGGTTTGAATGTCCAAAAAACATATCCAAATGTCTTGGCCCCACTCGATCCGGTGGGTAAGAAGTACCACGCCACGACGGAACCAGGATTTGCATCTTGCAACGCTAGCAGGTACCGCGGTAACTGGTCAAACGAACTAGGCCAGTCTCCGTATATCATCTCAATAGCAAACCTCCAAGCGTTCCACCCTTTTTCTGTAGGACGGAGTAAAATGCAGTGTATTTTGAATATGACTATTTATCTCGCTGACTTTAATTTCTAGATTATCATGAATCATCCTCATAATGTGCTTCGCTATGAATTTTGCGCTCATATTGCGATGGTTCCCGTCCACAGTTTGCACTAGACAAATGTGATCTCCATTCCAGTGAGATATCTGCCATAAGCCATGACTCTTCTTCTTTCTTGCACGGATTCTCCAAGGACAAGGATGCTGCTGAGTTGAATTTTTACACTCAGCAATCCATAGTGCACTCTTGCTTTCCACTATCCTAAACTCACATCCAATCCTAATTGACCATGATCGAACAGCCCAAAGTAACTCATCTTTATCCCTAAACCACATGCCAACTCTCAAATCATTATTCAATTCTGACAAAAAATCCATCACACTGCTGCTTGTTCCAAATCCATCAGTTTCGTTGTCTATTTCCTGGGAAGCATCCAACCTATCAAGGTACACTGCATATGGTGGATTATATAAACGCTTATATTCAGTGGGCCTTCCAGGCTCTTGCTGCATTACGAAGTGATCGGGAATATGTTCTTCAGTATTGTCATCTTCCTCGGGGTCCTCATCCTCATCGGGAGTATCTTCTGCAGTAGGCCCATCAATATCAGAGGTAGGGCCTAAACCATCTACCGCCGCTTCTGGTGCACCAACCCAATTGCACTCTCGAGCAATCCATTCATCAACTGGAGTTACATCTAAGGGTACACCGATTTCCGCAGATGAAAATAGCTGTGTCGTAGCACTTGGTTGAAAGGGTTAATTATTGAGGTCAACAGGAGCAGGTAGATTTAAATCAAAATTAGGCATGTTCTCATGAGCAACTGAGTTCAATAATTTAGCGAAAGTTCCAGTGGCATTTGCTTGGCTGTTTTGCTCTTGACTTGCTGTTCCTGCTACATTCGGTATCTGGATGATCTCATGACTAATATGCAGATCAATTGGTTGTCCCTGCACGGTAGATGAATAGTACCACAAACTTTTCATATCTTCATCATCATTTATGAAAGTTGTTGTAGACCTGATTGTCGTACCAATAGCAATATTTTCCCTCATTGTGATTCGTAACTGAACAGTAGTCGTATCAAATCCTCGAATTGCACATATTTTATTGACTAAACCGAGGAAAGTAACTCGATTTCTCACGACCAATGCTTTCCGACAGGGACCATTAAAAAAATCACCGTGTTCTGTACTTATAATATCGCAATCCCAATACAACTGTAATCTAACAGGTTGTTCTAATGACATTGTACCTATATGAAATTAGAAGTATTTTGTCTATTAAAAATTTAAAAAAATATAAAAAAGCTATCATAATATATCGCTCATCATTATAAAGAAATATATGCCAAGTATAATTAATTAAAATACCGATTAAAAATATCAGGCATTAATTAACTAAAACATTAATAAAAATTACAAGTATTAATTAATTACAATATTCAGTATTAATTGAAATACAAAGTATTAATAAAAATTAATTAAGTATTTTATAATTAATTAAATTACCAAAATATTTAAAATATGTAAATATTTAAAATATAACAATATTTTAATTATCTATCAATCTATAAAATATTTAAAATAATATAATATTTTAAAAATACGTAAAGTCTAAAAAATATTTAAGTATAATTAATTATCTAAATTTACTAAAAATAATTAACTAATTAAAATATCAAGTATAATTAAAATGTCAAGTATTATTTAATTAAAATGTAAAGTATAATTAATTAAAATATTAACCAAACCAAAATAATTTAAAATAATTAATTAAAAATATCCCGTATTAATTAAATTAATTACGTAGCTTATAAAATATTAAATTATCAAAAAATATTTAAAATATGTAAATATTCAAAATATAATAACATTTTAATTATTTATCAATTTGTAAAATACTTAAAATAACTTAATATGTTAAAAACGTGTAAAGTCTAAAAAATATTTAATTATAATTAATTATCTAAACTTACTAAAATAAATAACTAATTAAAATATCAATTAAAAATGTCAAGTATTACTTCATTAAAATGTAAAGTATAATTAATTAAAATATTAACCAACATAATTTAAAAATAATTAATTAAAAATATTCCGTATTAATTAAATTAAAATATGTAAAGTGTAATTACATAATTTAGTTTGCATTATAAACTAATTATGTAAAGAAAGGCTAGCACAAAAATCAAAGATATAGAACACTAAAAATCTATCCACAACAATAACTATCACTAAAATTTCATTTACTATTTATGACATACTATGCTATTTCACATAATTAATCATAAGATAAGAGAATACAAATCAAAACAACATCTAATACAATTTTATTATTCCACATAAATACAATAAATAAATTTATAAATTATTTAATATACTTTCAAATACATACGATCTATAATTTAATAATAAATTATAATACTATATTCAATTAAATTACAAATAAATATAGAATTGAAATAATTCATTATTTAAAAAGAAAAACCTGGTATATGCGGAGAACTCTGTCAGTGAATATGCGAATAATAATTCCGGTTGTAGCTCTCTTTATCTGAAACAGATTCTGCAACAATATTTTACTCCAAAAATATGCTTCCTTTCGCAACAATAAAATAATTTTTTTACCAAATAAATTAAAAAAATAATAATAGTGTAATGAGAAGAAGGCGAAGTCTGTTTGTGCAATGCAAATGAAGAAGAATGCAGAAGAGAAAGAAGAGGAATGAAATCGGACAAGCAAAGAAGTGAAAGAAGAGAAATGAAATCAGACAAGCAAAGAGTTGAGGAGAATGGCAGAATGATTTGCAATGCATGTCTATATAACCGTGGAAGCCTCCGCACCCGTGAACAACCTCCATTATTTGGTCAACAGAATCTCTGCAACACAGAGATTCGTTCGGCTTTTGGCAGTCTTCATCGCGTGACAGCTGGTCGCGTGGCACAGACCGCGCGACCAGTAGTCGCATGTTTCTCACAGTTCGCGACTGCCAGTCGCGCAGTGAGCAACCTCGCGACTGTCAGTCGCGAGGCTCACGTGTGTCGCGCAGCTTTTCCTCAGTCGAGCAGCTTTTTGGCAGAATCAACATAACTCACGATTTGCAATCACGAAATAGAGGGGCACATCGCACCTGCCAATCGCGATGAACCCTCTGAACATGGGTGCCCCCTGCATCCGTCCCTCTCGCGTTGTGTGTTTTCAATTTTGACCCGATTTGGTCAAAATCCCGTAGCATCCTTTTCCTCTAAAAAAGACTTCTTTTTCCTCATTTTTCATTTCAATCCACAAATTGTCGAGACTCAATTTATGTTGTTGCAGTAAAATTCCAAAGACTCAAATTTTCCACCATAGGAAAAGACCCAACTTTTTACTTGCTTTCTAGCGTTTGGCGTCGACTTCGAATTGGCCAACCCAACAATTCTTCTTAACATTTAGCAATTTTTGTTCATGTTGTGTTACCCAACTGGTATAAACTCACATTGAAAAGCTCAATTTGGAGCAATTGGACCAAATGCAAATGCCCCTTCAAAATCTTCATCCCGATGACATACCAATGTTTTTTCTCCATAAACTAAATTAGAACCACCACACAAACAAAAAGTACACTTCTTTGGGCCTCTTCCCCATTCTGCAAATACTGCTTTTCTTTTACACAATGCTCATCTACCAAAGATCAGATTTGCAAGCTTGGTTATAAAATTTATCGTGATTTATCTTCTAATTTTTTGCTAAGAAAATTTAGAACTCTCACATTTTTTGTTTCAAACGTAGATTGGACAATCAAGAAATATTGTCCAAAAAACAGCCCAAAACTCTTTTTCAAAACTAATATCTGACGTTGGCAGGAAAAATCAATGAATTAAAGAAAAGCTCTGGCAAATTACAAGAGAAAGAAGGAGAAAATTAGAAAATCAGAAGAAGAAAATAAAGAAAAAGAAAAAATAAAGATAAAAGAAAATTTTTTTAAAACAAATAAAAATAAGACAATGATATAGTTTAATTAAAAATATGAAATTACTAAAACGTACTTAGCATTAACATGCATTTAGCATGTCTTGAAAATTACTAATTGAAATGACTATTTTACCTTTATTTTTTTTTTCGGATTGGAAGGTTGACCTTTGGTCAATTGGCGAAATGGTAAGATTTGAATGATTAGAAAGTTCAAGAAATTGTTTTACGTTTTTTTTTTTAATTAAATGGCAAAAGTTGAGCAAATCAATAGTTGAAAGATTACTAAAATAGCTTGCCCATTAATATATCCCATGCCATGCATGTATTCCAGTGAATTTAGGTGGTGGTTCCTAATAGACTTGGGTGGTAATATATATATATATATATATATATATATATATATATATATATATGTGTGTGTGTGTGTGTATACTTTTTTTTTATATATTATTATCAATTTTTTGCATCTTTAAATGTGTGTGTGTGTGTGTGTGTTTTTTTTTTTTGCATTAATATTTAGATTTATATAGACATTTTTAGCTAATTATATATAAATTATGCATTAAAAGATTGTTTTTTTTCCCTTTTTTAAATCATAGATGAAAAGATCATGTGCGATTAATGCATTCTTCAAAAGGAAAAATATTAAAATTTTAAAATCTAATGAAGAGTCACATCTCATTGATCTTGGTCCTTCAAATTCTGAAAGTCATCAAACTCATCCTGCAAAAACTCCATGGCTAGTTCAAACAGGATTTGATATCAATTCTTTGAAACATAATCCAGAGTTATGATTGCAAATATGTGAATATCCTATTAATAGTTGCGATGAAGTTCATAGAGTTTATATTAAGGCAGATTCATATCAGTATTTGCAATCTAATTATCTAAAATCAGAAAGAAAACATTCTTATAGCTTTCAAGCATCATGGTTTAAGTCATTTCCTTCATAGTTAGAATTATTCTTGTAAAGATATTTTATTTGGTCCTCCTTGTTATCTATTCTACAAAAAAGATTGATGTTTTAGATAAGATTTATTCACTGTTAATGGTTTTTGTTCATGGAAGAAGGTAAATGATGGTGAAATTTGTGCACTTTTGGCACACATGAGGAAAAGTCCAAATTCTCCTAATAAAAAGGCTGAGAAAACATGTGATGATCTTATGAATTAAGTTGAGCATATTGACAAAATTTTGTGAAATTTACTTCCAAACAAAAAGAAGAAAATTAACTTCATTTGAAAGCTTCCGTTGACGTTATTAAGTGGCTTGCATTTCAGGGATGTGTTTCTAGAGGTCATAATGAGACGAAATCATAAAAAAATAAAGGAAACTTTATTAAGTTGTTGAGTTTAATATCATCTTATAATAACAAAGTAGCACAAACTTTGAGTAATGCTCCTTCAAATACCATGTACACATCACATAGAATGCAAAAGGAGATTTTACAAGTTATGGGAATAAAAGTAAGAATGTTATTCGTGAAGAAATTGGTAATTCAAAATTTTGTGTAATTGTTGATGAAGCTAGAAATGAATTAAAAAAGAGCAAACAACTATTGTTTTAAGATTTGTTGACAAAAATAGTTGTGTACAAAAGCGTTTTTTTGGGCTTGTTCATATAAAAGACACTACTGCATTGATAATAAAAGATGCAATCATACCTGTCCTCTTTCATCATAGTCTAGAAGTTCAAAATATTCGAAGACAAGACTTTGATAGGGCAAGTAGTGTGCGAGGGAAATGGAATGGGTTACAAACTTTGATTTTAGATGAATGCCCTTTGCTTACTATGTTCATTGTTTAGCATATCGTTTACAGTTAGCTTTAGTTGCTGCACCAAAAGAAGTTATCACTATTTATAACTTTTTTATCAAATTGAGTAGTATAATTAATATCGTTGGTGCTTCATGTAAGTGTAAGAATCAACTAAAAGATGCTCATACTTCAAATATTACCTATTTACGAGCTAATAATGAGTTTGAGAGTAGAAAATGACTAAATCAAGTTGGCAATTTACAGAGGGCAAGATATATACATCAGAGTTCTTATTTGAAATCTAGTGTTAACTTGATGAATATGTTTAGTGCAACTTGTGATGTTGTACTTAATATCATTGAGGATTAGATTACACTGGTTTAGCATAGAGATGCAGATGCAGCTTATAAGGCACTAACTTAATTTAAAATTGTTTTCATCATGCATTTTATGCAAACAATCTTGGAGATATATAATTTGCTTTTGCCAAACTTTGTAGTGTCAATCTCAAGACATTTTAAATGCAATGCACCTTATTTTGTCCACTAAGTTTCTCATTCAAAAAGTGAGAGATAAAGGATAGGATGAATTAATCTTGAAGGTGAAATCCTTTTGTGAAGCATTTAATATACCTATTTCAAATTTAAATGTACATTATATTGTATGAAGTGGAAGCACTCGTCATCAATAAGAAGCAATTACAATTAAAGTATCACTACAAAGTTGACATTTTCAATGCTGTTATCGATACTCAATTACAAGAGTTGAATAGCAAATTCAATAATCATATAATAGAATTACTAATTTATTGTTCAGCTTTAAATCCAAGGAATATTGATGAGGGCTCATTATAACATAATTTCTATTATTTTGTACATTAATTATAATAAATTCTTATTTAAATCACTACTCACCACATTCTTTTCATCTTATTTTTGTAGGAAATGAGAAAAATATCAATTGGAGATGAAAATGATGAAAAGAAGGAAAAAATGAGTAAAAATGAATAAAAATGGATAACATGTTGGCAGCCTATGGAAATTGTAATTCCTTAGGCCACTTAAAACACAAAGACACAGCCAAGGAAAAGAACAAGGCGGCCAAGGGAAGCGAACTTAGCCGCCCAAAGCAACAAAAGTGAAAGCTGCCTAGGAAAATGGCGGCCTAGGGAAGCTTAACTTCCCGCTACTCAGGTGAAGAAACAAAAGATTGAAGCACTGCAAAATGGCGGCCTAGGAACTTCTATCTCCCTAGGCCCCGCTAAGAGAACAAGAAAAGGAAGCAATATGTCCAGAGAGGGGCGGCCTAGGGAAGTCACTTCCCTAGGCTGCCTATAAAGAAACAAAGCAGCATAAATTTTGTAACCTAGTGGCCCAAGGAAGTGGAACTTCCCTAGGGCGTCCTCTTGTCCAGAAACAAGGCGGCCTGGGCCACCCACTTATTGTAGAAGTGCATAGATCTGTATTTTTCTATGATTTTTTTCCATTATACACTATATATACCCCATTGTAAACCTTAAATAATCATTTTTGATTGGCAGCAACTTATAGATGCCTTAAGGAGCTCAAAAGAAACACCAAGAGAGGGAGGATCTTGAGGAAGCAAGGAGACGAAGAAGAAGTAGAAAGAGTTGTTTAAGAAAATCCAAGGACGAAAAAGTTCAAGATATTATCTATGAACTGTAGCATGTCTTTGGTTAATAGTGTGCCTCTAGCAATAGCCACAAGATGAAAGTGTGTTTAAGTGTAAAGCTTTGGTTCCACACTGTCTTGCACCACGGCACCACCTATCAAGCCATCTTGAAATAATTATAAGCTTTCTAAGTAACAATGCCCATGATTCAATCAGTCTCACTGCTCTATCCATCATCCCCTCATTATGTAGAATTTTATCTCAAATCTGAAGAAGTCAACCGAACAAGAGAGATTGTTTTCTGCTCACTGGCATAGCCCAGATTGATGTCCTACTCGTGTAGTAGTGATGTAGCTATCTGATCCATAGAGTCTATTTATAAGATTGAATGTCCCATTGGGTTTTTGCCAAGAGAGCCAAGTTCCAAACTGATAGGTATTGAATTCCCATACCACCATCCCTTTTCGGTCTACAAACATCCTTTCATACAACTAAGGTTTGCTTAGAGTTCCATAGGAAATGTCTCGAGTGTCAGTCAAGTTGGTCATGTAATCAACAATTTTGTCTAGTAGTGGCTTATAGAAGCTGATTCGGACGAGGCCCAACATAATGGGGATGCCAAGGTATAGGAAGGGGAATGTCCTAGCTAGCATTCCTATTGCTTCTGCTAATTCCTTTGCTTGTTGATTATTGAGACCCGCAACGAAGAGATTAGACTTGTTCTTGTTTATCTTAAGACCAGACACCTTCTCAAGTTCTTCCAAACCATCCATCAAAATCCAAACGAAACCACATCACCTCTAGAGAATAGCATCAAGTCATCTATAAAGTGTGTAATTGCCAATCTCTCACATTTAGGGTGGTAGTTGAAGGATGTTCCATAGGTGACCACCCTATGTGTGATCTAGTAACATACTCAAGGCAGAGACAAATAGCAAAGGAGAGATCGGGTCTCCTTATCTCAATTCTTTAGCCCCCGAAAATAACCATGCGTCTCCCCATTAATAGCTAGTGAGAAGGACGCAGTTTTCACACATTGTTTTACCCATGTCACAAATTTAGCAGGAAAACCACGTTCAGTGAATAAATCCATGAGAAAGTCCCAATCAATTGAGTCATATATACCTTTCTAAGATCCACCTTTATTACACATCTAGGAGAACTCCTTTTACTATTATAAGTTCTCAACAACCCTTGGACCAAAAAAATGTTATCAGACATCAGTAGGTCCAAAACAAAGGCAGCTAGGCATTGTCAACAATATTCCCTAACACCAACTTTATACGTTCTTCCAAAATCTTAGAGATGATCTTGTAGGTCACGTTGCAACACGATATAGGCCGGTAATCTCCCACTTCCTCAACACGGTCCAACTTGGGTATAAGAGCTATGATAGCACGGTTCATTTGTTTAAGCATATTGCTTGATAGAAAGAATTCCAAACAAGCTTCAATCACATAGCAGCCCATAATAGGACAAGCTTTTTTGAAACAATACGCATTATATCCATCCGGCCCGTGGCTTTGCAATACCTAATATCCCATAGAACTTGCTTAATTTCTGTCTCAGTCACATCTGCTACAAGATCGACCCAACGTTTCTAAGGCACCAGAGGTCCCGCTCGAATGAAATCAACATTAAGTTTGTTGCAGGTTCTCAGAGTGCCTAGAAGTTGTTTGTTGTTTATAAAACTCCACAAACTCTGCAATCACTTCCCTTGGGTTCGTTGTTTTGCTCCCATCTTTTCTGACTACCGACGCTGTAAAGTTCCTATTATTCTTTTGATTCACCAAGCTATGAAAGTACTTAGTCCCCCGGTCTACATTAGCCATTTGAGTATTTTTTTGCCAGCTGTCTAAACATACTTAGCTCAACCTCCTATTTTGCTTCCTTAAATCAGCCAATAAGGTCTTTATTATTTGGGTCCAAAATAAGGCATTCCAGGATTTGTTCCACCCTCTGATTAGCCCTTGCCACTCTACCCGTAAGGTGGGAAAATTACATTGGGCCCAGCTGCTTAAATTCTCACTTGAGAGCTTTCACCTTCTTGCACAACTCAAATTGCTTAAACCCCTCAACCCACAACTGCCATGAAGTCCTTAGTATGTCCTCGAATGAAGGATGATCTACCCAAATATTTAAGAATTTAAAAGGCTTAGACTTATGTCTTTCAGCTTGGTGAAGTGACCAAAGGCAAGAGGACTGGTTTGATACACATCCAATTCGAAAAAATTCTACCATAACCTTAAGAAGTGATTGGAACCAGTGTGAATTGCCCATAATCCTATCCAGTTTCGACCACACCCTATTATTCGTCCATGTAAAAGGCGAACTCGAGTATGGCAAATCAGCGAAGTCCCAGCTAACACAGAATTTAGAAAAATCTTTCATCTCATAAGCAGTTAACGAAACCCCATTAAGCTTTTCAGAAGGCTGCTTGTGTTGAAATCCCCAAGCATGTCCATGCCCGCTTCACTTCAGGAATTCCGTAAAATGGGGTTGTTTTACGTTGGAATTATGATAGTGAGGTGGCTCCACACGGAAATTCCATTGTAGCGAGATTGCATTTCTGAAATGCGACCACATAAAATAAAGTCCCATTAGGAAAATGCGCAATGAAATATGCGAGCATGTGAAATTTTGGAAAATTATAGGTCGCATTGCATTAATGCAACCTTAGTTTCATACTCACCCTACAAAAGCGTTCTGATATGCGAATCAAGTCATCACAAAGGCTGTACAATTCCCGTATTAATAACATTCAATATTTAACAATATATGCAGTGTATGGAAGTATTCAAAATATAAATTCCAATATCACAAATACCATAGAGAAATCATAGTCAAAATACAATAAAATAAAATACGAAGGAACATTTGAAGAAATGGACTAATCTCTTGAAATAGTAAAAGTATTAGTATTACAATTTCTCCTAGTATGTCCACCTCTATAACAGTTGTTACATCTTGGAGGAGAGTTGGGTGTCCGATAATCCATATTAAAAGGTATTCTCGATGTTCGCAGACAGCCAAGAACTTCATTCCTCATCATTTCTTCCAGAGGTACAAGCGTAAAAGTTGAAGACCTCCAATATTGTTCATCCACCACAGGAAAAAACTAACCCTCATATGCTGCAAACCATATTCCTTTTAGTATAGAACTCCAAAACAAAGTCAATGTGGTTCCAACATCTGTGACGACATACTACAAACCCATGCGAATAAGGTATACCATATATACTCCACTTTTGGTAGCTGCATGATCTCTCCATCAAATTAATATTATAAATATTTGGACTTCTACCCCCTTGTTGGACAGACGATTTGATCCCATATATACCGGCTTGTGCATTAAATTCAATCACAACATGTCCTTTGGATTTGTCCTCAAAATCAGAATACAACTTTCACATTTCAGATGGTAAAGGGTATCTCAAATTAGAGGTCTCATCTCTATGTTCATTAAAATACTTAACTAACCTAAGAAATGAAGTTTCAACTAAAACTTTCAGTGGAAGAAATCTTGCTTTCTTGAGCACACTGTTCATGCATTCAGACAAACTAATAGTCATTGAACTATATCTATACCCTTCATCATATGACAAAGTTCATTTCTCCAAACTAATTTCCATCAAATATTTAAATGCATCTTCTTTTCGGATCTTGATTTCATCCAAATATGATTGACACTTGGTCCTCTTATGCTCTAAACCCACAACGTACATTAAATTTGTCAAATTAGTGTCCTTAAACTTAGCATGAGAATTTCCCTTAATGTGCCCGAGATAATATCAATGGACAGCCAAAGGTTCTTACCACTCATTCATATAGTGTACTTGTGTATCTAAAATCAAACATATATGTCTTTCCAAAATGACATGTTAACGAAGGAGCTTTAAGAACCAGCTCCAACTCTCCAATGACTCGTCGTCCATGATGGCAAATGTAAGAGGGAAGAGGTGACTATTTGCATTCCAAGTGGACGCTACCAACATTTTGCCTCGATATAATCCCCTTAAATGTGTTCCATCAATGGATACCACTAGACAACAATATTTGAACCCAACAATTGAAGGTTTAAATGCCCAGAAAAGAAAATCAAAAGCTTTCAAATCACCCACACTAGTCCAATGATATCTCTACTTCACAATAGTGCTAGGATTGGAATCCTGCAATGCAAGCATGTATTTTGACAGGGCAATCCACGTAGATGGCCAATCACCATATACAAGTTCCATAGCTACTTTTCGGACTTCCCAAACTTTCTTATAAGAACAACCCGTCCTTTACAGTTTCTAAACTTCAGCAATAACATCAGTCACATAGAATTCAGGGTCATTTAAAACTAAATGTGCCACGTTACATGCTATAAACAGATTATCCATGTTTCTATGCATATTGTTCACAATTGTAATGATGCATGTGTGTTCTTTGATCAAAACTGGTATTTGTCATTATCCATAGGTCTTCTTATGTATAATACGAATATGCCAAGAGTAAGGATTGCCAACACTTGTATGCTTACACTTATCATACCAACAGTCTTTCTTACTCTCGAAGACCCTGAATTCCCCTCCTGCTTGAATATACCACTTTCTTACTACATATATAGCATCCTTCTTGTTCTGAAACCTCATGTTTAGTTGCAAATTAATGTCAGTGTCAGACCAACTTCTCATAACATCAACTGAGCGCCTGTGAAGCGATTCATTAGCACACGCACCGGTTCCTATGTCATCAAATATTAAAAATCTTGCTGATTCCCATGTGGTATTAGAAGGTCCCGCTATGCCATTCCTATCATCTTGTAAAGAAATATTGGGATCATGACATGGATTGTTGATTGGAATGTCATCTTCTTCACTATCATATCTATCACTCCAATTCATTGGTCCCTCGGAGCCTGTGAAACCTTCACCATCATATGTATGCACTGTTGAATCAACATTTATTGCAGCAGTGACCATGTGTGACTGAGATGCTATACTATGTGCGGAAGCGGCGATATGATGACGGTTGTCTTCTTCCTGATATGTACAAAGTTCTGGACTTCGCATAGAAATTGAAAGATGTTCGGGGTTGACCAAGTTGCATCTACCACCTTCAGATGTGTGTCGAACATTAACTGTCCCAACATTACTACCAGTTAAACTAACATATTCAGTTCCTATATTGTTTAAGGCTGCCCTTATATTATCCGTTGGTTGGTAAAATGCTTGGGGTTACATGTAGTTAAAAGTTTCCCCTCCAATGCTGATAGAGAGCTGAGAAAATGAATTGTATTGTTCTTGAATGGAAGGACCCAAACCCGTGACCTGATTAAGCATTGCCACAAATGTATCCGTTGTTGGGAATACCTCACATAAATGACTCAGGCGTTGGGAAGTCACATCGAAATAATTTACATGAAGTTGAATGCTCTGAGACTTAAATTCTTGTGGCAGCATCCATAAAACCTCCATATCGTCGCCATCACTTAACTCATTTGCAACATATTGTTAATCAGATCCATAAAGAAATGGATGTCTTAGTATAATCTTGATTGTCACATTTCTTCCTCCCAATCCAAGATATGTACAAACCTTATCAACAAGTTTGGAATAAGATATCCGACGTCAGAGAATGCAAGTTTTTTTAATTGCTCTATCGAACCATATAGAGCCCCAATAATCGCGTTGTATTTGACAATCCCAAAAAAAAACACAACACAATATGTGGTTCCAATACATCCATGATTACAATGTGGGCACAATCTGAGATTTACAAGATATTAACATTATCAGAAAAATAAAACTCAAACAACAAGGCATAGCAATTTGAAGGTTTTTTTCATAGGGGGTCAGAAAATGGAAAACCAGTTTAAATAAGCACATTGGTTGAAAAATGCAAAGAAAATAAGTGTATGTTAATGGATGAAGTTACCTTGATACTTAAATTTATAAAATGACTAATCCAATGCCATCAAGACATTCGGCATTCGCAGAGATCGTCCATTATGTAAATGATCTACCCGGCAATGATTTTTGCAGAATCGTGTGAAACAGACGCATATCTAAGAGGGTTTATGGCAATGTGACATTTACACTCATTAAATAAATACCCTTTTTCCAAGTTTTCAAAATTATCCAAAAAGTGATATTATGGCCGTATTTCTCTAATACGACCTTATTTTATGTGGTCGCATTTCAAAAATGCGATCTTACTACAATGGGAATTCCATGAGCAACCACCTTACTCTCGTAATTCCAACGTAAAATGACCCCATTTTACAGAATTTCCGTCTCTTTTGCCTCCACCTCCAAAAGAGCAATCCATGACTCCATATAGGCTGCCAAGCTACCAAGTTGAAAGCATAGACAAAGGAAAACCAGAACTGCAACTTCTGTTGAAACTGAACATGAGAGAAAGCAGCAACAGAAAGCCATTGCTGAATCAGATGCCAAGACAGCTGCTGCATCATTAAGGAAACTTGCCAGATCATCCACTTCAGATGATGCAGCTTTCGGATCATGTGCCGAGTCATCAAAGTTTTATTTTGATCCCGGATGAATTTTTCTTCTTGGCGCCAATAGCACAATTGTTAACAGCTGTAAATTAAGCAGTTAGATGTACTTTAATTTTCATTAGAATTAGTTGATAGTTTGATTGAAATCCAAAATGTCAAATGTGTATATATATATACAAATCAGTAGTACGATTCTTCATTGAAGAAGAAAGAAATAAAACTCTCTGTTCTTCATTTTTGTGTTCTGCAATTGGTCTGCATTGTTATTTCTTCATCTATTCTTCATCTTTGAATTCTGCAATCGATCTGCATTGCTATTTTCTTCATGGTATCAGAGCAATTTTAACTGCTCATGCTGCTCGTGATATGTTGACAATGAAGACCGAATTCGAAATTCCTTTTCTCCGAATGTGTATCCTCTGTTTACGTGAGGTAATCTTTGCACGCTTATCCACATAATTTCTGAACATTGGTATCTGAACATTCTGGTTGAATTGGTGTTAGATTTTTCTTGGATGATTTACAATTTCTGAATTGTTGCTGATGCGATTGATACTTGAATCTGGTTGAAAGATTGGTATCCTATATCTTTGGTTATTGAAGCAGTGATAGTTGTGCATTTTGGTTTTGAGCATCTATGGCTAATCAGGAATTTACAGTGTCGAGTCCATTTTATATGCATCCGAATGAAAATCCATCTTTAATTCTGGTGCAACCTGCTTTGAATGAAAGGAATTATCATCAGTGGTGTAGAGCTATGCGGATGGCTTTGATCTCTAAAAACAAATTAGGATTTGTTAATGGTAGCATAAAAGCACCTGTTCGAACTCATACTTCATATGCAGCTTGGGAACAATGCAATAACATGGTTCTGTCATGGATTTTGAATTCTATATCATCATCCATAGCTCAAAGTGTGATTTGGATGGACAATGCCTATGATGTTTGGAATGATCTTTGTGAAAGGTTTTCTCAGGGTGATTCCTTTAGAATCTCAGACCTACAAGAAGACATTTATAACTTGAAACAAGGATCACTAACTGTTAATGAGTATTATACAAACCTGAAGACTCTATGGGAAGAATTGTTGAATTTGAGGCCTCTTCCCATTTGTCACTGTGATCCTAAATGTCAATGTCCAAGCATTGCCCGAGGTCAAAACAAACAATGATGCTGACTTTGTTATCAGATTTATAAAAGGATTGAAGGAGGAATTTGCTGGGATAAAGTCTCAGATTCTATTGACAAAGCCGTTTCCAACCATAAACCAGGCTTTTTCTATGGTTTCCACTCATGAGAGATCCCTTAATTACCATACTGCACATAATGATAGTTCAGCTGCTGTAAATTCTCAAGTATTTTCTGCAAGGAACAATGTGATTGCTTCATCTTCACAATCTGAACATGGTCCCAAACATGAGCTCATATCAAATGCAGTTGGAAATATTATTGGAAAGAATGTTCAGAATGCTGGATACCAAGGTTTCAAAAAGGGGAATAATATGAATAGGAGGTTACAATGTAGCTTTTGTGGAATGCAGGGACATACAAGTAGATAGATGCTATAAGAAACATGGATTTCCAGCAAGTTACGTAAATAGAAACAGAAATTTGGGGAATCAGAATTTTTTGCCACAAGCTAATGTCAGTCGTAGACAGTAATACCTTTCAAAGATGTTTCTAATGGAGTGAACTCGGCTTCAAGTCGCTCAACAACTTCAATGGATTCTCGATCCTCACAATATGTTACTCAAGAACAATATCAACAGCTTGTTGAAATTAGTTCAATCACAACTTGCTTCATCCTCCAAGATCTCAGCTATATCCGATCATGAACATTCAATCAACCAAGCCACTTTACAACCAAAGTTCTCAAATTCAAATCCATCTTCTTCAGCTCAAAACACAGTATATACTCTTCGACCTGGATTTTGGATTCAGGAGCAACAGATCATATTTGCTCCTCGTTTGAACTCTTTCACCGATTATCATTCTCGTACACAATGTGTCCATAAAACTACCAACTCGGAGACATAGTTCAAGTTTCACACATAGGCACAAAGACAACTAAGTGATTCCCTGGTTTTGGATCAAGTCTTGTTCATTCTTAAATTCTCTTTCAATTTGATATCTCACAAGAAACTTCTTCAAGCAATTAAAATGTGTTGTAACCTTCAAGCAATAATTCTTGTTTCATTCAGGATCCACATCATGGTCGGATGATTGGATCAGCTAGTCTATCTGGAGGTCTTTTTCAACTTGATCTAGACCAACTGTCATCCTTTGTGAATTCAGTCTATGACATTTCCAGTGGTGAACTCTACAATAAGACATTGTTATGGCATTTTAGGTTAGGTCATTTGTCTACTAAACAGCTTAGTCGAAGTCAAAAAGCTTGATCCTTCTATTGTTTTACCTGCTGTTGACACTTTTTGTCCAATTTGTCCATTAGCAAAACAACACAAATCTTCTTTTTCTTTACATCGAGGTACTGTAGAATCTGCTTTTGATTTGATTCATATGGACATTTGGGGACCTTTTAACACTAGTACCATTCATGGACACAGATATTTTTTGACTATTGTTGATGATTTTAGCAGATTTACTTGGGTATTCTTGTTGAAACAAAAATCTGAAGTAAGATCTTTGATTCAGACACTTTGTTGTCTATATTAATACTCAATTTCATAAGAAGGTTAAAACCTTAAGATCTCGACAATGGTCTTGAATTTCAGATTGCAGAATTTTATCATTCAAATGGCATAGTTCATCAAACATCATGTCCTTATACACCCGAACGTAATGGAATTGTAGAGAGAAAATATCAACACATTCTTAATATTGCTAGAGCACTTAGATTTCAATCCCAGACACCTCTTGCCTACTGGGGTTATTGTGTTCAACATGCTGTACACCTTATAAATCTCACTCCCACTCCTGTATTGAATCAGCAAACTCCATTTGAAAAAATTGTATCACAAGTCTCCAGATTATAGCAGTCTCAAGGTCTTTGGTTGTTTGGCTTATGCTTGTATACAATTGCCACACAAAAGTAAATTTGATTCTAGGAGCAAACCATGTGTTTTTCTTGGTTATTCTTCCACCACAAAAGGCTTTCTATTACTCGGATTTATTCTCCGGAGAAATCTTTATTTCCGTAAATGTATGTTTTGTAGAGTATTACTTTCCATTTGTTCATCAATCTACTTCATCTAGTTCAGTTCCAAACAAACCCGTGTTACCATTGCCTTATACTACATCTCGCTCAAATGCCTCATATTTCTCCTCAAGCAAGAAACAAATTTACCTTGCACCTCTACTTCTGCAGCTCCTATCGAAGATCCACTAGAACTATCATCAGACCTGCTCATTTTTCTGATTATGTTTGCTCTAAAGTACATAAAATTACCACACCACATTTCCTTCCTTCTTCCATTGCTTCATCAGCCTTTTTATGCAATGCTAACAAACATTTTGAACCAAAACATTATTTTGAGGCTGTGAAATTCAAGGAATGGTGTCAAGCAATGAGAACCGAGATTATCGCTTTAGAAGAAAACAAAACTCGGCACTTAGTTCCTTTACCCGCTGGAAAGAAAACCGTTGGATGCAAATGGGTGTATCGAATCAAATATAAGGCTGATGGATCAATTGATAGGTATAAGGCAAGACTTGTTGCCAAGGGTTATACACAACAAGAGGGAATTGATTTTCTGGATACATTCTCTCTTGTTGTGAAGATCACAACCATTAGATTGATGCTGGCTCTTGCTGCAAAATCAAATTGGTACATTCATCAATTAGATGTGAATAATGCCTTTTTACATGGTGACTTACTTGAAGAAGTTTATATGGATTTACCTCCAGGATTTATCACTGCAGACAGTTCTTTAGTTTGCAGGCTTGACAAATCATTATATGGTCTAAAACAGAGCTAGTAGGTAGTGGAATGCAAAACTTATCGGCTATCTCGATTTCACTTGGTTTTTGTCACCAAGGAGTGACTATAGTTTGTTTTTTAAGAGGACTAAAGACTTGTTTATTGCTATCTTGGTGTATGTTGATGACATTCTTATTTTAAGTCCTCATTTTGATGCCATTATCGAAGTTAAAAATCAGCTGCACCATCGCTTTCAAATCAAAGATCCGGGAGATCTTCACTACTTTCTTGGTTTTGAAATCCATAGAGATTCACATGGCATTGTTTTATCTCAGCAGAAATACATTTTAGATATGCTTCAAACACATGGATACATTGGATGTAAACCAGTGTCTACTCCTTTAGACAGCAAAGTAAAATTGGCAGCTGGAGATTCAGAGTTGTTCTCTGATGTTTCACTTTACGTAAGCTTGGTTGGAAAGCTATTATATTTGACTAACGATCGTCCGGATATTGCTTTTGCAATCCAAGTAACTTCGATCAATTTCTCATAGCTCCAACAATTTTTCACATGCAAGCAGCTTTATAGACTCGCTTAGATATCTAAAGGGTACTATTGATTTTGGATTACATTTTCCAGCCTAACACTTCATTTGATTTGCAAGTTTATGCTCGATTCGATTGAAGTCGGATGCATGGATACTCGAAGATCCATCACTCGGTTATTGCATCTATTTTGGTTCCGCTCTTGTAGCTTGGAAATCCAAGAAGCGATCAGTGGTCGCTAGAAGTTCTCATTGAGCGAGTATAGAGCTTTAGCTCGATCAGCTTTGTGAGTTACGAGTGGCTTCTTCATTTCTTCAATGAACTTGGTTTTCATTGTGTTTTGCCTGTTCCTTTATTCTGTGACAACAGAAGTGCCATATACTTGGTTGAAAATCCAGTATTTCATGAAAGGACTAAACACATAGAGTTGGATTGTCATTTTGTTAGAGATCTATATCAAGCTGGTTACATTAAACCGTTGCGCGTATCTTCACGCACAAAGAATTAGCAGACATCTTTACAAAAGCTTTAAGTCATGGTCCTTTCACTCTCCTTTTATCACATCTAGGAGTTTTTTCTGCCTCCAGCTTGAGGGGCGCTGTTGAAACTGAACATGAGAGAAAGCACCAGCAGAAAGCCATTGCTGAATCAGATGCCAAGACAGCTGCTGCATCATTAAGGAAACTTGCCAGATCATCCACTTCAGATGATGTAGTTTCCAGATCATGTGCTGTCATCAAAGTTTTATTTTGATCCCGGATGAATTTTTCTTCTTGGCGCCAATAGCACAATTGTTAATAGCTGTAAATTAAGCAGTTAGATGTACTTTAATTTTCATTAAAATTAGTTGATAGTTTGATTGAAATCCAAAATGTCAAATGTGTATATATATATACAAATCAGTGTACAGATTCTTCATTGAAGAAGAAAGAAATAAAAACTCTCTGTTCATTCTTCATCTTTGTGTTATGCAATTAGTCTGCATTGTTATTTCTTCATCTATTCTTCATCTTTGAATTCTGCAATCGATCTGCATTGCTATTTTCTTCAACTTCCAAACCTTGCAAGTCGCCAAACAAGTGAGAACTTGTTCATTGGTTTCAATTACATCTAGCTCCACTGTTGGTCAGTCGAAGCAAGGCAACTCGAAGCCAAAGGACATCCCTGTACCGCAGGAAAATGCCAGAAATGATAATGGTAAGACGCCAATGACTGAGGTAGCTAACTATGTAGAGGAGGCCAGGACTTGGAAATACGGTGCGAAGGGTAGTGCAAAGGTCCGGCCGATTAGGGATGAACCCAACGGGAAGAAGCCCAGGGAAAGTCTCAATGGGGCCCCTGATGTGAAGGCACCGGATAAGCCAGATCCAATGACGGAGGGGAATGGAGGCGGCGTTGAGCTGACGCCTACGCATACAAACGAAAGTCAACGACAAGCTACCTACTGCCTCAGGGGAAGTATAGAGGCAGAAGCACATCTAAGTCCCGTAGCTGAGTCAGGCCCCACGTGGACAGAAATGCTCTCTGTATCAAAGAGGGGACACCGCAGCTCCCAAATATTGTGGTCAAGGCTGGGCAAGCTACTATTCAAGCAACGCGGCTCATTAAGACCGCTTGGAAGAAATATGCAGAAAAAGGAAACGACATAATTAGTGCTTCTTTAGCACTGATTAGTCAATCATGAGAGTCGATACACCTCTCTGGCTTGTGCCAGGGAATTCGATTTTTCGATGGAAGAAGTTAGCATCGTGGCACTATGGGCGACTTTCGTTCTCTTCCTTTGGGATGTTGGAACCGGTTGGCCTTAAGCAGGATTGCCTCGGAGGCGGGTGTCCCGATTATGACTTCAGAGGTCGCTGTCCCGATTATGACTGATATGCTTACGGCATGTATGGAACAGCTCTCCTATGTAAGGGTCCTGGTGGAAGTTGATGTAGCAAAGCCTTTGGTTAAATCAGTCTCTATTCGGCTGCCTTCAGGATCTGAAGCACCATAAATGTCGTTCTTAATGATATGCATTTGCACAGTTTATAATATCATGAGACGTGAGTTACAGACTCCATTTTAGCAGGTATGCAAGAACACAAACACAAACCGGAAAATATAACAAACACAAGCCGGAAAATATAGCAGTAACAGACAGTTTTGAACTATTAGTCAGAAACAGAAAGAGTTCCTAGGATCATATGATGGCTGCGGGATAAAGAGTTCCAGCAGGAAGCATCATACTCTAGCATCAATAGCATAAGAAGAGTTAACATAGGTCCGTAGATTACAGAAGGAAAAAGAACTTACAACGCATAAGACAGTTACCAAGTCAGGTTGATCACCAATAACATCATTCATGTCACTCAAAGATATGATGGTTTACCTGAGAAATGATTAGTACAAGAGAAAAAAAAATTAACAGACCTTTTACAATTCCCACTGAAGGGCCTAAAACATTTCTCCTATCATTTGTCAGCAGAACTAATGACAAGAAACAGCTGTTCCAGATTCACAACTCAAACTAAAGAATATGGTCAATTAATAAATGGATCAATCATCCCTTTACACAAAAATTGAAGGGGGGAATTGATGATTGCCCAACCTAGAAGGCGATCAAACCAATTGAGGTGAAAAAGAAAGAGAAAAGAAAAAAATCAGCAATCAAGTCAAGAAAAGAATCGCTTCCAACAGATGTACAAAATTTCACACAGATATGGAACAGATGTCTTCGAAAACTTGTCTGATATTAGGCCTTTCATTTACAGGAAGAATACACCTTAGTGATATGGCAAGCAAGTCATCCATTGCTTTTGAGTGCTCTTCCCCGCTTGCAATATCTCTGTCAATACAATCCATACCTCGACCTTCTTGATCACACAGCCGAACCCAATCTGTAAGGTCAACTGCACCTGATTGGCCAGAGATAATGTCACCAGCACTTCTTCTTGTTAACAATTCCATCAGAATCACACCAAGTGCATAAACATCAGCCTTAAAAGAGGGCATAGGTTTTGTTGCACTAGCAAGTTCTGGGGCACGGTATCCAAGGGCCCCCAGATTCAGTATCTGCTCTGCAATGCCAAGTGGAGTCATCAGGCGGTGGAGAGCATAATCTGTAACACGAGCGGTGTAGTTAGAACCCTCCAAGAGTACATTTGTGGGCTTTAAGTTTCCATGAGGCAGTCCTCGGTCGTGAAGGTACAGCAGGCACCGAGCAACATCAACAGCAACCCTCAGTCTTTGGCCAAATGATAGTGGGGAGTACCTCCGAGGTGTTGTCTCTGCATTAGATGCACGCTTGCATATGAGAAAATCCATTCCATATCAAAACTTAAACCTCTAAGCCAAATCTAGAAGCAAATCATGTATCACAACTAAAAGGGAAATATATTGCAAGATGCTGGTCAGTAGCATTCACATTACAAAATAAACAAATGCCATATCAGCAGATTCTTCGAGATGATATGCCAAGAGGTAGACCATAGATTCAATTTGTTACAAATGGCAGTATACGAAACAAAGGTTGGGAAAAAATACTGGCATATCCTTAGATCTTACCATACAGATGTAAAGCCAAGCTATCTCCTTCAATGTAGTCTGCTAAGATGAGCCTCTCTTGTTCCCTTGGGCCCCAGTAGTAAGCTCGCAAAGGAACAACATTTGGGTGCCTTACCGATCCAATCTTTCTAACTTCCTTTGCAAATTCTTTCTTGTGTTTGACCAGCCCAACACGCAACCACTTCACAGTTAGCATATGACCACTGTCTAGTGTAGCTTTATACAATGTGCCATGGCTACTTCTACCAAGAACTTCAGCTGGAGCACGAGATAATTCCTCAGCTGTAAATGCGAGTGATGCATCCAAGAAGAACAGTTCTCCAGCCAATCGATCTGGCGAATATACATCCAAAGTAACAGGCTGTTCTAATGCGTCAATAAAACGGGGAGAGGAAGCTATTGGGGAACCTGGGGAAGACTTCCTTCCCGATGTTGCTGGACGATTATCTTGACCACTGGGATTCACAGGAGTTGAACCAGCTGCTATTCCTTCAGGCAAGACGTGCTCAACAATTTCAGTATTGGATTCCAATGGCCCTGACAAAGTTCTTGAGTTTGAAGGAAGCAAGTGATCTGTAGAAAAGCTTAAAGATGTTGGAGGCGGCTCCACAGCTGTCTGAAATTTGAAAAGCGAAGGCCGAGAAAGCTTTCCTAGTTTAGCATTTGTACCAGCGCTACTAAATCCACTTTTTAAACGAAAATCTTGAATCTGAGCTCGATAATATGCCAACAGAACAAAGGCAATCATGGCAGCAGCTCCAATTGAGGCAAGAATAATGGCTATCCTTACACTAGATTTCGAGCTGTGATGTTTTCCACCCCTATTATGAAGTCCATCTGGAATTTGACCATTCTGAGAAGGGCCGCCTTCTGGGAGCATAAGCAAGTTGTTCCCAGGATGAAACGATGTATCCGAAAAATTTCTCAAGTTTTCAGGGATTGGTCCCTCCAAATTATTGTAGGACACATTGAAGATATGAAGATTCGATGAAAGGTTATCAGGTATCCTACCTGTAAAATTGTTATTTGACAGGTCAAGGTATTCCAATCCACTAAGTTTACCCAGCTCATTAGGCAGCTGTCCAGACAAGTTATTTTTTGCAACATTCAGTAATTTAATCCTGCCGAAGTTACCCATGTTGGTAGGCAAGTCACCTGTCAAGGAATTATCTGAAAGATCAAGAGACTCCATCAGAGGGTAAGAAGGCAGAACTAACAATTCACTGGTACTTGAACCTTGGATAGGAATTGGTCCTGTCAAATGATTTCTGGACAGATTTAGGTTAGTCAAGGTTGTTGAAGAAAACAAAGAACGCGGTATGGTCCCATCAAGTTCATTAGAACTGAGATCAAGAGTAGCCAGTTTTGTATATAGCCCTAGTACAGAAGGTACATTTCCAGATAAAGAATTGTTTCCAATACTTAGCCGAGTCAATCCATGGGACAGTGACAAGTTCGGAATGCTTCCAGTCAACTTATTTGAGCTCAAATCCAGAATTTCTAAATTGGCTCCCCAATTCTCTGTTATTCTGATGTAATCAGATAGCAGATTTCTGCTGAAGTCAACAACAAAACAATTTCCAATTGAAGGTGGAAGTGAACCTGAGAGCTCATTTGATGAAAGATTCAACATACTCAAAGTTGTGGAGTTGATTTGCTCAATTAAACCTGTATAAATGCCAAAGAATCGTTAAAAAATTCAAAATAAGACTTCAGAACAAAATTTGTTCAGAAAGCAAAGCAATAAGAACGTAAGAAATCAGCCAGCTATATTAACCTGTTTTAGTTGAACTTTCAAATAACACAGAGTGACAAAGTACAGTAAGATTTAGCTCAGAACAGAAGAGAGAGAATCTTTTCTGCAATCTATTTAAGGAGGATAAAAACCCACCATATATTTAAAGGTTTTGTTTAGTATCTTGGCATTCATGGCTTGATAAAATTTACGAAACACTGTTAATACCAAAAAGGGGAAAATACAAGAATTAATAAAGAAACAAAACATATATAGGAAACAAATGAGTATAACATTATTGAGCCTCTCTCTCAATGAAAAAATCTCCAGCAGTGATAACAATTATACCAGGTAATAGGTTATATAAAACAAAAAGGCAGAAAATACTAGATGAATGTCATCCATAATGTACCGTGTTTTGGAAGGAAAACCCCCATTACCACTTATTTTACAACATGCGTGCTGGCCCCTTTGCAAAAGAACCCATTCACGTCTAAATTCAATTAAATTATAACGTCGTCACGACAACTATACACACAAAATGTTTCTAACTTTGCATTAATGGTGACGAGAAAACCACACTTGTGGACCATTTTCCGACTAACATTTGTGTAATTGACAAAGTACCCAAAGAAAGCTCCATACGAGTATCTAACCTATTAAAAAAGCACCCCATTGACATTGAAGCAGAAAAGCTAATCCAATCACTTCAAGTAAAGTCAGGACAATAAAGAGATGTGTTCATTAGTTAATCCATCATTAAAGATCATTCAGAAAATGGCGAGTAACAACTCGGCAATCAAAAGGCATACTAGTCTAGCATAACAAGAATGGAGAGAACAATTTGATCCCAAAAAAAAATGGAGAGAACAATTGACAATTGAGCAATCAAACCCTTTATTAATCTAACAATTCAAAATTTGCATGCAATTGGCGATTCAGCAATCAAAACAAAATACAGATGCAACATATCAAACAGGTCAAATATTTTAAAAAATAATCCCTCACCAGAAAATCCATTGCCACTAAGATCCAATTCCACCAATGGGACGAGACCCTGCAAGAGCTCCACCGGCATTGACCCATAAAGCTGATTATTTCCAAGCCTAAGAACTTGAAGATTTGGCAAAGAACCAAATGATGGAAGCTCCCCTGCGATCCCATTGTTTCCCAAATCTAAAACCTTCAAATTCCTAAACAACCCTATTATATCTCCTCCAAAAAATCCACCTCCCAATTTATTTCCACTTAAATTCAAATAATGCACCGTATTAGCTAAGCTAGACACGTTCTCCGCACTCATAGCCAAAGACCCAAAAAATGAATTCACACTCAAATCCACATACTCCACATTCCTCAAGTCTGGAAACAAACCCTGAACATCGCCCCATAGCGAATTTGCATGCAAATCGAGCACTTTCAACTGCCCTAAATTGGAATTTCCAGTGGGAAACCCACCAGTAAAATTATTGTGCGACAAATTGAGGTAATTCAAACCCCATAGGTCTTTTATCCGCGCAGGGATAGGACCATAGAACTGGTTGTTGGAGAGATCTAAATACTGCAGAGAACTCATACTTCCGAGAGCAGGCACCAGCCGGCCAGTGAAGAAGTTGCCTGAGAGAGTGAGGTTCACAAGAAACTTAAGGGGTGCTAGAGTGAAAAATTTGAGGTCCCCAATAAGGCCAAGGCCGTCGAGGTGAATAGCAACTACGAAGTTCGAACCAGAGTCGCAGAGAATACCGAAGAACGAGGTGGGACACGTGGCATTGATGGATGGATCTAGAAGGGTTTGGTTCCATGAGGAGAAAATTTTCCCCAATGGGTCAGCTTTAATGCCCTTCCTGAACTCCAAAAGTGACTGGACTTCGACTTCACCGTCGGCTGAGGAGCTGTGGAAGGATAAGACGGCAAGAAGTAGAACGGAGATTGCGAAAGCAGGACTTGCAGGGATAGTCATTGGAATTGAGCTCAATGGGAGTAGAAGCAAGTACTGTTATGGGCAAGACATTGACAGAATGCCAGGGCTGAGGTGACGGTGGTGGTGGAGCAGCTGGGGCGGAGGGTGTGGTGGGAGTAAGAAAGGGGAGGGAAGAAAGGAAATTAGGGTTTTTATATCTGGGAATATGGTGAGTGAGTTGTGCTGTGTCTGTCTGTATGTCTTTGGGAGTGTGTGTTCTGTGTGTGAGAGAGAAAGGAAGAAACAGTATGAGTGTGTGTGCTCTATGTGAGAGAGAAAGGTAGAAAGTGACAGAGAGGAAAGAGTGTGAAAGTATGAAAGAAGTTGTTTTAAGTATATGGGAAATGAGTTGGCTATTTGGGAGTGAATGGACAATGGAGAGAGAGAGAGAGAGAGAGAGAGTGGCGTAGACGTGGGAAATGGAAAATAAAATTTCTCTTTTTTTATTTTATATATGAGTTAAATATAATCATTGTATGTAATAATTTTTTTGAGGTAAATTAAATTGATTTTAAATATTAAAATCATTTTATATGCATAATAAAGTGAGAGTTTTAAAATTATTTTATATCTTTGCACGTAACATTATATTATTTTGATAAAACTATATAATGTATCATTTTCTTTCTATTACTAATAAGAGTGTATTTAGATTTTAATTTAATTTAATCAAAATTTTCAATTCAAGTAATAATGTTTTAATTTAAACAAATTTCATTTTACGAGAAAGTTTGTTTATATATTAAATATCATATTTTTTGTTTATATTTTTATAATTTAAATAAATTATTTTTAAAAAATTACAATCTAAATATACCTAAAACGTAGGAAATGTTATAAATTTGAGTCCGAATCGATTATTGTCTCATATTCACTTGTTAGTGTCCTTCTCTAATGTTTTTCCTTTTTTTAAATCGAGAATAATCTGATTGTTTATGATGTCCAAATATTCAAATTCTTGGAATACAAATGCAAGTAGAAATTTCCTTACAGTGTGTGTGGACAGAGAAGCTGTGTGTGATGCTGGTGGGGACGGGAAGAGGGGTGGACTGGGTCTGAGGAAGAGAAAGATTTTAGGCTTTTTTTTTTTTGGGGTGAAGTGTGTGCTGTATGTGAGAGAGAAAGGAATTGAGGGTAACATGGTAAATGTGCAATGCATGAGCTGTATAAATTGGTGGGAGATTAAAAGGAAAGAAATGGCAAATCGGTTAAAAATGGCGGCTTGAAAGTAGGGTAGGAATAAGGTAGTTGGCAAAGACTGTTATCTTCTACAGTTGTAAAGGATATGCCTAAATACTTAAAAAAAAAAAAAAAAATTGGGTATAACTAAATACAGTGACTCAAAGGACGTGCTTCTTCTCACCACTCACATGCCCCTTTTTAACCCACCGCCATTGCAGATATCCCAAGTCAAGTTCTCTTTGGAGTTTCCCCTCCTCTATTTTTAATGCAATATTTTTCTTTAACTCTGCTGTTGTATCTTCGGTTTAAAATTAAATATTTTTATTTTTATTTTAAAATATCTAAAATAATATTTATTTTCTTAATATAAATATTTTTACTCTAAATTTTCATCACTAATTTTTTTTCTATCTAAAAGACATAAGCTCGACAAATGTGTAAGCCTCAATACAAATCTCTTAACTTAATAAAGATAATGTAATTATTTATCTATAATATATATATATATATATATAAATAGTTACGAACAATTTTGACAGTGACATGTGAAAAGTTTGAAATACTATATAAATAATTTATGGCCGATAGTGATATAATTTTAGATTGACATTTAACATCATTGAATCCAAAAATTTTTGAAAGATGCATTGAGATAAAGATGAATTCAGATAAGATTATCTAAATACAAACCAACATTATATCTACTTTTTTTAAACTTTTTAGATTTTCTTTTAGTTTCTCAATTATTTATTTATTTTTTAGAATTTCAAAAATACTGTTCAGCATTTGTCATCTTTCAGGGTTCGTATATATATTAGATTGGTGAGAGGAATTGTCGTGTTGATTTACAATAGAGAGTCTTGGACATTCTTCAAACGATGACTCTTCATTCCAATCAAAGAACAAGCCCGAAGGACCATCATCAGGCAGCAAAGCTAGCCTCACTGGGTTTTCTGCAGCTTCTTCTGCAGTAAATAAGCCTAAGCCATGGTTCATGTCGGTTTAATTACATTTGTACTTTGGTTTGCCGCCAGATGCCATGCCTCCTACCATGGGGCAAAGGTTGAATAGCTCAGGGGAGCTGGACTCCTTGGAGATACCAGTTGCTCCTGCTGATCCTTCTCCAGGGCTTGGCCTTAACATGGGTTCTGATGATGGCTTTCTCTATGGTGAGGATGAGGATCGGGCTAACAATCCTGAAGGTGGTAATGGCTCTCCTCCAGGGATTCCCCTTCCAGTTTATGACTCTACTGATTTCCCAATTGAGATTGACCTTAATTGAGATCGATCTTTATGTCCCATACAAATGCATGTAGTATATAATTTTAGCAACTATCCCAATGTCTCCAAAAAAAAATATTTTGTAACATAAATTGTGAGTCATTTTAGTTTTATATAATAGTATTAAATACGGTCATTTGCATATTATATCAAAGATTTACTAAATTTGGGATGTAGAATTTTTTGCTTTTTTGTGATATATGTGGAAATTACTAATTTGATTAATTTTGAAAAAGAAAATTTTCAACCAGTTCATTGTCAATTGTGGGCAAACTAATAGTGTAGAACTACTGGATTTGGGTTCTAAATATTACCCCTAGAGGAAGTTGGTACCAAAAAAAATAAAAGATGTATCAAATATAATATGTAGTAATAGTAATAATAGTTCAAATAGACATGATATACATGGGAAAGAATGCTATGAACCTGTTTGTCTCTCTATTAAATAACTTGTTTAACTATTAAGTTGCAAACATTGAAGTTGGAAGAGAATTCACTATATTTGGTGCAGAAGAAATTTTCAAAATTCTTTAAATCATTTAGAAGAAAATTTACTTTATTTGGAGGAGATTCTCAAGGTCCTTTAAATCATCTAATTAATTACTTTCTAATTAATTGAAAAGTTTATAAAATCATTGTTTTATGCGGGTTTTGTTTTTTCTAAGAAAAATATGAAGTATTGTGAAATTCATAATCGATTCATATTAGATTTTCATAACTATATTGAGGAAGGGAAGTTCTACATGATAAAGAACTTCTCACTGCAAACTGCCAACCAAGTTACAAGATATTAAGCAATAATTTCAAATCATCTGAATTCATAGAAAATGAACAAAGCCATTCACATTGTTTCCAAAGGAACAAAGAATGCGAAGTATAGCAGTTAACTTAAACAAAAAATAATTAGTATAAAAAATTATGTTGTTACGAATATTTAAAATAAAAAATAATGATTAACGTAAAATTTTTAAAATTATATGTTATTATATACAATATAATTTAAAATATAGAAAAATAACAAATGATTTTGATTTTCTCCCTTTAGAACCTAAATACAAAATAAAAAAATCAAATTAAATACAAAATTAATAAAATAAAAATAAAAAATTAGACCCCTACCTATTATTTATTAAAATTATATATATATATATATATATATATATAAAAACAAAAAAAATGAAGCATATCATTACGACACGTAGAAGCATCATAAGGCAACACGTGGCTAAATGATTTTTTTTAAAAAATAAAAATTATATTTAAATTCATTTAAAATCTTAATTAATTAAATTATTTAATAATATATATGTATTTAATATTAATACATTAAAATGTGTGATTCTTTGAATATTATCTAAATTAATACATTGAAATGTGTGGTTCTTTAAATACTATATATATGTGTGTATTTAATATTATTTGAATACTATTTAAATTTATTTTAAAATCTTAACTAATTAAATTAATTAATAATATATATTTAATATTAATACATTAAATCTTAATAATATAATAACTCGTGCAACGTACGGGACATCAACCTAGTATGACTGAAAGTGCAACATTCAAATTTGGACAAATGGAACATTTTAAAACATTATATCATTTCTTACGACATGAATTGTGTTAAATAAGAAATCCACAAATTTAGTCCTTAAATAGTTTTTAATTTTAATTACTTATTTTTAATTATTTGTCAATAACAATTTGTTCTACTAATAAGAGATTTGTTATTCGAGATATAGGTCTCGAATTCAATATCGAGTTACATCCCATTCTTTCTTTTATTCTCTTCTCCACTATTTTATCTTCTCTCCTTCCCTTCTAAAGAATGAACCCAAAAAAAAAGTCTTTTTAATTTGTAACTATTTTGTCTAAATTTAGTTCTAATAGCCGATTCTTACTGGTGCTTGTACACCCATATACATGCCAATATTTAAAAAGATGTTTACGTTTGATAATTTCCACTTCTTGTAAATTTGATTAACCCAATTGCTTTTACTAATTAGGACAATATCTATGCACCCACTCATTAATTATCGTTAGTTCTAAAATTATCATGATAATCGAATTATTGGATTAGTTCCAGGAAGCCATTGATTTGTGTTTGCCAAAATTCAAAGTGAAGTCCAATTTTCAAATATATGGTGCTTAAAAGTTAAATTTTGCTTAAGAAGATTTATCGCTTTAGGGAATCATATCCTAGCTGTAAAGCACTTAATCTTGTACCAACTTTTCCGAATCTTGTTTATATTGTTTAATATTATCAATATTTAGTCGTAAGTATATTATAATTTAGACCCAAAAATTTTTTTCAATTATATTTTTTACCAATATTAATGTTGAGCGTCTAATTTAATATATATCATATTTCTTTTAAAAAAATAATTGGATTAGTAAAAAATAAAATATAGCTAGTCTCAATATTAACAAAAGCAAGAAGAATTTTATTTTTGGTTATATAGTACTAGACTGTATCTCATGTAAAAGACTAGAAATAGACTGGGGGAAAATAAAAAGGTCCCATTTCTATGAGTAAACATCCAAAATGTCAAATTTAGTGTAGAATTCACCTTATGTGTGGAATCTTCCTTGAATGGGAGATTCTAAGTTCAACCCCCAAATTATTTTGCAAAAGGGTACTGATTCTTGCAGTTTGATTTGACCAGTTTTGGTTGTGTTCTTGTTCTTCAATTTTTCCCATAATTGGACAATATGGAATATTCCTTCTATTTTCAAGTGTATAGAAATGGTAGCTATTGGTTATAATTTCAAACGTTTCTTGTCAAGACTTGTCAAGGAATCATTTGAAACTTGATTCCAAGTAGTAGAGCTTGGGGCCTTGCAAGAATTTTGTTTTTCCATTTTTGAACAATAACATTGATAAATTCAAATGAAGCCGGCGGGAATATTAAAAAAAATTAAAAATTTTGCATAGGGGATCTAAAAAGGTTTTAATTTTTTTTGTTGGACACTGAAAAAAATGTAAATTGAACTTATAACTTTACATAACTCATCATCTAGTAAAGAATGATTCTAACCAATTAGAGATACTACATTTACAAACTCTCTCTCTCCCGTCATCAAGTTAGGTGTACTTATATTGAAATTATATTCAATTTTTTTAAATAATATAAATATGATTTTAAATTTTCTAAAAAATTTATATACTCAAAAATCAATGTTATAATCTACTTGGAATAAATAATAAAATAATTAATATTTTACAAATAAATTTTATTTATATTAAAATTTTTAAATCAAAATATACATAAAACAATATTCTTTTGAAAAGGGATACTATCCAAGTTAACCCCAAGAATGCCGAATTAACCTTAGGGAATGGAGTATGGTTATGATCTTAGTGATAAGTAGAATTAAATTTGAATCGAACGTTTGCGAATAAAAACTCGTTTGAATTCGTTCGTATTCAAATAAGACTCGTTTATTTAATAAACGAACGAATTCGAATAAAATATTACGCTTGCTTATTAATCGAAAGAACACGAACATGTTCACGAATATATATATATATATATATATATATTAAATAATTATATTATATTTATTATATATATATAATTATTTATATTTTATAATAATATCTTTGTTTTATTTTGTTGTATTTTAAAAATATAATTATTGATGTATTATAAATGTTTAAAATTGATTTTTTTAATGAAATTTGAAATTATTTTTTTTAATTTCAGAATAAAAAATACAAAATAAACGAACGAATAATTTGAACACGAACACTAATCGAATTTTTTGAACTTGAACTCGAATGAATACGAATATTACTAAAAAATAAACGAACAAATTCAAACACAAATTCGAACTTGATTAATAAACAAACGAACTCGAACAATATTCGAATAAATTTAAACTCGAGTTCGAAATTCAATATTTGATTCGTTCGTAGTTGAATATAGTTCTAATGACAAGATCATAATGGTTAAAGCAGACTCTTCGTTTGCTGTCCTGAAACTTGACTGCCATGAAGATGACCTCTCCTGTTTGGAGAAATTGGTTCATTGGTTTCCAGTTCTCTTTGGTTCTTCTCTCAAAAGGCATAAATTTGGACGCTTATATCGATTCGTACCAGTCAATCTCATAACGTTCACTGACGCCCACATCAATGATATACGTCTCCTGGCCAGAGACAAAAGAATCTTCTCACAACGTCTTCTACAAAAAAAATTCAAACTTAACAAATCAATTTCTCCAAAATCTTAAACCCGTTTACTTTTTCTACTGGAGCTATGCCCTTGGGGACTCTTTTGGTTCTTTTCTTGTTCATTAGACAAGTAGGCGATATGTCAGCTTATTTATTAGCTAACAATGGTAAGGATTTGATCCACCGAGGGTGCCAAGCTCCCCACCCCACTCATGTAATTTTTACAGTCCCTGCAGATTTTCTTGGTTAATAATATAGGTTTTGTTTCCTTAAAAATAAATTAAAAAAAAAAGACGAAGAAGAACAAGAAGCTGTAGTCATACAATAAAAGTATTATAAATTATTTAAAAAGAATAAATAAGTCCATATTCAGAATTGGTCTTTGAACCATTTGTAAATAATACAAACCCTAATCCCTTTCATGTTTTAAATAGTATTTGTAAGTTATATGAGAATGAAAGTTTATTCTATTTAATTTTTTTCTAATACAAATTCAATAAATACATATCTCACTGACTAAAGAACTCTGTATTTAAAGGAAAATTTAGGTTTAATCATTTTGCTACCAAATATATCAAAGAAAAAAGAAATTCCCATTCAAAAAATGAAAACTTTGACACCTGTGATTTTACAATATATACATACACACATATGTATATATATGTCCTGTTCAAGGTCAAGGCCCAACTACCAAGGTCAATGTGAACGTGTAAAGTCACCATCTTATAGGACAATTCTCGATCCTTAAACTACACTGCTACTGTACTTGGAACACGATGTTTCAGAGACCGCACGATTAAGGTCAAACAAATGGTGGCCTAAACCATTTCAAACGAATTTTACTTACTTAATATTTTTTGAATTATTTTTAAAAAATAATATATTATATTTCTTATATATATCTAAATTTAATATAAAATATTTCAAAATTTATATATATATATATATTTATTATATAATTTTTATTTTTATATCAATTATTGTTATATCAAATTAATCACTAGTTATAATCTTTTGTGGGCCTTCTTTGTATATACTTGCTTTGATTTTGATGATAGGTAGGCCTGTTGTAGTCAATTTAATTAAGTAAGGAAGTATTATAATTTTTAAAATAAAAATTATGTCATAAAATTAGAGTAGTGTTAAAATAAAATCTTCACACTACACACTAATAAAACTCTAACTATTTTGCACAAGAATTTCTCTCTTTCTTTTCTCTCACAATTTTTTCTCTAATCTTTCTTTCACTAATCTTTCTTTCACAAAATAATGGTATCTTACAAGCTTAGAGAATAACTCTATTTATAGAGCTCTAATTAGTGGATTACATCATGGCATACATCATCTTCCACTAATCTTAATTAGTGGTATCTCCACTAAATGGTGGACATCCATAAAAATCTTCTCTAATTATTCACATAAATCCATAATTAGTGGAGCCTCCACTAATTAATGGAGTTTCCAATAATTTTAAGATATTCATAACACTCCCCCTTGGATGTCCATCCATTACATAAAGAATATGTCTCGTTAAAACCTTACTAGATAAAAACTCAGTGGGAAAAAAATCTAGTGAAGGAAAAATAGTACACTATTATATATGTCTGTTTATTACTCCCCCTGATGAGATGATTCCTTTAAATCTTTAAACCGACGCATACCGATTTTATATCTCAACTTCTCAAATGTTGCAGTCGGTAAAGTTTTCGTGAAAATATCTGCGAGGTTGTCACATGACCGAATTTGTAGCACATCAATTTCACCTTTCTTCTGGAGTTTGGTGACCTATGTTGTGTCCGATCTCCTTTAATATATCCTCCTCGTAATTATGCTTATGCCAGCTGCATTATCTTCATAAAGAGGAGTTGGAATATCTCTGATATATGATAATCTACAACTTTCTCGTATATAATAAATCATGGATTTTAGCCATATACATTCTCGACTTACTTCATGAATGGCTATAATTTCAGCATGATTTGAAAAAGTAGCTGCTTGGAGATATCGAAGGACTTGTTTAATTCCATTCTAATGTCGTCATGTTGGTAAAGAACTAAATCTTGCTAATAAATTGACAACAAAGATAATATCAAGTCGTGTATTGTTAGTAAGATACATCAATGCACCAATTGTACTGAGATATGGTACTTCAGGACCAAGAAGTTCTTCAACATCTTCTTGAGGTAGGAAATGACCAGACGATCATTGGAATACTCAATGGATGTGCTTTGTCCATGTCAAATCTTTTTAGAACTTTTGCTGTATATGTTGAATAAATGTTCTACTTGCCAAATGTTCAATTTGTAAACCAAGGCAAAATGTAATTTTACGACCATCCTTGATGTCGAATAATCAATTGTTTCTTGAAGCTCTTCAAGAGTTCCAATAAGATTAAAATCATCAACATATATAGCTAATATCACAAATTTAGAACCAGATTTCTTAATAAAAACGCATGGACATACCTGGTCATTTTAAATTTCGCTTTCAATCAATATTCACTAAGATGATTGAACCACATGCGCCCAGATGGCTTCAGGCCATATAATGATTTCTGTAATTTGATGGAGTAATTTTCACGAGGATAATGTGTATATGCTTTTGGCATATGAAATCCTTTGGGGATTTTCATGTAAATATCATTTTCTAAATTTTCATACAAGTAAGTAGTGACAACATCTAATAGGCGCATATCTATCTTTTCATATACTGCCAAACTGATAAGATATCGGAGTGTAATAGTATCAACAACAGGAGAATAAGTTTCATCATAATCAATACCTGGTCTTTGTGAAAAACTTTGGGCTACTAATCGCGCTTTATATCGAACGATTTCATTCTTTTCATTGCGCTTTCGCACAAATATCCATTTGTAGCCAACAGATTTTACACCTTCTGGTGTTCGGACTGCAGGTCCGAAGACTTCACGTTTTGTCAGTGCATTTAACTCCGATTGAATCGCATCTTTCCATTGCAGTCAATCTTTTCTATGCCGACATTCATCAACTGATATTGGTTCATAATCATCATTATCTTGTATAATATCAAGAGATATTATATGCAAACATATGATCAATAATTGTTTCTATCCGATTCCAACTTCTATCGGAAGTAGTATAATGGATAAAAATTTCAGTGTTACTTTCATTTATGTTTGGTTCTTTGTCTGGTTCATTTATCATTCTTTGCTTTAATATGATCATCTGAATCATTAATCCTCTCTTCTTTTGAGGATTTTTATCTTTAGAACCAAGAGGTCGGCCATGCTTCTGGCATGCTTTTGGCTCAGCAGCTATATGTAAAATCTTTTGTTTTGCTGGAACTTCAATTAGAATAGGAGCATTTATATCTGGCATATGCGATTTTGTTACTCTTCTAGAGTCAACAAAAGCATCTGGCATTTGATTTGCAATGCTTTACAAATGAATTATCTTTTGAACTTCAAGTTCACACGCGCTTGTATGCGGATCAAGATAATTTAATGATGTTGTCCAATCACGATATTTCTTGTACTGTTTCTGTTCTCCCCCTAATTTAGGGAATAATGATTTCACAAGAGAATAAGAGAAAAAAAAAAGAAATATAAGAAAATGATAACAAGAGAATAATAATTACACAAGAGAATAAGAAAAGAAATATAAGAAAATGATGACAAGCAGGAAATGCCAAGAAAAATATCTCCTTTTTTTTTGTTTATTTTACTCTTCCCGATACTGACTGTTCCTTTTCCTCTCTTGTCTTTTCTTCTCCTCCTACTCTTCTTCTTCCTCATACATATGTGTGTGTGTGTATGTGTGTGTGTGTGTGTATCGATATATATTTCAGTCATCAGTCATTAGTAAACATAAAAAACAAAAACTACAAAGCAGATATGGAAGCTCGTAATTCATTTGAGACATGGTCAAATTTTGACTTAGTTTCTGCAGCAAAATTTGATGTATTTGCCTGTCCAAGGCAACCGCTTCCTCTTAATTCTAATGCAGAAGATTTTGATATGTTTTCCTTTCCAAACCAACCGGTTCCTCCTAATTTCAGGTGAGATACCTTTGAGGGCTTTCATTTTTTTTTTTTTTTTGGTGCTGGATAATGAAATTAAATTCTCTTTTGGTTTGTTTTTTTTTTTTATGTAAATTAGTGAACATACTGCTTTGAACCAATTTGATCCGCCCATGCAAGAGACTATTTTTTATACTGTTCCTCTTGATGCTATTCCTTTGAATGAGGATATGCTTGTGCATGATCCTTTCTACTCTCTAATGGATTTTGAACAAAGCCAGAATATGATTCCAGGTTATTATACATTTAAACATGGATTTTGAATGGTATTACCTTTACTGATATTATTTTCTTTTTCTAGGAGAAATAATGAGTGGTATTGCTAACGAAGTCGGAGTAAGTACTCATGAAATGCATAATATCGAAGTTCAAGATATTATTTCAGACGAAATTCCCATAGAGAATAAGAGGATTAAGAGGCAAAGAGAGAAGAAGGGCAATAACTCCCAAACACTGTCAAGAGAAACCATTTCGCAATACTTTTACCTGCCAATCAAGAGTGCGGCCAAAGAATTGAATATTGGCATAACCCGTCTTAAGAAAAGATGTAGGGAGTTAGGAATTCGTCGATGGCCTCACAGGAAGTTGATAAGTTTGGAGACCCTAATGCAGAATGTTCAGGTTCTCTCTCACACACACTTATACTTTGCAAGTATGAAATTATGAAAGATTTATAAGTAAATAACCGATGATATCACTTCGATTTACAAGAGATGCAAAATAAAGAAGAAGGAGGACATATGGCTGAGAAGAAGTTGAAAGAAGCCATTGAAATATTGGAATGTAAAAAGCAGTTGGTGGAAGAAAATCCTGATACGCAGTTGGAGGACCAAACACAAAAATGGAGACAAGCATGCTTCAAGGCCAAATATAATGAGAAATTTAAGTATAATAAACTTAAGGGGATCATAAAATCCCAAGACTCATTTCACAGTAATTTCACGGCTAATTTTGCTGCTAGTCTAAATGTTGGCTCAAAAGGGAAAGAAAAGGAGGAGGATGCCGAAAAAGAGGAGCTGAAGTCCATAATTACTAATTGTTTGTCTTCCTCTAATGTAAATATTGAAAAAGAACAATTACAAACATTCATCTTAAATTTGTCAGCTCAATTACAAAAGAGCAACTATAAGCATGTATCCTCAAGTTCATATGAACACTAGTGATATAAATAAAAGATGTGATGCTTATTATTAATGGAAATATCTTTTTCCCTTATTATCTTTTTTGTTCCCCTTCAAGTGGCCAATATTTCTTTGTGATAAGAGAAATATCGAGTGTGTCCATGACCATAACCACGGCCACGGCCACTGCCACAACTACAACTATAACGCTAGCTTCTACTAGAGCCAACAACATTCACTTCTAGGAGTACTGTTGAGCCAGTTGGTCTGGCTTCGTGATTTCTCAATAATAACCCATTATTTTTCTTTGCAATGAGGAGGGTAGTACACTACAAGAAAAATGCACTTTAGCGACGAAAATTAGCGACGGCTTTGTTACCGTTGCTAATTTGCGACGGAATATCGACAGCAAACAAAAATTTTTAATTTAAATTTATTTTTTAAAAATTTGTCAGAAGCCATAGCTAATCCCTCGCCAATTAGCGAGGGATTAACTAGTCCCTCGCTAATTAGCGAGTGATTAGCTACGGTAAATGAAATTAACACTAATACTAATTAATTGTTCAAATGTCGTAGCTAATCCCTCGCTAATTAGCAAGGGATTAGCTACGGCATACGTAATTAGAACTTACACTAAATTAATTGAAAATGCCGTAGCTAATCCTTCGCTAATTAGTGAGGGATTCGCTACGGTATCGTAATTAACACTAATACTAATCAATGCCGTAGCTAATCCCTCGCTAATTAGCGAGGGACAATAAGCTGTAGCTAATCCCTTGCTAATTAGCGAGGGATTAGCTATGGCTTAAGAATCCGTCGCTAATTCGTTGCTAATTTACAAAAAAAAAAAATACTATATAATTAATATAAAGAACAAAAAATCACAAGAATATCAATAGCCTAGTGGTGGAGCACGTGCTTCCCCACAACAAGAACGCGGGTTCGAGCCCCGTATCCGACATAATCTCAAAAAATTATCTGGCGGGTCGGTGGTCGGACCGAACCGGTTACGCCGGGTCTTGACTAATTAATTTTTTAAAAATAAAATTCATTGGCCGTCGAGCGACGGATTAGCGACGACCTTAATTGCAAATTTAATTATAAATATCATTACTTAATATCCGTCGCTATTAGCGACGGATTTTTGGTCCGTCGCTATTTGCGACGCCAATCTTAGCGAGGGTACAAATCCGTTGCTAATCCGTCGCTAAACTCAATTAGCGACGGATTAGCGAAGGATTTGACCGTCGCTAAATTGTTGTTTTATTGTAGTGGTAATTAAATCTGTGTATACTATTTTTCTCGATATTGTTGCTGTAGGACAATATTCGAGGCATGAAAGGTGGAGAATGTCTTATCCAATATATCTTCATCAGTAACTTTTTCTCCGCATAATTTTAACTGAGATGTAATTTTATACATCACGGAGCTATATTCATTCACGGTTTTTAAAATCTTACAACTTCAGGTGCAATCATTTATACCGTGCAGTTGGTAGTACGACCATCTTCAGGTGGTCAAATCTTTCTTTTTATCCACATGACATATGGATCTCTTTTTTTTTTTAGCATTTAGATGCATTTCTGTATGACATATAATTTTTTCCAGAACTATCAAATGTTACAAATTCGAGTTTAGCGAGGTTAGCCATAGAGATCAATAAATGCGTACCTGTCTTCTGGCTTAGATAACGGTAGAGACTCGTGCTGATAATGTGTTATAAAATTAAGGTAGTGTTAGAATAAAATCTTCACACTACACACTAATAAAACTCTAACTATTTTGCACAAGAATTTCTCTCTTTCTTTTCTCTTACAATTTTCTCTAATCTTTCTTTCACTAATCTTTCTTTCACAAAATAATGGTGTCTTACAAGCTTAGAGAATAACTCTATTTATAGAGCTCTAATTAGTAGATTACATCATGTCATACATCATCTTCCACTAATCTTAATTAGTGGTGTCTCCACTAAATGGTGGACATCCATAAAAATCTTCTCTAATTATTCACATAAATTCATAATTAGTGGAGCCTCCACCAATTAATGGAGTTTTCAATAATTTTTTATATTCATAACAAACCAAATGTTGTACCTGTTTTTGTAGTTTTGCTAGAATACCTTTTTTTTGCACTTCAATCAATCAAGGATGGCTTTAAACAGTTTTATATTTCAAGCTATATATGTATGTATGTATATAGTTTTTCTCGTTTTTTTTTCTCTGGTCAATAATTTTGGTGATTTGGACTGGGGCCACAATCCAAATGTATCTCAATTCTTCGCACCTCCATTATGCATTGCATATATGAAAGTTTTGGATTTGGGCGGCATAACCGTTTAGTCAAATTAAAAATTCTAATATAAATTTGGTTCTATTTGAATCGAATGCATTAAAAATTTATATTTTTATAATATAAATTATACAATATAATTTTTTAAAATATTTAATTTATTTAGACTCGATCTACGTAAAAAGTGTCCTGATCAAATTTGTGTAGTTATATGATGTTGATGATTAAATTTGTAGAAGATTTGACCGTCTAAAATAAATCATTAATGTTAAAAAAAATTTGTGTAGTTATTATTTATGTTTGGTGAGTGAATTATTAGAAGATTTGACTGTCCAAAATAAACCATTAACATTCAAAAAATTTTTAACACAACAAGGTTGTTTTGCAAGTGTATATAATATTATAACAATTATACATATAATTATAATTAAATATTGACAAAATATTTAGTGAAATTATACCGTTTTGAATGTATACATAATAATACTATAATGATTGTATTTGTAGTCATAATTATATTAAATGCTAGTAAAATTTTTAATGAGACAATTTGGTTTTAAAGAATGTAGTATAATAATATTATTAGATGTGTAATTTCAAACAAATATGAATAAATTTTGCTCCCGACCAATCCCAAAATTTTCTATCAAAATGATAATAAGGTAACAGAAGTGCCAATTATGTAAACAGGATTATAGTACTCTAGGGTTTTTGTTTTGCCTTTCTCACCAGACCATATTTCATAGAGCAAAATATATAATTCTTGGCAGTACGTATTTGTAAATTCTGATACCCACTCATGCACCTTGGAAAACACACAAAAGACTGCCAAAACCCACGCTCCCACACCAGCACACACAAACTCACTCTCTCTCTATTTGTTTGATTGTGTTTGTGTGTGAAGCGTTTATTTTAGTGAGAAAGCAGCAGAGAAGCCAACCCATCCTCTTGATCGTCGAGCTTACTGTAGTGGAATCAGTAGACAAGTCTAAAAACTCCCAAGAATCCTATATATAAATCTTAGACGAAAGACACATACCACCATAATAATCAACTAATCCAAAGTACTCTCGTGTTTCTCTTCAGTCTTTAATCTCACTCAGCAGTATCAGTACTACAGAACTTGCAACTGCATTCACCTTGATTTTCTGATATATCAAGAAAATGAAAATTTCAAAAATCCCAGTTGTTTTCCTTCTAGTTGTCATCTTCATTTCGGTCTTTCTTATAAATGAAATGGTGGCTGCTTCTGCAAAACCCATAGATGCAGTAAGCCTCTCTCTCTCTCTCTCTCTCTCTCTCGCTCTCTCTCTCTCTCTCTCTCTCTCTCTCTCTCTCTCTCTCTCTCTCTCTCACACACACACACACACACACACAGAGTCACATACACATTCAATGCAACTGATCAATTATGTGTGCAGGGAAAAGCTGATCACGAGTGTGAGCAGAGAAACAGTGATAGGTGCAGCAGCGAAGGGAAGAGTGGTGAATCAGAAGGAAGTGTTTTTGAGAATGAAGATTACATCTACACACAATCCCTTAATCCTTAGGTGATGATTTTTCCATGTAAATTTGCTCTCAGTTTTTGTTCCCCCTTCATTTTTGTAAGTCCAGAAAAAAAATTCAAAAGAATTGAGGGATATAAGTTTCATAACTTTATATTTTTTTTCTAATTCATTATGAGGTATTCATGTGTCTAATGGATACGGAGTTTCTTAAAACTAAGTCAATTAAATAATATTATAGTATTCAAGAAATTAGAAGGGATTTAATATCTTTCATTTTTAATTATGTTCTTACATTTAGGAATATAAGAGAAATTAAACTAAAGAGATTGTGCAGGGGTATATTTGTCAAATTTTTATATATAGTTCAGGTTATATTTTAACTATCGAAAATATAATAATGTCAAACAACTTTATAACTAAAATATGATTTATTTATGAACGGGGCTATTTAAGTAAAAGTCTATACAAATACTTTTTACAATCTACTGAGTCTCTTCTTTTTTATAAAGTATATTTTTTGCAATATCCATCAATTTGCAAGAATTCCGAAAAATGGTGCTGTTTTTCACTAGAATTCTGACAATAGAACGGCTGTAGCCGTTTTTTTATTTGTAATGAGGTCGCACAAATGTGACCTTCTAAAATGAGGTCGCATTTCCATAATGCAACCATACTGAGATGTTTTCTATTTGCACTGAAGAAATTTGAGGAAATTTGGATAATTAAAAGCTTATGGTTGCATTTGATGAATGCCTGTATGAATGCAACCTTCAACATATCAAACTCATTAATGCATCAAAAAAGTTGTGCATTTATTCAAGTCAGAATGCAACAAAACAATACATCCGACATCAGCTTAAACCATTCATAATGCAACAAAATAATATAACAATATTACAATAATAACAAAATAGTTATCTGACTTCCAAAATCAAAAGTACCGTAGAAAAACCATAGTCAAAATACAGTGAAATAGAATATGAAAGAATAGTTGAATTAACGAGCTAATCTCTTGAGACAGTAAAAGTACTGTTAGTACAATTTCTCCTAGCTAGTATGTCTACCCCTGTGACAGTTGTTGCATCATGGAAGAGAGTTGGGTGTGTGATAATCCATATCACAAGGTATCCTCGATGTTCACGGACAGTCAGAAAGTTCATTTCTCATCATTTCTTCCACAGGTGCAAGTGTAAAAGTTGAAGGATTTCAATATTATTCATCCGCCACAAGGAAAAACTAACCCTCATATGTCAACTCGTAATTTCTTCTAGTATAGAACTCCAAAACAAAGTCAATGAGATTCCAACCTCTGTGACGACATGTTACAAACCCATGCGAACATGGTATACCATATATACTTCACTTTTGGCAACTGCATGATCTCTTTCTCAAAATAACACTGTAAACATTTGGAACTTTATGCCCTTGTTGTATTGACGATTTGATCCTGAATATACCGACCTGTGCATTAAATTCAGTCATAACATGCTCTCTAGATTTTTTTCTCATAATAAGAATACTACTTCCACATTTCAAATGGTAAAATGTATCTTAAATTAGATGTATCATCTTTATGTTCATTAAAATACTTAACTAACTTCATATATGAAGTTTCAACTAAAACTTTTAGTGGGAGAGATCTTACTTTCTTGATCACACTATTCATACATTCAGATAAACTAGCAGTTATTGAACAATATCTATACCCTTCATTATATGACAAAGTCCATTTCTCCAAACCAATTTTCATTAACTAATTAAATGCATTTTCCTTTTGGATCCTGATTTCATCCAAATATGATTGACATATAGTCTTTTTACGCTCTAGATCAGCAGCATACATCAAATTTGTCAAATTAGTATCTTTAAACGTGGCATGAAAATTTTCCTTAATGTGCTTGAGGCAATATCGATGAACAGCCAACGGCTCTTGTCACTCATTCAGTTGGCGTACAACATTGATTATGCCTTTATGTTTATCTGAAATAAGACATATATGTCTTTTAGAAATGACATGTTAACGCAAGAGTTTTAAGAACCAACTCCGACCCCACGATGGCAAAAGCAAGTGGGAAGAGGTGACTATTTTCATCCCAAGTGGACGCCACCAACAATTTGCTTCTACAAAGTCCCCATAAATGCATGCCATCAATAAATACCACTAGACGACAATATTTGAACCCAACAATCGAAGGCTTAAATGTCTAAAAAATGAAACCAAAAGCTTTCACATCACCCACACTAGTCGAATGGTATCTCCACTTCACAATAGTCTTAGGATTGTAATCCTGCAGAGTAATCCACGTAGAGGGTCAATCGCCATATACAAGTTCCATAGCTACTTTTCGGGCTTCCCTTGCTTTCTTATAAGAACAACCTGTTCTCTATAATTTCTAAACTTCAACAATAACATCACTCACACGGCATTCAGGGTCAGTTAAAACCAAGTGTGTGACATTACGTGCCATAAACCGATGATCCATATTTCTATGCACATTGTTCACAATTGTAATAATGCATGTGTGTTCTTTGTTCAAAACTATTATTTGCCACTCTCCATAAGTCTTCTTATGTATAATACAAATATGCAAGGAGTAAGGATTGCCGGACATGCATGTTTACACTTGGCATACCAGCAGTCACCCTTACTCTCCAAAACCCTGAATTCCCGCCCAACTTGAATAGACCACTTTCTTACTGCATATATAGCCTTTTTGTTGTTCTTAAATCTCATGTGTAGATATAAATCAATGTCAGTGTCAGACCAACTTCTTGTGAAATCAATTGAGCGCCTGTTAAGTTATTCATTAGCATATACACCAGATCCTATGTTCTCAAATATTGAAAATCTTGCGGATTCTCATGTGATATTAGAAGGCCCTGCTATATCATTCCTATCAATTGGCAAAGGGGTGTTAGGTTCATGACTTGGACTGTTTGCTGGAACGTTGCCTTCTTCACCCTCATCTGTGTCACACAAATTCATTGGCCCTCGGAGCCCATGAAACTATCACCGTCAAATGTATGTACTATCGAATCAACATTTACTACACCAGTGACCATGTGTGACTGAGATGCTATACCATCCACAAAAGTGGTGGCATGATGACGGTTGTCTTCCTCTTCAAATGTACTAAATTTTGAACTTTGTGTAAGAACCAATAGATATTCGGGCTTGATCAAGTTACATCTAATTCCCAAACCTTCAGATGTGTGATGACCAACATCGACTGTCTCAATATTACTACTCGTTGAACTTATTTATTCAGTTCCTGTAATGTTTAAGGTTGCCATTGTATTTTCCATTGGCTGGTAAAATGCATGGGGATGCAAGTAGTTTAAGTTTTCCACTCTCATGTCCATAGGGAGCTGAGATAATGAATTATGTTGTTCATTTATCGATTGATCCAAACTCGTGACCTGATTAAGCATTGCCACGAATGAACCTGTTGGTGAGGATACCTCAGATAAATGATCCAGGCGTTGAGAAGTCACCTCAGAACAACTCACATGAAGTTGAATACTTTGTGACTTAAATTTATTTGGCAACATCCATAAAACTTTCATATCATCATCATCATCGCTTAACTCATTTGCAGCATATTGTTGATCAGATCTATAACGAAATATTAATGCCGAAGTGTAATCTTGATTGTCACGTTTCTCCCTCCCAAAATATCCCCGAACATTGTCAAGTAGTTCGGAGTAAGATATCCGACGTCGGATAATGCATATTTTTTTAATTGCCCTATCAAATCATTTTTTAATTGTCCTATCAAACCATATAGACCCTTGATAATCATGCTATATTTAAAAATCCCAAAAAAAATATAACACAGTAGGGGCCTCCAATGCATTCACAATAGCAATGTGGATACAATTTGAGATATATCCAAATATTATTGTTATCAGTAAATAAGAAATAAATAACAACAACAACAACAACAATAATAATAATAATAATAATAACAACAACAATATTCTCCATAATAATATGCATATCAAATTTCGGACAAAAATCCAACACAATAATAGCTGCATTACTAAATCTGTTGTAGGAGGGAAGAATGAAAATGAACATCAATAAATGAACATTGATTGGAAAATACTCAGAGTCAAATTGTGTGGTTTTGAGTTGAGGTTACCTTTACACTTAGATTTGCAAAATCAATAACCCCATTCCATATGCATAAGAAGATATTGCCCCTTGCACTGCCGCATTGCAATCCACACTATGAGATTTATTTGTATACGAAGATGCAAAACCTGTTTTGGGTTGGGGTATGTATACTGCGTGCATGTAATCCACGAAAGGCCCGAGATGGATATCTACATGCATGTGATCTATCATACTTATATAAAAAAAATTGAAATACTTAAAGTAAGAGAATATTTTCAATTAAGTAATTTAAATGGAATGTTTCCACATACTTGATTATATATATAATGAATGGTGTACTAATGCATATAAAATCATAAATATATCCAAGAAAACAATGTAATATCAATTAGTACGAAGACAACACAAGGTACTATTATATATCTCGCGGTTACTTTCTTTTTCTTGTAACCTTGAGAACCAATGAAACTTAATGCAAAAAAGCTTTTTTGATAAATGGGAACAAAATACAAATTGAATTCAAAATTTATTATTTGGTAGAAGCTTTAATTTGTATAGATTTTTCATGAATTTCCCTTTTGTCTTTTATACATGGCATACAACTCAAAAAAAGATAATGTACATTTAACTACCTGAATTACCAATCCAGTATTATATATATTAAAGACTTATAAACCAGTTTTATGTTTTTTCTATTTCTAAATTGAAAATACAAATATGTTTATATGGAAACTAATTAATATAGAGATGTGAATTTTTTTTAAAATTATTATTACATATATAAAATGCTTATAAACTTTTTTTTTTTCCTATTTCTAATTTGAAAGACAAATATGCCTATATGGAAACTAATCAATATAGGGATGTAACTTTTTTTAGGTAGGAATGGCTATATTGTAGCTATTTAATAGGAATACTTAAAAAAAATGCTAATTATTGAGATTTAATAGAAAGCAAGGCCACATAAAAAGTAAAAAATAGAAGATGTAATAAGTACTTCTTTGCACAATCTACATAAAACACAATTCACTTCCCAATTGAATATGTCAATTTGCACAATAGATCAACAAAATTTTAGCAAAAAAGATCACAAAAATCTAGCCACAATACTCAAGTATAATCCAATCGAAATTATACCCAAACTCCTCTAAATCACTTCCAACACTAATTGCAATTAATCTCAACTCTCGTAATAATTATAATGTAGCAAAATATACCAATTCATTGTAGAAAACAAAATGAGAGTTCTGCCACCAAATGTACAAAAAAATTTGAACTTTCTTCGTGTAATTTATTGGACATGTGACAAAGAAGGATTGACTCACACATCGTTGCCAATATTGCTTGAATTTGCCGAGGATTTGAAGCACCAAACTTTGTTACGAAATTACAAACTTAACTTTCAAAGAATCATGGAAGCCATGAGTTCTTGGTGAGAGAATGATAAATTTGAAGAGGAAAGATGGCAGGTAAGAAGTTTGGAGTAGAAAAATATAGAGGAGGGCCGTTGGGACGCGTGCTGCAGATTGAAGAATTAAAGAAGAAAAACGAATGCGATCTGTAGCGGGTTCGAAGGAATTTATCTTAGACAAATGTCGCATTTACAAATGCGACCTTAATTACTTAATTTTTTTAATATTTCAGAATTTTTATTATTCGATTCTGTACAGATCGCATCACGAAAATACGACCTCATTTTAGAAGATCACATTTTAGAAATGCGACCTCACTATAAACGGAAAAATGGTTACAACCGCCCTACTGTCAGAATTCCGATGAAAAATAACACCATTTTCCAAATTTTCCGATCAATTTGTAACCAAACTAATGGAAAAGGAAGTGATATCAAATACTTGCAACAACAACAACAACAACAACAACAACAATAATAATAATAAGCACTAGATGCATTTGCTTATTATTATTATTATTATTATTATTATTATTATTATTATTATTATTATTATTATTATTATTAAAAATCAATATATGCAATTACATTTTTTTTTTCATTTGAACATTTTGGAAAGGCAATACCACTATTAGTTTTCCAGCTCTCTAAAACAAAAGTCTTCTCAAGAAAAAGAAAAAGAAAAAACCAACATGATTTTTAAAATTCAAACCTATTTCTTAAAAGATAAAAAATAAGTGGCCTTCAAAACTAATACTTAACCACTGATTTCTAACTCAAATGCAATTAGTTATTTTACTTTAAATACAACTTATCTTAGATTTTCTTGAATAACTTCTTTTCCAAATGCATGTTGTTTCCTGCAAATTCACAGCCTTTTTTGCTGCTATGCCTCGTTGGCTTCTTATCACAGAGTCAACTGTATCATATGCACGAACCTTTCCTACAGAGAGAGAGAGAGAGAGAGAGAGAGAGAGTGATGTGAAGTCATTGAATAATATCAAAAGTGTGGCAACTCATGAAGAAAAAACTTTTTTTTTTTCTCTCAGCAGAAAGTCCAACCAACAACTGGTTGGCACGACATGAACATTAACCTATTCAACAAATCATTTCGGTAGTAAAATGTATCTTTGCCAATCTTCCGACATACTTCTAGAGTGGCGTGACCAACTTTGTTACTTCTATTGCATCTCTCACATAGAACAATATCATACACTGATAAAGTTTTGAATTAATAAGAATGCTATTGAATAAATTTTGAATTTCAATTTAAATTTATATAATGAATAAAAAATAATTTTATGTCACATTTGATTCGTAAAAATTAAGGAGTTGGTGGAAGGGAAAGAGAAGAGGTAATTTTATTTTTATTAGGGAAGTAAAAATTTACTTCTATCTTATTTGATTAAAATGAAATAAAAATAAATTTGTATTTTATCTAATTTAAATTACCTCCTAATACATCTTATTTTAAATACACTGAAAATAAAATAAATCATACATTTACTTCTAAATTCACATCTCCTTCTCTATTCATCTCTACTTTCACTCCAAGTAAACATAGTCTAACATTTTATGAATACAAAAAATTAACTATAACTTTCTCATTAATCTCGATTCAAATAAATTATAAAGACATTAAATTATAAAATGGCAACTAAAATGGAATAATATCATCGCTAACCAAGTCACTGCTATTTAGTTCGCAAAAAAACCCATTACGTGCATATATAAATATCAAGATGATTTTATATTGATTTGGCTGCATTTTCCGACGGAGCATGGATGAAGATGTCAAAGCTTCACAAATACTTGCGTAGATGAAGTACTTTTTAATTGGTTTGAGCACATGGACATCCAAGCTACAGCTCAATAAATTCAACCAAAGTTCGTGTTATCCAACAAGCAACCAAGTAAATAGGAGAAAGGTAGAAAGTACCTTACAAAATATTCTTGTATTCTTGAACACACAGGAGACAAAAACAAAACCATAATTTATCCTTTACTCCTTCCCCCCTTTTATTTTTATTTTTTTGGGGCCTGGGGGGGGGGGGGCGTGGGTTGTGTGTGGGAGCCGGGTGTAGAGAACAAGCATAGAGGCGCAACTAGCATAGCGACCTGCCTGGGGACACTGAAACTCCGATGTAAACCAAGGACAAACATCCTTCAAGATGGATGTATCATATTGATATTATTACAACTTGTAGATGTTCTTCCACATGTTTTACACCATAGGGCTAGAAATATCAGCTTACTAGGTTAATAAATTTACTCGATGAACGTATCTAAGGTGGCTGTAATAACTACAAGAACTAGAGAAAGAATTACAACTATTATACATCGGCACATCTATCTATAAATAAGGGCTGAATTTCAGTCCACCAATTAGCTGCAAGTCTGCTGTAACAACCCAATCCTCAGTGGCCTTCAGGAAGATTGCTGTTATGAAACTTCGAAACTCAACAAATTTGCTCTGGCTGTCCTAAAAAAGTTTGACACCAATGTATGCTCGTTCTCTTTTGCGAGAGCACAGTCGAGTCTCCAATATTATGATCATGATATATGCAACTCCACTAACAAAAATGTATTCCAGGAAGGAATCAAAACAATGTCCTCTTCCATGTTCAGATCTTGGCAGAAGTTGAATTTCATCCGGAACTATGTTTTGCATAGTACTCTTCAGTTTGGATCTGCAACATGGCACCACTAATGGAATTCATGAGAATGCTTCAAATAAGCTTAAATTAAATGTTAAGGGATCTCTGAAGCAGAGCAGATAAAACACTCAGAAACTTCACATATAATCCAAGTGATTTATAACATGCAATAAGAAGGTGTTCCAAGTAATTTTTGGCTGGAGAAGCCCCTCAAAAAGATCATTTCAACCAGTGTAGAATATATGTAAAAGTAGTTTGTATCCAAAAGCAGTGTAAGTTGATTTTTTTTCTTTTTCCTACCAGTTGGTTGGTTGAAACGAAGGAGTGCAACTAATATGCCTTTGAGCCTAAAGAAAAAATTTTATAGAACAACCGTCAGACCGGTTTTGCTATATAATACGGAATGTTAGACAGTTAAAATGTGTCATATTTAGAAACTAAAGGTAGCACAGATGTGTATATTAAAGTGGATGTGCAGATATATTAGAAAAGATAAAATAAGGAATGAGATCATTCGGAAAAAAGTGAAAATGGCATTCATTGAAGACAAGATGAGAGAAAACCGCTTGCAATAGTTTGGACATATACAGAGAAGACCGAATGATGCCGCTATTAGGAGAATTGAGAGATAGAGGCAAGATAGGTTGGATAGAGATAGAGGCAGGCCTAAGAAGATATAAATGGAGGTGATTAGGAGAGATATGTCTCTATTGGATTTGGAAGAGAATATGACAGTAGATAGAAAAAAATGGAATGAGAAGATTCATGTGGATAACCACACGTGGTCTTGTATTGGTTCATGTAACCGGCTCCAAATTACTTGGGACTAAATCTTAGTTTGTTATTGTTGTTGTTGACCTCTAATTTGTCAATCCAATGAAGTAACCCTTGCAGGTTAGACAATGACCCATGTTAGTTATAATCTTGTAAAAAAACTGTATTTAGACAGATCTTCAATGTCTTTTTGATGAAAAAGTTAAGCTTGCACTCATTTGAAAAGGAAAAATTTAGTAAGAATTCACATTCACATACACAAGGCATTTTTCTCACTTCAAATACGTAAAGGTCCTAATTAGATAAGAAAAATGTCACTCACCTTCTATCTAGGCAGTCCCAGTGACGAACCTCTCCCTTTGATCTAGTTTCTTAACCTTTATGATACCAAAAAGAACTTGGAAGCCAAAGAATGCAAAGAAGAGATATGTCATCATAGCAGGTGTCTGAAAAAGGAAATAATGTTCACGTAAATCCTAAATACATACAGAACACAAAAAATTGGTTAAGTTAATATAACAGAAGATACAGCACATACTCGAAAGGAATTTAGATACAGAATTGTTGCAAGGTTTACTAAGCTTCCAGCTGCAACAGCCTGTTGATTTGTTTCCATGCAAAGAAAATATTCAAAAGACAAGATACAAGTAACCATGAATTAAAAATGACTAGTATAATAAACCTGATGAAGTTAGAAAATCTTGCAGTAATGAAATGACAAAAAACTACGATTTCTCTACATTATAGACATTTGAGATTCCAAGTATCAGTCAGCTGCAATGGAGCATGTGTTGTTAATAGCTAAGACTATTTGCATTCTTGCACATATACTAGAATCAGAAATTTGAAAGCAATGAAGATTTTAAAGATCCAAATCAAAGTAATGACACTAAGGAGAAATATCCACTCACTCTTGGATGACTAGCATACATCTCCAAATAAAGCAAGTAATTGGATTCTAACCTACTTGTTGCTAAGCACAGAACCAGTTATTTTCAATTACCAACTACATTTGGATTCATAACAGAAAAACTAGCTTGGGCAACTTGCAAGCAGTAATTTATTTGAAACCAAATAATAACAATCACTTAAAAAAATAAGAATAAAAATAAACTATCAAGACTTTCTATAAAGACAAAATAAAAATAAACCATCATGACTTTCTACACTGGATAGGGTCTTCCACCATGTGGGTTAAACCAAATAAACATTTGTGATCATTTATGACTCAAAGATCTCTCATGATATATAAAAGAATGTGAGAACTCCTCTTCACATTCGAAAGTTCAAATTACCAATTCCCAATGAAAAATGCTTGAATTATTAACAAAGTAGAGAGTATTTCCTCATACGATAGCATATTTTCTAATATTTGGCATTACCTCGATTTTACCTTCCAGAAGAAATCATAAGCTCTTCCAACATCCACATTATCTTATTATGAATAATTTGTTAAAAATGTAAACAAGATGGTATGGGAGAATTCATGCTCTACTTCTTGTGTATCGTCGCTATCAGAAATTCTGTATTTGTAGTATCAATTCTTTTCCATAAAATTATTATGAATGCAATGAAAATCTTCCACTAAAAGAAGCAAAGAGCTTAATAATACAATAATTCTAACCATTGGGTGCTCCCCTTCTAATATACTACACACAAGTCAAATGGTTAATGAATCTTTACCTGTGACAGCAAATATGCAAATTAAAAGAATTCTACCCAGTTACAAGGTTTCTTGTTCAAAGAATGTGACAAGTCATTGTTAAGAGGAGCATAGTGTATTACATTTTAAACACTTTACCATGCCCCCTCTGTGGATTGGACACTTTCTAGTAGGCCCAGCCCAGGATGTAGGCACAAAGCTTCTACAAACCATACAAGACTTGAAAAGAATACTCTGGTTATAATGCCATGTTTAGTGACAACCTCGCAAAGTAATCCGAGTCCAATTTTAAGCATTCTATATAATTATCAGTCCTATACAATTAAGAAATATTTTACAGGTATTTTTAGATTTCCCCTTAGCATGAATACTTAAAACTAAATGAGGAAAAGTACTCTTGAAAAGTGTATCTTTCAAAAAGGGATGCAATAGAATCAACTGCTGATTCTTTAAATATTTCCATTTTATCTTATATTTATATAATAGAAGTGCTGATTTATTGAAACATGTAACTCACACTTCCTATTGTCTTTTGAACAGCTGCAACTCGTTGGAAAGCCCTCTCAGATTCCAAAGCTCGGACACGAAGCTTCAAATCACCTTGCTCCTACAAAGCAGAAATAATATGGACGAATAGATATCATGGTCCAAAGAAAACCACCAAGAAACCTTAGAGAACACATTGATTTCTACCAGTCTCTGAATTATTTCAGCCAGCTTTTCAACCCTATCAGCCTGCCTAAATAAGTTGTAAAAGGCCCGGGCTTGTCTATCCCATCTCTTCCTGAAGTCCTGAACACACATCAGAAAAGGAGTCAAGGTCTTGTTAGGCAAAAACCAGAGACACATATCTCAACAATTTAATTAAATATGAAATTTCACCTTCAAGACAACTTCGACACCAGCCTCACGGAATCTTAGCAGTTCCAGAGCATATCTGCAGAAGATGTCATGGAACCAAAATATGGTTAGCTGCTGAAAATTATCTTCTCATTGAACTTTATGTGAAAGCAATATCATATTGAGCTCACGGTTTGGCAATCTCAGTGATATCAAATCGAGGATCTAGACCTTTCCCTATGCCATCCAAAACTTAGAAAAGGAAAAAAACAAAATTAATAAGTGAAGAGAAATTTTAAGTTAAGTGTGAAAATGGGACAGATAGCTGTTAATAGAACAAAATGGAAATAGCATACCTGAAAATGCCCTAACCACAAAAGTAAATGTAGCAGGGAATCTGAATGGTTGGTCTGCTGCAATGGCTAATAAGTCTTCCCCTGCAGTGAGAAGGCGCAGTTATTTCGACAACAAATAAGCTGCTTAACTGCACGATACAATCATTTTTACCAATTGCAACAGATCAAGTAATAGTACTCCAGAGAACTAAATATGAAGAAAAAATTTATCAGCGAATATAAGTAAGAATGAAAAATCCAGCATCATAATTAAAAATGAAGACTTAAAGGGAGATTATAAATTGGGCGGTGAACTGAAAACAAATAACCTATAACCCTTGAAATTGCCAAAGCTAGACAAGCTTCTGATTTAAAAGTTTCTTCATGTCTAGTTTATTCTGTTCCTAAACCAATTCAAATTAACTAAGAAACCTAGTCTGACTCAGACTTTGTTTTTCCTCTTTTCCTCAATAAACAATAAAACTCTGCCTGTTGAAAGATTTTGAGAGCCAAAGAAATATGAAAGGAGCTTCCAGATACTAATTGCATCTTTGTTAGACAACTTTCCCTTATTGCCCTCCTTTTCTTATTGTTCATTTGTCCCACCCCCACAAACCCCATTGTAATCCATGCCAAAGCGCAGATATAAACGTCACCTTAGAGATGAGTATAAACATTAAATTACCAATTGCAGCTAGACGTTGCTTCTTCTTCTCTATCTTTTCCTCTTTAGTCAATGGTTTTTTAAATCCAAGTTCTGCTGTTGCCATCTCTCTCTCTGTTCTCTGTGCTGCCAGGCGCTCTTCAAAGCTTCAAAATATTCTAGATTTAGTGCTTGTACAAACTAAAAAATTAAAATAAGAAATACGAACTACAAAATAAATGCGAGAAGCTTCAATATATGTTCTCTGTTCATTTGAGCCAATTTCTGCTTTGACAACATAAATACAAGCAAGATAACTTTCCACAAGGTGTCAAAACAGTTTTTCTTTGTAACTAATCGAGGAAAATTTCAACCAAGGGTGAACCTGCTAAGGAAAAATTGTGCAGTCCGTCTCACGGCAGTCATGTCTCCAGTAGGGACAAGAACACCCATTTGAACCATTGCTTGAAGGACCTGTATAGAAAACACGCCTTTCTCCAGTTAACACTAATGCATTCCATTAATATGTTCAGCCACAGCATTACCTGTTTGTAACTGAAACTTTTGACTGATCAGGTAAGACAGCAAAAGATAAACAGGGAAACAATTACCTTCTCTGCATCCTTCTCATAAACTCCATAAAATACTTCGAGCAAACCTTCTCTAATATTCTGGCTTATACTGCCAAGCACCAAGGTTAAGTATACAGTTGAAACTCCATATTTGCAAGAGAAAATGTTCATCAGCACAGTCACAAGTGCAGAACTTAAAATATACCTTCCCATCATACCAAAGTCGTAAAAAATTAACCTTCCACCATTAACATCATCCACAGCAATATTCCCAGGATGCTGCAAAGTGAAGGTTGATATTGTTACACATGGTCTAGGATTAACATGAACCCCATATAAATCCCTAAATCAGTAACAATTGGAGCTGCATAAAAATGCAGCACCAACGAGTACCAGTAATTTGGTCGCTCTTCTAAAGAGACTTTCAAGAGCTGCTAGTCCATTTTGAGAAAGTATAAGTTTAGTTCTAGTTCGAATGGATGTTCCAAGGGAATCAGCCCTTTCCAGCTAAGCCAGCTAAGTAATGAAGCCAAATATCCATTACTTACCTAATTCTTTTTGACAAACCAATATTACCCTCATAACTAAGGTGAATGCCATACCTTGCATATGGATATATTATTGTCAAAAAATGTTGGCAATTCTAACAAACATATTCACCAAAACCTAATTGTTCCTGGAAAGCTCATTCTATAATCTATTTTGGCAAGTCTAACCTCATAATGGACTTCGATCCTAGAGAATTTATACCAAATGCAAGCAGAAGGAATTGTACATAAGAGACTGAATTTTTTATGTTAATTCACAGAAAATAATCTAGCAATGGTTGGCTAAACAAACAATTCCGTCATAAGTATCATTTCAGTTTGATGGTCAAGATTCCCTAATTCTGCAAAAAAACCTACTATCTGTCCCCAGAAGAGGAAAAAACCTACAGTCAGGTGCTATGTTTCATCCTTCTGTTATCCTTTTAGGGCATGTGACATTGAACAAATTGTTTGTGCTCCTAACAAGTTGCCCTTGTTTCTTAAAGCTCGAAAAACAGAAACCGGTACAAATTATTCTTTGCAACTACCCAAAAAATGTTTGTGAGATAACTGAGCTAAAGAAGCAGTTGAGAAGAACAACATAATTGTCCATTTTGTTTTGCATTCAGCGTAACTTGATTAAAGTAGAAAATCCTTCCGGTTACATTCAAGCTAGTGCTTAAACGATAGTAGAGAGAAAGATAAAGGAAAGGTTGTCCTTCTGCACATGATTGAATGAAGTGGAGCTACAGCTCACCACAAAAAGATGATAGATCTACCAAATTTTGTATACCCAAGCCAATGATTTCCCTCATTCAAGTTGAAACAGACATCTTTTCTTGTGATTAGTGAAACCACAATACTTGTTAAGGAAAGAGAGCAAATAGATCGAATTAAATACAGCAAGCATTATATGAGAGAAATTTTACACTTTTTGCTACCCATGGAACTAGTTACCTAACTTTTCTTAAATTAAATGATAGCATAATGCTTCATATCCACATAGACTCAATCCATCTATCGTGAAATAAGGTTTTGTGTCAGACATTTTGTCAAAGTTTTTTGAGCATTAATCTTTTACTAATCATCTATACAATGCATTTAAAAGCTGAATGGACAAGGTTTCCATCATCTGGGAAGTTTGTTGGGCTTGATTGTTTCAAGACCCTGCCTGGTACAAGATTCCAGTAGGTTTCTTCAACACCTAATACAGACTCTAAATTGTAAGTCAGAGCACAATCATTAGGTATCTAATCCCACATCTATAATATCTTAACTTCATGATTAATTAGATATTTAAATGGTTTTGTTCACCAACTTGGGTGGGCAGATGTTACTACTGGCTGATCTAGCATACTTACTCAAAAGCAGCTATTAAATAGTTCAAAAGACAATGCAGGAAAAGCTTTAGAATGCATCCCATTCCCCCTTCCATCTAATGAAAAAGCTTACCAAAAAATAATTATCTGTGTGGATCTTTCATACCATCTACAAAGAAAATGTCAAAAAAAAAAAAAAACTTACAGGGTCAGCATGGAAAAATCCATGAGACAGAATCTGCTCAAGGTAAGATTCAACAGCATATCTTCCCAACCTAATAAGCATAGAACCAGCATCCATTCATGTAAATGAATTTATGTCTAATAAAGGGTAAAAGAGCTTCAGACCGCGTTTAAGTTCACACAAACTGGTGAATACCTTTTGCGATCAACACCCAGTTGATCCAAAGCTTGTATCCTATTGATTTTTATCCCAGGAACATATTCCATCGTCAGAATCTGCAAATTAGAAAAATCTATTCATATAAAAGCGATTAAACAAAAAACCTAACATTGATTAATTAAACGATCATGATTCCTGCAAGTTTAAACCTGTGGAGTGGTGTATTCCCAATATATTGTGGGAACTTTTACATAATCCATATCTTTGAAATTAGCTGCAAATAGCTCTGCGTTGGCAGCTTCTTTTGTATAATCAATCTCCTGAGAATTGGCAATTTAACCAACTGTTTAATTACTGAACAGAACTCTGAATATTTTGAAGGAACGAAAAGAAACAGAAGAACAGCAGTGATTGAATAGATTTACAGCTCTCCAAAAGTTAAAACCTGGAAAACTAATTGCACTGCAGAGTATTGAGAAAAGTTTGGAGCTTGGAGCAATCAAACAAATCTCCTGTCACCACTGATACACTAAACTTGTTTCAAGTATATAGTGAATGTCTATCTGCCTATGTTTGTGATGGCATACTATTCTTGCAAAACTGTAAGGATGCCTTTTGTTCTGGGTTTTCGGGTCCATTACAATGTATAGTGCTTACCATGAAACAGTCCAACGGAAATAGAACCACAATAAAGATAAATGAGAAGATATGACAGCAAGCTCCTTATTAAGCACAAAATAGATTGCACTGAAGTTAGCATGATTGTACTCCAAGGGATTCAGCAAGAAGTTTTAGATCAATCTTTCTAACTGATACACCAGGAGATCATGTATTCAATACTTCATTACGCATGTATCAGTTACTCCTGCTACTCCTATTTATCCCTGAACACTTAACAGTGACACCACTAGACTTCCTCTAGCAAATGTTTACCTCCTCTTTTGTACACAATTTCAATTCCATTGACATTTGTTTCCTCACCAAACTGGGCCTCCCAACACTCTATGAACACCCCCCCCCCCCCCCAACACACACACAAAAAAAAAAGCATCAAAGGTAGTCCATCAAACAACATGCCAGTCCACTGGGCCTTTTTACGTGCTCAAATCTGTTAGATGAGCCCTTTTCATAAGAGAATTGTAAGTCTTTTCTCTTCCTTTGTTTTATGCTTTTCTATAAAACCATAATCTTGGCAAAGGTATACAAAGCAATCAAGGTTGATTACCTGATACAAAACATTAGCACATTCATCATAGATGGCAACCCAATCCCTTTTTGCACCATCAGACTTAGGGTCAATCTTTTGGAGATATTCTGCTATCACCTGTAGCCACCAAGTGAACAACGAATGATTGTCACATTATAGTAACCAGCCAAATTTATAACCAATATAGGAAGCGTTTCTTTGACCAGTAACATTGTTTACTGCAAGACTAATTGCAAATGTTGTTCTAGTGGCTGTAGATGATTGTAAGAACTAAAAATATCTAGAAAGGAGGATTAGTAAGATATGTCTTGCAAAGTTGTCAATAAATAAATTTTTGCACCCAGAGTGTAAGATCAGCTTCCTCCCATTAAAACGACAAAAGAGTGAATTTTGAATAAGAAAAGTCTTCATTTTTTGGTACCAACCCTTAGATTTTTAAGATCAATATCAAACAAAGGCTTGAGCCCGGGTCTCTGTACTTTAACAACAACCTCCTGTCCTTTCAATTTTGCACGATGGACTTGACCTGTATAGAAGAGGTCATTACTTTGAGTTACAATGTATTTCAGGACACACTATGTGCTTAGACAATCTTCATGTACCACATTGCATTCAAATCAGGAAAAGATTACCAAGACTTGCTGCAGCAATAGGCTCTTGGTCGAATCGGTCAAATATATCATCCACAGGAGCTCCAAGTTCTTCTTCTACAATGGCTACAGCAGTTTCTGATGGAAAAGGAGGAACTTGATCCTGCAACAAGCCGAAAACAAGAAATAACTTCATAAGACTGACACTGACTACTTAACTAAATACAAACCTAAATATCTGCTTTGTATGAGTGGAGGGAACTTTTCCATCAATTTCATCATATAAGAAGTAGCTAGCAACAGAGAATAAGAACAAGATAACAACATAGACTGACGAAAGGTAACAACTTAATTTAGTGACTTAATTGTTTACGTATATCAAAAAGTCTTTTACTAGTATTTATTTATCCAAGATTCTTAAACCTCAGCAGTGGCATAAATAACAGTTAAATAAGTCGGCCCATATATTTGTCTCAGAAGAAGAAGGATATTCATTTCCATTGATGACTCAACGTACTAACAGCTACTCTCAAAACTGAATAGAGATAATATTTTTGTAAGTTCCGGAGGCAGGTGAAGTTTACGTTAGCATAAGTAGTCAGACATAAGAAAGTAGTCGATGACATTTATTCTCTAATAACATCTAGCATGGTTCTTTAAACAACAATAAAATCTCCTCTACTTTCGTTTTCCTCTAATAACCACCCCTCGTAAATTGTCATTGTTGCCATGCTATAAATGAAATACAGAAGAGGTTTCCTTCTTCGGCAACCTCTCCACATCAACATGCCAAAAAGCAGATAACCTAAAAAACCAAAGCAAAGAATTACGCATATAACAATCTACAGCTAGATATGTTGAGGCATGATTACAAATTTCAAAGAATTAAATAAGCTATAAACTTTAAGACTGAAAAAGGAATAAGATGAAGAAACAGCAGGATACCAGTATTAAAGACACACAAAATGAACAAAACTAGAAAAACAGCAGACAGGTAGAAGACATATTTGGTGTAATACCATATATATCGAGATTTGCACTTGTATGACTAAACTGTATCAGTCCAAAGTAACAGATATATTAAAAACTTGCAAAGCATACAGTTAACATTGAAAATATTTTTAACCTATTCCCTGACGGAGAGCGGAGCGGCATAATACAAGACAGATTATAATATACAGGCAAAAATTGATGCCAAGAAACAAGAATATCTTTGAAAAGGACATCTAACCTGGAGCTCTGACAATTGATCAACATATTCTTGAGCAAGAATGTCGACCCTTGTGGAGAACTGCTGGCCAATTTTGATGAAAGTGGGCCCTAATCTCAAGATACTTTCCTTCAACCACTTGGCAAGGACTTTTCGCCTTTGAGCTTTCTTTTCCTCTGTCATTCCACCTGCATGCATAAATCCTTTAAGCTAATTAAAGAAATAAAGTCATAACTATAAACACATTAAAAGCAAATAAAAAGAAGAATTGCTAACTAATTTGGGGAACAAACCTCGATAGGAGAATTTCTGGTTGTTTAGCCAAGCCTTAAATACAAAAGTAAGAACAAAACCCCATATTTCCAAAGTTCTTTGAATTGTTGAATATGTTTTGAATCTGCTCCAACGGCCACCAGGAGAGATAGAAACCTATAAAAACCATATAAAGTATTAAAACTTCGCTGAAAATGCTAAAACAAGATAAGAAAGTGTAAATAAATACGCCAAATTTTACATAAACAAGCTAAAACAAAATTTCAAACAACCTGCAATCACTATCAATATTGGTAACAGAAATCATCTTCAAGAAAATGAGAAAAAAAGGAAAAAAATAAAGAACTAAAGAATCTTGATCCTTTCCGTACATATTTCTCATTAAATTCCATTATCCAACCATAACTGATTCTTTTGAACATCCGTTGTCTAAATAGAATATGTCATGAAACCTTTGCAATACTAGTCTTGTCGGACATCAAGCAACATTATGATTTCAATGAGGTATTTTTCAACTTATACCCAAAAATAAATAAATAAATCATCATCTTTGTCAAACATGTAACAGCCCAAAACCATCAATACTAAAAAACTTGGCTGCAAAATATTCTTATATTCTGGCATCCTTGTGGTTCCTAACCTCTTGAGACATTGTAACAGGACAATTAACAAAGGGAGAGAAAAAGAATACTAATCTTATGATGAGAGCCAGACATCATTTGCAGAAAAAAATATATATATATCATAATAAACCAGAAATTCCTCCAATTAATTTTCTACTCTGTATTTTTCATGTTAATCACCAATTCATTGTGCACCTTCACCCTTTCTGCATAACTGCAAAAAACAGATGACCTGTGAATAGTTTCATGGGAAGTATCAGTCAACAAACCAAACTTGTTTCTTGCTTTTTTTTTTTAAAATGCTTTTCTCTTTTTAATCAAGAAACAAATTTCACCAACTACTGCCCCTACCAGTTATTCAATTTAAGAAAAACAAACCCTTTTCCTAAAACTACAAAGATATCAGATTCAACTAATGGGTCTAAAATTATCCCTAACCAATACGTTTTTCTTCATCTTTTCTACTACCACTATCTACAATCCATTGGGAAATTCATTAGCTTCCACCACCTTAACATCGGTAACACTCACACTAGTTGTACGCAGACTTAACTCTAAAAGCAGAGAAGTATCTTGGCAAAGCCATCCAAGTCATAATGGCACCATAGCATTAACAACCTTTGCGGCTTTGCCAATCTAGCAATTACAAAGGCATAAATTCAATAACTTGCGAACACAATCCAATTCCAATAACTATCGAACTGAATATCACCCAGCAACAACACATTAAACAAACACAAAATCCACCAAAACGAGTCCCACAAAAATCAATCCATACAGAAACTTATTACAGGTACCTCAACTTGATCAACACCACTTCGTTTGAACCACGCCTCCTCTTGCCCAATCTCCTCTATACTCTTCTTCACCTTCTGCTCCTCCACCTTCACCTCAACCGCCTCGTCAATGCTATTCACCATTCCTCCACTCCCATTTCCATTCACATACTTCGCCAAACTCCCATTAACATTCTCACCCTCCTTCTCGCTCTCAGCCACGGCAACACTACCCTCCTTATACTCCTCAACAATTGTACCATTCAAACCGTAACTTCCATTGGAGCTTCCGCTCAAACTACCATTGGACTGAGTTATATACTCATTCTCTTTATCATGCACCAAAACTGTCGCCTCATCTCTATTTGCAGCTACAGTTCTCGGACTCCGAAGAATTATACGATATTTCTGCTCAAAATTCAGTCTTTTATAGAGCAAAAATCGAAGCCTCCTATTCGACTTTTTTGGTGACAAAAAATTCAGCTCAGGCAACTTTGAAGTAGACAAAGCAGCTAAAATTGTAGCCATTTGAACTCAAAATTTACAGAAGTTCAAACTCAATCAAAACCTAATTCATCGTGCGTAGCAACAAACGAGAGACTTCGTTTTGGTTTGCGGTGGCTGGGGGGTGGGGGGGGTGAGAGTGAAGACAGAGTACGGTTTGGTAATGGGAAAAGAGGAACTGTGAGTGTAATAGTGGCGGAGGAAAAATGGCGAGGGGGGTGGTTTTTGATTAAATGAAATAGTGGGGAGAAAGAGACAAAAAGAGAGACGGCGTGGTTGAAAGGGTGACACGTGGCAGACAGAGATGAGAATACTGGGATTTCAGGGGATTTGATTGGTTGACACAGCTTAAGGGATTGTCTAAAGCCTGTCCACAAAGTTGGGTTTCAAATTCTCACAAACCCCTTTTCTTTTCTTCTTTTCTTCGTTTTTTTTAAACTTTCAATTCATTTGTATATTTGTCCTGTTGAAAAAATCTATTATAACTACCAACATATGAATTTTGGGTAGCTCGTGTAAATTGCTTATGAAATTTTACTTTTTTTTTTTAGGAAGATTTATTTGAGACACTATTTAATTATTTTATACTCATGAAATTCAATTTGATTTTAAAATTTTTATTTTTTAAAGAATACTTCTAAACTAACTAGCAACTCAAATTTTGAAATTAAAATTTTGAGTTAAGATGAAGGGAAGGAGAATGTTGATCGAATATAAAGCCTCTCATCTACTAAAAAAATATTTTTATTAATTAAATTATTGCTTTGCATTTTGCATCAAAATCATATTTAAAATATATTTTTAAATTAGTGATTGTTTTTATAGTCAAATAAATATTTCAAAATTATAATAGTTACTTTAGAAAATTTTGATTTGTTAGTATTCTAGGAGATATGTAAAATTATAAATCAGACTGTATGTACCAATAACATAGAAAATAAAGAGAATAGTTGAAATTTTGAGTTTTGATTTTTTTTTTTTTTTTGGAAATTACTTCTTTAATGCTTTTTCTTTTCATTTCTCTCCAAACTTACAAGTGAAAAAAGTAATGCATTTCTTTTCTTTGCTTCAACTCTCAAATAACATTATATATAAATTACCTCATCTTCTTTTCTTTTATCTTCTTTCATAATTCAATATTTCTTTTCTTATTCTCCGCAAACTAGCCCTTAGTGAATTTTATAATTAGGGGAAGAAAGAAAGGTGAAAGCAATTTGAATTGTAAATGAAGTGAAAGTTTATAAAGTTCATTCGTGTTCGAATAAGACTCGTTTGATTAATCTTCAATTGGAATTCTAACAAAATATTTGGTTAGATTAATAAATGAATGAACTCGAATATATTTATGAATATATTATATATTTTTAAAAATAATTATATTATCTATATTATATTTATTATATTTTATAATATTAAGATTTATTCTTATACTTATTTATATTTTATAAGATTAGGGTTATAGCCTCACATCTCTGTCTTCTTAAATATAGTTTTTTTTTAATTTTTTAAAAATAATTTTTTAATTATGTGATGGTATTTTATAACTATTAATTAATTTTAATATTTTATAATTTTGTTTTATGTAATTGGGTAGTGTTTAATATATTTGAATTTTATTTTGTTTTTATTACTATAATGTATTGAAAATGTTTGGATTTGATTTTTTATGAATTTTTTGAATTATTATTTTTATAAATTTTAGAATAAAAATATAAAAATAAACAAAGTCAAATAATACGAACGTGAATATTAATCGAGTTCTATAAACTCGAACTCAAACGAAATTAAGTATTATTAAATGAACTTGAATTCGATTAATAAATGAATGAATTTGAACACTATTCGATTCTAATCGAATTCAAACTCAATTTTGAAAATATAATATTAATTTCATTCGTGGTCAATTGCAACTCTATAGATGCTGGAATAGACTATCTTATTGCAGTATATACAAGATTAGGATGAGTTATAGGAAACAGATGGATTTGACAAATCAGACCAGATTTAAGGGTCCAAAAATTTTTAAAATATTAAATTTTAGTTACAAAAATTAAAATGTTATATAAAAATCTTTCTAAATTTTACATTTTAAAAAAAAAATTAAAAACTTATAATATTATCCTACAATATGTTCTTTCATGCAATTTATCCCATAACTCAAGATTTATGGTTTTGTCTTCTTAACAAATGTGTCTAGTATTTTAAGAAAGAAATGATTTTTTTGAAGCAAAAGAAAGAGTTTTTGGATAATTAATGTGAATGATCCATATAGATATTTAGTCATTATAATTTAAACAAGAACACGAATAGAAAAACTTGAATCGTGAGCATTGCACGTTTTCTTATTTCTTAGATAGTTAATTTTGTAAAGATGCGTGTTATTATGCATCACGATTTAAGTTTACTATTCAACATAAATTGTTTTGGTAAGGCAAGTAATTTAACTATGATTTTGTTCATATTCTTAGGCATGGAATCATAAAAATTGAACATACATATACAAATTATGATTTATATTGAAAATTATAAATTATAAATTTTAAAGCATAAGATCAAAGATATAGAAGAAAAGTTCGGTTCCAGATCCTTTAATACATTCTTTGCAACACTCTCTAGTACACTACGAAAAACGTAACATGTGTCTACTGATTTAATAGATATTTACTTAATTCTTATCTAATACTTGGTGAATATCTAATATGCGTATCTACTGATTTGTAGAATTAGGTAAATATCTATTAAATCAGTAGATACGTGCTATATTTTTAATGGTAGATTAGAGAATGTTGCAGGAAATGTATTAGAAAATCCGAAGCCGAAAAGTTCTATTACTATTGTTGCCTTACGAAAAAGAGAGCCGACGTAACTGTCAATCGACTGCTTTTCCGATAAATATAAATAGTCTGATGGAGAGATAAATGGATGAGTCAGACATTTTAAAAGACGTGAATTCCTTGAACTTACTCTAGAAATGGTTCAAGAAAGCAAAAATATTGCATGCGAAAGCAAAGTAGAACTGAATACAGTGTGTTTCAATTAAAACGATGAATGAATACAAAGCACTGGAATTAGTAATCAAAGCAATATAAAACGGAAAGCTTGTAATCAAAGGAGTAAGGAAAACTGTAAAGAAAATGTAAACAAAGTTGTAAACAAAGCGATAAAAAAAACTGTAAAGAAAAACGGTAAAACAAATGCAGAAAAATGGAATTGAAAATTGAAAAATTTTGGTAATTTGGTTTGAGACGATTGTCGTTAGGTCCTTCCATCTGGGATCCCTACTTGTTTTATACTTGTTATGGCATGGTTTCTGACTTTCTGAATGTGGAGAGAATCCCGCTTCGTGGTCCGTCCTTGGCGGTTGAGAACGGTAGTGTTTTGCCGATCATGTCGCGATGTGGGAGTGACGGTTCATTGGCTCTTGGTTCCGATGTTGACCGGGTACAACAGCTGAAGATTTTTCTTAACGTCATCATCTGTTTGGCAGAATTCATATCGGCTTGGGTTGAAAATTACCGTTGCAACGGATCGGCTAAAAATGATATCAACACATGCCCCCTCGAGTCCCATTACTTGATGGCGCGAACAGGTAAAGTAACGGGAATCGTACCTCTTTAATTTGTAGCCATTCTTTTTCTGACAAAGTCAGAACGTCCTAATTATTGTGGAAGGGTGCCGACTCCTCGACTTCGAAGCCCGCAAACGGCTAGCCTTTTGAATCCCTGCTTTGAATAGCCGTGGTCCCCATCATTCCCCCTTCATCAATACAAAATCCATCTTCTGCAATAACTCTATCCTGATCAGAATTCTATCTTTCTTGTGAAATCAACCACCATTTTCTACACATTTCTTGGATTGATGAACATCTGAATCTCCATGGCCACTCCAATTGATCATTCCCCCTGGCTTTGATCCAAGTCGAAGCTAGTCTATACGCCTTGGGCCCTCGGCTGTTGCCGACGGAAGTTACCGTGGAACACTTGCAGTTCACCTATTCTGAGGGTTTCACCCTTCCACTGAATTGGGACAACTTCTCTATGGCCGACCTACCCTTCTCTTTTCGCCACTAGCCGCGTCCCCTGAAAAACTACAGGGAATGGCGTGACCATTGCTAAGTCACTTATGGTGCCTTTTGGGATCAATAGGGCATCCATAATGCTATCATGATGTCCGACTTCGAAATGACCATCGACCATAACCTTTTCGCAGCTGTTTTGGTCTTTGGCAATCAATGGCTTCATCTTTTCCCATGGTATACTTTCATCCACTATACTAGATATCTGCACCATCTTGGGCTTTCGTTGCGACGATAATGAAATTCCTGCCCTTCACGACGAAGAAAACTTGTCTGTCGTTGAAGCCTATTTGGATAAATCCACTGCCTCTTATGGCAACTTTATGGCCGCCCAACGGGGTGTTGGCACCATTCCATCAGAGCAGGAACAATCTGCCTTTCTATGGCTATAACTCTGTAAGCACATCTTCTACTCTCACTCGGCGAGGATAAGTAATGAATATCTATACTATATATCAATTTTGCTGAGGAAGAAAATGCGTTGTGACCTTGCTTCTTTGGTGCTGGCCTTGGTGTACCGGCTGATGAATCAGATGATCTCAACCCTGTCCGCTGAGGGTGACCCGACCAATCTTAGTGTCCTCCTCTAGGTTATGCAGTTATGGTTTTATCAGTACATCCCCCAATTCAACATCAATAATATCCCCGAAGACTCTGCAAATTCCGCCAACCGGGCCATCAGTTATCAGCTGCTGAAAACTCCTGCAAATAGGTCCTCCGCCAGTACTATCATGGCCTATCTTCATTAGAACCGACTCCAGAACGCGCCTCACTTCTTTCCCTATTTCGCCCGGGAAACAGGCCCCCTTTGGTTGACAAAGCTTGCCGATGCATCGGAAGTCTCTCAAGAAACCATTTGGGCTAAAATGTTGTGCTCCCGAGAACTCTTTCTTAGGGCAAAACCAGGCGCTTGGAATGCCAAGTCCTCATATGAACGGTACAACCCACATTGCTTTTCAAGGTAATTTGGGCTAATTCAAGATATTCTTGCTGATTCTGGTCATATTTCTTCTTACACTGTCATGCCTGTCCTATCGGTTGAAGATGTGCGCACTTTAGCCGATAGGTCATTAACCGTTCTCCATTCTTTTAAGTATCATTATTTTCAAGTTGTCAGAGAGGCCATACCAAACTTCAACTTATGGTGGCGATTGCTGAGCGAGATGCTCTTCTCCGCCCCTGTGGAGACATGATGGCTCAGATTAGCGAGATCAACATCGGCAGTGATAGAAATGTTTGAGCCAAAGAAAAGCAAACAGAGCAAAGCTTCCGCCAGTTTGATCGCTACGTCCTTGTTTCGTACTCTGCCTGATAGGGGCTAAATTAGTCATACTTTTCCTAGTTATTTGAGGTTCTTTTGTGATATATTTTGTTCAATAACTAGTCATATTCCTTCATATTTGAGATTTTACCCTTGAAAAGATATTTTGTTCATTATTACAGATTTTTGGGGTAAAACGAAACAAAAACGTCGCAGAACAGAATAGAGGCGGTGCCGGCTAGGGCACTGGAACCGGCGCCAGCTATGCACTATTGACACGAATTTTGAGAAGACGAAAAATTGGTGAAACAGAGCGAAACAAAATGGAACTGGCGCCGGCTCCAGTAGCCAAGGCGGCGCCGACTGCATTCTGGAATACATTGTGCAGAATTCGAAAGATCGACAAACAAGTAGAGAACCAGAACACAACCGGTACTGGCTTCGAGAGCCAAGGCGGTGCCGGCTGTGCTTTGAGGAAAAAGCGGAGCTTTGATTTTTCTACGCGGTTTTTGGTAATCTGTGGAGTTTTAGTACTTTCCTACTTCTACTCCGCTCAGAACATTACACCAACGAGTTTAGACACTTCCTAAACCTATAAATAGATGGAAAACACAAGGGGAAATGGGAGAATTCATTGATTACCATAGAAAATCACTCAAATCAAAGGAGGAATTCTTCAATTCAAGGAGGGTTGTGCAAGAAGGCCTTCAAATGAAGAGAATGAGGCTTGTCTATGAGTGCTTTCTTTTACTTTATTTTCTTTTCCTTTAACAATGATATGTTAATTGTTTTATTGTAATTCGACATTGTTTTAGATATTCATGGTTTTTAGAGTTGTTTGATCTTTTGATTAATTGGTTGTTTTTCTTGGTATTTAATTACTTAGGCTAATTACGAGACTATTTGGTTGTTTCTTTTCATTAACTTGCTTGGGAAAGGGATTGATGGTGGTTTTAATTTGTTAGTTTCATAATTGTTGTCTCTTAACTTGCTTGAGAAAGGGGTTAATTGCTAAGAATAAGGTAATTAAAGGTTAATTGATGTCTGCCAAAGTATGGATTCATTGGTTAATTTCATATTTTAAGTTTGCTAGAGTATGTAAATTTAATCAAGGATTGTGTTTAATGCATCTTTTGGGTGAATTAGTTGAGACAGAGTATGTGATACTAATTTGTCTAGAAGATAGTGATTTCATGGATTGAGAAAGAAGTGAGTCTACTTTAATCCTTCATGATACCAAGAGAATAATTAGTTATGATAAGATTTGGATACTTTAAGATTATGGTTATCTTAACAATAGTTTAAGTTACATAATTCTCCATCCTTGATATGTATATATTTTGTTTTATTTTATTTTATTTTCCTTTTTATTTCATTTTTACTTTATTGAGTCGGTTAAATAATGAAAAAGAAGTAATTAATGCATGCTTGTTCCTTGAGGATTGACACTCGTTTGAACCCTATGCTGTGTTAATGATGAGTACACTTGCTCATATGTGTAATTTGGGGTTAACGTTTTAATGTAAACTTGATTGGGAATGTGCTTAGTTTTTATATGATTTTTATACCTAAATCCATATACATCACTGCCAATAAAAAGGGCCCCCATACTTCCGCCTGCTGATGAGGAAAAAAAAGAAGAGGAAAACGTCCTCCCCCTACTGAGGTGGTCAAAAAGACGGCAGGCCATTCATACTCCAACATTTGCCAAGGTTCGGGTTGAAGCTAAATGTTTTTTTCTTTTTTTAATGTTCTTCAACCTTTGATTCAAAGCTAACATCGTATTACTTTCTTTTGTAGAAACAGAAGACCAGCCAGTTGGTTATCTCAGACTCTTCCTCAGAGTCATCGACGGTAATGCCCCTCTTGTCTCCTGTAAGAACGGCAGCAGCAGACGAAGGGACTTCGGCTGTTTCACTTTCGCTGATTGTTGCCTCCGTGTCTGAAGTCCCTACCTTAGAAAGAATAGCAGTCGAAAAACCTGTCACGCCCCCTGTTGAAGCGGCCCCCAAGCCTCCAACGAAAATAGCCCTTGAGCCTCCAATGGAAACTACCCCTTCTCGGCCAGTAACGACTGAGACCGTGACACTAAAACTTCTGCGGGATCTGACTTGTCTACCAGCCCATCTTCCCAAGATGCTGTCAACTGAGCCCTCCTACTGCTGGCTCAATCGACTGCTTCGATGTCCCAATGAAATTGAAACGTCTATCGACTGACTATCTGGGGCATATGCGATTCATCCGGCACTTCTTTTCCATCACTCAAAGCAGGCGAGACAAAGCTTCTTATCAGCTCCAAGCCTTGGAGGCACTTCGAGAACAGGAGGTGTTTCTACAAACGCATTGGCAAGAGGCCTCTGCTCACCTGAGTATCCTTCGAGCTGAAATATCCAATAAGGTTGAAAGGATTGAAAGCCTTGAGAAACAGTTGCGAGCACTCCAGGCAGAATTAGATTCCAAGAAGTGGGCCCTGGATGAGAAGCTTAAAGCTGAGAGCGCCTATTAGCAAATGGCCTCCTCCGCCAAACAGTCAGTGGCCAAATTTCGAGACGAATGACTTATGTTGTAGGCCAAGGAAGAATTATTCCAAATGAAACTACAATATTCGAATAAGTTGCTTACCGGCATGTAGTCTTCGTGGGACAACTTCTAATCTTACCTGGCCACTTTCATCCGCAGTCCCAATGAGGTTGGTCCTTCGGGTGCTCAAACTGGGGATGCCGAGACACATTCGTCTTCAATGGAAGAAATAGCTACCGAACCAAAGTTGGCCCCGGAAGAATCGACTACCCAACCAGAAGAAGAGGAGGAAGTCCCAACGGCGGCTGCTCTACTTGAGGAAGATCCAAATCGACTTGTCATAGTTCCTTTTACCCAGCCGATCGAGATGTCTCATACTTTTTCTGAGGAAGATTGACTTCCTACTTTCGTTATATATATATTTTTCAAATGTAGTAGGCAACTGATCAGCTCTTGTTTGTGATCAGCCGTTTCATGTGAAATGCCAACATACTTCTTTTTCTTTTCTGTTGTTTTTTCTATATACATTTTTTCCCTCTTTCTCTCTCTCTTTTTTTTATTCCTTTTTTTTTTTCACTTTTCTCCTACTAAGATTCCTTCCCAGAATGTAGTATAAAACTTTTTTAATTACTTACCATTTATTGCATTATTTACTTCCTTTTCGTTAGGTATTATCAGTCGATAAGCGCCTCCATCGAAAACTTATGTAACAAGAAAAGGCCCTTCCCATGGGCGGACCACTTACCATAGCTTAGGTCCTTTGGTGCCATAGGTAGAATAGTTTTCCAAATCATGTCTCCAACTTGAAAACTACTTCCCAGCACTTTTCGATTGTAGGTTCTTGCTACTTTCTCCTTATGCCTTCTGATATTTTCCAACGTTGTCTAACGGTCTTCTTTGGCTATGAATATCTGGTTGTACCCGAAGTATCCGTCATTAGTTTCCTACAGCCGGTCCACCAACATGTCAGCCATCGGCATGGTGTATTTATCATTTGGGGTGGCCAAATTCAGATTTTTGAAGTCAACGCAAACCCACAGCTGGTCGTTCTTCTTGATAACGGGCATAATATTGGACACCCAGTTTGCGTATCGACAAGTACGGATGAAACCACATAGAAGCAACCTTTCAATTTCTTCCTTGATCCTGGGTAATAAAGCTGGATTAAAATGTCAGGTAGGCTGCTTATGAGGCCTGATACCTTCCGCAATCGGCAAGCAGTGCTCCATAATACTGTCTAGCCCTGGCATCTTATGATAATCCCATGCGAAACAGTCTTTGTACTTACGAATCAGTATCGTTCGAGCATTTCATTGATCGAAAGTTAATTACAACTTTACCTTTGTGGTTATGTTCTCCTCATGTTCCCCGATATCCACTTCCATTAACGGGTCCTGAGCGATGAAACGGGGTATATGCTGAACTTCAGGATCCTCTGTTTTTGGACATTGATCTTCCAACCCTTTTGTTGTGATCTGGTTATAAGCCATAGTGAGCTTGGAGTAATGGCTCAGGTTAAAGGTATAACGGTAGAACACAATTTCATTCATATGTACTTCTGCAGAAAATAGATTGTAGTTGACTGGTATCATTTCCACTCATTCTCCATCCTAAATTAGTATCATTTAGTGAAACGGTGATGGCACATAATGGTTTGCATGAATCCAATCCCTACCTAATAAGACAGAATACGCCGATTTTGCAGTGATTACAAAAAAGATAGTCTTACTAACCTTGGATTCGACAGCTACCTCAAAAGTAATAATCCCTTGTGCTTTGGCTACCTCCCTAGTGAAATTCAGCATCTGGATGTTTGTAGGAGATAGATCATGTTGGTCCTTGTCCAAATGCCTTAAGGTTGCCAACGACATCACATTCAGCACAGCCCCTCTATCGATGAAAACCCAAGAGAATGGTCTTTCGTTGATATGCGCCTTGATGTACAACGGTTTGAGGTGATTGGTATGTTTTGCCGTAGGGATCAGAAAAAACATCCCTTCTGATGGTATTTTAAACTCGATGAGCTCTACGACCGCCTCTTCCATTGCATAATAATCTTTTTCTAATGTTTCTTGCTTGACCTTTGCTCGAAACTGTGATGGGAGAATGCTGAGCATGTTTTGACTTGTGAAAGTACATACCTGTTTATCCGACCACTCCTCTAACTCTTGTTTCTGCTGAGCCCATCTCTTTTATTCCCGTCATTTTTGAGTTTTTGTAAGCTGGTAACGATGCCCCGGGAAGAACGGTTCTTTACGAGGCACATGCACTGTAAACTTCTCATCCTTCCCTTGGAAATGAGCCGCGAAGGTCAAAACTATGAGCCGAATGAAAACTAATGGCCGATCGTCTAGCCTTTGGAATGATAATCTTTTCCCTTCTAAAATCTCGGACTGCTTTTTTACTGAAGAATCTCCCAACTCATGCTCCATGTCTTCCTTGTATGTCTGCACCATAATTGTGTTAGTGTTATGCCCTAGAGACAATCACTTATACATTATATATGACACATTTTATTTTAATAAAATGCATTATTTATCTTACAGTTTCTTTTGTTTACTTTTGTGTAATATAACTGTTAGATAAAGTCCTTAGTACAATATTGTGTTAAGAAAATTATAATAGAGATCGTGATATGAGATTCCTACTACGCTGTATAGTGTTAATGCTTAAATAGTCCCTAGTCGTAGTATTAATAAAATAGGACATCATTAATGCATTAAGACTAGCATGTGTTAAACTTCTTAATTTGATCAGGCGGTGTTTCTCATATCCGTGAGTATTGAGATACTCAAAGTTAACACATGGATGCTTGTTAATGAAACAAGTACATTGGATGACCTAGCTATGAGATAATCACATGGATAACTATTTAGTGCCAGTGATATAATCTCAATATAGCAAACGTGCAAGTATCCTTAGACTTAAGATCTTCAAGGTACTTTGTTTGCTGAGTATTGTGCTTTGATTCCAATATCTGGAGCCAGATTGAGGGCCGCCTATGGAATGGATATTAGTACATTGTGAGGTAAGTGAAAATAGTTGAGAGGGTCAATAAAAAATTCACCACTCCTAATAGTAGGGGCGAATATCTCACGGCCACTTGTAAGAATTATTACTCGAGAAGTCCTTGGACAAGGCGATTGTGTATTAGAAATAGTTCCAATTAATACATATTTAGAGTAGTGAGTTCCTAGTACAAGTACTATTATATTCGGGCCAGAATTAATATATTCTGGAGGGAGTTGGCACTAATTCTGTACTCCAAATCAAATGGGATATTGTATGGTGAAATGAGTTAATTGCACTGTAGTTTGTTATTGAAGAGTTCATGTCAAGCCACTTGACTTTCTGGATTTTTGGGTGGTCATGATGTGTTGCTAAATACCGCTCATGATATGAGAATATGGGTTTATTAATTAATAATTTATTAAACCAATCCTGATTAGAATTAATAGGATTAATTCTAATTAATTGTGAATTATTAATTTCAAAGACGTTTGGATTGATTCATGGTCGCTACCAATTAACTAGGAAATCTATTAGGTCACACACAATAGAGGATTATATGTACTCAAGATGTTATTTGATAATATAGGGGGGCTAATTGCGAGAAAGAGAAGTTGTTGTGGCCAAATTATAATTAGTTATAATTTATTATCCAAATTGTAATTGTGAGAACTTAGTGTTTCCAATTACAATTAGGGAATTCTAACTATTTTAAAATTCTCTGATGGAGTATTTTCAGTAGGAGATTTTCGTATAATATATGAGATATATGCACGATTCCTACAGGCTGAAGGATACACGAAAAAACCCTAGGGCAACATACGATTTCTCTTCTTCTTCTCTCTCTCTCTCATTTTTCTGAAAAAAAAGAACCCTAGCCGCTACTTTGTTTTCTGCTAGCACAGAAAATCTTGATGCTTGAGTGTGATTCTCTGTGTGGATTTCTGTTAGAGATAATCACATTCTGTGATTATAGTGGTTGGATATTCAACTCTCGTGGTGTTTGATCAAGAGGATTGTTGGATCGCGCCACAATCATCAAACTTAAAGAAGGAAAAATTTTATTTTTCAGACGCACAAAGAAAGGTAAAGTTGTTACATTTGTTCTCTATATGTCTTGTTTTCCACTCGTATGCGAGTCCTGGGATGGTATCTTAATCTTATTTTTCCACTACGCCATATATGATATGCATGAAATATCCAACATTAGTATCAGAGCCTTGCTATGTGTGGTTTGCAGACATTGTTTCTTGCGTGAAAGTTGTTTCATGTACTCGTGTATGGCTTTGTTCACTGTGAAAAATTGTTTTCACTCGAGTCGAAATCGTTTCGAGTATTGTGGGTTGGGTCCGTAGCGTAATATACTTGTGTAATAGTTATAGCATATTTCAAAAAAATATTTTCTTTATGTGCTACAAATTTTTGTAGAAAACGTTTTCTTGAACATGGTGGTTGCCTTCCGTTACATCCTAATTTTCTGTTTTGTTTTGTTTAAACTAACAAATTGGTTGTTGTTTTGAGCTTTAAAATAGAAAAATTATGCTAAGAATTGTTCTCACTAAACCATTACAGAAGATAAGGGCTCCAGAAATTGTTTTTGAAAAAATTTTAAAAATTACCGCCTCTTCCTGACTACAGCCGGCATCGGCTCTGGCTCCTAACCGGAGTTGGCTCTGTGCTGTTCCACGACGTTCAGAAATCGTTTTTAGAAAATTTTCTTAAAACTAAATCACAGCCGGCGCCGGTTCTGCTTTGTTTTTCGTGACGTTCCAGCCATTTTGAAAAAAAAAAAAATCTGAAATAGAGTTTTGAAAGGGAAAAATCTCATTTGATGAGAGACGGGATTCAAAAAAGATTTTCTCAAAATAAGTTTTGAGACAAACAATTTTCTTTTCAAAATAATGATTTTGAAAATTTAAAATTAATGTATTCTTCTAAAATATTGATTTTAGAAATTGTTTTATTTTTTTAAAATAGTTATTTTGGAATAATAAAAATTTAATTTTATTTTGTTTAAGCATAATTAATGGCATGGTGGATGGTTATGGACTAAAACCAATTATATCTGTTTATGCATTTTAAGTTTTGATTTTTAGGAAATAGGGCCTGCATGTCCTATCTGAAGGAATTGACATATTTACAGAGCATGCTTCAGTGGACGAAAATGGAGAACATGAATATTAAACAGAGTATGGGAGCAGCATGGTGGGATGAAAACATACCTGTTGGAGCCTTAAAAATTTGAAGAACGTTGAAGAAAGCTTTGAACCTGGGAAAACAGCTTCTTCTTCATCCATCCATGAACATCCAGTGAAGCTTCCACTGTCCAGTTTTCTTCCTCCGGTGAAGCATAAATACCACGCTTTCTGGTTCACGGAATATGACTACTACCTAAATCCGTTGGTGAGCACTCCAGTGAAGAAGAGTGGTCTCTAATCTCCTTGATTCTCTTGCTATTGATTAGCAAAGAATCAAGAACAAGAGGATGAAGCAAAACTCACGAAAGAGAGAGCTGCGTGAACAGAGACGTGAGGGAGAGTCTCGTGAGCTAGAGAAAAAAGCAAGGGAAAAAAATTAGGGTTTTCTCTATCCCAGAGGCTTGTTTATTGTTAGCCAAAACTAGATCTCCAATTATCTGATAAACATATTCCCTGGGATATCATATTTCAAACACCCGGATGTTATCCTGAGAATTAGTTTGGCTTAACCCTAAACTCATCTGAACTGTATTTGGAAGAAACCTTACGGTCCAAGTTATTGGACCAAAATAATATTTATTATTTTTCTTAGACCCAAAAGGCTCAAAATAATAAACATTAATTATTTATTTTTTGGGCTTATAGAAATAACCCAATAAATAATTAATGAGCCCAAATGAACCAAAATAATTAAATTTTAATTATTTATTTATTGGGCTTATATAAATAACCCAATAAATAATTAAGTATTAATTATTTTTCCCTTAGTTTAAGCCCAGGTTAATTTCCTAATTATTTAAACTGGGCCTAGACCCTGAATAATTAATTAACCAATTAAACCAGATAATTAATTTCTCTCAACTCCTATTATTATTTTATTTATTTATTTATTTTATTCCAGTCTAATAATAAACTAGACGTCCTGAATAAAATAAAATAAAATCCTCTTGAATTGAGACCAATTCCTCAACCCAAAATTAATTAGGACTTACGAGCTATTCCGAGGACCAAAAAGACACATCGCCTTGGCTGCTAAAATGACCAAAATACCCCTACTATATAAATAACTGTATTTTGCATTTTAAATATTTCCTAATATCACCAAAGGAAAATATTGACCCCAAGGACAATGCTGCATTAGCAAAGTTTCTGACCTACAGGTGAAATGACTAAAATACCCCTCTACACATCGCCGTACATTTAGAGAGGAAGAAGTGTATTAACACCCCTCTAAATGACATCTACCATCCTTAGGCTTCTAGTCCAATGATCCATGATTTCCTGGAGTATTTCCGCTTTTCAAGGGAGCTACCCTAAAGCAACCATCCAAGTCATGTTTCCCAGGGCTCTGGATATTTAGATCATTCGGACAACCACAAGGAGCGATTTAGTGTAGAAACTATCTTGTACAAGTCTATCTTAACTAACTAGTCACACATACCCAACATGCAAGTATATTAGCCTTACTATAGAACCTCAACTATAGCAAATCAAAGTATATGCTTCTAGTTTCGCCAAACCACCAACTCATACTCAAGTCATAGAGTACTAGTCCACGCTGTAGCGGTAGTAGTCTAGGTTTTTACCATATAGTACTTTTTAGAAACCACTACTACAGGTCCTGTTCTACGTATTCGAAATACGCTTATGTCATGAAGTGAGTGGACTACTCACTGGCTAAAGGTAAGCCATTCCCCATTTGAAATTTATAACATAATAACCTAAACATGATGAGATATCTCGTAGTCATAGTGACATGCGATGGTAAGGAGGATACAGATAGATTTAAGCATGGCCACCGGGGAAAAGGTTTCCTCATAATCGATCTCTTCTTTCTGAGTATACCCTTTCGCCACAAGCCTAGCTTTGAAAGTTTCCACCTTCCTGTCCGCTCCCCTCTTTCTCTTGTACACCCACTTACACCCAATGGGTTTTATCCCTTCAGGTGAAGCTACAAGATCCCAAACCTAATTGAAGTACATAGACTCAATCTCGGCTTTCATTGCTTTATGTCATAGATTTGCATCAGCATCAACAATAGCCTCCTCATCTCTAGTGGGGTCTTGTTCCTGATGGTCGGAGACTAGCTCAAAGGCTTCTCCAGTCCATCTATCCGGAACCCTAGACACAATCCCACTACGACAAGGCTCCATTTGTACAGGCTCTTGAGGCTATGCCTCTTCTTGTTCCACAATCGGGCCAGAAGAAGTAGATTCCGTAGATAACTTCTCCTCAAGTTCCAACTTTATTGAACCTTTAGTGGAAGTACTTTGATCATCCTCTAAGTAACTAGCATTGGTACTAACCAATACTTTCTGCTCTTTAGGATGATAAAAGTAACCACCATTTGTTCCTTTTGGATACCCAACAAAATAGCATAATTCTAACCTTGGTTCCAACTTGTCTCCCGTGATCAGTACATAAGCTGGACAACCCCAAATCCTGAGATGATTCAGACTTGGCTTACGCCCAGTCCACATTTTATAGGGAGTCCTAGGTACTGACATGGAAAGCACCAAGTTCAGAATGTATGCCGCTGTTTCCAAGGCATATTCCCAAAAAGATACTGGAAGAGTAGCATGAGACATCATGCTTCTGACCATTTCCATCAATGTCCTGTTCCTTCTCTCAGCTACTCCGTTCTGCTGGGATGTCTCCGGCGCAAAGAGATGGGAGTACAATCCCATGATATACCATGTAGTCCTTGAATTCACCTAGGAGGTACTCTTCACCATGATCTGATCGTAAGGTCTTCATTAATTTACCTGTCCGATGCTCCACTTCAGTCTTAAACTCTTTGAACTTGTCAAAAGAGTCAGACTTGCGTCTCATCAGGTAAACGTAACCAAACCTTGTACAATAATCCGTGAAAATGATGAAGAACTCAAAAACCTCCTCTTGCTAGTGTAGACAATGGATCACACACATCAGTGTGAACAAGAGTCAGCACCTCCTTGGCCCTTTCCGCCTTAGGGACAAAAAACCTTTTGGTCATCTTTCCCATTAGGCAAGATTCATACTGAGGCCAATTTTCCAATCTCAATGAGCCCAAATGCCCATTATGGATTAGCCTCTGAATCCTGGTTGAATTGATGTGACCCAACCTCAGATGCCAAATATTTGAGTCATTGATATTGGTCTTTCTCTTCTTAGTTAAATGTTCAGATTGAACGTTATTTGATTGATGATTAATAGGGTTTAAATAGAATAGATTTTCATACATGTGCCCAGTACATAATATTTCTCCATTTCTACTGATAGAAATACCAGAATGAAAAAATACAGAATATCCTTGATTCATAAGTTTTGCAATTAAAATCAAATTCTGACGAAAACCAGGTACATATAAAATATCTATTAAAACCACTTTCTTATTACAATAAAAAATAAGATCCAGCTCTCCCACTGCAAGGGCCCAAACTTGTGCTCTAAATCCCACGCATAATCCATATTCGCCCTTCTTGAGTCAACTTATCTTTCTAAACCCCTCCAAGGAGTTACAGATATGATCAGTGGCTCCTGAATCAACAATCCAAGTAGAAGTTGATCCAACCATTGATATAGACTCTAGATAGAGAATATTACACGTGGGGTTTTTCTTGGCTTGAAGATCTGGACACTCTTTTTTTCAGTGTCCCTTCTTCCCATATCTGAAGCACTTGCCATTAGGTTTGTCTTTGGGCTGGGTCTTGGGCTGGGCTACTGCATATCCCTTCTTCCTTTTGAACTTTCTGGGCTTAGACCCAGTTCTTGAGGAAGAAGCCTTAGTAATCATGGCCATTGAATGTGGTTTCATGACCTTCTCTACCATCTGAAGTTTCTTCATCAAACTAATCAAACTCATATTGTAATTTAGTTTGAACTGAGTAAAGGAACCCGGTAAAGATTTGAGAACCATGTCCACTTGGTTCTCGGGATCAATGATAGCCCCTAAGATTTCTGCCTCCTCGAAAGCAGCAATCATCTTGAGCATAGCTCCCTGACTGATGCTCCCTCAGCCATCTTAGAGTTTATTATAGTTCGAAGAACCTCCTGTCTTGTGGGCCGGCTCTTATCTGCGAACATAATAGCCAATGAATAACTAATGTCAAATGCAGAAGCCATGTGCTCGTATTTAGACTGGAGCACATTAGACATGGAGGCTAGTATATAACAACGTGCCATTTCATTAGCCTTCTTCCATGCCTTCTCAGCCTCTCGCTCTTCATCAGTGGAACTTTCCCCGATTTCAGAACAGGTCTCGTAAAGGACATACTTATACTCTACGACTGTGAGTATTATGTCTAGGTTCCTCTTCCAGTCCAACTATTTTGGTCCCGTTAACTTATTTTCATAGAGAATAATGGCCAAATAACTAAAAGAACCTCCCACCATTTCCGGAAAATCGAATAATAAAAGAAATGATTTAGTTTGTGAAAATAAATTTGTGCACATAAATTAATTTGGCTCTTAGGAAAAATTGACATAGCTTCTTTGGAAGATTAACAATTTCCTAAACTAAGTGTAATAACCACCACAAATTAATTTCCTTTCTAGGTAATGATCTAGAAAATAACTCCATTGTGGGATGGCCGTTTCCTCTCATTTCCTATGGACATTCCTCGCAATATAACCTCCAACGTGGGCTGGCCGATTATAGTACGTGTCCGGGGTTATCAATTACATCATTCTATTAGATCTAGATCCTTGTGGTATCCCCATCCTATACGGGTTCGCTCCCAGGATGACGCGAGGGGACCCACGATCTTTAATGAGGATCGTGATGGAAGCTGTGGGACCGTTGGAATCCCTCTCTCACTTAGTCTTTTAAAATAAAGTTTTCTGAAAAAATATCCTTTTGAAAATTCCATAAAGTTTTCCTTTAACTTAAAAAATAAAATATCCAAGTCCATCAAAATCTCTATGTCAAGAATTATATCATTTGAGAGATTTTTCCATAGACTAATTTTATTTAAGTTAAAACTTAATGATTTCAAAAATTTCCCAATTAAAACTTTTCTCGAGACTTTGGCCTCAATTTTATTTGACAAAACAATTTTTCCTAGTGCAAAATAAAACAAAATGGTTCTCCATTTTAATTTACAAAAATATCTAAATCCAATATATTTTCTATGTCAATGATTAAATCCTTTGAGAAAATATCCAAGGATTAATTTTTGTACAAATTAAAATAACCATTTAATTTTTTGAAGAAAAATGTTTTTCTTGTCAAAAAAGTTCCCAAAGACTTTGGTCTTTGAGAAAAAGTGCACATAGGTACACAAAAAAAAAATAGCATACTAGAAAACAATAAACGTTTTCATGCGTTTTTATTTTTAAACCTAAGTGCCTAAATAATAGAATTAAACACATTAATTAATTGATTAATTAATTAATGGTCTTGTTTAATCCTAAAATCCCTTACTAATATTTTTCATGAAAATATATTCCAAGAATATAAGCTATCGCAAAAATATTAACTTCGCCTGGTATGAGGACCCAAATTAAAATTTAAAAAAAAAAAACGACTGGCGGTCCACTGCACCGGATGGACCAGATCCGCGCCCGTATGGCCTGCAGTCCACAAAGCGCCAGGTGCACCGGCTGCACAAGATCACACTCTGTTGCGACCCGCATCTCTCTCAGTTGCCGACCCGTGAGTCCGCCCGAATAGCAATTGCAATTCAATTGCAACATTTCAAATGAAACACGGCTTCAATTTCACTGTAGCAAGCCGGCTTATACAGCTCCAGCGGCACGGCTCAAGACACATGAACAGTGCAGCTTGGCGCAAACGGCTCGGCTCGGCTCGGCTCGCGGCTTAGAAATAGTATCTTCTTCTCCAGAGAGTTTCTGCGTTCCGTTTTTTCTGCAATTTTCTCTGCGGTTTCACTTGCGTGGCTCTTTGGACATATTTCATTACAAAAACTCATCCAAACCAAAACAACAACCGCCTATACCCATTTAAATTGGGTTTACACGATCCAAACTCATCAAACTAAATTTTTACAGAGAGTTCGTGAAAATTGCAGAAACCATGTCCCATACCATAAACAACGAAGGATCACATATTTAAGCTCCAAACAATGTTCTTCTCCATTTTTATTAACTAACATGCTCCCTAAGTCAATCAAATTCATGCTCTGATACCACTTGAAGGAATTGACATATTTACAGAGCATGCTTTAGTGGACGAAAATGGAGAACATGAACATTAAACAGAGTATGGGAGCAATATAGTGGGATGAAAACATACATGTTAGAGCCTTAAAATTTTGAAGAACGTTGAAGAAAGCTTTGAACCTGAGAAAACAGCTTCTTCTTCATCCGTCCATGAACATCCAGTGAAGCTTCCACTGTCCAGTTTTCTTCCTCCGGTGAAGCATAAATGCCAAGCTTTCTGGTTCATGGAATATAACCACTGCCTAAATCCGTTGGTGAGCACTCCAGTGAAGAAAAATGGTCTCTAATTTCCTTGGTTCTCTTGCTATTGATTAGCAAAAAATCAAGAACAAGAGGATGAAGCAAAACTCACGAAAGAGAGAGCTGCGTGAACAGAGACGTGAGGGAGAGTCTCGTGAGCTAGAGAAAAAAGCAAGGGAAAAATATTAGGGTTTTCTCTATCCCAGAGTCTTGTTTATTGTTAGTCAAAACTAGGTCTCCAATTATCTGATAAACATATTCCCTGGGATATCATATTTCAAACACCCGGATGTTATCCTGAGAATTAGTTTGACTTGACTCTAAACTCATCTAAACTGTATCTGGAAGAAACCCTACGGTCCAAGCTATTGGGCCGAAATAATATTTATTATTTTTCTTAGACCCAAAAGGCTCAAAATAATAAACATTAATTATTTATTTTTTGAGCTTATAGAAATAACCCAATAAATAATTAATGAGCCCAAATGAACCAAAATAATTAAATTTTAATTATTTATTTATTGGGCTTATATAAATAACCCAATAAATAATTAAGTATTAATTATTTTTCCCTTAGTTTAAGCCCAGGTTAATTTCCTAATTATTTAAACTGGGCCTAGACCCTGAATAATTAATTAACCAATTAAACCAGATAATTAATTTCTCTCAACTCCTATTATTATTATTATTTATTTATTTATTTTATTCCAGTCTAATAATAAACTAGACGTCCTGAATAAAATAAAATAAAATCCTCTTGAATTGAGACCAATTCCTCAACCCAAAATTAATTAGGACTTACGAGCTATTCCGAGGACCAAAAAGACACATCGCCTTGGCTGCTAAAATGACCAAAATACCCCTGCTATATAAATAACTATATTTTGCATTTTAAATATTTCCTAATATCACCAAAGGAAAATATTGACCCCAAGGACAATGCTGCATTAGCAAAGTTTCTGACCTACAGGTGAAATGACTAAAATACCCCTCTACACATCGCCGTACATTTAGAGAGGAAGAAGTGTATTAACACCCCTCTAAATGACATCTACCATCCTTAGGCTTCTAGTCCAATGATCCACGATTTCCTGGAGTGTTTCCGCTTTCAAGGGAGCTACCCTAAAGCAAACATCCAAGTCATGTTTCCCAGGGCCCTAGATATTTAGATCATTCGGACAACCACAAGGAGCGATTTAGTGTAGAAACTATTTTGTACAAGTCTATCTTAACTAACTAGTCACACATACCCAACATGCAAGTATATTAGCCCTACTATAGAACCTCAACTATAGCAAATCAAAGTATATACTTCTAGCTTCGCCAGACCACCAACTCATACTCAAGTCATAGAGTACTAGTCCACGCTGTAGCGGTAGTAGTCTAGGTTTCTATCATATAGTACTTTTTAGAAACTACTACTACAGGTCCTATTCTACGTATTCGAAATACGCTTATGTCATGAAGTGAGTGGACTACTCACTAGCTAAAGGTAAGCCATCCCCCATTTGGAATTCATAACATAACCTAAACATGATGAGATTCCCATTCTCATCAATCGGTTAAGAACAACTGTTTATGTGTTTAAATAACCCATGATCCATACCTTATTGTGAAAGATCTCCATTCACATGGATCATTTATTTAAACACAATGGGTCTGTTCCAAACGAAAATATACACAAATAAAGAAAATTATTTTACAAACGATTTCCGCAAATAAATTTTTTTATTAACATAGTCGATATTTTTATCAAAAAACTAGTCTAAGAGGGCATATTCCCAACACTATCTTCTCTAGAATTCTTGTGTAATTCTCTTCTCATCTAACTCCCCTCAAATGTAACTTGAGGTTTTCTCTCTTTAGGAAATTATGTAATTAGTTTACATAAATTATATAGGAGTAGAATTATTTTATTTTGGAGATGGCAACCAAAATAAAGCGAGAAGGTAAGACCTTCTACTTAAATCATACATGAACACATAGGGTTAACTATATTAATTTCTTTTTATGACTCAAAGGAATTAATTTAGGGTAAAGTCCATAACCATACCATATAATCGCTTTATTACCATGATTATCAATTATATGATTTATTGATTTTTATGCATGTCATTTATTGAAATCACTAAAAGGAACAAATCCCTCAATTAATATTAAACCTAATTCCTATCGTTAATATAGTAAGAACAAGAGTCCTTTTTCGAAACCAAGCTATTAGGTAAACCCAAGCCTACTCGACATCGGGCATGTTCAAGCTATGGAATTAAATTCCTGATTAATGGGTTGAGTTTAACTAAATTCTTTATTCCGGTTGAAAAACTCAAGCATAAAGAAATTTAGAGGAAAAGTTGGGGTAGCCCAAAAGGCTTTAAGATTAAAAGCTGTTAATTACCTAAAGATCCGGTAATTACATACGATATAATTGGTATTGGATACCTACCAATGAACTCAAGGGTGGCTTGTTGAGCAAACCCAAGGTTATTCTTGAAGAATTTGGATACCAGTCGACTAAGAAAGCTTCCAACGGGCTTTCCCGAATCAGCAATGGGGGCTATTGGTTTGAGTAAAATAGTGGAGTAAAAATGCATTTAATTAAAGTCCTAATTATTTGCATTTCATGTGCATATCACTACAAAATTATAGAGCAAATACGACGGCCACGGAGCCGTCGTATTAGCCAAATACGACGGCTAAACAACGGTTTTACAGCCGTCGTATTTGATCTCGTCGCTTTTGCTCAGCAACGGCTACAAAACCGTCATATTAGCCTAATACAACGATTTTATAGCTGTCGTATTTGCTCTCGTCGCTTTTTCGTGCAACGGTCATTTTTTGCGACGGTTTTGATAAACCGTTGCTTTTTCGTCGTATTTGTTCCAGGCAAATACGACGGCCATAGGATCGTCGTATTTGGTCCAGTCAAATACGACGGCTTGACAAGCCATAATATTAGATTCGCTCAAGTAAATACAATGGTTGCAGCCGTCGTTTTATGCCTAATTTGGTTTGTAAATCATTTTTTATTTGGACGAAACCCTGTACACGTACAATTTAAAGCCAAATATAATAAAATCAACGCATTCAATACCAAATATAACAAAACACAATCTCCTCATTGCCAAACAACTCAAAAGCAATATCCTCAGTAGACAAATCATAACGGATACAAATACAAATCCAAATACAAACAAGTACATCATCATGACAACAAATTTATCCTCAGTATACAAAAGCAGTAGTACAAATACAAATAAGTAGGAAATGAAAATGTCAGTCATCATGACGGATAGGCTCGCCAGGATCACCCGATCTAACAGGTAGAGAAGTGGAACCAACACCAGGAGATGCCGTAGAAGCACTAGATGGAGGTATAGGCAGTACATCAAATGTGCCTGCATCCAATCTGCACGCTAATGCTTCCATGGTAGTTTGAAGCACAGCTATACGTGACTCGTAAGCCTCTCGCTCACGCTGCATCTCAGCTCGCATATCAGCCTGTATAGTATCTCGCATACTCTGCATACGTGCCTCAACCTCAATCCTAACAACCTCCTCAACAATTGCTCCAGAACTTGATGATTGACCGACTGACGTTGGTGTTGGACCCTTTCCCTTACACCTAACACGACCTCTTGTTTCTAAACCAACAATTCATGTATCTCTCTCAAATCATCAGGCTCTTCAGTTGCATTATCGAAGTCACTAATGCCACCAATATCTTGAAGCATCCCAGCCATATCATCCCCATGTTCATTTTTAGTCGAAGGGATGTTGCTAGGTGTATCGCAAGAAGATAAGTATGTTTCCCCATGAAAACTCCACTTTTTGTACCAATGCATGAAACCCCACATTTGGCAATGCTGTTTGACATCTAGTGTACTATAAAGATACCTATTCTAGCACTTCATACAAGGACAATGGATTTTGGATCCATTGGGTTTGTCTCTTAACGTAAATTCTACAAAGGCATCCAAACCTTTATTATATTCATCACTTAAACGGTCTTGTAAGTCAATCTACGATCGGTCCATCTTTCTATTCATTTATCCATATTTTCAGTCGATCTACAAGTTTCGTTATGATAAACATATTCAAGAATGAATGGAAATGAAGGGGAATGATAAAATGGAAATAGGTCAAGAATTCAATCCCCATCAAATTAGTGTTCATTCTCCTTTTTAGTAGTGGAAATGATAAACATAGTTTTAGTAGTAGTTAAAATAAATAAATACACTCCTTGAGAGTTTTAAAAAAAGAGAAAATAAAAGATTTAATTAATCAAGATATCTTGGAACTCCAAAATCCTTAAACAAATAAGCTACTTAAAAAATACTTAAAAAATCTACTTAAAAAAATCAAGATAAACATACCAGACATTAAGTAAATTATCGACTTAAAAAAATAAAATTATTTGTAAAAAATTTTCTCACAAAACTATTTTAGTCAGATTCTTTGAATTTTTTTTTTAAATTTTGACAGAGTTTCCCCTATAAAATGAATATTTTCCAGGCATTAGGCCACCTCAAAATGCGCAATTATACAATTCAACCAATAAAAAACTCATAAAACCATCCAACCATTCAATCATGTTTATAACAAATTTCCAAGTAAACAGAAGGTTTATGGTTGAAATATCATCCATATAAAAACATGTCAAACCTCTTAAGCATAAATAACTAATGAACCAGAAAGCAATTAGAATGAAAAAAGTAAACATCTTCAGGTTGTACTAGAACTAGAAGAAAACAAGTAACAGGAATAAAAACATAACTTATGAAACATTGTTAGAAGAATATAAAAACAAAACTTATATACAAAAACATTTTCAGAAGAATGAACGAACCTCTATATACAATGAAACAAAACTTATGAAGCATCAGGAAACAAGAGAAGAATAAGTCGTCACTACTTCTTTTGTGTTCAGGGATTGGATAAATAACATTGTTAAGTAAATAATCCTACATAAAATGTGATTAAAGAACTCATAAGGTAAACAAAAAATTGAACATATCTCCACTTAATATTTCAGACAATAAAGCGAACATTTAATATTTAAGTGAATATCAGTAGTATACATACAAATTTTAGTTTATTTTTTGAGCTAAAAACCAATTTCCATAAGGAATTGTTAAGCACGCCCTATTCAAGATCTCTACCAATTTCTGCAAGAGTTTGTTAAGCAGCTTTAGCATCACAAACTACCTCAAATTCTCATAGTGAACCCATCTGAAGTAGACGAGTCTCAATTAGCTTTTGAGTAAAAATTACATTTGGTAAACTCCCTTGGGCAAGTTTAGATTTAGCATTCAAGCAGAATGCCATATACAATGTGAATCTCAGTAATCTCAACCAGAATAGCTGTACAAATAAACAAGCAGCAGTCAGATCTGAAGGACATACCCGGACGCAGAGGCGGAAGCGGAGCTAGGTGGCTGAAATGCGATGGAGAAGAAGACAGCCCTGACCGAGCAATTTGATGCGCGAAGAAGAAGATGCGCAGAGAAGAAGACAACTCCGATAAGAAGATGCGCAGAGAAGAAGACAGCTCAAGCTCAATGAAGAACAGAGAAAGAAAGACGACTGCGGCGGGATTGATATAACGGTCACATACGACGGTTGTAATAACCGTCGTATGAAATGCACTTAATACGACGGTTGGTGAATAACCGTCGTATTAGGGCAACTTAATGCGACGGTTATAATAACCGTCGCATTAAGTTGCCCTAATACGACGGTTATCCATCAAACCGTCGTATTTGATCCGGTATAAAAATTAACAATTAAGTACTTTTAAATTTATATATACATACATACACACACACACACACACACTAACATGATACAAAACTACATTAACTTTAATTCTAAAATATTAATTATATTATATATACTACATAGATATATGCACACGCATGCATATTTGTAATTAAAATTTTTCTCTCTCTCACACACACACACACATATACAGACACACAAAAAATATATCATAGAATAATTAACTAACAAAATGAAATTCAAACTCAATCTTTAATACAAATATAAGAAAATTGAATTCATAAGATGCAAACTGTAGATTTATTTACAAGATTAATGATCTAAGTATTAATTAACTAGCTAGATATATAATTACAAAGTTAAAACAAGCTAGTTAATTTAATTATACCAAATTTGAAAGTCATTTGTTTTTGTTGTTGTTGTTGAAAGTCATTTGTTTTATTTTATCACATTTTTTAGTAACACTTATAAAATAGTAATAAAAAATAGTGTATTTACAAATATAATTATATATCAAATTATGAACCAACCGAAGCATTACTAAAACTACTGATGACTAAATTTGAAAAGAAATAGATAAAATTCAAACTACTTTCGATTCATTTTATTTTACTTCAAAAACATAAATTACAGTAATTTTGACTCATACAACAGTTGCTAAAGAGTGATATTTATAAAAACAGCGAAATTTTAATTAAAATTAACTCTTAAACCCTAAACCCTAAACTCTAAACCCTAATATTTACGATGGTTAAGCCTAGCCGTCGTATTTTATTCACCTAATACAACGGTTTGAGTATAACCGTCGTATTAGGACGACAAAATACGATGGTTAATGTAGCCATCGTATTTGCTCGACCTAATACGACGGTTATACCCAAACCGTCGTATATAGTTGTCTAATACGACGGCTTATTAACCGTCATTAAAGATACTCAATTACGACGGTTTTATGGTTGTCATAATTGATGTCGTCGTATTTGCTTTTTTTTTTTTTTTTTGTAGTGTATACAGTAGCTAATCCTCTCTATCTTTACATCTAGGACACTTGCATTATGTTTACAAATCTAAACCTACGTAGCATCTTGGAAATCAACAAGTTAAATGAATAAAACTACCTCGACTGGTATAGAAATTTGAGAATCATTCTCAAATTGGAAAAGTTGCTCTACGTGCTAGATGCTCCTATTCTGCTACCACTAGCTCAAGCTGCTCATGCTGATGAGCATGCTGTCCACAAAAGGCACAAGGAGGATAGTGATACAACATCATGCATTATGATGGCATTTATGACTCCCGAGCTACAAAAACAGCACAAGTATATGGATGCTCAATCGATTATACTACATCTTTGAGAGCTGTTTGACACCCAAGCCATAACTGAGAGATACGAGATCTCGAAGCAACTATTCCGTTACAAAATGGCAGAGGGTTCTTCTGTGGCCACTCATGGGTTAAAGATGCTGGGCTTAATAGAGAAGTTTGGATCTCTCGGGTTCGCGATGGATCATGACTTGAGTGTTGACTTAATTCTACAGTCTTTGTCTAATAGTTTCTCACAAGTTGTGATTAACTATTAGATGAACAAAATTGAATCCACCATTCTTGAGTTGATCAATCTTCTCAAAACTGTAGAGTCCTCCATGAAGAAGGTTTCCAATGCAGTTTTAATGGTAGAATCTTCTTCTTCTAAAAATAAAGTTCAAAAGAAGAAGAAGGCTCCCATGAAGCCCAAATGTGGTGTGAATAAAAATGACACTGCTACCAAGGGCCCATGCCATCATTGTGGTAAGATGGGCCACTAGAGATGCAACTACAAGGCCTACTTGGAGATCGTTAAGGACATGAAGCAGAAGGAGAAGCTTACAAGTACTTCTACTTCTACTCCGGGTATGTTTATGATTGAGATAAATACTGCCTTTAGAAATGAGATATGGGTAATAGATACCGGATGTGGATCTCATTTGTGCAATAACTTGCAGGGACTAAAGGGAAGTAGAAGGTTAGAAAAAGGCAACGTGGACCTATGTACTGCAAATAGGGCAAAGGTTGCTGCACTTGTTATGGGGACATACGAGCTAAACTTGCCTTTGGGATTAGTTCTAAAATTACAAAACTGTTATTATGTACCAGTTTTAATGAAATACATTATCTCAATTGTGTGTTTAGACTTAAATGGATTTCATTTGATATGTAAGAATAAATGTTGTTCTTTTTCATTAAATGATATTCATTATGGTTTAGCAACTCTGGTTAAAGGTTTATATATTCTAGACTTGGATAATCCAATACTCAATGTAAATAATAAGAAATCTAAAATAGATAACTTTAACACCTATTGCTTATGGCATTATCGTTTAGGCCATATAAACGGAAATTGTGTTTCTAAGTTACACAAGTTTGGTGACTTATGGTCATTTGATTATGAATTATATGGCATATACGAGTCTTGTTTATTAGGTAAAATGGCTAAAATTCCCTTTTCAGGAAAAGGAGAATGAGCCAAGGAGTTATTAGAACTTATACATTCTGATGTATGTGGCTCAATGTCAATACAAGCAAGAGGAGGTTATAACTATTTCATAACCTTTATCGATGATTTCTCACGATACGGATATTTGTATTTAATGAAATACAAATCTGAGGCATTTGATAAGTTCAAATACTTCAAGAATGAAATAGAGAAACAACTTGGCAAAAGTATTAAGACTCTAAGATCTGATCAAGGAGGAGAATACTTGAGCCAAGAGTTTCTGAGTTATCTCAGAGATAATGAGATATTATCTCAATGGACTCTACCACATACATCTCAACATAATGGTGTATCTGAGAGAAGGAATCGAAGCATTCTAGATATGGTACGGACCATGGTGGCTTCTGCAGACCTGCCAAAATTATTTTGGGGGTATACACTAGAGACTTCTGTTTATATACTAAACAGAGTTCCAACAAAATCGGTTGATTCTATCCCATTTGAGATGTTCTTTGGTAAGAAACTAAAGTTATTTCACTTACGAGTATGGGGTTGTCATGCCTTTGTCAAAAGGCCACAGTCAGACAAACTTGATAGTAAGTCTGACATGTGTTTGTTTGTGAGATATCCGAAAGAATATTTCAAATATTACTTTTACCTCCATTTCAAAAATAAAGTGTTTGTTTCGAAGCATACCGTCTTCTTAGAAAAGGAGCACATGCTCAAAGAGGACAGTTGGAGTAAAATTGAACTTAGTGAATTTTAAAAAGGTCAAACAAGCAAGGATTAACCGTCTGATCCCACATCTATTGAGAGAATAAATGAACCTTCTACTACACAAGAACTTCGTAGGTCTAGTAAGATATGTATGACACCTAAGAGATATGGATTTCTCATTAGTGATCACAATGACGTATTGCTCATAGACAAAGATGAGCCTACTACCTACAAGGATGTTCTCGACAGTTCAGAATCTGGCAAATGGCTTGAGGCCATGAGGTCAGAGATGGATTCTATGTACGATAACCAAGTATGGCCTTTGGTTGATCCACCTAAAGAAATTAAACTAATTGTGTGCAAATGGATTTTTAAGAAGAAAATGGACATGGATGGTAATTTAGTTACCTATAAAGCACATCTAGTGGCGAAGGGTTATCATCAACAACATGGTATTGACTATGACGAAACCTTCTTGCCAGTAGCCATGTTAAAATCCATCAGGATATGCCTAGCCATTGCTGCTCATTATGATTATGAGATTTGACAAATGGATGTGAAAACAGCTTTTCTAAACGAAAATCTGACTGAGGAAGTATATATGACACAACCTGAGGATTTCACATCCAATGATAGCACAAAGGTGTGTAAGCTGCAAATGTCTATTTATGGATTTAAGTAAGTTTCTAGGAGTTGGAACATTCGTTTTGATAAAACAATCAAAGAGTTTGGTTTCACTTGAAACATGGATGAGCCTTGTATATATAAGAAGGTCAGTGGGAGCGCAATCATTTTCTTATTGTTTTATGTAGATGACATATTGCTAATTCGAAACGATATACCTGTCTTGCAAACGGTTAAAGTTTAATTGTCCAAACAATTCTCCATGAAAGACCTTGGTGAAGTAACCTATATTCTTGGAATAAGGATCTACAGAGAAAGATCTAAAAGGTTGTTAGGTCTTTCATAGTTTACGTACATAGATAAAGTGCTAAAGAGGTTTAGCATGGATCAATCCAAAAAGGGATTCTTACCCATGTCACATGGTGTAAGCCTTTCATAGTCAATGTCTCCCAAGACACAAGTTGAAAAGGATCACAGGAGTAAGATTCCATATGCTTCGGCAGTTGGATCTATCATGTACGCTATGATATGTACAAAGCCCGATGTATCTTATGCTCTCAGTTTGACAAGTAGATACCAATCTGACCCTGGTGAGGGTCATTGGGCGGCTGTAAAGAACATCCTTAAGTACTTACGAAGGACTAAGGATGTGTTCTTAATATATGGAGAAGGTGATTTGAAAATAAACGGGTATACTAATGCCAGTTTTCAATCTGATCAAGATGATTTCAAATCACAATCAGGCTACATGTTTACATTTTGCAGAGGGGTAATAAATTGAAAGAGTTCTAAACAAGAGACTATTGCCGACCCTACGACAGAAGCTGAGTACATAGCCGATTCTAAAGCAGCTAAGGAGGCCGTTTAGATCAAGAAGTTTGTGACAGAACTAGGTGTTGTTCCTATCATTGTTGGTCCAATATCTTTGTAGTGTGACAACAACAGAGCCATTGCACAAGCAAAGGAGCCACGGTATCATCAACGATCCAAACACGTACTCAGACGCTATCATCTGATCCAGGAGATCATAGATAGGAATGATGTAAAGATAGAGAGAGTTCCCACGGATGAGAATATAGCTGACCAGCTTACAAAAGCACTATCCCAAAAGAAACATGATAAGTATGTTGAATCATCCGGTATTAGATACATGAATGATTGGCTCTAGTGTAAGTAGGAGTTCGTTAGTGTTATGCCTTAGAGGCAATCACTTGCACATTATATATGACACATTTTATTTTAATAAAATGCATTATTTATCTCACGGTTTCTTTTGTTTACTTTTGTATAATAAAGTCCTTAGTACAACACTATGTTAAGAAAATCATGATAGAGATCATGATATGAGATTCCTACTACACTGTATAGAGTTAGTACTTAAATAGTCCCTAATCGTAGTATTAATGAGATAGGACATTATTAATGCGTTAAGACTAGCATGTGTTAGACTTCTTGATTTGATCATGTGGTGTTTCTCTTATCTGTGAGTATTGAGATACTCAAAGTTAACACATAGATGCTTATTAATGGAACAAATACATTAGATGACCTAGCTATGAGATAATCACATGGATAACTATTTAGTGTCAGTGATATAATATCAATTTAGCAAACGTGCAAGTATCCTTAGATTTGAGATCTCCAAGGTACTTTGTTTGTTGAACATTGTGCTTTAATTCCAATCTCTGGAGCCAAATTGAGGGCTGCCTATGGGATGGATATTGGGTACATTGTGAGGTAAGCAAAAGTAGTTGAGAGGGTCAATAAAGGATTTACCACTCCTAATAATATGGGCAAATATCTTACGGCCACTTGTAGGAATTACTACTCGAGAAGTCATTGGCCAAGGTGACTGTATATTGGAAACAGTTCCAATTTATACATATCTAGAGTAGTGAGTTCCTGGTACAAGTACTATTATATTCGGGCCAGAATTAATATATTCTGGAGGGAGTTGGCACTAATTCCGTACTCCAAATCAAATGGGATATTGTATGGTGAAATGAGTTAATCGAACTGTAGTTTGTTATTGAAGAGTTCATGTCAAGCCACTTGACTTTCTGGATTTTTGGGTGGTCATGATGTGTTGCTAAATACCGCTCATGATATGAGAATATGGGTTTATTAATTAATAATTTATTAAACCAATCCTGATTAGAATTAATAGGATTAATTCTAATTAATTGTGAATTATTAATCTCAAAGACGTTTGGATTGATTCATGGTCGCTACCAATTAACTAGGAAATCTAATAGGTCACACACAATAGAGGATTATATGTACTCAAGATGTTATTTGATAATATAGGGGGTTAATTGCGAGAAAGAGAAGTTGTTGTGGCCAAATTATAATTAGTTATAATTTATTATCCAAATTGTAATTGTGAGAACTTGATGTTTCCAATTACAATTAGGGAATTCTAACTATTTTAGAATTCTCAAATGGAGTATTTTCAACAGGAGATTTTCGTGTAATATATTGGATATATGCACGATTCCTATAGGCTAAAGGGTACACAAAAAAACCCTAGGGCAACACACGACTTCTCTTCTTCTTCTCTCCCTCTCATTTTTCTAAAAAACAAGAAGAACCCTAGCCGCTACTTTGTTTTCTGCTAGCACAGAAAATCTTGGTGCTTGAGTATGATCCTCTGTATGGATTTCGGTTAGAGATAATCACATACTATAATTATAGTGGTTGGATATTCAATTCTCGTGGTGTTTGATCAAGAGGATTGCTGGATCATACCACAATCATCAAACTTAAAGAAGGAAAAATTTTGTTTTTCAGACGCATAAAGAAAGGTAAAGCAGTTACCTTTGTTCTCTATATGTTTTGTTTTCCACTCGTATGTGGGTCTTGGGATGGTATCTCAATCTTATTTTTCCGCTGTGCCATATATGATATGCATGAGATACCCAACAACTTGCATCTGCTGCTGGGAACGGGTCTATATCAACTAGAGTTTCCTTTCATTTGTCAGCAAATCTTACACTTCCTTCTCATAAAGCCTTTTATATTGTGTTCCTAAAAACAATACAATTATTAGTGTTATGGGAAAATGAGTTATGCCACTTACAATACTTCTTGCCCTTTAGCTTCTTTGGCCCCGGAACCTTATGGCTGAAAGGTAGACGAATCTGTTTATCTTTGACCATTTGATCAAAGATTTGCTCAACCTTTGACATATCGAATGTGTATGTGGATAGTCCTGCATGGGAAGCTTCCTTCTTCCCTTTGCCGGGTTTCAGAAAAGCACAAGTGCAAGATGTACCTTTCACTAATTCTGCCGCAATCACCTCTAGTAATTATTTTTCCTCATTATCGACAACGTCGTCCACTACTGATATAATAGTTTGCCCTTTAGAAAATTTGATTGACCGCCTTTTCTCTTTTTTCCTGATCATTTCTTCTATTCTGACGGCCTGAAACAATAGGCGGGATAAGTTAGAGAAATCCTGGAGGATAAGGCGCTCATCCTGGTACACTCCATTTTCGACAATTAGGTGGTGCATTTGGCGTTAGTTTGCCGAAAATGCTCGATGAACTCCGCTACACTTTCGAATGATTTTTGCTTAACTGCCAAAATGATACGAATCTTATGTGGCTTTTCTTGGTATTGTGAGTGTTTTTGTTGGCTATGAGTTCAGCTCAACTTAAAGGAAACAAAAACAGAGATTCTTTGAGACAAAAGGAGAAACTGAAAATAATAACCTACCCTCTATCAAACCCTTGAAGAACTAAGCTTCAAAGACCCTCAAATAAAGTAGAAAGTTTTACTATAATCTCACCCTAATATCCTTGAAGCAGTAAAGGCAAACAAGAACAAATAGAATAGAGAAAATAGGCACCCAAATATTGAAATTCAAACAAACCTTAGAAGAACAAAGCAACTAAGACCCATTCAAGAAAACAATATTGGATTATCTAAAAGATTTATAGACTCAATCATAAGGAAGACTAACCCTTAATCTTGATCTTGAACAAGATGAACAATGAGGCTAAGGCCTCTCAAGATTCTCTCTCAAATTTGAATTAAAAGTCTATAAATTGTGTTGTCAAATCACTAAAGGTGCTATTTATACTACCCTAACCCTAGCTAAAGTAATCCTTGAGGTTCTATTACAGTTTAGGGTCATAATAAGTCTTTACAAGCAATTAAAATTGAAGAAAATCGGAGAAAATATTAAAAACGCGGAACAATCGTCGACTGCCCAAGGGGAAGCCGACGACGCCGGCTAGGTCCCTTGAAGCCGGCGCCGGTTGTGCACTGCCTTCGAGCTGGTTCAAGTTGCTATTGAGGGGTTGTAAAGCAGATTGGAGCTAGCGCCGATTTGGCTGCTTGGAGCCAGCGCCGGCTGTCCACTGGAAAGCCTTCCTTGGTCAAGTTTCGTCCACCTTTGCTGCCGACTTGAGTTCTTATTGGGGTCCTTCGTGGATGGTCATCAACATGAACTCTTGGCTAACTTCCTCAACATTCCAATCCTCTTTCATCCTCAAACATGGTTTGATGATCAATTGAAAATCATCTTAAAGCTTCTTCGGCCTAACTCTTGTCATTGGTCCTTATCCGTGCATGGTCACACTTCTCCCTCCTTGATCTTGACCTCCATGATGAAGTGGAGTCCCATCATCTCCCCCTCCTTGAAAAAGATTCGTCTTCGAATCATCGCCATCATCTACATCAAAGGGAGAGAGGTCACTAACATTAAAGGTGGCACTAACATGATACTCACCGGGTAAATCTATCCTGTAAGTGTTATCTCCAATTTTGGCAAAAACTTGAAATGGACCATCCCCCATTGGATCTAGTTTGCTCTGTCGTTGCGTGAGGAATCTCTCCTTGCGAAGGTGCACCCATACCCAATCGCCCGGCTTAAATGACACCTTTTTCCTTCCTTGATTGCGCTTATGGGCGATCTTTTCCTTGCATTTTGCAATGGTTGCTTTCACCTTCTCATGGAATGCCTTCACCATCTCCACTTTCTTAGCTCTATCGAGGTTCAACCGTTCCCCTATAGGAAAAGGAACCAAATCCAAAGGAGTTAGAGGATTAAAACCGTATACAATTTCAAAAGGAGAATAAGAAATGGTTGAGTGAATAGCCCAATTGTAAGCAAACTCAATGTGTGGCAAGCACTCCTCCCAATTTTTCAGTCCTTCTTGATTATGGTCTGCAAGAGTTGGGTGAGTGTTCAGTTGACCACCTCCATTTGTCCGTCCGTTTGGGGATAACAAGCTGTGGAAAACAAGAGATTAGTACCAAATTTGTTCCATAATACTCTCCAAAAGTGGCTAAGGAACTTAGTATATTTATCAGAGACAATAGTTCTTGGAATCCCATGCATTCTCACTACTTCTTTAAAGAATAAATCTGCAATATAGAACACATCATTAGTCTTGGAACAAGTCACAAAATGAGCCATTTTGGAAAATCGATCAACAACCACAAATATAGAATTTTTACCCCCTCTTGGACCTAGGCAATCCCAAGATGAAGTCCATTGAAATATCAACCCAAGGCTCATTAGGTGTGGGCAAAGGAGTATAAAGACCATGTGGAAGAAATCTAGACTTAGCTCATCTACAAATAATGTATTGAGAATAATGTCTCTCCACATCCTTTCTCATTTTTAGCCAAAAGAAATGTTCTTTAAGGATACCTAAGGTCTTTGCAACTCCAAAATGCCCCATTAGTCCCTCACTATGGGCCTCCCTAACTAGCAACACCCTAATAGATCCCTTTGGCATACAAAGCCTTGCCTCCCTAAACAAGAAACTGTCATGCCTATAATATTTAGCAAATGCACTTTTCTCACAAGCATGGAAAATATCCCTAAAGTCCTCATCATCAACATACAAATTTTTCACAAATTCAAAATCAAGAAGTTTAGCATCCAAAAAGTTTAGTAGTGCATACCTTCGAGATAGTGCATCCGCACCACATTTTCCTTACCCTTTTTGTATTGAATGACATATGGAAATGTCCTAAAAAACTCCATGCACATTGCATGCCTTTTGTTCAAATTTTATTAGCTCTTAAGGTGTTTAAGGGTCTCATGATCGGTATGAATAACAAAATCTCTTGGCAAAAGGTAATGTTGCTAATATTCTAAGGTCCTCACCAAGGCAAAAAGCTTTTTGTCATAGGTAGAATAATTGAGGACTACCCCAGACAATTTCTCACTAAAGTATGCAATGGGTTTTCTATCTTGGGTTAAGACCGTACCTATTCCCACCCCACTTGCATCACATTCTATCTCAAAGGCCTTCTCAAAATTAGGAAGGATAAGAATTGGAGCTTGGCTCAATTTGTCTTTGAGGGTTTGAAAGGCTTGTTATTGGGCTTCCTCCCACCTTAATTCCACCTTTTTCTTTACCACTTCGGTTAGAGGGGCTGCTATAGTGTTAAAATTTTGGATGAACCTCCTATAGAAGCTAGCTAGCCCATGGAAACTACGGAGTTAGGTAATAGCGGTAGGGGTTGGCCAATCTTGGATGGCTTTCACTTTTTCCTCATCAACTTCAATCCCTTTAGCACTCACAACATATTCAAGGAATGTAATCCTCTCTAAATAAAAAGAGCATTTCTCAAGATTAGCATACAATCTCTCTCTTCGGAGGGCAACAAGCACACTTTGAACATGATTCAAATGATCCACATATGATTTGCTATAGATTAATATATCATCAAAGTACACAACAACAAATTTCCCAATGAATTCCCTCAAAATATGGTGCATTAATTGCATGAAGGTACTAGGAGCATTAGACAATCCAAAGGGCATGACAAGCCACTCATACAACCCTTGTTTAGTTTTAAAAGTCGTTTTCCATTCATCCCCTTCTCTTATTCTAATTTGGTGATAACCGGATTTCAAATCAATTTTTGAGAATATGTATGCACCAAATAACTCATCAAGTAAGTCATTTAGCCTAGGAATGGGATAGCGGAATTTTACCAGTATGTTGTTGATAGCGCGACAATCTACACACATACGCCATGTCCCATTCTTTTTGGGCACCAAGAGAACCGGAACCGCACATGGTCTTAGGCTCTCTCTCATATGTCCCTTCTCAAGCAATGCCTCTTCTTGCTTTTGCAACTCCTTGGATTCCTCCGGGTTACTTCTATATGCTGGTCAGTTGGGGATGACGGCTCCGAGCACAAAGTCGATTTGATGCTCAATTCTTCTTAAGTGTGGTAGTCCTCCGGGCATCTCATTTGGGAAAACGTCTTCAAATTCTTGAAGAATAGCTGCAATTTCATGAGGCAAAGATAATATGGAATCATTAGTAGAAATAAAAGAACCTTTGTATAAAAGAAGAATAACCGGTTCCTTAGCTTTTATAGTCTCTATGACCTCACTTTCTTTTGCAAAGAAATTCACTCTTCTTTTACCTCCCATCTCTTGTCCTTGCTCACTCCTATCCTTAATTGTAACACCCTCCGACTACGTACCCATAAAAGGGCGAGGGTGTCGCCCCGTCCCGAGAACAAGGGATCTTTAAAATGAGGTACATAATATAAAGACGAACCAGAGATATCAAAACTTAGATAAATAAAGGGAAACTCTTAGTACATCTGAGTCAAACTTGGGTAAGTCTAAACATATGCATACATCGGTTAAAAAAAAAAAACATAAATGAACATCTGTCTCTCAAACATAAATAAGGTAACAAAAGCTCCAACTACTAGACATCCTGCTTGCTCAGCAGTGTCATTCTCCTGAAAACATGATATAAAAATAGCGTGAGATTAATATCTCAGTATGTCATATGTGTGCACATGGTACTTTGAATAGTTCGTGTATGCATAACTGAAAACATTTGCAGAAATATTTTGCAAGTCATAAATAATTTCTCTTTATAAGGAGTGGAGTTTTTTCATTATCACGCTTTGTACAAAATAAATCATCCACTCGAAGAAACAGTCATGGCACCACACTTTGGGCCCCATGATAAGAGAACGGTTAAGGTACCACACTTTGTGCACCTTGACAGGATCAATTTACCACACTTTGGGCATTCTGATCAAGGGTGGGTATACAGCCCACCGGGTGAGATACTTCTCCATCTCTATACCTAACAAAACTATCTGGGTGTCCATGCCGGGAAATAATACCTTACCAGGTATGAATGCTAGCTCGAACCGGCCTGACCAACCAACACTTTCGCCTTTTCAGGCAGAGCTTATCTTCTAGAGGTGGCCGCTTGCCAGAAGACTCACTCAAGCCCTCTAAGACTAGTATTGTTATCCTACCCTTATTGAGTACTCAACGAACATATTCGTCAATTCCTGATTCACAATGTTTTCATACCTTGGCTTTGTAAAACGTGATTTTCTACAAAAAGAGTTTTCTAAAACGTTTAAGAGAAAGAACAGTTCTTGATAAAGGTGTTAATCTGACAAAACCATTTAGAGAATAAACATTCATGTTTACAACCCAAGTAATCATAGTTCAACAACAGCTTCACAAAGCCTTACAGCATTTGACTTGCCACCGTAAGCATTTAACAAAGAGAGTTTATGCAAGGACTTACGTGGTACGCCTCAGATAAATAAGATAAAAATCAACTGCTTGCTTCCCTCAAATAACCTCCTGATCTAATATCACATAATATCATGATCATGATCTCAATCATTTCAAACATGCATATAAACTCACTTATTCCCATAAACAAATCATGACTCATCATCTAACTTCAAATAAATCATCCATTCCTTGAAACAAATATACCATGAACATATATCCATTAAAGACATGAGCAATATATCAAAAAGGTCTCGACTTAACCATCAAAATTCACATCCATTATTATCACAACAAAACATAACATCGCTATCAATTGAACAAGCTTAATACAATACTCATCTCAAAATATTCATCTATCCCAACTAAACACATTCATCATGCTATTATACTTCCATAGACGTCACCAACCACATTAAACCTTAATTTTGTCATCAATGATAAGAATTCCTTTACCTTACAACAACCGGATTGACAAGATCAAGGTGACCCTATGATGATTGCCATGAGTTCACTTGAGAATGAGGGAAAACTACCTTCTTTAATTCCTCTTGATCGAGAGTTAGGAAAGGAAGATGAAATCAGTCCTTATATGGCGTGGTTCAAGGGAAGAAGAAGAGAGGAATCAATAGAGGAAAGTAATCAAGAGGTTGAGAGGACTTTTGCTTTCCTTAGGGTGCATTTTGATTTTTGCCTAGTTATTGCTCTTGTGTTCTTTCGAAAATTGCAGGGGAGAGTTTGCTGGATATTTTTGTGCAGCAAGGTTGGGATAGACGGCTATTCTGGTTTAGGGTTAGAAGAGTTTGATTTAGGGTTAGAAGATGATGCTATGAAGGACTCCTAATGGTTCTAAACTTCTTTGGCAGCAACGGCAAGAAACAGGCAGCTTGTTGCACCCTTTTACTGGCCAAAATTAAGAGGGGTTAAGAGAGGAAAAGCAATCTAAAATTGCTCTCCTAGGCTGTGTAGGTTTTGACAACAAAAAATTCTGTGCAAGGTGGATGTGTTTGTTGTGTGAAAAGTGTAAGCAAAACAGAGAAATTCTGGACTAGTTTTGGCTGCTGTTTTTGACGCAAATCTGAGAGAAAAAGTGAGAGTTTTAGCAGCTGTAATTTGGCTAAATCAACAAAGAGTTTTGGTGTGCTTTGGAGTGCAGATTTTCGTGCAGTATGGTGTGTACAAAGCTGGCCGAAATTCTGAAAAAAGAGGGAACAAAAATCTGGTTTGTGTAGCTAAAATAAATCTAAATTGGTGAGAGGTGTTTTAGATGATTTGAGCTATGTTTAGAAGAGTTTGAATACACTTAGGAGTGCAGCATTTCGTGAGGCATATGCATGCACAAGGCTTATCAAAAATCTGCAAGAAAATTGGAACAAAATCTGATTTGTTTGGAGATAAAATAAAATTTGATTTGCTAAAGGATTTAGGGTAAGTTTTCCTAGCTTAAAAGAGTTTGAGTTGAGCTAGGATTGCTCCAAAGGTGGCGGCAACAATGCTGGAATTTTTCAGATTTTTAGCTAGGGTTTTATTTTCAAAATTAACAAAATATTTTGTTAGGAAAAAGGAAAGAAAGAGAAAAATAGTTTTAATTCAATCTAACTAAATTCCCATCAAGACTTTAAACATAAAATCTGATTGATTAAGTAAAAGCTGCAATTTATTTGCTCTTAGCTAAGATTTTCGAAAATTAAAGGAATAAAAGCTAGAATAAAATTAGTCTCTATCTTTATCAAAAATTCTTGAGTTTGGAAAATAAATATGGAGATTTATCTCCTAAGAAAATGGCGGCTGAAATTCAAAAGAGTAGCTAAGGTTTTAGCTAAAATATTTCTCTAGGAATAATTAAATAAATAAAAGGTTAAATCCGAAATTCTTTGAGAAATAAAATAAGATCTTTACCTAATATATTTTCTATCTCTAATATTTATCAAGGAGAGTCTTATACCACTTAAAACTCTCCAAAGTGGCAGTTAACTAGGGTTCTCGACCAAAAGCATGAAGAACTCTAGAAGAAAAATTCAAAAAGGAAGCTAAGATTCGCAAGAGGTAAGATTCGAACTCAAGCCACCAAAGGATAATTACCAAACCTAACCATTAACCCAAACCAACTCCGGTGTTAATATATCTCTGAGAAATTCCTTTCACTCTAACTCTCATCCCTCCATCTCTTCTACTAAATTTCACTTAAACGATTCTCAAATAATGCAAGCAACACGACTATTTCTCATTAAATAAATTGTTGCAAGAGCAACCTTAAAAATCACATGCATCCATGCAAAAACAATTTTAAAATATCATATAAAATGCAAAATGTTATGCAATACATAACTTTTCCCCCATAGGTCAGAGATGGTTTTGGGTGGGGTATTACATTAATTGTCAAAGGCACTTGTTTGTTCATCCTCTCTCTCAATTCTTTTTCTTGTCTCTCCTTTTCTTTCCTTTCAAGTTCTTGTTTTTGCTTAACATCTTGCGTTCTCTTCTTCTTTTTTTTCTCCTTCATGATTCTTTGATCTTTATTCACCTCACTAGGGACCATAGGGGTGAGGATAAACTTAGTTCCCTGCTTGAGTAGAGAATAAGTGTTCTTCATCCCATCATATTTTACATGCCTATCATATTGCCAAAGCCTCCCTAGTAGTAAGTGACCTGCTTGCATGGGTTCCACATCACATAGCACATCATCCTTATACTTCCCCATTTCAAAAGACACCAACACTTACTTGTTTACTCTCATTTCCCCACTATCGTTCAATCATTGTAATTTGTAGAGCTTGGGGTGTTTAATCCAACTCACGTCCAATTCTTCAACTAAGTTTGTACTAATCATGTTAGTGCAACTCCCACTATCCACAATGACACTACAAGGGGTCTTGTTGATTAGACACCTAGTGTAGAAAATGTTCTCTCCTTGTTGGTGATCTTGATCTTCAATGACTTGTAAATTTAATGACCTTCTTGTGACTCCTACCAATAAGTATTCTTGACCAACAACTTCCCCTCCATCACTTTTCTCATCTCCATTTCCCTCTTGGTCTTCGGGGTACCTTTCTCCCTCTTCTTCTTCGTCGGTAGAAACCTCACTATAGGGATTGATATACATTGTTCTCTTACTTGGACACTCATAGGAAGTATGTCTATATCCAAGGCACTTAAAACATTTGATATCCCTATTCCTTTGTGGCCTCTCCATGGCTTTTCCCTTGTCCTTATTCCATCCTTCCCTAGGTTTCCAATCCTCCCTAGGCCTCCAATCCTCTCTAGGTTTCCAACCTTCCCTAAGTTTGTTGAAGTCTCTTTGAAATAGTTTAGGGGCTTTATCCTTCTTAATTGGCACCTTGCTAGTAGAGTCGGGGTTTGGAAGTGGTGGTTGAGTAAATGCACTCCTCTTTAATTGCCTTTCAATCTTCATTGCGGCATGTACCATATCCTCCAATCGATCATAGGAATGCAATTCTACCAAGTTGGCAATCTCCCTATTTAATCCTCCCAAGAACCTTGCCCTCGTTGCTCTAGGATCCTCATTGATTTGAGCTCTCATCAACATAACTTCCATTTCTTTATGGTAATCTTCCACATTTTTGTTCTCTTGCTTGAGTGATTGGAGCCTTTAATAAAGATCATTGTAGTAATAGTGTGGTATAAACCTTGCCCTCATCATATCTTTCAATAAATTCCAACTAGCCACGGTTTCTACTCCCATTTGTCTCATTTGTGCACTAACTTGCTCCCACTATACCAAAGCATACTCCGAAAATCCCAAAATAGCTAACCTCACTTTTGACCTCTCACTATAGGTATGACTTTTCAGGAATATCTCCATCTTACTTTCCCACTCAAAATATGCTTCGGGGTCACTTTTGCCATAGAATGTGGGCACTTTCAATTTGATGTGGTTTAACTCCCTCTCTACATCATTTCCTTCTCTCCTTCCCCCTTTATTACTCTATCCTCTATGTTGTTCCCCAAAGGCCTCAACTTGCTCCCCCTCATACCACTCATCAACTCTCTCAAACTCTCTTTCTAGCCCCTTTATGTTGATCCCTCCATTCCTTCCTTGGCCTTTTCCTCATCCTCCTCTCAAGCCATGTCTTCCCCCTCTCATAGGAACTTGTTGGAAACCCCCAATAGAGTGTTCATCCCATTCTTCCTCTTGTTGGGCATGTAACAGAGGAGTATGGGCATCACCATCCCTCATCCTTGGACTTGGCACTTTAAATCGCTCTTGGCCTCTCTTTTGTGCAACGGTAGAAGATTGTCCAAGATGATTTATCAACTCCCTTATCATGTTTTGAAATTCATTTTGCATAATCCTCATCATAACTTGCAAGTCATCACGCAGTCCCCTAGCATCAATTTATTCTTCTTGAGGTCTACTAGGTCCACTTGGGTTGGCCTAGAGATCTCTTGTTCATAGGCCATGGTAATGGAATATCTACTTACTTATACCTGCAAAACAAAAGTGATTAGAAAGAAAAATAGATCTTCACTTCACTTCCTTATGAGTTGGCTCTTAAGATTGTTCACACCACGCTCGTGTTTGCTTTCTTCGGCTTTTTTAATAATAGGTTCACCCTCTGGCCTTTTTCTCAACACTCAAGCCTTCTTGTTCAATCTCAATTCTCCCAAATAGCTAAAATTTTAGTCCAACTTAGTGAATAACACAAATCAAAAGAATTTTTCAATTAGGGAGTGTAATACCCCGAAGCCTAGGCCCGCCAGGGCCGGGGATGTCGCCCTGTCCAAAGGACAAGGGGTCTTTATAACTAGGTCACACAAATAAAATGGCTGAAATAAAATAATACTTTAACTTAAAAATTTATTACAACCCAAAATACTCCAAGAGTAAATCCATGAAACTCCAAAACAAAAACCATAAATAAAATTATCCACTCTCGTCTCCCCAAAGCAATACATAAAATCAAAAGACACATTCTCTTCCAAGGCAGATATTACTAGCTACTCGACCCCACAGCAGGATCAACTTAAAATCATGATAAAAAGGTGATGAGACAGAAATCTCAGTAAGTCCGTGTGTGCTTTGGGTGTTCAGTGAAAATAGTTCGTGGATGCAAAGTGTGAAACTTTGATAAGAGAAAAATTGGCAAGCATCAAACATTAGTCAAAAGCAAGAGTGGCGTTTTGGCTTATCTAGCCGTACATAAGTAATGAAATCAACCACTCAAAAGAAAGGGATATGGGTTACCACACGTTGGGCCCCATAACCGATCAGAATGCCGACACTTTGTACAGACTGACAAAAGTAGGTGATCGGCCTACTGGGTAAGATACTCCTCATTCTCTATACCCAAACAACAACCGGGTGTCCATTCCGGCAAAACACAGCCACTTGACTGAAAACAAATTGCTAGCTCGGACCGGCACGACTCACTGGACTGACATCTTATCGGGGAAGGACTCACCCCTCAGAGGTGGCCACCTGCTGAGAGACTTACCCTAACCCTTTAAAGACTAGTCCTAGTAGTCCACCCCTATTGAGTACTCAACGACGTTTCCCACTTGGGATAAAATGAACGAAGCATTGCTCTTCATGAAAATAGCAATTTGAGGGTTTTCAAAGTTTTGGGAGAAATCAGTTTTAGAAAGAGTTTTAAGTATAAGTGTTGGAAATGAGAACGAATTCAACCCTCAATTGCCTTCAGATAAACGAGTGTCCATACACTCCACATTTAGCTTGCCATAAGGAAAACATTTTTCACATCGATAGGTTTTATGCAGGAGCTTACATGGTTCTTGCTCACAACAACAAGGTCTCGAACAGCTGACCTAATCCCACATGGGTAAATACAAATCTTAATCAATTTCAAGTCACAAACCACTTCCTCAATTTTACATCAATTCAATTCACTACTACCATGATCCTAATGTCCCAAGCTTTAAGATAAAATAATAACTAAAAAGGTTTATAAGCTAAGTTTAATTTGTTATTTAAAATAATTAATGGTTTGGGAAATAAATTCTAATAAGTTGAAAGTTTAAACCTTGTTAGGAAAAATCTAGAGTTTATTTGATCAAGAGTCATAGATGGTACTAGGTAAAATAGTGATTTAATGATAGTTTAGTTGTTAGAAAATAATTGATAGCTAAAACTAGTTGAGATTAAATTTAATAAGCCTTTCTTGGAAAATAATAAGTAAATCCTTAAGGGTTTTGATTTAGTAAATATTTTACTAATTATGAATCATTCTCATAAAGCTTTAATTGATCTCTTTATTATAAATAATATTTATTTATTTTATTTTCTAGCAAAATTATTATTTATTTGACTAAAATATCCTTTATATATATAATAATTCCAAATCTACCATTCCTAGGGTTTTTCAAAAATACTAGCAATATTATTTTATTGAGTATTTTATGCATAAAGTGAAAATTAGTTTTAGGGACAACTAGATCATGATCAAATTTCTATGGCCATCCTCAATCAAGAACATACACAACCCTTCAATTCATTAAATCATCCAAATCTTGCATATAGGCATAGATCTAAATTTATTAAGACATGATTTAACCTTTACTAGTATAAACATGATCATGGCTTCAATATTCTAGTCATGCATATAACTCCCATTCACCAAAGGTGACATAATCTCTAGCATACTTCATCACACATACTACCTATGACATGCATCAAACTCAATTCCACATACAACCAATCAATATAATCCTTCCATGCATAAATCTCATCTCCTTCACAATCATACATGTACTCATGCTTCAATCATCAACAACACATACTCAATCCCATCGCCATTCATCTTTTAACAACATCATCCAAGAGACATGATTCTAGAGTTTAAAAGAAGGATTGAAGGTACTTACTTGGTTGATGAATGCTTTGAAGGAGTTTAGAGTAGATTTCAACTCCTAAATGGCTAACCTTGTCCAAGGGAGATGGCGAGAGCAAGATTATGGGAGGAGAAGTCATCCGGCCAAAGAAGTGTGATTTCGGTCATGAGAGAGAGAGAGAGAGAAAGAGAGAAGAAGAGATCATTAGCATGGTTATTCATATAGGTTCCCACTAGAGATCAAGTTTGAAGAGGACGAAGTTGATAGAGTGAATTTACCTTGAAGATGTTCTTGTTCTTCACAGAAATTTCTGCTTTTGATCCGAAGTAGCAAGATGTTTTGAGGAGTTTGATGTTAATAATGGTGTTGATGGATTCACAGCAATGAGTAGACTAAATCTGGAGATTTTTGTGAGGGTTTGAGATGGTTTGGAGGGGTATTAGGTGTAGAGAAGAAGTAGGTGTTCTTGGTGTAGTGTGTGTGTTCTTGATGGTTGCAGAAAATCGAGAGAGAGAGGTAAGGAATTTGCAGCTGCCGAATTTTCTGTGGGAGATAGGGCTGGCCGATTTTTAGTAGGGTTTAGGGAGTTGTTTCTCTGATTTGAAAGGAAAAAGGAAAGGTTAGTTGTTACAATCCTTGAAGAATATTTTTAGGAAGTGAATTTGGAAACTAAATATTCTAAGAATATCTTGATTGTTTGGACAGCTTTGAAGTCTCCTATGGCCGACTGGTTGTGTAGCTTTTCTGAGGAATTAAAGCTGGTTCAATAAGGCTTATGATGGCCGAAACTAAGGGGCACAATGATGAAGAAGAAGTCTGGTCAATTGAGCAAGATATCATGGAAGGTTGCTAAATAAGATGGCTGGAATTTTGGAAAGTAATCAAGCTAAATTGCAGGGATTTGTTGGAGAGATTTTCGGACAACCATTGCTGCCTTTCATCCAGAAGCTTGTAGGAAACAATGGAGCTCTGTTAATGGTGGTTTACGGGAGGTTTTGACAGATTAGGGCTAGTGTTTCGGCTGGAAGAAAAATAGGAAACAAAGCTGGAAATCTGGACTGCCCAGTTTTTTTTTTTTTTCGCTGCATAGTAATTTTTTGGGCAGAATTTCGTCTGCCACTTCCAACCAATTTGCAGAGAGTTTGAAGGGAAATTTCAGGGGTATTCAAGGCTGGTTTCCAGCCTTCTTCATGGAGGAAAAACGTGGCTAAGGTGCTGCACAAAATCTGGAAGAAAACGGCTCGGTTTTGAGCCTCCAAGGTAGCGATTTGCCCAAAATTTTTCACTGGTTTTGCTCAGTCTTTGTGCAGCCCGAAAATGGCAGAAATAATTCATAATTTAAACTGATCTTAAGGCCATTTTTCTGGCAGCATTTGGGAGGGAATGTTAGCTAAGAAGCTCGACAATTTGAAGGTACAATAAGCTGGAAAATTTCAGCTCATGCCATGAAGAAAGATGAGCTAGTCTAGAGTGAAATTTCAGCAAGCTTACTAGAGGGATTTTTCCTCTCGGAATTCCCCTCAACTCTTCCATATTTTCCAGACCATAAGAAGTCTTTTACCAAGATATTTTGATCTTAAAAGATCTCAGCACTTTACTGGATTTTCTGGAAAGAAAAAGGTTAGAACATCTTGATCAAACTAAGGAGTTGAAAGCTAAGGAAAACCAAAGATCAAGGGGACAAGAATTCCCTTTGGGAATTTCGAGTAGGCAAAGGAGTGGAATGAGAATATTCCTAACATGTCTCTCCCAGGACATCATCACCACATTGATCTAGGCCCTTAAGGCCGAAACCATTCCTTTCCAAGCAAAAATAAAATTTAATCAAGTTAAAGCTTCTATGATGGACTTTGAACTCAAGACCTCAAGAATAAATTCCAAAGCTCTAACCATTAAACCACAACGACTCTTGTTGCTATTTCCACTAGAAAAATTATTTTCTATTCAATCCACAATCTATCTCCCTATTTTCACCTCGGGCAAAAATTACCATTTTGCCCCTCTCACACAATACTCACCAACAAGACTTCAAGACAATAAAAATCAAATCCAAAGCACATAAAAATCATATGAAAATATATTTAATTATGAAATAAAGTATGATATGCATCCCAACTCCCTTACTCTAAGGTTGGTTTCGACCGGGGTTTCACAGGGAGTCTTAGGGAAATTTCAACAAACACTTGTTGGGCGCCTCAAGCAAACAAGTTTTAAGTCAAGAATTTTAAGAAAAGTGGACTCAATCAACATAAGAATAAGCACTAGATGCAAAAGAAACACTCCTAAGCAAGAAACAAATAAGAATTATCAAGAACAAAGAAACAAGAACAACTATAACTAGAATGATGAGGAACAAGATGATCACAAATGTACAATAGTAAAATTGAGTTCAATGAACATGGAATTCAACAATAGAGTGATATACTAAGTCCCAATATCACAAGGAATGAAAACTAAGAATCAAAGATTCCAACTATAGCAAAAAATATTCTCATAGAACACTTATCAAATACCTTGGATGCAATCTCATCACTTAAGAGAAACCAGCATTTTCACCCATATTCAAGCCAAATTTCACCACAATCACAAGATAAATTTGTTTCCAAGGATTATATTAACATCAAGGAGCAATTTTCCAACAGAATAATCAAGATAAAACAAAGATTTAATGACCTTTTTGGAGCACATTTTTTAGTTACGGGATTTCCCTATTTTCCTTTTTCTTCAACTTTGTAGGGCTCCTTTTCTTACTTTCAAGCTTTGATGAGAATCAAACTTTTCCTTGTTCTGATACCAAACTCTTTGATATGAATCTTGTGTGGCTTTTCTTGGTGTTGTAGGTGTTTTTGTTGGCTATGAGTTCAGCTTAACTCAAAAGAAACAAAAACAGAGATTCTTTGAGACAAAAGGAGAAACTGAAAATAACAACCTACCCTCTATCAAACCCTTAAAGAATTAAGCTTCAAAGACCCTCAAGTAAAGTAGAAAGTTCTACTATAATCTCACCCCAATATCCTTGAAGCAACAAAGGCAAACAAGAACAAATAGAATAGAGAAAATAGGCACCCAAATATTGGAATTCAAACAAACCTTAGAAGAACAAAACAACTAAGACCCATTCAAGAAAACAGCATTAGATTATCCAAAAGATTTATAGACTCAATCATAAGAAGGACTAACCCTTAAGCTTGGTATTGAACAAGATGAACAAGGAGGCTAGGGCCTCTTAAGATTCTTTTTCAAATTTGAATTAAAAGTTTGTGAATTGTAATCCCTAAGGTTCTATTATAGTTTAGGGTCATAATAAATCTTTACAAGCAATTAAAATTAAAGAAAACTGGAGAAAACATTAAAAACGCGGAACAGTCATCGGCTGCCCAGGGGGAAGCCAACGCCGGCTAGTTCCCTTGAAGCCGGCACCGGTTGTGCACTGCCTTTAGGCCAGTTCAAGTTGCTATTGAGGGGTTGTAAAGCAGATTGGAGCCGGCACTTGTTTTGCTGCTTGGAGCCGGCGCTGGCTGTCTGCTGGAAAGCCTTCCTCGGTCAAGTTTCGTCTGCCTTTGCTGTCGGCTTGAGTTCTTGTTGGGGTCTTTCGTGGATGGTCATCAACATGAACTCTTAGCTAACTTCTTCAACCTTCCAATCCTCTTTCATCCTCAAGCATGGTTTGATGATTAATTGAAAATCATCTTGAAGCTTCTTAGACCTAACTCTTGTCATCGATCCTTGTCCGTGCATGGTCACACTTCCCCCTCCTTGATCTTGACCTCCATGATAAAGTGGAGTCTCATCACAAAAGATCCGCTGTGGAGACCTCAGGTGCTGGTTTAAAGAAACGCTTATGAAAAATTCGTTTCATATCGGCCCATGAGTACACAAAACTGGGTGTTAGGTTTGCATACCAAGTAAACACTGCTCCTGTTAAAGACAAAGAGAATAATTGCAATTTATGTCAGTCACTATTTTCGAACTCTCCACATTGTGCCATAAACCTCCCTATATGTTCCATAGTTGACTTGTTGTCTTCTCCAGAGAATGTGAAAAACTCCGGCAACTTAAATCCTTGTGGTAGTACTGCCATAGAGTCTACCTATTCTGGGTATGGCTTCTAATACACTGGTCGATCTCTAGCCTGTCGATGCAATGCCTCCATCATTAAGCTGACATCGGCTGGTGGTACTGGCTGTTGATTATGCATGGGAGATCTTATGATTGCCGGTTGAGAACTTTATGCGGGGAATGAAACCATCTCAGGATATCCTACCCCTTGCACTAGGTAAGCTGTTGCTGTGACGGGGTACGCGGTAGGGACAGCTACAACGTAACTCTGGAGTCCTCTGTACGAAGAACAAACACTCCTATTTGGAGCGGCGTTCTGGTCATGGAATACCTGTGCCCCCATCGGCATATAGGTCTCTATAACCGGATATGGTGGATCTCTTCCTAGGAAAGGTTTCACAGGAACCATGCCGGGTGCATTTAATCCCGGATTCCCTTGGTGCCCCTCGGGTATTGGCATGACTTCTTTTGGCACAATAATTGTACCGACCCAAATGAAGGTGCAACAATGGATGAGGAGGGAGAATACACACCTACCTAAGGCGTCCCGTGAACATTTTGCCTTTGTTCAAAATTTTAAAGCTCGTTCTGCAGTAGTGGTCGGAATATCGTGGCAAACTGAGGAATAAGACTCTGAATAAGCTCGCCCGTACACTGCTCCATGGCCTGTCGTATGGCAGTTAAAGAAGTAGGTGTCAGCTGAGACACTTGAGGAGGAGATGAAGAGTGTGCCCCATGTTGCTCAGGGATGGTGACTGGGGTGCTGCAGGACGTTGTCATTGCAAGATCAAACGCTCCCCATAACGTTTGAACTGTAGGCCGATCAAAGGATTCCGAAGAAGGCCCTAAGGATTGCTGCTGAGAATTAGCCATAATGCATCCTGAATGCAATTGCATGTAACAACTACCTTTGTGTCCCACTGGGCGTGTCAATTTATATTGCCTAACGAAAAGGGGAGTCAATGGAACTGTCGATCGGCTGCTCTTTCGATGAACATAAACAGTCCAATAGAGAGATGAATGGATGAGTCGGACCTTTTAAAAAACGTGAGTTCCTTGAACTTACCATAGAAAGGGTCCAAGAAAGCAGAAATATTGCATGCGAAAGTAAAGTAGAACTGAACACAGTGTATTTCGATTAAAATGATGAATGAATACAAAACACTGGAATTGGTAATCAAAGCAACATAAAATGGAAAGCTTATAATCAAAGGAAAACTATAAAGAAAATGTAAACAAAGCGGTAAGAAAAGTTGTTAAGAAAGCTGTAAATAAAAGCGGTAAAAAAAAATGCAAAAAAAGGGAATTGAAGACTGAAAAAATTTGGTAATTTGGTTTGAGACGATTGTTGTTGGGTCCTTCCATCTGAGATCTCTGCTTGTTTTATACTTGTTGTAGCATGGTTGCCGACTTTCCGAACGTGGAGAGAATCCCGCTTCGTGGCCGGTCCTTGACGGTTGACAACGGTAGTGTTTTGTTGATCGTGCAGCGATGTGGAGATGACGGCTCATCAGCTCCTGATTCCGATGTTGATCGGGTACAACAACTGAAGATTTTTCTTGACGTCATCATCCGTTTGGTAGAATTCATATCAGTTTTGGCTGAAAGTTACCGTTGCAACGAATTGGCTAAAAATGACGTCAACAACTATTAAACTAATAAGTTAGTGATCTAAGATCTAAATTATAATTCAAGAAATTGATTGTTTATTTTCACAATTCTTTTTTTCTAACTTGTATTTGTGTATATTAATAGAAGATGACTCGCAAATAATTGGAATTCAAATGAACCGTCTGGAATTTTTTTTTTTTTTTCGAAAAGGAATAAGCCACCCCAAGAACTTTTTGTGCTTCCTAAGAAAAGAACTTTTTGTTGATTATTAGGCCTGTTATGGGGCATGATGTTCAGCTAGAAATTGGAGTATGGGATTGTAGTCCTCTTCTGTTGATTTCCTCTTTTCAATTTTCATTTAGAAGGAAAATTCAAATTCGACTAATTATACTTTGGGATATCATTTTTTCTCTAACAAAAATTCATTGTACTGGGAAAATTTTTACTTGGGCTTAAAGTTTTTTGAGTTATAAGTTTTAAAATATTAGAAAAAGTATGATTTACAATAAATATTAAACAATTTTTAATGTATGAATGATACAAAAGTTAGTACCATCTAAGAATTTAAGAATGACCATTTTCCCCCATTTAATCACTTAATCACATGTTTAGAAAATCTCTAGGCTTGATATTGCATAAATAAAACTACAAAAAATAACAAACAATACCATTAATTATTTAATTCTTTTATTATACTAGTTTGATACTCGTGCATCGCACTAAGGGACATAAAACAAAATGCAGTAAATAAAGAATTTTTAATCATGATTTTATAATTTTTTTAAAGTTTATTAAGTGTTAAGTTTTATTTATAATTTTACGATTTTCTAAAAGCTTACTAAATGTTTATTTATTAGATAACCTTCATTTGAATCAATAACCTTTCATATATATTTTTAAAATATTTATTTAAATTCAATGCGCAGAGTGTCAATAAATGACATTGCCACATGTCACGAAGGGAGATTCAGATGATGTCACGTGTCACAACGAGAACCTTCCGCAATTCCTTTTATATATATACAAATTGATTTAAACTCTTTTTATTTTATCTTTTTATATCTATAACTATTTTCATTTATTTTACTATCTTGTTACTACTCTAGACGATAATTTCCAATAAAAGAAGTCAGCCTTTTACATGTGAAGGGAAAAAAATAGTCAAAGATATTTGTATTTGTTTGGTAGAAAAGATAAGTTTATTTTTATATTTGTTTGGAAGTTTATAAAAGAAAAAAAAAAAAGAAGAAGTCTCTTTTCTCTCAATTAGGGATAGTGGAAGAAACAAGAAAAAAATTTATGATTGTTAATGAATTTACAATGCTACCCTTTATTTACTTCATTTCCTAACACACTTATTTCCACATTCCCTAATATATTACATACACAACTTTCACTTTCACACTGTGGATCCCAGATAGAGTTTCCTATTTGATAACCCAATTCAACACTTAAAATTGAATAAATTAAATATTTATTTTGTTAAGTGTGTTTGATAACGATTAATATTAAGTTCTTAATTAATTATGTTTGATAACAGATTTTTTTATTATCACTTAATTGACTAAGAAGTATTGAAATCCTGTTATAAATTTTAAGTGAATTGAAAGTTATTTAAGTTTGAAATCTAAATACGTTAAATACTCATCTAATTACTAATATTCTTTTATATTTAATCTAAATTATAATAAAATATAATGTAAAAAATGAATAATAATTAATTCAAACTTCAAATTTCAAATTCAGTTTTCAAACTTCTATTTTCAAAATTCAATACTTAAATATTCAAACTTCTGTCATCAGATTTCAATTTTATCAAACGAACAATTGATGCAATGAATATGGCAGCATCAAACGATATGAAAATATATGAGAATTAGAAAATCAAAAACTAAAAAGACTAAATAAATTTCTAAATTGAGGAATTTTCTTCCCTAACTTATAATTCTTTTACTCAATTATGAGATTCCTTTTACTGAATTTGCTATGGTGGCAGTGGTACCAGAAGAAAAAGAGGAATTCCCAAAGGTAAAAAAAAAAAAAAAAGATGATTTATATAATTGAGACTCAAAAAGGTTTTTATTTCTCCTCCTATATTTTATGTCTCTTTCTCTTCATCATGAGAGAGAACTGATTTTGACGTTTGGATTAATTCAATATCCTTCCAAATCTCTCTCTTATGTCCTTTAGAATTTTCCAAATAATGTAAAATAAATTTTTTTTTTCTATCTAAATCTTTTATTTTCTCCTCACTATTCCTCTCAAACTAATCCCTAGATTTGAGAGGTTACCTTGCACCTTATGCCAATGGATTAAATATTATTTCACGATAGTATCAACTCGTATGTAAATGTTTTTTTGGATATAGTCACGCATAAAAATTGATCGATTAAAATAAAAGTAAAAATTTTAAAAGAAAATAAAAATAATTATTTATATTATTTTCAAAAATATATTGTTTTCGGATATAGAAGTACAGGATAGGTATTTCATTAATAACTTTGATAAAAGGTAAACGGAAAAAAAAAAACTCAGAGTGAATGGATTGCCAATGCAGTTTATCTCCATCAATTAGGACTTTTTTTTTAAGGAATTTAAGTTGATCGGATAAAATAAAAATAGAAATTTGTATAAGGTTCAAAATTAGGGTATTATCAAACATTTACAGTACTTTAAAAAATGAGTTAATTACCAAAATCCTCATGTACTCTTAGTAGTTTGACAATTAAGTACCTGCATCTTTAATTTTGATGATTAACTACTTATTGATGGTGAAATTGACATACTTAATATTTTTGTTTGTGGGCTTCACAAGTTAGTTTTAAAACTACTGTTAAAACTTAAAGGAAATTGGAGTACAACATCGGTTCGCAATGGCACACAACATATTACAAAAATTAGAACTTAATTTACAACAAGCATGGGAGAGGAAGATAATCACACAGGTCAAATCAAGTTTACAACCCCATACAATAAGGCAAATGGAATTAAAAATTAAAAGTGGAAAACAATCAATAACCAAAGTGGAATTAATCCACAAATAAGAAAAACGATTGGTCTATTATGAAAATAATAAATGACTGTTTATTTTTCGATGCTATCCATTTATCTTTAAAATATATGTGACTGTTCATTTTTCTAAGGTTATTAAGGGATAAGATAAGATTGTATTTATTAAATTAATTTCTTATCCTTTTAGATGATATATCTAAACTTCTATAAATAGGGACTTATGTAATCAAACATAATGAATCAATTGAATCCAAGTGATTCTCTTATTTCTCTCTTCTTATAGTTTCTTTAATATAAGTTTTTTATGATTTGTTTTTGATGATTCTTGATTCTATTTGGAATCAAATTCATGATACGTTATCAGTATGAGATTCTACCGAAATTGTTCTACTAAAGTTTATAATCAAACCAACATCATCGAAGATATTCTCTCAATCTGTATAATCAAGTAGCCTGATTTTGAAGTTTTCTAAAAGAAGAAAGGTATTTTTCCTATTTGATTTTGTATTAACATGGCAAATCTCACTAAACTTGAGTTTGCAACTCTAGATATCATTGGAAAAAACTATTTATCCTAGATATTAGATGCTGAAATGCATTTAGCTGCAATGAGTTTGGTAGATACTATTATAGAAGGAAATTCATTATCATCACAAAATGATGTTAAAGTTATGATTTTTTTCCGTCATTATCTTCATGAAGATTTAAAAGTGGAATACCTTACTGTGAAAAATTTACTTATTTTGTAGAATAATTTGAAAGAAAGGTTTGATCATCGATGGTCGTCCTTCCAAAAGCACAGTATGACTGGATACACCTGTGATTACAAGATTTTAAATCCGTCAGTGAGTATAATTCTGTGATATTTAAAATTATGTGAAAAAATATTACTGATGAAGATATGTTGGAAAAAACTTTCTCTACTTTTCATGCTTTGAATGTGCTCTACAGCAGCAATATCGAGAAAATGGATTTAAGAAATATACATAATTGATATCTTGCCTTCTCGTAACTGAACAAAATAATGAGTTATTAACAAAAAATCATAAAGCCCAACCAATAAATTGTATTCCATTCCTATAAGCGAATTTTGTTTGAAATCGTGATTTTGGCTCAAGAAAAGGCCGTGATCATGGCCGTGGTCGTAAATGTGCACACTATTATAATAGAAATATTTATTATGATCACAAAAGTAAAAAAAAAAGTTATGAGAAATAATGATAACCACCAGAAGTGGCCAAAAAATAATGAGAAAAGAAAAGGAAAAGAAGTGATTCCTACAAATTATGAAGATAAATGTTATCGATGTGGCATAAAAGGTCATTAGTCTCGTACCTGTCATACGGAAAAACACCTTATTGATCTTTATCAGGCTTCTATTGAGAAGAAAGGCAAAAATACTGAAGCAAATTTCACTATACAACATTTTCTTCGTGGTGATGATGATGATGATGATGATGATGATGATGATGATGATACTATTCTTGAAGATATTAATGTTGATGTAACTCATTTGGATGTGGTTGATTTCTTTGAACATTCAGAAAGAAGAATTGATCATTTAATTGGTGATGGAAGTATCCAGAAAAATTAAAAGTTTACCTTTAATATTTTTATTTTATATATTTGACATTGTAATAGTAGTTAGCATTTTAAAATTTAATTTTATTATTAGAAATATTTAAATTTATAAATGTTTTATTATGCCTAGATATCATTTACTCAATTTACTGGATACAAGCCTAATTAAAAGTGGTACAACATACACCATATTGAAAGATAAAAAATATTTCTTTTACCTGAAGATGGGAGAAATAACTGTTAATACTATAAGTAGTAGTGTAAAATTGATTGAAGGCTCCGAAAGAGCTAATATAGTATCACTCAGAGGAACAAATATTATAAAGCGTTATTTTCTTCAAAATCTCGAAAAAAATTATTAAGTTTTAAAAATATTAGCTGAAATGGATATCACATTGAAACAATGGAAGAAAATGAGTTTAAGTATATCTATATTACTCAAATTATTTTGGGTAAGAAATCTTTATTAGAAAAGCTACCATCTCTTTCATTTGGCCTATAAGCACAAAAATCTATGCAATTGAAGTGCATCATTTAGTAAACCAAAAATTTACTGATCCTGCTACATTTATCATTTGGCATGACATTTTAGGTCATTCAGGAGCTATTATGATGTGAAGGACAATTGAAAATATGTATGGTCATTTTCTGATAAGTCAAAAGATTTTGATATCAAATAAATTTTTATATGCTGCATATGTTCTCAAGGGAAATTAGTTATCAAACCATCTCCAACAAAAGTGGAGTTTAAGTCTCTAGCATTTCTAGAAAGAATTCATAGTGATATATGTTGACCAATTCATCCACTATGTGGACAATTTATATACTTTATGATTTTAATTGATATATCGACCCAATAGTTGCATGGCAATTTTTTATCAACTCGTAACATAGTGTTTGTGAGATTGCTTACCCAAATAATTTGCTTACAATGGAAATTTCTAGATCATCCTATTAAAAAGATCTGTCTAGATAATATTGAAGAATATTTTCCCCAAGCTTTTGATGCTTATTGCATGTTGATTGGCATTATTATTAAACATCCAGTAGCTCATGTTCATACCCAAAACAGTCTAGCTACATCATTTATTAAAAGATTACAATTAATTACTAAACCATTATTAATGAGAACAAATCTCCCTACATCTACTTGCGGACATGCTATCTTGCATGCTGCAGCACTAGTGCATATAAGACCAATAAATTATCATAAATTCTCTTCTTTATAGTTGACTTTTGGTTTAGAGCCAAATATTGTTCATTTAAGAATTTTTGAGTGTGTTCTATATGTACTGATAGCGCCAAATCAACGTACTAAAATGGGTCCTGAAAGAAGATTGTGGATATTTGTTGGATATGATTCTCTCTCTATAATTAGATATGTTAAGCCATTGACAAGTAATGTACTTACAACAAAATTTGCTGATTGTTATTTTGATGAAACTTTGTTTCCTAAATTATGGGATAGAATATAAACCACATAAAAAAGAGATTACCTAGACAATATCATTGAATTATTTAGATCTGCGTATAAGCACTAGTGAATTAGAAGTTCAAAAGATAATTCATTTGCAAAGACTTGCAAATCAGCTGCCAAATTCTTTTGTTGACTCTATAAGGGTAACTAAATTACACATTTCAGCTATAGATGCTTCTATTCGGATAGAAGTTCCGACAGAACAAAACGAAATTCTTATAGCTGCTGAATCAAAAACACGCTAGAAGCGTGGACGATCCCTTGGTTCAAAAGATAAAAATCCTCAAAAGAAAAAAGGAGCAGATGATCAAAATGATTAAATCGAAGAATTACAAAATAAGGACCCAGTGGCAACCAATGAAAAGATCTAAATATTTGAAATTTTGAATAGAATGATGAAATGTCCATCAATTATATGACTTTTGGCAGAAGTTGTAATTGGATGGAACTAACTGTTGATAATATTTTTGCATACAATATAACACTAGATGTGTTAAAAGATAATAAAGATCTTGAACTAACATCAGTTGAAGAATGTCGTCATAGAAATAATTGGTCAAAATGAAAAGATGCAATTCAATCGAAGTTAAACTCACTTACAAAACGTGAGGTTTTTGGACCTGTAGTCTGAACACCAGAAGGTGTAGAACCAATTAGTTATAAATGGGTATTTGTGTGAAAACGGAATGAAAATAATGAAATCGTAAAGTATAAAGCGCGACTTGTGACACAAGGCTTTTCGCAAAAATCGCGTATTAATTATGATTAGAGCTGTATTCGAACACGAACGAACCGAGCATCACATTTTCGAGCTCGAGTTCGAATATAATCGAACGCTGTTCAAGTTCGTTCGTTTATTATTCGAGCTCAAGTTCGTGTTCGAGTTCGTTCGATTATTGTTTGATAATGTTCGAGTTCGTTTAAGTTCGAGTTCGAAAAACTCGATTAACGTTCGAGTTCGTTTATTTTATATTTTTTATTTTAAAATTTATAGAAATAATAATTCAAATTTTAATTAAAAATAATTGAATATTATAATATTAAATAAATATATAATAATATTATTAATATTAATATTAATATTATAATTATAATATAAGATTTATTCTTAATAAACTTTAATATTATAAAATATAAATAAAATATAATTAATTTAAAAATATATATAATATGTTCGCGAATGTTCGAATATATTAGTGAACATGTTCGAGTTCGTTCGTTTATTATTCGAGCTTGAGTTCGTGTTCGAGTTCGTTCGTTTATTAAACAAACGAGCCTTATTTGAACACGAACGAGCTCGAACGAGCTTTTGTTCGCGAACGTTCGGTTCGTTTACAGCTCTAATTATGATAAGACATATTCACCCATAGTAGATGTAATTACATTCCAATACCTTGTGATTCTAGTATTACATGAAAAAATTGACATGCGTCTAATGGATGTTGTGACTACTTATTTATATGGGAACATTGATAATGATTTTTATATGAAAATCTTAGAAGGATTCAGTATGCTTGAAGCATATAATTCTAGTCATCGTGAAAATTATTCCATTAAGTTACAAAAGTCATTGTATGGCTTAAAGTAGTCTGGACATATGTAGTATAATCGTTTTAGTGAATATTTATTAAGATTAGAATATAAAAATGATCTGATATGTCCATGTGTATTTATTAAGAAATTTGGATAAGGTTTTGTTATACTTGCTATATATGTTTGAAGGCTTAAAATGGCAAAAATCATCAAGACGAAAGTATGCTTGGAAAACAAAAAATTTACCTCTGTGATTAAATGGTCCTCTTCGCACTGTGTAGATGTCTGTACAAGGATATTTGAGGCTATTGGATCATGTCCTTGCAAACGTCTACTGCGTTTCATTCACGCGAAGCCTTTGATCTTCTGAAATGATGCCTGTAGCACAACCGGTGAAAGTTTAAAGATTGGGTTTTGATAAGTTTTTGGTGAAACCTTCACCGAAGCTTTCTGGGTTTTGTTTTCTTTGTGAAAACCAAATGAGGCATGAAGAGTTGAGTTCTTTTTTTTTTTTTTCTCTATACAAACCTCACCACTTCTTTTTCTCTTCATTCATTTTCATCAGATCCCCCGAGAGAGAGTCCATCCGCGTGCAAATAGAAAGCATCCATGCTTTCTGTTATTTTACACGCGAATTAATTAATTAATTAGTTATATATATATTAATTTTATTTTACCCTTAGTCTTATTTATTGAGCCAGATAAAAATATTTATTTTTGGGCTTGATACCCATAAATAATAAATCTCAATTATTTATTTTTTGGGCTTTATTAAACAGCCTAATAAATAATTAACAAGCTCAAATAGACCAATATAAAATTTCATACCTTTTAGCCAGTTTATATCCAGATTTTTTAATTATTCAATCTGGGTCTTGGCCCCTGAATAATTAATTAATCAATTAAACTAGATAAAATAAATACTCTCCATCGGACCTTTTATTTTATTCTAGTACAATAATAAATTAGACTAATAAAATAAAATAAAACTCATAAATATCAAGACCAATTCCTTAACCCAAATCTTTCATGACTTAAGGGCCATTCTGGGGCCAAAAGACACACCGTCTTGTCTACTAAAATGACCAAAATACCACTGTTATATAAATATCTATATTTTATATTTTAAATATTTTCTAATATCACCATAAGGAAATATTGGCCTCAAGGACAATGCTGTGTTAGCAAAGTCTTCGACTTACAGGTGTAATAACTAAAATACCTCTCTACGCATCACCGTGCAATTAGAGAGGAAGAATGTACTAACACCTCTCTAATAAACATCTACCATCCTTAGACCTCTAGTTCAATGATCCGTGACTCCTGGAATGTTTTTATTTTCCAAGAGAGTTACCCTAAACTAAACATCCAAGTCATGTTCCTTAGGGCCCTGGATAATTAGATCATATGAACAGTCACAAGGGACGATATAATGTAGAAGTTATCTTGTACAAGTTTGTCTTAACTAACTAGTCACATATACCTAACATACAAGTATATTGGTTCTACGAAAGAACCTCAACTACAGTATATCAAAGTATATACTTCTAACTTCGTCAGACTACCAACTCTTTTTCTAACTTCGTTAGACTACCAACTCTTTTTCTAATTTCGTCAGACTACCAACTCATATTCAAGCGGTAGAGTATTAGTCCACGCTGTAGCAGTAATAGTCTGGGTTTCTTTTAAATAGTACTTTTAAAAATCATTATTACAGGTCCTGTTCTATGTGTTCGAAATACGCTCATGCTATGAAATGAGTGGACTACTCACTGGCTAAAGGTAAGCCATTCCCCATTTAGAATTTATAACACAATAACCTATGCATGATGAGATTCTCATTCTCATCAATTTATTAAAAAGAAACATATATGTGTTAGATAACTCATAATTCATACCTTACTGTGAAAGACCATCATTCACATGGATCACTTACTTAAACACAATGGTTCTTTCCAAACGAAAATCGTGCACAAATAAAATGTAAATTCACAAATAAATTTCAAGAATAAATTTTTTTATTAATAAATTCGATAATTACATCAGATAAACTAGTCTAGAGAGCATATATTCTAATAATCTCCCACTTGCACTTTAAGATTAAGAAAGTCCGTAGGTACCTACTCCTATGACGTCTAAGTGTCTCTTGAAGACTCTTTCAACTAAGGTTTGGTGAAGGGAACTGTTAAGTTGTTCTCCGAGGTTTTCTATTCCACCACAATTTCCCATCTTTGAATGAAATCTCGATCAGGTGGTACTTCCTCTGGATGTGCTTCCCCTTCTTGTGGTTCCTAGGTTCTTTGGATTGCGAGACTGCTCCAAAGTTGTCACAATACATCACAATCGGTCTGTCCATGTGTGGCACAACTCTATGTTCTGAAAGGAACTTCTGGAGCTAGACTGCTTCCTTGGATGCTTCCGAAGCTGCCACATACTCAATTTCCATGATTGAGTCAGCAATACAAGATTGCTTGATACTCCTCCATGAAACAGCTCCTCCAGACAAGGTGAAGACATATCCACTAGTGAATTTTCTATCCTTATCTGCTTGAAAATCTAAGTCTGTGTATCTAGTAGGAATCAAGTCGTCAGCCCTTGTAAACCAACATATAATCTTTCGTACCATTGAGGTACTTAAGAATATGTTTTACAGCTTGCCAATGAACCTTCCCATAGTTTGATTGATATTTACTAACTAAGCCTACGGCAAAGCAGATATCTGGCCTAATACACAGCATGACGTACATAAGACTTCCTACAATCGAAGCGTAGGGAATCCTACTCATCCTGTCTTTTTTCTCTTGAGACTTAGGACAGTCCTTAGAACAAAAAGACAACCCATGTCTACAAGGGATTAGAACTCCCTTGCATGAGTCCATGCTAAACTTGGCCAGCATCTTGTCAATGTATGTTACTTTGGATAATCCTAACATTCTCTACTTTTTATTTCTAAGAAGCTTAATTCCAAAAATGTAGCTGGCTTCTCCCAAGTCCTTCATACTAAATTGACTAGACAACCAAACCTTAATAGATGACAATGTCCCTACATAATTTCCAATGGGTAGAATGTCATTCATATATAGGACAAGAAAAATCACATTTATGCCTTCCAATTTCCTGTGGTTCATCCTCGTTTTGAATAAAACCGAAAGACTTTAGAGTTTCGTCAAAACTAATGTTCCATGTTCTAGATGCCTGCTTAAGTCTATAAATGGACTTTTTAAACTTGCAGACCAAATGTTTCTGGCCTTTAGCAATAAAACCTTCTGGTTGGGACACATAGATGTCTTCGATAAGATGGCCATTAAGAAATGCCGTTTTGACATCTATTTGCTATATCTCATAGTCGTAATGACATGCAATGGCAAAGAGGATACGGATGGACTTAAGCATGGCTATCAGGGAAAAGGTTTCATCATAATCGATTTCCTCTTTCTAAGTATACCATTTCTCCACAAGCCTAACTTTGAAGGTTTCTACCTTCCCATCCGCTCCCCTCTTCCTCTTATATAACCACTTATACCCAATGAGTTTTGTCCCTTCAGGTGAAGCTACAAGATCCCAAACCTGATTGAAGTACATAGACTCAATCTTAACTTTCATTGCTTCATGCCACAGATCTGCATCGGCATCAGCAATAACCTCCTCGTATCTAGTGGGATCTTGTTCTTGATGGTCAGAAACTAACTCGAAAGCCTCTCCTGTCCATCTTTCTGGAACTCTAAATACCCTCCCACTACGACGAAGCTCTGTTTGTATAGGTTCTTGAGGTTGTGTCTCTTCTTGTTTCATAACTGGGTCTGAAGAGGTTGATTCCAAAGATAATTTCTCCTCGAGTTTCAACCTTATTGAAACATTAGTCGAGGTACTTTGATTATCCTTCAAGTATCTAGCATTAGTACTTATCAGTACTTTCTGCTCTTTGGGATGATAAAAGTAACCTCATTTTGTCCCTTTTGGATACCCAATAAAGTAGCATAATTCTGATCTTGGTTCTAACTTGTTTCCTTTGATCAATACATAAGTTGGACAACCCCATATTCTGAGATAATTTAGACTTGGCTTACTCCCAGTCCACATCTCATAGTGTGTCCAAGGTACTGACTTGGAAGGCACCAAATTCAGAATGTATGCCGCTATTTCCAAGGCATATCCCCAAAAAAAGACCGGAAGAGTAGCATGAGATATCATACTTCTTACCATTTCCATTAATATCCTATTTCTTCTCTCAGTTACTCCATTCTGCTGAAGTGTACACGACGCAAAGAGTTGGGATACTATTCCATGATGTACCATGTAACTCACCAATGAGGTATTCTCCATCACGATCCGATCGTAAGGTTTTGATCAATTTACCTCTCCGACGCTCTACTTCAGCCTTAAACTCTTTAAACTTGTTAAAAGAGTCAGACTTGTACCTCATCAGGTAGATATAACCAAACTTTGTACAATCATCTGTGAAAATGATGAAGTACTCAAAGTCTCTTCTAGCTTGAGTAGACAAAGGACCACACACATCAGTATGAATAAGACCTAATATCTCCTTGACTCTATCAACCTTTTAGGTAAATGACCTTTTGGTCATTTTTCCTATAAGGCAGTATTCACATTAAGGCCAACTTTCCAATCTTATTGAGTCCAAGGGCCCATCATGGCTTAACCTCTGAATCCTGGTTGAGTTAATATGGCCCAATCTTAGATGCCAAAGATATAAATCATTGACATTGATCTTTCTCTTCTTACTTAAAGGTTCAGATTGAGCGTTGTTTATTTGATTGTTTGCAGGATTTAAAAAGAATAAGTTTTCATACATGTGCCCTATACATAAAACTTCTCCATTTCTACTGATAGTAATACCATAATAGAAAGAAACAGAATATCCATGATTTATTAACTTTACAACTGAAACCAAATTCTATCCAAAATCGGGTACATATAACATATCCCTTAATACAACTACTTTATCACAACAAAAAACAAGATCCAGCTCTCTCATGCACACTGCAAGGGCCCATACTCGTGCTCATTTTCTACTCGTAATCCATGCTCACCCTTCTGGAGTCTTCTTATCTTCCTAAACCCCTGCAAGGAGTTACAGATATGATCAGTAACACCGGAATCAACAATCCAAGTGGAAGTTGATCCAACTATTGAAATATACTCTAAATAGATAACAATACCTGTAGGGTTTTTCTTTGAATGAAGTTCTGGACACTCCTTTTTCTGGTGTCCCTTTTGCCCACATTTACCTTTAGACTTGTTTGGCTGGTTCTTGGGCTGGGCCTGTGCGTTTCCCTTATTCTTCTTGAACTTATTGGGCTTGGGCCTAGTTCTGAAAGAAAAAATCCTAACAATCATAGCCTTGTACTGTGGCTTCATGACCTTCTCCACCACCTAGAGCTCTTTCATTAACTCAATTAAAGTCATGTTCAATTTGTTCATATTGTAGTTCAACTTGAACTGAGTAAAAGAACCCGGTAGAGATTCGAGAACCATATCCACTTGGCTCTCCGGGTCAATAACAGCCCCTAAGACTTTCGCTTCTTTGAAAGCAACAATCATTTTGAGCATATGCTCCCTGACTGATGCTCTGTTAGCCATCTTAGTATTTATGATCGTCCTAAGAGCTTCCTGTTTTACGGGCCAACTCTTATTGACGAACATCGTGGCTAATGTCATATGTAGTGGCCATGTGCTTGTGTTTTGATTGGATCACATTAGACATGGAGGCCAACATGTAGCATCGAGTTATTTCGTTAGCCTTCTTCCATGCTTTTTCAGCCTCACGCTTGTCATCGGTGGAACCTTCCCCGATAATATGACAGGTTTCAAAGAAGACATACTTACTCCTTAGTAGTGAGTATTATGTCCAAGTTTCTTTTTCAATCCACATAATTTGGACTCGTTAGCTTATTCTCACGGAGAATATCGGCCAAATGACCAAAAGAACCTCCACCAACCATTTCTGAAAAATCAAAAATAAAAGAAAATTTAGTTTGTGAAAAATAAAATAATTTGTGACTTTATTCTCATATTAAATCCAATAATAGTTAACTCTATCACTATTATATTTAATATGATTGATTCGCCTCTTAGAAAAACTGACATAGCTTCTTGGGAAGATTAACAATTTTCTAAATTAAGTCTATTAACCACCACAAATTAATTTTCCTTATAGGTAATGATCTAGAAATAACTCTATCGTGGGATGACCGTTTCTTCTCATTTTCTATGGACATTCCTCGCACTATAACCTCCAACGTGGGTTGGCCGATCATAGCACGTGTCCCGAGTTATTAATTACATTCATTCATTAGTTCTGGATCCTTGTGGTATCCCTATCCTATACGGGTTCACTCTCATGGTGACACGAGGGGCTCACGATTTCTAATAAGGATCATGATGGAAGCTGTAGGGATGTTGGAACCCCTCTCCCACTTAGTATTTTAAAATAAGGGTGTTTCTTGAAAAATTATTTTGAAAATTTCAATTAAGTTTTCTTTTAACTTAAAATAAAATATCTAAACCCATAAAAATATCTATGTCAAGGTTTATACCCTTTGAGAAATTTTTTCATAGATTAATTTTATTTAAGTTAATAAACTTAATAATTTCAAAAATTTTCAATAAAACTTTCGAGAGATTTTGATCTCAAATTTAATTTGACAAAAATAATTTTTCTTGTTAAAATTCAATCAAAATAATTTTCTATTTTAATTCACAAAAATATCTAAATCTAATATATTTTCTATGTCAAGGATAAAATCCTTTAAGAAAATATCTAAGAATTAATTTTTGATCGAATTAAAATTAATCATTTGATTTAAGAAAAATATTTTTCTTTGTCAAAAATTCCCGAAGACTTTACTCTTTGAGAAAACGAGCACATAAGGTACAAAAAGAAATAAGCATGCTAGAAAATTGTAAACGTTTTCATGCTTTTTTATTCTTTTAACCTAATTGTCTAAATAATAAAATTAAACACATTAATTAATGGTCTTGTTTAATCCTTGTCTAAATAATAAAATTAAACGCATTAATTAATGGTCTTGTTTAATCCTAACATTTCATTTACTATTATTTTTCATGCAAAATATTCAAAGAATATTAACTATTGTAATAAAAATAACTTCATCTGGTATGGGACTAAAAATTAAAAAAAAATTTAAAAAAAATCGGGTCGAGTCTAGTGCACCCATCACACTGGATCACGGCCCATGGGTAAACCCATAGGGGCAAATCCTGGAGGGTGGACTTGGGATCTGCCCAACTGCGTGGTTAAAATTATTGATCGCGCAGCATTTCGAATTGCAATTACAATCCTCGTAGAAGCTGGAGAAGCAGCCGTGGAAGCCATCCTCGCGGAGCTGGCGCGGCTTGCTAGCAACGGCTCCTCTCACAGAATGGACTTGGCTCGGCTTGGAGCTCCACTCCGGTTGGTTTGCACAGAACTTTATTCTCCAGAATTTCTTCTGCTATTTTGAAGCTTCTGTGCACGCGATTTCTTCACCATTTTTTTTTATCAAAACTCATTCAAACAATCGTCTAGACCCTTAAAAACACTGGGCTTACACGATATCTATGAAAGTAATCAAAATACACTGTTCCTATACTTCCACTCACGAAACTTACAATGAAACTACTCATACCAGTAAATACGATGAATTACAAATTTCAACCAAAACAAATATTTTCTTATTTTAGTTAAGCCTAGCATGCTTCCTACATTTGCCAAACTATAGCTCTGATACCAATTGAAGGCTTAAAATGTAAAAAATCATCAAAACGAAAGTATGCTTGGAAAACGAAAAATTTACCTCTATGATTAAATGGTCCTCTTCGCACTGGTGTAGATATCTGTACAAGGATACTTGAAGCTATTGGATTACGTCCTTACAAACGTCTACTGCGTCTCATTCACACGAAGCCTTTGATATTGCGAAATGGTACCCGTAACACAGCCAGTGAAAATTTGAAAATTGAGTTTTGATATGCTTTTGGTGAAACCTTCACCAAAGCTTTCTGGGTTTTGGTTTCTCTGTGAAAACCAAATGAAGCATGAAGAGCTAAGTTCTTTTTTTTTTTCTCTGTACAAACCTCACCACTTCTCTTTCTCTTTATTCATTTTCATCAGATCCCCCGAGAGAGAGTCCACCTGTGTGCAAACAGAAAGTATTCATACTTTCTGTTATCTTACATGCGAAACAACACGAGTTTCATCCCGTGTTGTTTTTTTATTTTAATTACTTAATTAAATTAATAATTAATTAATTATATATTTTTAAATTTTATTTTACTCTTAGTCTTATTCATTGGGCCAGATTAAATTATTTATTCTTGGGTTTGAACACCCATAAATAATAAATCTCAATTATTTATTTTTTGGACTTTATTAAATATCCCAATAAATAATTAACAAGCCTAAATAGACCAATATAAAATTTCATACGTTTTATCTAATTTATATCCAGATTAATTTTCTAATTATTCAATCTGGGCTTTGGGCCCTGCATAATTAATTAACAAATCAAATTAGATAAAATAAATACTCTCTCGAATCTTTTATTTTATTCTAATCCAATAATAAATTAGACTAATAAAATAAAATAAAACCCATAAAATATCAAGACCAATTTCTTAACTCAAATATTTCATGACTTAAGGGCCATTCTGGGGACCAAAAGACACATCGTCTTGGCTATTAAAATGACTAAAATACCCTTGCTATATAAATAGTTATATTTTGTATTTTAAATATTTTCTAATATCACCACAAGGAAATATTGACCTCAAGGATAATGCTGCGTTAGTAAAGTCTTCGACGTACAGATGTAATGACTAAAATACCCCTCTACGCATCGCCGTATAATTAGAGAGGAAGAGTGTACTAACACCTCTCTAATAGACATCTATCATCCTTACACCTCTAGTCTAATGATCCATGACTCCTGAAATATTTTCACTTTTTAAGAGAGCTATCCTAAAGTAAACATCCAAGTCTCATGTTCCCTAGGGCCCTGGATAATTAGATCATATGAATAGTTACAAGGAGCGATATGGCGTAGAAGTTATCTTGTACAAGTCTCTTTTAACTAACTAATTATATATACCCAACATACAAGTATATTGATTCTACGAAATAATCTCAACTACAGTATATCAAAGTATATACTTCTAACTTCGTCAGACTACCAACTCATACTCAAGCGGAAGAGTATTAGTTCACATTGTAGCAGTTATAGTTTGGGTTTTTTTTTTAAATAGTATTTTTTAAAAAATCACTATTACAGGTCTTGTTTTACGTATTCGAAATACGTTTATACTATGAAGTGAGTGGACTACTCACTGGCTAAAGGTAAGCTATTCCCCATTTAGAATTTATAACACAATAACTTATACATGATGAGATTCCTATTCTCATCAATCGGTTAAAAACAAACATTTATATATTAAGTAACCCATAATCCATACCTTACTGTGAAATACCACAATTCACATGGATCACTTACTTAAACACAATGAGTCTTTTCCAAAAGAAAATCGTGCACAAATAAAATGTAAATTCACAAACAAATTTCGAGAATAAATTATTTTATTAATAAATTCGATAATTACATCAAATAAACTAATTTAGAGAGCATATGTTGATGATATCAATTTTATTGGCAAGAGATAGATTGAAGTAAGAATTTGAAATTAAAGATTTTGGAAGAACCAAATTTTATCTTGGTCTACAAATAGAACAATTGGAATTTGGTATTTTTATTCATCAATCAACATATACAACTAAAGTTTTAAAGAGGTTTTACATGGATAAAATACATCCATTAAGTATTCCAATGGTCATCGGTCATTAGATGTAAATAAAGACTTTTTTCGACCTCGAGAAGATGATGAAGAACTTGTTGGTTCTGAAATGCTATATCTCAGTGCAATTGGTGTATTAATGTACTTTGCTAATAACACTCAATCTGATATAGTATTTTTTATGAATTTATCAGCAAGATTTAGTTCTTCTCCAATACAACAACATTGGAATGGTATTAAACATATTCTAAGATATCTCAAAGGGACAATGGATCTTAGATCGTTTTATTCAAATAAAACCAACTCAATGTTGATTGGTTATCAGATGTTAGTTATTTATCTGATCCACATAAAGTACATTCTCAAATTGGCTATTTATTTACATGTAGTGGTACTATTATATCATGACGCTCTACAAAATAATTTATAACAACCACTTTTCCTAATCATGCAGAAATTATTGTTATTCATGAGGCAAGCTAATAATTTATATAGTTGAGATCCATGATTCGGAATATTTGAGAAAATTGTAGTTTATTCTCTGAAAAGAAAATTCAACACCTCTTTATGAAGATAACGCAACTTGTATAACTCAATCAAGAGGTAGATATATTAAATGAGATAAGACGAAACATACTTCCCCAAAAATTTTTCTTTACTTGTAAACTCCAAAAGATAAGTAAAATAGATGTGTAACAGATTTGATCATGTGATATTCTGGTGGATTTATTCATTAAGATATTGCCGATAACTTCATTTGAAAAATTAGTACATAAAATTGTAATGTGTCAATTGAAAGATATTAAGTCATTTTGAAGATACTATCAAAAGGAGGAGTATGTATACTGTACTCTTTTTTCCTCACAAAGTTTTTTTTTTGCCTACCAAGTTTTTTCTTGGTCAGGTTTTTTAATGAGGCAGTGTTCCCTCTAAAACGATAAGTTTTTCTAAGGTTGGTAATGGATAAGATAAGATTATATTTATTAGATTCATTTTTTATCCTTTTAGATGATGTATCTAAACCGTTATAAGTATGGGTCTTATGTAAATAAACATAATGAATTAATTCAATCGAAGTGATTCTCCCATTTCTCTCTTCTTATAATTTTTTTAATATCGATTTTTTATATTTTATATTTTTTAATTTTTTAATTTATTTAGAATCAAATTTACAGTATGGTTGAATTTCATTTGTTCTAGTTATTGAAATTCATCTTCTCAGAGTACCAAATGGAAAGCAACGGAAGGGAGAGATTGACCTCATCCTTTCCCCATTGTGCCATCACGCTGCTACCGATAGCAGACTTCGTCAAAGCTGGCGATGCCACGGGAAGATAAAGCCACGTAAAAGCAACACGCTGCAAAGCCGACAACGATGAAGAAGACGACTTGATTAGTAGCTAGAAATAGAGCAAATAGAGTCAGGAAAAGCCGCCAAGTTTTAGGACAACCGCACATAGTTTCAGTGCAGATCAACTCCTAAAGCCTCTCATCCTAAGTCATCTTTTTCCATTACTTTCTAGCGCACTACCAAAAACTGATTTGTGGAGTCTACACAAATAGAAATATTAAGTTTGTGTTATGAATTATTGGAATCTCCATTAATTAGTGGAGGCTCCACTAATTATGGATTTATGTGAATTATTAGAAGATTTTTATGGATGTCCACCATTTAGTGGAGACACTATTAATTGAGATTAGTTGAAGATGATGTATTCCACTAATTAGAGCTCTATAAATAGAGCTATTCTCTAAGCTTGTAATACACCATCATTTTGTGAAAGAAAGATTAGAGAAAGAATTGTGAGAGAAAGAAAGAGAGAAGTTTGAAGAGAAATTCTTGTGCAAAGAATAGTTAGAATTTTCTTAGTGTGTAGTGTGTAGATTTTATTCTAACACTACCCTAATTTTATAACACGTTATCAGCACGAGTCTCTACCGTTATTAAAGCCAGAAGACAGGTACGCATTTATTGATCTCGCTAAATTCGAATTTGTAGCCCTTGATATTTCTGAAAAAAAAAATTATATGTCATACAGAAATGCATCTAAATGCTAAAAAAAATGGGATCCATATGTCATGTGGATAAAAAGAAAGATTTGACCACCTGAAGATGATCGTACTACCCACTGCACGGTATGAATGGTTGCACCTGAAGTTGCAAGATTGTAAAACCGTGAACTCCGTGATGTATAAAACTACATCTTAGTTAAAAATTTTACGGAGAAAAAGTTACTGATGAAGTTATATTGGAGAAGACATTCTCCACTTTTTATACCTCGAATATTGTCCTATAGTAACAATATCGAGAAAAATGGTATCCAAAATTGACAGCTTTAACATGAGTTATTATTGAGAAATCATGAAGCCAGATGAACTGGCTCAACAACACTCCCAGAAGTGAATGCTGTTGGCTCTAGCAGAAGCCATCGTTATAGTCGTAGTTGTGGCAGTGGCCGTGGTTATGGTCATGGACACACTCGATATTTCCCTTATCACAGAGAAATACTGGCCACCTGAAGTGGAACAGAAAAGATAATAAGGGAAAAAGATATTTCCATTAATAATAAGCATCACATCTTTTATTCATATCACTAGTGTTCATATGAACTTGAGGATACATGCTTATAGTTGCTCTTTTGTAATTGAGCTGACAAATTTAAGATGAAGGTTTGTAATTGTTCTTTTTCAATATTTACATTAGAGGAAGACAAACAATTAGTAATTATGGACTTCAGCTCCTCTTTTTCGGCATCCTCCTCCTTTTCTTTCCCCTTTGAGCCAGCATCGAAATTAGCAGTAGAATTAGCCGTAAAATTACTGCGAAATGAGTCTTGGGATTTTATGATCCCCTTAAGTTTATTATAATTAAATTTCTTATTATATTTGGCCTTGAAGCATGCTTGTCTCAATTTCTGTGTTTGGTCCTCTAACTGCGTATTAGGACTTTCTTCCACCAACTGTTTTTCACATTCCAGTATCGCAATGGCTTCTTTCAACTTCTTCTCAGCCATATGTCTTCCTTCTTCTTTATTTTGCATCTCCTGTAAATTGAAGTGATATCATCGGTTATTTATTTATAAATCTTTCATAGTTTCATACTTGCAAATTATAAGTATGTATGAGAGAGAACCTGAACATTCTTAATTATGGTCTCCAAGCTCACCAATTTCCTGTGAGGCCATCGACGAATTCCTAACTCCCTACATCTTTTCTTGAGATGGGTTATGCCAATATTCAGTTCTTTGGCTGCGCTCTTGATTGGTAGGTAAAAGTACTGTGAAATTGTTTCTCTTGATAGTGTCTGGGAGTTATTGCCATTCTTCTCTCTCTGCCTCTTAATCATCTTCTTCTCCCCAAGAATTTTGCCTGCAATAATATCTTGAACTTCGATATTATGCATTTCATGAGTACTTACTCCGACTTCGTTCTCAAGACCACTCATTATTTCTCCTAAAAAATAAAATAATATCAGTAAAGGTAATACCATTCAAAATCCATGTTTAAATGGATAATAACCTGGAATCATATTCTGGCTTTGTTCAAAATCCATTAGAGAGTCGAATGGATCATGCACAAGCATATCCTCATTCAAAGGAATAGCATCAAGAGGAACGTATCAAAAGCAGTCTCTTGTAGGGGCAGATCAACTTGGTCCAAAGCAGTATGTTCAAAACTTCCATTGATTTACATAAAAAACAAACCAAAAGAGAGTTTAATTTCATTATCAAGCACACTAAAAACAAATGGAAGCCCTCAAAGGTATCTCACCTGAAATTAGGAGGAAGTGGTTGGTTTGAAAAGGAAAACATATCACAATCTTCTGCGTTCGAATTAGGCAGAAGCGGTTGGTTTGGAAAGGAAAACATATCAAAATCTTCTGTGTTTGAATTAGGCAGAAGCGGTTGGTTTGGAAAGAAAAATACATCAACATCTGCTGCAGAAACCGAGTCAAAATTTGACCATGTCTCAAATGAATTACGAGTCTCCATATCTGCTTTGTGATTTTTGTTTTTGATGTTTACTAATGACTGATAACTGAGATATATATCGATACATATATATATATATATATATCTGTATGAGGAAGAAGAAGAGGTAGATGGTAGGTAGAGGGTCGGAGGAGAAGAAAAGACAAGAGAGGAAGAGGAAAAGTCGGTACCGGGAAGAGTAAAAAAAAAAAAATGGAGATATTTTTCTTGGCATTTTCTGTTTGTCATCATTTTCTTATATTTCTTTTCTTATTCTCTTGTGAAATCATTATTCCCTAAATTAGGGGGAGAACATAAACAGTACAAGAAAGATCGTGATTGGACAACATCATTAAATTATCTTGATCCGCATACAAGCGCGTGTGAACTTGAAGTTCAAAAGATAATTCATTTGTAAAGCATTGCAAATCAAATGTTAGATGCTTTTGTTGACTCTAGAAGAGTTACAAAATCGCATATTCCAGCTATAAATGCTCCTATTCGAATTGAAGTTTCAGCAGAACAAAATATTATACCTATAGCTGCTGAGTCAAAAACACGCCAGAAGCGTGGCCGACCTCTTGGTTCTAAAGATAAAAATCCTCGAAAGAAAAGAGGATTAACTGATCCAGAAGATCATATTGAAGAAAAGAATGATAAAGACCAAGAGAAAACTGATGACAAAGAACCGAAGTTGATGAAAGTAACACTGAAATTTCTATCAATTATACCACTTCCGGTAGAAGTTGGAATCGGATAGAAACTGTTATTGATAATATATTTGCATACAATATATCTCTTGATGTTACACAGGATAATGATGATCCTGAACCAATATCAGTTGATAAATGTCGGCATAGAAAAGATTGGCTGCAATGGAAAGATGCGATTCAATCAGAGTTAAATGCACTGACAAAACGTGAAGTTTTCGGACCAGCAGTCCGAACACCAGAAAGTGTAAAACCTGTTGGCTACAAATGGATATTTGTGCGAAAGCACAATGAAAAAAGTGAAATCGTTCGATATAAAGCGCGATTAGTAGCCCAAGGTTTTTCACAAAGACCAGGTATTGATTATGATGAAACTTATTCTCCTGTTGTTGATGCTATTACACTTCGATATCTTATCGGTTAGCAAGTACATGAAAAGATAGATATGCGCCTATTAGATGTTGTCACCTGCTTACTTGTATGGAAATTTAGAAAATGATGTTTACATGAAAATCCTCGAAGGATTTCATATGCCCAAGCATATAAACATTATCCTCGTGAAAATTACTCCATCAAGTTGCGAAATCATTATATGGCCTGAAGCAACTGCGGCGCATATGGTTCACACGTCTTAGTGAATATTTATTGAAAGCGGGATTTAAAAATGACCAGGTATGTCCATGTGTTTTTATTAAGAAATCGGTTCTAAATTTGTGATATTAGCTATATATGTTGATGATATTAATCTTATTGGAACTCTCGAAGAGCTCCAAGAAACAATTGATTATTTAAAAAGAGAATTCGAAATCAAGGATTTTGGTAAAACCAAATTTTGCCTTGGTTTACAAATTGAACATTTGGAGAGTGGAACATTTATTCATCAATCAACATATACAAGAAAAGTGCTAAAAAGATTTTACATGGATAAAGCACATCCATTGAGTATTCCAATGATCGTCCGATCATTAAATGTGGATAAAGATCCTTTCCGACCTCAAGAAAATGATGAAGAACTCCTTGGTCCTGAAGTACCATATCTCAGTGCAATTGGTGCATTGATGTATCTTGCTAATAATACACGACACGATATTGCTTTTGCTATCAATTTATTAGCAAGATTTAGTTCTTCACCAACACGACGACATTGGAATGGAATTAAACAAGTCATTCGATATCTCCAAGGTACAATTGATCTCGGATTATTTTATTCAAATAAAACCAGTCCAACATTGATAGGTTATGCAGATGCTAGTTATTTATCTGATCCACATAAAGCACGTTCTCAAACGGGCTATCTATTTACATGTGGAAATACTGCTATATCATGGCGTTCTACGAAACAATTTATAGCAGCTACTTCTTCAAATCATGCTGAAATTATAGCCATTCATGAAGCAAGTCGAGAATGTGTATGGCTAAGATCCATGATTCATTATATCCGAGAAAGTTGTGGATTATCATCAATCAAAGATATTCCCACTCCTCTTTATGAAGACAATGCAGCTTGCATAGCTCAATTACGAGGAGGATATATTAAAGGAGATCGGACAAAACATATTTCACCTAAATTCTTCTTTACTCATGAACTCCAGAAGAAAGGTGAAATTGATGTGTTACAAATTCGGTCATGTGACAACCTCGCAGATATTTTTACGAAGACTTTACCGACTGCAACATTTGAGAAGTTGAGATATAAAATCGGTATGCGTCAGTTTAAAGATTTAAAGGAATCATCTCATCAGGGGGAGTAATAAATAGACATATAGAATAATGTACTCTTTTTCCTTCCCTAGATTTTTTTTCCCACTGGGTTTTTATCTAGTAAGGTTTTAACGAGGCATATTCTTTATGTATGGATGGACATCCAAGGGGGAGTGTTATGAATTATTGGAATCTCCATTAATTAGTGGAGGCTCCACTAATTATGGATTTATGTGAATTATTAGAAGATTTTTATGGATGTCCACCATTTAGTGGAGACACTATTAATTGAGATTAGTTGAAGATGATGTATGCCATGATATATTCCACTAATTAGAGCTCTATAAATAGAGTTATTCTCTAAGCTTGTAATACACCATTATTTTGTGAAAGAAAGATTAGAGAAAGAATTGTGAGAGAAAGAAAGAGAGAAGTTTGAAGAGAAATTCTTGTGCAAAGAATAGTTAGAATTTTCTTAATGTGTAGTGTGTAGATTTTATTCTAACACTACCCTAATTTTATAACAGTTTGCCAATTTTAACGTTAATGAATGGTTAATTATCAAAATTAAAGGTGCAACACTCAATTGTCAAAACTACTAAGAGTACAGGGAGTGTTGATAATTAAATTAACAAAAAAAACAAGGCTTACGGTACTTACTGTGTTTCGCCAGTTGTGTTCAAAACTACGCTCCCTCCCAGTCACCCGACCCTTATATTCTCAAAATGACCCGACTCCGAACCTTGCCGCTTATTTCGGCCTGTGTAGCGTTCAGTAGACGCGCGTTAACCTCACGCACACAATATATAAAGAACTACGAGAATCTTCCCCTCTCCCTCCTCTCTCTCCGCCATCGTTCCTTTTCTTCCCAATTCAAAAATTGCAGTTCACCTAACCCTAGCTTTCTCTCTATATCTATCTGTATACATACCTATATAACATTTCATATATAGAGAAGATGAGGAAGGGAACTAAGAGAAAGGCTAGCCGCCAAGAAGAACCTGCCAAATCCAAGGAGGAGACCAAGAAACAGCCGAACAGCAAAGCCGTTGAAGAGGACGAGAAGGAGCCAAGCCAGAACCAATCTGCTGTTGAAGAGAACACTAAGGTTGATGCAAATGAGAATTCGGCTGAGGACGAGGAGAAGAAGGCCGAGCCCAGTAGCAAACCGGCTGTGGAGGAGCCTAGCAAACCTGTGAAGCGACGTGCTAAGCAAGCCAGGATTTCGAAGCCAGAGGCTGAGCCAGAGTACTTTGAGGACCAGCGAAATATGGTAATTTGAGTAATTTGTGCTTTGTGGTGGTTGTTTTTACTCAATGTTGAATTGAAATTGAGATTCTTTGTAACTTGTTGCTATCTTGGTTATTGAAATTACTAATGGTGCTAATCTTATGTAGTTGGTTGAAAAATTATGAGTTTTAAATAATTTACTTTGTGTAGATCCAATGTGGGATGATATTATGTGTAGACTACAGATTTGAGCATCCTTATGCTTGTAATCTTTTCCATTTGCTTTGCTTCAGCATGGAAGCATGCACATTGTTCGGTTTTATGCTTGCATTTTCACCGTGCCCTCTTTGGTTCAAAGAGGATTTATATTTTTGTATGTGTTTTGTTATTTTTCAAAGTTATTACAAATTCTAGAGGTATTCATGATCTGTATATTTATAGGAAAGAACATATTTTCACAAGTCTGACTTTGTACACTTATAGGTTTACAGCACAAGATTTTGTCTATCCATTTATGCATCTAAGTATGTGCTGGATGTTTTTGTGCATATAATGCTTGTTCATCTTCTTGCAATCTTAATTTGATTATGACAGCTAGAGGTTTGTAAGTTGGTTGAACTTCCTTTGCTACTTAACAACATGAAACCATTGTAATCCCTCATTTGTTGGCTGTTTTAATAATTTTGTTTGTGGTTGGTTCTGATAAAGCTAGGTCAAAGGTTTTTATTAGAACTTACTGTTCCCTTTACTGGATTTGCTTCTAGATTATTATGTGGAAGTAGACTATAACAAGAATTCTGAGTGATAGTGATTTTCAATGTTTTGCAGGAAGATCTATGGAAGCAGACATTTCCTGTTGGCACAGAGGTAAGACTTACATAGCTTTGTGTATTTAGCATCTCTGATGGCTATGCTTTTGCATAACCTCCGTCTTCTTTTGGTTTCCAGTGGGAACAACTTGACCTGGTTTATCAGTACAATTGGAGTTTCCAGAATCTTGAGGTGAGTTAAACTTTGTTTTCTGATTTGTACATTCAGTTATTTATCTATCTTTTGGTTTCTTTCACTTGTTTAGCATCTGAAAAGTAAATAGCTTAGGCAAATAAAACAAAAAGAGTTCAGAAATTTATTGCTAAAAGTACTTTTGGGACTTTGCACAGGACGCATTTGAAGAAGGTGGTGAGTTATATGGACAAAAGGTCTACCTTTTTGGATGTACTGAGCGTAAGTGCCAACTAGAACCTTATTATTCTCCCCCCTTGACTTCATGAAGCACCACTATGCATTGTTAGTTTCCAGAGAAATTGAAGTTGGCTGTTCCTGAGGAATGCTTTTGACAGGAACACCAATTATGTAGCTATACTTGAAGTTGTTTGTCAGCTTTTCTTAAAATTGCTGACATTTTTTATTGTGGGCATGCTGTGGGCATTATAGACATATAGTCAAAGCCTAGTATAAGTGTTCTCATACAAATACTGTTTTCAATCGAAATTCCTTCTTTGGTTAGATTTTGATTGGGAGGGGGATGTAAGGGATGAAGGATTAGTTATTTAACCTCTTATAGATAGTTTTTTGCTTTTTTATCATGTCTATGAATTACTGTACCTTTACAATTTCTACTTATTCTTGCAGCTCAATTCCTTTCTTTCAAGGATCAGCAAAAGGTCATTGTAATACCTGTTGTGGTTGCTGTAAGTCCTGAAATTTCTTTCTTTTTTTATGTGCTAAACTATATCTTGCTATGGGTATGGCTCTGACGTTGGATGGTTTTAACAGTGGACAACTCTAGCTGTTCAAGCATAGGTTCAAAAGCATGCATATATGTTCTGGCTCTTGCCAGTTCTTTGCAGTCTAATGCTTTTATGTGGCTTGGGCACAATGAATTGTGTGAATGCAGAGCAACATTCAATGCCAAAGCACATTAGCTGTACTCTATTGAAGAAAAGCTAAAGCTTTAGCTAGTAAATTTCCTGTACAGTGGGCTTGGGGAAAATATTGTATTCTAAAATGCGTGAATTATAATTTTATTATTCATACTTTTTGGAATGTGTATACTTGAATTTTTGGACAAAGATGATTTATGTTCGAACTCCTGCAAGCCTTGCATATATGTGAATAGTTCTTTTATATTTGTTTATTGTGTTCTTATTTGTTTCTTGAACAGGTGGTGTCTCCTTTTCCTCCATCTGACAAACTTGGAATCACTTCAGTACAGAGGGAATCCGAAGAAATTGTACCTATGAAGCAGATGAAAATGGATTGGGTTCCCTATATCCCGTTGGAGAACCGGTACTTCCGGCCTTCTATTAGAAGTTGTTTATGGATCTAGTTGCAAATATTTTCTCTAATTTCTGGTTCTCTATCATATTATTTTGTAGGGATTCTCAAGTTGAAAGACTCAAATCCCAAGTTTTTATTTTGGGCTGTACACAGAGAAGGTAGTACACTATTTTCCACCTTTTTTGCTTTTATGCTTTGTACTGTCTTGATCTATTTCATGCCTTATTCTTTATTCTCTTTGTGGCGGGTTTCTAGTCTACATGTTGGGTTAAAAAAATGTCTTTACAATGCCCAAGAATTGGTAATGTGCCTGGATGAATAACATGCCATCTTATTCTTTATTCTCTATTCATAACTACATATATGTTATGTATGTCTGCATGTAAAGATGTGTATGTTTTATGCATGTATATATTTAATATACGAATAATTTGTCTGTCATCCTTGAGGCAGCGATTCTTAAAAATGGATGGCTTATATTCTGTTGGTGATATAACTCCTATACTCTTTACTAATTGCATCATTTCTGGTCTCTAAGTTGCTTTTTTAATGAGTTAGATGTAATGGTTATAAACAGGTGATTAGCATCATGAAGCAATAAACATTAACTAATAGTACGTACATTTACATTTTTATTCTCCGTTTAAAAGACAAGGGAAAGCACTTTTGACGTTTCTGATGCAGCTCTATGGTATACTGAATTTCCTTTCTGCTACCTTCTTTTTGTGGTTTGCCTTATTCGTCTCTTGTATATTTACTTGATGCTAGGAAGCTTTATTCTTATATTAATCTTCTTAGAGGTGAATATTTATTCCCTTTCATTACCATGTCATTCTGCATGTTTTTCCACTTAATTCCTAATGAAAGAGAGAGGGAGAGAGGCAGGAACACAGATTTTTTGGTTCATTCTCTTCAAAGTACTTTTTTGCAGGGCTGGTTTGAGACATTTGAAGGAAGACCGTGTAAAGAAATTTCAGTACTGCTTACCTTGTGAGTGAATTCACTTTCCACCCTTCAATTTTGGGCTCATATGCATGTTTGCTTCCCTAATTGATTGTCTTATTTTGTGACTAGTGCATGCTGATAATTGCCTCTTGAAAATCTTTCAGCTGTCATTCGTCTGTTTCCCCATATTCATTTTGGTGCTTGTTAAAATATGTTACATATGCATGAATGTAATCATACTATTCCATTTATGTTACTTACTCTATTTAAGCTAATATATAATAGAATGTTCCTTGATAATAAAAAAACATTATTTGAAATATTCAAGTTAGTATGAGTCCTCTCAGGTAGTCCTAAGCTCCCCATTTGTATTTTTGATCTGTCCTGAGTTCTTGCTTGTTCGAACATACTACAAAATATTTCTGAATAAGGAGTGACTGCATAAACAGATGTTGTCCTGTAAAAATAAAGTTTAAAGATAAGTTAATTTTAAAATCCAGTTTGAAAAGTCATAATCTTGTTTCAGAAGCATCAAAGCTGAGCTGCTCATAATGTTTTGTTGATGTTGTATCATTACACAGCTTGATCTAGCTCTTGAATTGCCCATGTCCTCAGCCCGCTTTGGTAATTAGGGCCTACCACGCTATTGATAGATCATTTGGCCAAATTTCTCTTCACTTTTCAGTTGTGTGGATTATCATCTGTCTGGTTACTGGACCAATCAATGCTTTTAGGTATATCTCAACTTTATACATGAATGAGTTCACATATTCCAGAGGATTGTATAATGTTAGGCTAAAAGATTACAGTCATTGGCTAAGCCTTAAATCAATGAGGACTGAAACTATAACATAACACTGTTTCCAGACTGTTGAGTAGATCCAGACTTGTGCAGTTTCTAAAAGTCTGCCTGTTGTTTCATTTTATTAACAGTCTTTGAGTTTTAGTGTGTTGAAAAATCTACTCAAGACCTCCTTCTTTCTTTAAATTTTGAATATTATAATCTCCACCAAAGGATTTTGGGCATTCATTGTAATATTGACTATCCTTTGCATTGTGGCTTCATGTTTTTTTTCTTATTTTCAGTGTATGAAGTTATTGCAGAAAGGTTTAAGTGATGAGAGTAGAATGTAGGCTTCAATCTCTGTTATTTGCATGTTCAGGGGTTTCTGTCATGTATAATTTTCTTGTGCATTTATAGGGTATATTTGCTATTTTACTATGCTTCATAATGTTTTGACACTCTCTCTCAATACTTAATGTGATAAATACAATATTGTCCTGATAAATTTTTACTTCTATATCTTCTCATTGGACATAAAAGTAACAAAATGACACACGTGCTATCTATTTCTTGGTTAACCATCATACATTTTGAACTATTGCCTAAAATATTCTGAGTCAAAATGGCAATGCGATTCTTTTGGCACAACAATAGGAGTTCAAACCCACACATGAAGGGACAAGAACTAATAATTTTGATTATAGCATACTAATGGCGCGATACAACCTGAACGCATATGCTCTTGGGTTTTGAAACCAACAGCCTTTCTATTTTTGAATATCTGAATATTAGAATGGTCTAGCTTTCTTGGTGAAAATACTGTTTAAAGCAATTTAGGTGGATATAATTGTCTTTCTGCCTGAATAGTTGAATATAGAAGTATTGGTTTTGGTGAAATTTAAGTTAAAAAAAATGTTGAAGTTCTTTTCTGCAGATGTGTACTGACATTTTCTGGTGGCAGATTTCTATCAGCCCTTCAAGGAAGACGAACTCGAGCAGAGCACAGAAGTGCAAATTTTATATCCTGATACTGAGCCACCGGTATGCTTTTAGTTTGTTTGTCCCACAAGCTTTGATAGCTTACCTGATCTGGAAATAATGTTATAGGTTGCATAAAAAAACTGCTTCGATATTGATTGTTTAATTTCTTCATGATGATGGTTGTGTTTGGTTTGGTTATATTCGGTTAACATTAAAGTGTAGTGAGTTGTAGAGTTCAAAATATTTGAAGATTTGTTCACATTTTAACTTAAGGAGTTTGCATTTCTCTTCCCAGACTGTCTGCAGCTATGATTGGGAACTTGATGAATATGAGGTATGCCATATATCTCTATCTGAGCTTGCATACTGTAGTCTATTGTGATACTACCAGAGATAGATAAGGCATTGTATGTAACTTATTCAAGGTCTATAGATCTATTTATGTATCTATGTAGAAATTGTTGAAAGCACTTGACTATCTTCAGGAGCTTAGTATTGATTGTTTACTTCAGTTTTGATTTTTCTTTGCATGCGACTATGCGAGTCTGCGTCTCTGTTGCTCCCCCCCCCCCCCCCCTTCCCCCCTCCTCCTCTCTCCCTGTCCCTCTCTTTGCGCGCACACTTGTATACAACTCTTGCAACTTATTTTAGATCCTGTTCAAATAACTACATAGTACAAACTGTTACTTCCTCTCACTAAATAAAATGAATTTTATAGGAATTCACAAATAAGCTGATTGAGGAAGAAGTTTTACCTGCTGACAAAAAGGATTCTTTCCAGGTAAAGTTTTGGGTGGTGTGCAATTACCATATTTTTTTAATCTTGAAATTTTCTTCCATACTCATTAGTTTGTACCTCCTCTTCAGAAATTTGTTGAGGAGAAGGTCGCCGAAGCCAAAAACGCTAACCGTGAGGTACTCACTATTTCATGGATTTATTTGATAGGCATTCAGATTTTGTGCTTGCTAAGGTGTACCGTAACTTCTCTCTTCATAGGCAAAGAGAGCCAGGAAGAAAGCATTGGAAGAAATGAGTAATGAGGCAAAGGCTGCATTCGAGAATATGAAGTTCTATAAATTCTATCCCGTGACTACACCTGACTCCCCTGATGTATCTAGCGTGAAGGTAAGTTTTTGAGCCAACTTATCAAACAGATATTTCTTTGTAGGTTTGTTTATTGTTATTGATCATGCTGCATAACAAATTGTTTGAGTTTGATTTTCTTATGCAAGCCAATTTAAGATGAGAGTATTGCTGGAAGATTATGATTTTTTGTTTCTAAAGCCACTTAAATGCTGTTTTAGATCAATTTTTATGCTGCATTTTTTGTTGGGTTATGGGCCAATATTTCCATGCACTATAGACAATTTATAGCATTTTCCTCCAATTATTTTCTCCCAACTTTACCATTTTGGAGGTGTTAGTGAGCTGGGGGTGAATATTTTTTTTGCCAGAAATTAAATCAACACCTGTGGAAGTGGTACTTTGGTGCGTGAAAAAAATTCAAATTAAACTGCGAAGACTCTAGAGTTGAACTCTGAAAGGCTGTGTGGTGCACTTGAGCTCGCAAATTCGGATTTTTTCGGGTTGCTTTTGGGAAGGTCCATGAATTTTGGGATATAGGGGACTGCATATGGCGCGTAACAACCTGAAATATGTCCGAGTTAGCCATTTGACTTGAAACTCTTCCATCTGTGAATTTGAACAATGTTAACAAAAATTTATGCATGTGTAAGTAACTAATTATCTGATTTTCATGTTGAGCGTGAGCTCAGAATTTGTCTCTTTAAATAGCTTAGCTAGATTATTCAAGTGAAATTGTCTAAGTGAATATGAATGCTGCTTTCAGATACTTGCATTAATTTTGTCATCTCTATGCCCCATTGATGCAATTGAATGGCTTATCCCTACTCAAAACATTAACTTTCTGCATTGAGATATCAGTAGTTGGTCAGTTGTTCGCTTGTGAGATAATTTAAATTCAAACTGGTTGATATATGTGAATGTATGAAAGAACAATGTTGCTTTTGGGAAGAAATGCCATCATCACAAGTGTGCGACAAGGCTTAAAACCATGTGTTGATCATCATATTGTTGTATTTAAATTCCAACCCTATAATGTGACCCATACACTGCCTACGTTGTGAGTCAGTGTGCTTGCATATCGTGTTTGGCTTAGTTAGCTTGGCTACTCAGTTGCATTTAATAGGATAGGATATAGACCTTGTTACTTTATGCTTGTCTCAGCAGATATATTTCCTTTTCCATATATTTCTATCAATCTCTCATGTTTTCTGGCTTAGCTGGGAATCTGACCTACCTTTTTCGCCAGTCTCCATTTATAAACAGGTACTATGGGAAGGCTCACAAAGTTCTATGATGAAATAAAACCAAGAAGAAGATATTCTGGAGATGGCGACTTTTGTATCAAAGCACATCTCATCTAGCATTATAGAGCTGCTCTAAGGAGCCTAATCTATGCCAGTGCGTTCATTGCCTTGGAAATGAGAATGAATTTTGACCACCGAGGAAAAAGATATAATAGAAGAGGAGATAAGATTTTTACTTTCTTTTAGTATTCAGTGTAAATTGTGGACATGCGAGGGATTTTCAATTTTGAATGCCTTTTTTAAAACAAATACACATATGTTGCAATTCCGTGTTACAGTTTACAGTTCCAGTTCTTTGTTATCTGTGTTGACCTTTGATTAGTGAAACAATTTATTTGGCTACCCAAAATGTGAGGGGTAGGTAAAATTCGTAGAGTTCGTGGTTGATTCATGGTCCATGGTTAAAAGTTATTCAATTCAATTCAAATAGACGAGGGAGTTGCCGTCCAGAGAGAGAACTGAAAGGCGGACTATGCCTTCAGCTAGTATTGTTCAGGTAGATCTCGATGGATCTTACATGCAAAGGTGGTGACTAGGTGGTGCAGGTATTATCATTCGTGATGAGCATGGCACGATCTTAGAGCTATGGCGCATGAGTTGGGCACTGCATGCAGAGACAATGTCAGCCCTTCAGGCGGCGGCGCTTTGTAGAAGAGTTTGGCTGGGGAACATGCTTTGCTTCTACGGTCATTTGTTCTTAATTTGCAAGCAGCACATGAGAACTGGGGTTTGTCTGCTTGTCTCACATGGTACGATATGTTATGAATCACACTAATACGCTTATATATTAATAAAATTCAAGTTTAAAAAAATCAATTTGTATTGTATATTTAAGATGTAGAGACATTTCAATTATGCACGCCTTAAATAATTTAATTATTAAAATAATATATTCTTTTCTTTTTTTTTGAAAATTATTTTGGAGGAGTTATCCTGGTTTGAACTAATAGTGGCCGTGGAGCTATTAAGCAATTTAACATCAGCTGGAGGCTATGCAAAAAATTACACATTTAGCTGCAAAATTTGATATTTTCTAGTGTAGATACTTGAGGACAGAACAACGAAGCCTAAAAGAAGGTTGATTCATATGTGCATGGAGCCATTATCATCCACAAAATTTAGCATATTATTATTTTATGGTATTTTTTATGTAATCATAATAAGTCTTTGAGTTTAAAGAAAAAGTTCTATAAAATAATGTAAGACCAGCTTAATTATATGATACATAATGTTGGACATACTACAAAAAATAGAAAAAGGAATGATACAATTTGAAAAAAAAATGTGTAATGTATCCATTAAAGACAAGATAAGAGAAAATCGTTTATATTGATACAACACTTGTGTTGATTTAAACATATACAGAAAAAATTGAAAAATGTCCCTATTAAGAAAATATGGAGGCACTGATTGGTTAGACAGAGATAAAATAATGGAAGAAGAGCATTCATGTAAATAATCACATAATAATTTTATATTAGTTCATAAAGCTGACTCTAAATTTTTGAGACTAAAACTTGTTGTAGTATTGTTTTGAAACAAAATGTACCCATCATATTAATATGAAACAGTGAAACAACAGAAGAAATATCAACAATCAAATCCATATGGAAATTAAAAAATACTGGGCAAAGTAAAATCTATCAGATCAAATCTCTGGTAAAAATAGCTGGTTGAAGGTACAACTTAGAATTGCAGGCACAAGCTTTGAGGCTCCTAAAAGACAATATTACATTAACTATTGCAGCACTATAAGCCATATTCATTCAGCAACTATATCGTCATAATCAGACAATGGTACACTGGTATAAATTACACAAACACAACAATCCTATTACCGAATGCAGCTAGTTTCTTTCCAGATATTCTAATACCCGGATCAGTCCAGTGTCTTAAGCAGATGATGCATATAGAGTGAACTGAAGTGATCTTTCCACTCACTCAGGCTTGCAAAAGGCAGAAAACCACATGATAATGGGAGAAACAGAGCTGAAGTTGTATAAAACAGACATCTCCTAAACAAATATGGAACATAGGTACCTCTCTTCCTGTTGTCTGTCACGGTTATAGGACCATAAAGGATTACAAACAAAGCAGACGTCCAAACATTTGAAAATATGTGTACTGAACAAAAGGTCCACCAGAGTGATAGCCAACAATTTCCACTGCCCCCTAGTGTATCAATGCATAGCTTTCCCGAAATACCACAAACAAGTCCTAAAAGCAAGACCAAGAAAGTAACTGGCATCGTTTGATTTGAAGCTGCAGAACGTTGAAGCAGCAGATATGCAATTACTAAGATCACAATTCCACCAGCCAACATGCGAGTTAGAACTTGAAACTGGCATTTTAGAATCTGCATTCCCGAGTTGATAGATGACAATGTTCTTGGCATAAACCAAGACCTGGATTCCTGAGAAGGTATAGATATCCCATGAGAAGAAATTTAATGAGCATAAAATACATGCAGAATAAATAGTAGGCACATGCACAGACAAGCATAAGGCATGACCAGCCACAGTACGGATAACTCATACATAACCTTCTCTCGAAAGTTCCAGCAGGAAATCTTGATGTTGTTCCAGATACCTCTGGCAGACTTTCTTATATCACTACCACCATACATACACATGCTACAGATATCTGATATGACACCCCAGAGTGATGTGAAGAGTATGAAGCAGTGAGACCACAAATTCCTTGTTATATATGCTGTCATATACGTGCTCTTCCAATTTGGAAATTTGAATTTCAATGATATAGCTAAAAGACAAGATGCATAATGTCATGTGAAAGAAGGAAGTCTTTTCTCCATTGAGTTACTGTGGTTGCAAATTTTGGCACTAGATATCTAATAAATCAGCATAATCTAGTGGGTCATGAAGCCACTGCATACACCGCCAATTTATATAAGTTTCTGAATTGTCAACTCTGTCTATAGGGGGGAAAAAATAATTATCATAATTGCACAACAACCCATCACACCCACTCTAGACACGACAACAAATTCACTTTTCTTGAAAAGGAATTCTACATATCAAAAAGTAGTTCTAGCGACTTCATAAATCTCAATTAAGAATTTTGTATCTTAGTTCTTTAGATAATTAGTGCTAGTTCCAACATTTTCTTATCCAATTAACCTATATATGGGCATTGCGTTATAAAGGTGAGGGGCACAGGGTTAAACTATGAAGTTTTTCATAATTCCTATCTTGACTACCTAACCATCTTCTTCCTCTACCATTTTGTAATTGACTCCATAGTTCTCAGAAGTGTGAGACTCAGACAGTCAAACATGCCTGATGCACGATGAGCAACCTGGTTGAATTGTATAGAACCAAATATGAAATTCTTTTCTACAAATATTTTAGAAATATAAATGTAAACAGATAAACTACATGTACTTCACTTCTGGACAAGTACTGGGGAGCATTTCCTATTTTTTCCCAATACATTTTCAAACAAATAAGTGAAATAGTAAACCATGTCACCTTTTAAAAAGTTTCACAATTATGTTTCTTTTATCTAATTATGAAGTTTTCACAATTATGTTTATTTTATCTAATTATGGAAACAACTTTTCTATCCAGGTCCGTGTGAGAAAGAAATACGAGCATTAGAAAACCCAAAGAGGATAAAGATAAAAATATTCCTAACCTCGGGTGATGTGCAAGCTGTGGTAACTTCAGTAATTCTCTGATGAGAAAAAACAAAAACTCCATATCCTATACTGGCCAACATTATGAAGAGACCACTGACCAGACAATCTATGCACCTCTTGAGCAGCTCCGCATGTCTTGTGTCTTCTAATTGAGTTTTAAACTTTTCAATTTTAAAGGATGTCTTGGAAAAACCCAATGATAGTTTACATCTTTCCAAGAAGTTTGAATCAGAACTGAGAGCTAGCTGTCTTTCCCTTAATTGTAACTTTTTCATAGTAAGACCCATCTCAAAGGTCTTGAGGTCATTTGATCTTGCTTGCTCCATAACAGATTTTTCCAAGGTGCTAAGAATGGTTCGATTGTTTGAATAATCAAATGCACCCGAGTTTCGGCTTGGAGACACAAAAGCCAACTGCTCCATAATTTGTCTATCATGCAGTATAAGCTGCTGATTTCTTAAATTAATACTCATATTATTTTGTACATCTTCATGGCTACTTTCTTGTTCATTCCTGCGGGAAGCCTGTGAAAGCGTTTCAGACCAACATTCTTCAACACCAAAATCACTAGCAGAGTTGTCTAATCTATTGAAGGACGATGCTGCTGCCTCTTCTGAAGAATATTCGCCTCTTGAAGGTTTTCGGTTTCCTCCACTTGTTCTGGTGGAGTTATTGATTAATTGCAAGGTCATCAAGGTACTCCGAAATGATTTCTCAAAGTTCTCCACAAAAATATCAAACTTGTCTCCAAAAACCTGCTTTCAAACGAGCAACAATGCAAAAGCAAGTTAAGAAGTGCCTCAACCATTTTTAAATTAATGACCTAGGACAAGAACACCAGAATGACCATAACATTTTCCGACTTACATTGATTAAGGACTCTCTGACTGCTGAAGCGCAAATCTATCACCAATCAGATGTATTCAAAATCATACATCAGTTAGAAGGATAAAACCAACAGAAAAGGAAACTCAGCAGAGCACATAAACTTTAACAAATTCATCCAATGTACAACTGATAGATCAATCCACAAGGAGGAACACCCATTACGTTCCAGTCAGGTGTCCACTGGATGATCTAAAGCACTTAAACTCTAGAATATGGACAGTTCTACATGTCAAAATTTAGGAAAAATATAACAATACTATTTTGCGAAGTGAAAGCAAATTTACGAAAGATTAACAACTAGTTAGATAACTTTATAATCATCTGACTTAATAAAACTCTCCTAAGCAAAAGAATACCTGAGATAGATGGTCCACCAATACTTTATCCTCTACTGCATCTTTTCTTTCTAAAACCTGATCTGACAATAAAAGGTTGGTTAGTTTATGTCAAAGGGGACAAAAGAAACAAAATAACTGCTCCATCCTCAAACAAGTTGCCATCCGAAACATCCCTCCACTGATTAGATTATGGGTGGACAGCCTACTGGCGCCCCCCACAATTATATGAGTCTAATCACTTGGTGAACCTTACTAACCCACAACACAAAAAAACAATTTGACAACATGACTGGACTTTGGAGTTTAATCCATACAAAAAAAAAAAAAAAAAAGTAATCCTTAGTTGCGAGAAACTTGGAATCGGCTACATGAACCAATACCAGGTTACGCGTGGTCCTCCATATGAATCCTCTCTCTCCACTTTCTTCTATCGACCGTCATACTTTCATACAAATCTAACAAAGACATATATCTCCTAATCACCTCTATCTATATCGTTTTAGGCCTGCCTCTACCTCTATCTAACCTATCCTGCCTCCCTCCCTCAATCCTCCTAACAGGAATATCCCTCGATCTTCTCTGTATATGTCCAAACCAACGCAAGCAACTTTCTCTCATCTTTTCCTCAATAGATGCCACTCCCACCTTTTCCCTAATGATCTCATTTCTGACTCTATCCTTTCTAAAATACTCATACATCCACCGTAATATACGCATATCAGCTACTTTCATTTCGTGAATATAATACCTTTTAACTGCCCAACATTCCGTGTCATATAGCAAAGCAGGTCTTACACCGTAACATTTTCATGCCTCATGAAAATGCCTTACATATGTTATTTCCTATAACAATTATTAACATTGGTCAGATATGGGTTCTCAAATTTTGAAGAAAGGAAAAATGTGAAACGAAAAATTTAAGTATCCATTTAATCACCCTACAAAGCTTGTATTCACAACTAATTTTCACTCTGAACAGCTTTAAACTACCATAAATTGCATGGTATGTTAAACTGTCAATACAAAGCATAGATCACACAACAGAATGTGAAAATGACTTCAGCAAAACCATTCCACCAATGTATGTGGTGCTAACAAACTACCTATAACTGCCTTCACATGATATTCAACAAATAAAACTTCAATTGCTTACTTTTATATCTTTCAAATGCTCAAGTGAACTTTTAAGCAATAAGGGTATCTCAGACAGTTGCTCATTCTTGGAAGTAACTATAAAGTTCACAAAAAGTTCATGTATCAGGGCAATCCTATATCCCATGACTCTTACAATGGAGAGATTTCTTCAAACCATATTCATACTTTATAAAGTAATGCCTGATGCCTTCTCAAATATTTTCTTAGGGTTTTCATGTTTTACTGAACATTATGATGTCAGTAATCCGAACCCATTAAATCAGAATGTATTAAACAAATTGAACAGGATGATAATAACAATAGTAACTGGTCCAAAAGAATAAAAATACTAAATTCTATGAATGTATCAAATATACGGAAGAGGCCTTGCATGCACTTAAAAAAGGAAAGCAATACTCCTTGCTCTAAGATGACTGTCTCTCCTCACCGTCTTTGTCTCCAAAGCAAAAGTTAAAAATTCCCCCATAAACACTTAACAGTATCTCAGTCTTAGCTTTAAAACTAAATGGGATCCCTCCAATGGTAGGTTAAGGAATGTATACTTTATAATATTCTGGATAGCCAGAGATTGCTCATACACTCATACTTTTAATGCATCTTTTGTCCAAAGCATCAAAACTATAGTAGCTAATACATAAACTGGCGCATAGAGCACATAACTGTGGATTCTATTTGCCAATTGAAATGTACAACTCTAATTATCCATCACATATTAAATTATGGACATTGAGCACAAATGGAGTTGGTCCCGTAAACAGAAATATATGTGTGTGTGTGTGTGTGTGTGTGTGTGTGTGTGTGTGTGTATTTATATACACACCAGGCAGAGACGCACATAAAAACACAAACTTGCCAACAAGTACATAAACTCTAGCTCAATAATGCTAGTTGGCCAGATTAGGGTACAATAATATGTCCTTAGGAACCATAGACACATCTCTTGATGCATACAGTTCAAAGATTAGTGAAAGCGTAAAAGCTTTATCCATTAACAAAAATGTGCCTGTGTGAGCCAGCGCACAGAGACAGCAGTGTTGGTGTTTCAACTATTGTCAAATGGAATATCTAAAATGGAAATCTAAGAGAAATCTATATATATATAAAAGCCAAAGAGGAAGCCTACCATTACGACATGTAGAAGCATCATAAGGTGACACGTGGCTAAATGAATTTTTTTTAAAAAATAAAAATTATATTTGAATTCATTTAAAATCTTAATTAATTAAATTAACTAATAAAATATATATATTTAATATTAATATATTGAAATATGTAATTCTTTAAATACTATCTAAATTAATACATTAAAATATGTGATTAATAATCTTAGCTAGTTAATTAATAATATATATATATTTAATATTAATACATTGAATCTTAATAACATAACAACCATACAACGCACGGAACATCAGCCCAGTAAGTATAAAGTAGCTTCCCAGGCCCCTTAAATGCTAACAGTTTCATCTGCCTTTTTTATGCAGATAACAATTGCGTACATCAGGATAAAACCTCCGCAACCAACTTCCACAAAAATGAAAAAGAACAGTAGCATCCTATAATGTATCTAGCCAACTATCTGTATTCAGCAAAACATATCCAATGAAGCTATAGGAATAACCTCCTTTGGAGCCAAATTTTAGTATCACATGACAAATTACGAATAAACAAACATTGTCAATTAGTTAAAACTTGTACTATTTGGATATCCTTCCACATAAACGTCCTACTCTCCTACTCCAAAAATCTCAAGTTACAAACTACTTCAAATTCTCAAAAAATGCAACGAATTTTCATATACTCAAACCAAACAGTTAATTTATTTAATCTTCCACATCAAAATAACAGTTACCCCAACAAAACCCGGCAACCTATAAAATCAAACGAGATAATATATTCAGACAATCATCATCCTCATCACACAAAAGTATGTCTGTAACCAAATATATAAGGTTCCCCACAAACTTATGTAATGCACATTAAATTCAGAAACATATGCTCAAATAAGCAATTCATATAAGTTTCCCAAGAAAACTCTGCAGCACTCATAAGCTGAGCCAAAATTTGAACTTTCCGACTAAAGGTCAAAGCTTTTGCATAAAAAGACAAACTGCACATAAGATTCATTACTGAGTTCAAACAATAAATGCTAATTTCGGTAGTAAGGCACCCAAGCAGACACTATATAAGTTACCTGAGCAACAATGGCAGCAATGGACATGCCCAGAGGAAGAGCAAGGGCCTCAAGGTATCCTAACTTATGCTGCCGTGGCCCAGAGAAAAATTTAGGGTTCCGGCGAGTACTATAAAGTCTAATGCCTCTTCTTTGTGCCGAAAAATGAGAACGTGACACCGTAGACAAAGACCGAGGTGTTGATGACGACGACGAGGAGTCCCGAAAATGTGAATCAGTGGATGGTTTTTCCTTTTTCATCTTTTTCCTTCTTGTGATTGTGGTGGATTTTATGCAGCTGGTGAGGGTAGACGTCTCTGAAGTTGTGGGGATTTCCACCTCTACAGTGGAGGAGCTGGATGCACCATTTTCGTAGATGGGTTGTGCTGTCGAGTGAAGAGTTTGCAGGGAGGGAGGACGTGGGGAGGCCATGGCAAATTCGCAGAGGTGGGATGGCTATAAGACGGACCCAATAATCGAACGCACTTCCAAAGTTCTTAACCACAATTTGGAAACAAATCTTTTTGCATTTCCTCCTCATAACTTCACATAATTATCATATTAGCCCCATTGATTATTGAACCCCGAATCATTCAGCCAAATCAAAAGATGGCAATCGGACATGTGTCCCACAATTAATCCTCACTTTAGACCTCAATGCTACGTTGAGGGCTACGACGAGGAAAATCTACCCCACGGGCGCACGCTACCCCGATGTTCGGTCCATGGAACTAGACAGGGAGTAAATACTTTGCTTAAAGGGTTTTGTAATTTTTTACTTTTTTTTTTCTTTCGATTTGAGAAGAATAGGACTGAGAAAGAAATAATATGATTGTTGTAAATATTTGAATTAGTGAAAACTGTACTAATTATGAATTTATGTTAATTATTAGGAAATTAGTGGAAACTCCACTAATTAGTGAAAACTCATTAATTATGAATTTTTATGGATGTCCATCATTTAGTGGAGACACCACTAATTAAGATTAGTGGAAGATGATGTATTCTACTAATTAAGAGCTCTATAAATAGAGCTATTCTCTAAACTTGTAATACACCATCATTTTGTGAAAGAAAGAATTGTGATTGTGAGAGAAAAATATAAGAGAAAGAAAGAGAGATATTTGAAGAAATTCTTATACAAAGAATAGTTAGAGTTTTATTAGTGTGTAGTGTGTAGATTTTTTTTCTAACACTACCCAAATTTTATAACACGTTATCAGTACGAGTCTCTGCCGTTATTAAAGTCAGAAGACAAGTACGTATTTATTAATCTCTATGGCTAACTTTACTAACCTCGAATTTGATATTGCTGGAAAAATTATATGTCATACAGAAATGCATCTAAATGCTAAAAAAAAAAAGGTCTATATGTCCTGTGGGCAATTTAAATTTGACCACCTGAAGATGGTCGTATTACCAACTGCACAGTATAAATGATTGCACCTGAAGTTGCAAAATTTTAAAACCGTGAATGAATATGGCTCCGCGATGTATCAACTTACATCTCAATTAAAATTATGCGGAGAAAAAGTTACTGATGAAGATGTATTGGAGAAGACATTCTCCATCTTTCATGCCTCGAATATTGTCTTGCAGCAATAATATCGAGAAAAATGGTATACACAGATTTAATTACTGCCCTCATCATTGCAGAGAAAAATAATGAGTTATTATTGAAAAATCATAAAACCAGACCAATTGGCTCAACAGCACTCCCAGAAGTGAATACTGTTTGCTTCAGCAGAAGCCATCGTTATAGTCGTAATTGTGACAGTGGCCGTGGTTATGGTCATGAACACATTCGATATTTCTCTTAGCACAGAGCAATGCTGGCTACCTGAAGCGGAACAAAAAAGATAATAAGGGAAAAGAATATTTCCATTAATAATAAGTATCACATCTTTGAGATATTACATTCGGATGTCAATATGTACTATATTACTACTAACAATTCAGAAAAAAATCTATCTCCTCTTGATCATAAGTCTTGTGTTCACTTGCATTTCCTTTATTCATTTCATTGGTATTCACATAAACTTGAGGATGCCTGCTTGTAGTTGCTCTTTTTCAATTGAGTTGACAAATTGAGAATGAATGTTTGTAATTGTTCTTTTTCCATGTTTGCATTAGAGGAAGACAAACAGATAGCAATTATGGATTTCAATTCCTCTTTTTCGGCATCCTCATTCTCTTCCTTCTCCCTTGGGCCAACATCTAGACTAGCAGCAGAATTAGCCGTGACGTTACTGCGCAATGAGTCTTGAGATTTTCTCATCCCCTTAAATTTTTTATTATATTTGGCCTTGAAGCATGCTTGTCTCAATTTCTGTGTTTGGTCCTCTAACTGCGTATTAGGACTTTCTTCCACCAATTTTTTCTTACGTTCCAGTATCTCAATGGCTTCTTTTAACTTATGTCCTCCTTCGTCTTTATTTCGCTCCTGTAAATTGAAGTGATATCATCGGTGGAGATACATTCATTCCAATCATTATTTACTTATAAATCTTTCATAGTTTCAGCAAATTACAAGTGTGTGTGAGAGAGAACCTGAACATTCTTGATTAGGGTCTCCAAGCTTATCAACTTCCTGTGAGGCCATCGACGAATTCCCAACTCCCTATATCTGTTCTTGAGAGAGGTTAAGCCAATATTTAGTTCTTTAGCCGCACTCTTGATTGGTAGGTAAAAGTACTGCGAAATAATTTCTTTTGATAGTGTCTTGGAGCTATTACCCTTCTCCTCTCTCTGCCTCCTAATCTTCTCATTCTCCATAAGAATTTCATCTGTAATAATATCTTGAACTTCGATATTATGCATTTCATGAGTCCTCACTCCGAATTCGTTGCCAAGACCACTCATTATTTCTCCTAGAAAAGGAAAAATAATATCAGTAAAGGTAATACCATGCAAAATTCATGTTTGAATGTATGATAACCTGGAATCATATTCTGGCTTTGTTCAAAATCCATTAGGAAGTAGAAAGAATCATGCACAAGCATATCCTCATTCAGAGGAACAGCATCAAAAGCAGTCTCTTAAATGGGTAGATCAACAGCATCAAAAGCAGTCTCTTGAATGGGTAAATCAAATTGAAAATCCAAAGCAGTATGTCCAGAACTACCACTGATTTACATCACAACAAACCAAAAGAGAGTTTAATTTCATTATTTCATTATTAAGTACACTAAAAAAAAAAAAAAAAGGAAGCCCTCAAAGGTATCTCACCTGAAATTAGGCGGAAGCGGTTGGCTTGAAAAATTAGGTGAAAGCGGTTGGCTTGGAAAGAAAAATAGATCAAAATCTTCTGCGTTAGACCTGACATTAGGCGGAAGCGGTTGGCTTAGAAAGGAAAATACATCAAAATCTTCTGCGTTAGAAACCAAGTCAAAATTTGACTATGTCTTAAATGAATTACGAGTCTCCATATCTGCTTTGAGGTTTTTTTTTTGTTTTTTTTATGTTTACTAATGGCTGATGATTGAGATATATATCGACACACACACACACACACACACACATATCTGTACGAGGAAGAAGAAGAGGTAGATGATAGATGGAGGGACGAAGGAGAAGAAAAAACAAGGAGGAAGGGGAAAAGATGGTACCGGGAAGAGTAAAAAAAAAGTTTTTTTTTTTTTTTTGCATTTCCTACTTGTTATCATATTCTTGCATTTCTTTTTCTTTTCCCTTATTCTCTTGTGAAATCATTATTTCCTAAATTAGGGGGAGAACAGAAACAGTATAAGAAAAATCTTGATTGGACAACATTATTAAATTATCTTGATCCGCGTATAAGTGCGTGTGAACTTGAAGTTCAAAAGATAATTCATTTGCAAAGTATTGTAAATCCAAATCAAATGCCAGACATTTTTGTTGACTCCAGAAGAGTTACAAAATCGCATATTCCAGCTATAAATGCTCCTATTCGAATTGAAGTTCCAGCAGAATAAAAGATTATACCTATAGTTGCTGAGTCAAAAGCATGCCAGAAGCATGGCCGACTTCTTAGTTCTAAAGATAAAAATCCTTGAAAGAAAAGAGGATTAAATGATCTAGACGTTCATAGTGAATTTCTATCAATTATACCACTTCTGGTAGAAGTTGGAATTGGATAGAAACAATTATTGATAATATGTTTGCATACAATATATCTCTTAATGTTACACAGGATAATGATGATCCTGAACTAATATCAGTTGATGAATGTCAGCATAGAAAAGATTGGCTGCAATGGAAAGATGCGATTCAATCGGAGTTAAATGCACTGACAAAATGTGAAGTCTTTGGACCTGCAATCCGAACACCAGAAGGTGTAAAACCCGTTGACTACAAATGGATATTTGTGCGAAAACTCAATGAAAAGAATGAAAGCGTACGATATAAAGCATGATTAGTAGCCCAAGGTTTTTCACATAGACCAGGTATTGATTATGATGAAACTTATTCTCTTATTGTTGATGCTATTACACTCCGATATCTTATCAGTTTGGCAGTACAAGTAAAAATAGATATGCGCCTATTAGATGTTGTCACTGCTTACTTGTATGGAAATTTAGAAAATGATGTTTATATGAAAATCCCCGAAGGATTTCATATGCCTGAAGCATATAAACATTATCCCCGTGAAAATTACTCCATCAAGTTACAAAAATCATTATATGGCCGGAAGCAATCTGGGCACATGTGGTTCACTCGTCTTAGTGAATATTTATTGAAAGCGAGATTTACAAATGACTAGGTATGTTCATGTGTTTTTATTAAGAAATATGGTTCTAAATTTGTGATATATGTTGATGATATTAATCTTATTAGAACTCCTGAAGAGCTCCATGAAACAATTGATTATTCGACATCAAGGATGTTGGTAAAATTATATTTTGCCTTAGTTTACAAATTGAACATTTGCCAAGTTTCATCAATCAATATATACAGCAAAAGTTCTAAAAAGCTTTTACATGGACAAAGCACATCCATTGAGTATTCCAATGATCGTCCAGTCATTAGATGTGAAGAAAGATTTTGACCTCAAGAAGATGATGAAGAACTCCTTGGTCCTGAAGTACCATATCTCAGTACAATTGGTACATTGATGTATCTTGCTAACAATACATAACCTGATATTATATTTGTTGTCAATTTATTAGCAAGATTTAGTTCTTCACCAACACGACGACATTGGAATGGAATTAAACAAGTCATTCGATATCTCCAAGCAACTACTTCTTCAAATCATGCTGAAAGTATAGCCATTCATGAAGCAAGTAGAGAATGCGTATGGTTACGATCAATGATTCATGATATCCGAGAAAGTTATGGATTATCATCTATCAGAGATATTCTAACTCCTCTTTATGAAAATAATGCAGCTTGCATAGCTCAAATACGAGGAGGATATATTAAAGGAGATTGGACAAAACATATTTCACCAAAATTCTTCTTTACTTATGAACTCCAAAAGAAAGGTAAAATTGATGTGCTACAAATTCGGTCATGTGACAACCTCGCAGATATTTTCACGAAGACTTTACCGACTGCAACATTTGAAAGTTGAGATATAAAATCGGTATGCGTCGATTTAAAGATTTAAAGGAATCATCTCATTAGGGGGAGTAATAAACAGACATATAGAATAGTGTACTCTTTTTCCTTCACTAGATTTTTTTCCATTGGGTTTTTATCTAGTAAGGTTTTAACGATGCATATTCTCTATGTAATGGATGGACATCCAATGGGGAGTGTTGTAAATATTTGAATTAGTGGAAGCTCCACTAATTATGGATTTATGTGAATTATTAGGGAATTAGTGGAAGCTCCACTAATTAGTGGAAATTCCACTAATTATGAATTTTTATGGATGTCCATCATTTAGTGGAGACACCACTAATTAAGATTAGTGGAAGATGATGTCTTCCACTAATTAAGAGCTCTATAAATAGATCTATTCTCTAAGCTTGTAATACACCATCATTTTGTGAAAGAAAAAATTGTGATTGTGAGAGAAAGAAAAAGAGAGATTTGAAGAAATTCTTGTGTAAAGAATAGTTAGAGTTTTAGTAGTGTGTAGTATGTAGATTTTTTTTTCCTAACACTATCCAAATTTTATAACAATGATGAAGTTATTTTACCTTTTTTATTTCTTATTTTCCCATTTATTTAATTTTTAAAGTAAAATGTCTTATCTATTTTTTTTTTAAAAATCACTTTCTCTTTTCTAGCTCTTCTAATTTAGGAAAGAGATACGGACATGAAAGAGAAGTGCTATCTCTCTTGATTACTTCCCTCTCATATTACACTCTAACTAAATAATATAGAATGATACTATTTACTTTCTATTTTCTTTTCCTTTTATATTTTACTCCAACTAAATATAGTATAAGAGTCCACATAGATTAGAATTTTTTCTGTGAAATAATATAGAACAATATCTTATGTATATAATTGTTGGCAACTAAAAAATATAATTGGTTAAGCATGTCAATTTTTTATTGGATAGAGATATTAAGAAATGATTAGATGGGCCAACTAGAAGCACCATCTGGACAGGACAGCCATAACATAATTGAACGAGCTAGTTAGGAGCATTATCTGGATGGACCAAATAAATGTGACTGGGTCAAGTAAGTAGGACAGTCAGGCAAGGCAGCCCTAGCAGAACTCGAACGAATTGAAGTAGTTGCCGGCCAGGAGTTTGATTACAGTCAGAACACTTCCTATCTTCAAGAAAGTTGTTGTTGAGGAGATAAGGCACGAAATTGAAGAGTTAAGGCACATATTGAAAGTAGAATCAATACAAAAAAAAAAACATATAGAGACAACAAAAAAACAGCAGTGGAAGCTTTTAAAATTTTTAATATCTCTGTGTTTAGAAACTACCTTTGACTGCTTAGGCTGTACAAAAGAACTGGGATCAACCACCTGTGTTTGCTCAATGGTCTCTAGTGTAAATCCTGCAAGCTTACAACTTCTACACGTAAACGCTAAGCTTTGGAAACTTGGAATATGACCACCGCCTAAACCTTGTTGGTGAAAGCAGATAAGTTAAGGAATTCTTTGTCTTTAATCTTCTTGACAATTTGCTAACAAGTAGTATCAAGATGAACTTTTTCCCTTTTGCTTTTGATGGAAAAGACAAGGAAACATATAAAGAAACTTTTCAAACAAGAGAGGGAGTCCGTGAGAAAAAATCATTTCTATGAGAAATATTCAATATTACACTGATCACGTATATCTATTATCCTGGGATTTCAAACCTTGACATAATACATATCAATAAAGTCTATCCACTCAAACGACTTAGCCGGCTAGCCCAAACCAAACTGGGCTTGGGTCTAGTTCTTAGATCCCTTAGTCCAATCTATTGAGTCAGCCTTAAATTATTTATTTATTTTTGGACTAACAAAAGTTCATAAATAAATAATTTAATTATTCTAAATGGATTAAAATAATTTCTCAAGCCTTTCTCTAGTTTAGACCCAGACTAATCCTAATTATTCAATTTGAGCTTAAACTCTGAATAATTAATTAACCTGCTAAGCCAGATAATTAATTCATTCTCTCTTTAGGCCTTTTATTTTATTTTAACCCAATAATAAATTAGACCATCTAAATAAAATAAAATCCTATTTTTTTAAGACTATTTCTTTAACTCAAAAATTAATTAGGACTTATGAGTTATTTTGAGGACCAAAAGACACATCATCCTTAGCTACTAAAATGACAAAAATATTCCTATTATAAAATTATTGTATTTTGCATTTTAAATATTTTTTATTATTACTACAAGGAAATATTAACTCCAATGACAATATTGCATGTAATATTATCTCTAACCTATAGGTGTTATGACTAAAATATCACTCTATGTAACACCGTTCATTTAGAGAGTAAACAATATACTAATATCTTTTTAAATAATATCTACTATCCTTATACTTTTAGTCTAATAGTCCACGACTTCTTAAAATATTTTCGCTTTACTAGGAAGCTACCCTTAAGCAAATATTCAAGTTATGTTCCCCAAGACCCTGGATCTATAGACCATTCGGACAGTTACAAGGGGTGATACCTCTAATAGGAGTATAGAAACTCTCTTGTATGAATTCGTCTTATCTAACTGTTCATATATACTCAATATACAAGTATATCGGTTTTACAGTACAACCTCACCTATAATACATCAAAGTACATGCTTTCAATTTCGTTAGACCATTAACCAATATTCAAGCCGTAGGACATAAGACCACACTATAGCTGTAATAGTATGAGCTTATTTTATTTTAATACTTTGAGAAACCACTACTATGGGTTTAATTATACATATTCTAAATATGCTTATACTATAAAGTGAGAGGACTACTTACTGATTAAAGATAAATCATTCTCCATTTGGAATTCATAGTATAATAACTTTTATCCTAATGAGATTCACATTCTCATTCACCGGTTAAGAACTACTGTTTCTGTGTTAAGTAACTTATGATCCATACCTTATTGTGAAAGACCTCTATTCATATGGATCACTAATTTAAACATAATGTGTCTTTTTCAACATAAATCATGCTCTATAAATTAATGTAAATGAACACAAATATTGTTGAGAATAAAACTTTTATTTATTAATTTGAATTTACATCAGATACATAATTTGAGAGCATATATTTCAACACAGATTTCTCTCAAAGTGACCTCCCACGTCGTCACTAACGGTCATAGAGTAGGGGGAGACAGCCACAATCACTATTCCCCAATTTTCAGCTATAGGACGTAACTAGGAAGCTTGAAAATTATGAAATTTTGCCTATAAAAGCTAGAAGATGAACAGAAGAAGGGGACATCAAGAAATCATCTCAAAAGTATATTTCATTCCTTAATTTCGTTTGAAAGCTTGTTCTGCTGCTTTTTTTTTTTTTTTATAGTTTTCCTTTAAATTCATGTAAAGATATGAAGAAGTGTAACGAATGAGAGTTGTTGAAACTAGCATATTGGAAGATCAATCGGCCAAAATAACCATGAGCGGCTACAATATTATAAGTTTCTTCCTCTTGATCGAATCTGTAACCTTCATTAGCAGATTCATTTTCTATGGTTTCCCTGATCAAACTAGATTTTTAATGCTTTCAATCAATTCTAATCAAGTCTATCTTTCAAATTACTGAGCGTTTGTGCTTTTGGGGTATTACTTTTGGTCTCCAGTTCATTCCTTTCGATTCTCACCAGATAATTGCATTTTTCATAACTTAAGCTTGCTTGAAAGCTTTTTGGAGTGTTCCAAGGAACCTTCTCATTTGATCTTTAGCTTCTTGCTTGATTTCCCAAACATAATAGCATAATGGAAGTAAAAAGAAGTGTACATTGCTTGATCGACCAAGATTTACCTTCGACCAATCCAATTGCTCTTAAAGCTGGTTCGGCTAGTCGCTAACTTGACAGTCAGATGGTGAAATTCACAATTAACACATTTTTTTGGCACGCTTGGTGGGACCACTAAGTGTAGGTTCTGTTGAATATAATTACAATCTAATCGCATAATCAACCAGATGGAAGGACATTCAGATGAAAATCCTAATTAGCTGGAATGTGCACCTCAAATATAAACAAAGGCGGAGGCTTCTACATCTCTTTTGACCATTTGATAGTAGTTCGATGAAAGTACACGTGAGTTACTTCAAAGTTTAGTATAGCATATGGCGACCGTCTTTAAACTTATGTTGCAAAATGAATTACTTACAGTAATAGAAGGACACTGGCTAGCAACCAGTTTAGTCCATTTAGCTACCCTGCAGGGACAGGGGATAAATCAAATTTCTAGACAACTGGTGCCTATAGCACAATTACAATACGGCAGGATAACAATAGCCCGTCCGAATTACTTCATAACAACAGAAACCATACCTTAAGTAGGGAACTCAAACTCAGTGATCAATGCATTGTCATCACCTACGGCTTATCCCTACATAGATGTCTAGTCACCCGTAAACTATAGATTGGAGGTCCAACAACCAGTTTACTTTGGAGGGTAACAACCAATACGTGTTGGTGGGCAACAACCAATATATGCTGAAGGGTAACAACTAGTGTATGTTGGGGGCAGCAACTAATATACCCCATAGGTCAATATTTGGTGACTGGACCAAGGGGCAGTGCTGTAGTAGGTTCCTTCATACTAGCTGAAGTAACCGGACCGTCCTATAGTACTGTCTTAGGTAGGCAATCGATGTATACTATAGCGCAACAAATAGGGAATTTTGTAGTGGGAGGCTATGCATGACCATTCGTAGTTCCGGTAACAATTCAACAAAGAATATTGGCTGGTCAGTTCCCACAAGTCACTTCAACTTCGCAGACCTACCAACCAAAGAACCTAGTCTAGCCACAAAATCTTAGTATTCAACAACAAGTGGATTTGAGTACAATAGTTGATGTTTTGAGGAAACAATTTGGTTTGACAATTTCTGGTGCGAAGAAAGCTGCTTACTGGAAGCTATATATTGGATAGATAGACTCGCTACTGACTTTTCCCAAAGGTTTCAAGGTTCCAAACTTCACCATTTTTCTAGAAGATGATAGCAATACTACCATAGAACATATCAGTAGATTCACTATCCAATGTGGCGAGGTAGGTATGAGTGAATGATATAAATTACATCTTTTTTCCATTATCATTGATTGGTCATACTTTTACTTGGTATTCCATTCTATTATCAAACTCTATTCAAAGTTGGCCTGAAATGGGGAGGATTTTTCATGAAAAGTTCTACCGGCTTCAACTAGATATCTCAGTAGCTGATCTTTCAGCCATTAAACAAAAGACCGATAAGACTATTACTAATTTACTGAAAGGTTTAGGCAATTAAAAAGAAAGTATCAGACATTCTTACCAGAATAAGAATATACATGGATTATTATTGATTGGATGTATCCTTAATTAAGGGAGGCCTTAATTCTACATGACTTTTTTTATTTATCACGTCTGGCCTCATATGCAACTAAAGTTGAGCTGATAATCAAAGATAAGGAGGTGAGATAAGAGGCAAAGTTTCAGAAAAAGGCCAACCATGTTTTCGATAATTGATGATATCAACAAGCCGGTTATTGAGGAAGAAATTATGGCAATTGAGATTGTAATCGGGAAGGCTTATAGTTATTTGGCCCTAAAATCAATTAAAGGTAACGAACCTATTAAATCAAGTAATTAGGAAATATATTCATTTGACATAATTAAGGCCAATCAAATCTTTGATCACTTACTTAAAGACATACAGATCAAACTTACAAATGACCAGAGAATCCCGTGTTAGGGATATGTCCTAAAATAATTTGTACTTATACTATTATCGTTATGTATTATATAATAATATAAGACATTTCTTTTCATAAATATTGTATTTAGTTTTGTGATCATCAAGTACGTGACTTGATAGTAAAACCCTTTAACAAATATAATGACTATTCTTAAATTGTCCCTGATCGATTATTATTAGTAGAACAATAATAAATTAAGATTAGTATGTTTGCGACTTGATGACTATGTTTTACTGGTAATAGATATATGGGATATCAAGTCAAAACAAAAATGAATGTTATAGAATATTGTATTGGACGTAATCCACTGTGAGAGTACTTTATGGGCATGTCATAAGTACTTTCTAGCCATAATGATATTAGAAGTCATTCGACCTGAATTCATCATAGTTTCCTACTTGATAAATTCTATAACTTGACGTTGTCTAAAGTTGTCTTTAACTAGATAATAAATTAGACCACTATTGGATATATAATAAACCAGAGAGAGGAATATGATTAATAGTGAAGGAATTTGTCCCTCTTATTCTTGGGAGAGATATCCATGGGTTCCTTGATAAGTCAGACTGTTAAAATGTATGGCCGTACTCAAATATATCAATTTGAGAAATTGATATCATTTGTTTGAATAGTCTACTATGAGATCAAAAAATAGTTGATTAAACTTAATAAGGATGACATGCTTCGTGCCTTATACTTAATTTGGATATTGTGTGACAAAATGACTAAATATAAAGTTATGGTTTGGTTCAAAGAGAGACCACTGATCTTCATTTAACTTGGATAGTTATAATATTTTCTAGAAATCACTTATAACTTGTAGGCCATTTAAATGTGATTTGGGCACCCTGCCAGTGTTAAATGAACATATAGGGTCACATATTAAGCGAACACGTTAGGTTATTTTTTTAGTGACCAGATTTGATGTATCTGAAAATGTGTCTAGGTTCATCGAACCTAGAAAAATGACTAGATACAATGAATTTAGAAATATGTCCGCATTCAATGTATTTGGAGGATATCTAGATTATAAGAATTTGACTCAATAAATTAATTAGTTAAATTACTAGATAATGATAGAATCTTATCATATCCTTTTAATTTAATTTGAATTTAAAATAAGATATGATAAGAGTTGGACTCTAAGAAGTTCGTGTGATTTTAAAAGAAAACCTTAGTCGTTTTCTTGTTGTAGACTTCTTATAAAATTTTCGTGCCTGTATAACCAGAAATTTATCCTCTCAAAATCCTAGGAGCTAACACTCCCAGGTGAAGAACTGAGTTTGCCATGTGTATTCAATAGAGGATGTGCGCGCATTGCAATGTTTGGTGATCATTCGAAGTGCACATATGCCCAAAAATCTGAAGGCAGACGTTTTGCTTCTGGCAACACAGAGGTAATTCTGTAAACCTTTGATCGACTTAAATCTTTTAGTTTGGGTCCTCGAAAGGGATTCATGGATGTTTGTTTAGGAGTCCACAAATTCCAACATCCTGAAGAATTAAAGGAGAAGTGGTATTATAAGTGGCACAATTCCTTTACTCATTCCACTAATAATTGTGTGGTTTTTAGAAATGCTATTCAGAAGACTATCCAAGAAGGGCGTTTCAAGTTAACGGATGGTAACACCACCGAAATACTAGTAGATACAAATCCCTTTCTAGTTGTCGATCTTAACATGGTAGAAGTAAATAGGGTTGGGTCAGACAATTTCGTGTCAGATAGAAAAGAATTAGTTAATCCCCAACTTTTCAAAGAAGCCTCTGATAGTGGTCCAGTCAGCCCAAGGTCTCTCATGAAAACCTCTCTATCAGAGGACCGTTTAGAATAGGTTGATGAAGATAAACTACTAACAGCATTGCAAAAGCTAAGCGCAACTGAAAAAAAGTGAGACAGTATAACTAGGAAAGAGGTGTCTAGGCGGTTGGTCAATCAAAACATGATAAACATCTCAGGATCTGAGCCATCTTGCCTAAAAAAGGTATGATTCCAAAAGGAAAACAGTCAGATGAATCAAACTTACATCTTGAGCCATACATTGGCTGGTTGACCAATCACCCTTAACAAAGATTGATCTAAGAGCTAGGTTTTAGAAAAACAAGAAGGCAAGCTTGTCAGGTTCTAGCAGATGGTCTGTATTTTTCCGGCTAAAATTCCTAGAAGAAGATGGACCAAAAGCAGTTAGGAAAGTAGCTTTTAAAGTATATGAAGGGATTTTAACATTGCATATTTCAACTTTGAATGTATAAGATGAAAATTACATAAGTTTAGTACCCTCCATGCTTACTGCCACACAGAAAACGAGATTACAAAGGAAGAGGGCTTATCAAAGATATAAATGAAAGGCCATAGAATGTGTTCAGCAAGCCAAACAGGAAGGAATGGAATCTGCAGGTCTCGTGAATACAGTTGGTTTTTTACCTTTGAAGTTTTGCATGAATGAGGGTAAAAAGACATTAGCAGGAGATGTTTTTATTATTGACCAGGCGGTAGCTGAGTGGGCCGATCTAGTAGACAAGTTAGATAATACAAAGGAGAAAATGACCAATCATTTGAAACCTTTATACATCAAAACTCATGTAAACGGCAAACTCATTTTCAGAATATTCATTGACGGGGAGGTTGTTCTAAACATTATGCCTATTTCAACGCATAGGAAGTTGGGGAAGTTAGTAGCAGACTTGGTGGCAATGAATATGTAGATAACTAGCTTTATTGGCAATATTACTCCAGCATCAGGAGTCCTAATTTCAAATGTAACAATCGGTTTAAGGATCAGCTTAACGACTTTCTTTATCATTGAGGGAAAATTATCGTATTCAATTTTTTTAGGTCGGGACTGGATACATGCTAACAAAAATGTTCTCTCTGCCTTGCATTGACTGTTATTGTTTTGGAATGATAGGGATGTCAAGATGGTGAAGACTAATTAGAATCCTTTTTAGGCAGACGTCAAGATGATGAAGGCTATGTATTATTCTCCAATTTTCGAGCCAATTAAGATGGAGGCTATTCAACCCAGTCAAGGGTTCACGATGTGCAACCTAATTGAGACAGGTTTTCAGTTGCAAAGCATGACCTGTCAAATTGCTGTTCAAGATGTCTTTGACAGGATAACCATCTACACAGCTGGACAGTAAGAGGGAGACAACCTGTCCTTGTTACAACCATGAATTGAAGATAGCTTGGGAAAGGCATTACCCAGAAAAGAGCCCAATTTTGTTTCTCAAGATCCATTTATTAAAGTAAATTTAGGTGGACCAAACAAATACCGTATGACCAGAATAAGTGCATTACTGAATGAGGAGCAAAAAAACTCAGTTAGCCACTATTATTAGAAATTACAGGAACTGTTTCTCTTGGGATTACCATGAAATATCTGGGCTGGCAGAAGGATCATTGAACATTAGTTGTCGATCAAAGACAAATACAAACCACACAAGCAGGCGACCAGATGCTTTAATCCTAAGATCGTGCCCAAGATCAAAGCAGAGATAGAATGGTTGCATAAATATGATTTTATCCAGACAGACGGTATGTTGAATAGATCTCCAATGCAGTCATTAAAAAGAACGGTCAGTTGCGGGTTTGTATTAACTTCCGTGATTTAAACTTGGCTACACCCAAAGACGAGTATATTATACCAATAGCTGACATGCTAATAGATGTAACGACTGGCCATCAATTCCTCAGTTTTATGAATGATTATTCAGGTTACAATTGTATTTTTATAGCTAAGGAAGATGTTCACAAAATAGTCTTTTGATGTCTAAGATCGATTGGGTTATTTGAATGGGTTGTTATGCCATTCGGCCTTAAGAATGCTAACTTTCCAACAGGAAATGAACTTCATATTCCATAACTTGATATGAGATTGTATCAAAGTCCACATTGACGATTTTGTGGTCAAGTCAATCAATTTCGCTTGTGAACCTCGAGTAGGCTTTTATCGGGATGCGAAAACATGATTTGAAAATGAATCCAACTAAGTGTGCTTTTGCCATTATGGCCAGCCAGTTTTTAGGTTTCTTAGTCCATCACAAAGGGATAGAGGTAGATTCCAACAAGGCAAAAGCAATCATGCTAGACCTCCCAGGAATAAGAAGGAGTTGCAGAGATTGATTGAGAAGATTAATTTTTTGAGGTGTTTTGTAACTAATTCAGTTGGGTGTTAGAATATATGCTCAAAATGAATTATGTATTTCTATATTTTAGAAATTAATAAAAGTTTCATTCATTAATAGTTGTTTGTTACATATATTCACACATTAAAGGTTTAAGTGTGTTAGTAAATAATCTACGTGACTGTGTCATACTTTCACAATAAGGTGTAAATTATAGGCTACTAACACATAAGTAAAAAATTATTCTTAATCGATTGATGAAGTTGGACACTTTATCAAGGTTTAGATCATTATACTATAGTTTCTAAATAGGGAATGGTTAACCTTTAACTAGTAAGCAGTCCACTCGCACCAATAGTGTAAGCGTATTTGGAATACGTAGAATTGAACCACACGATAATAATCTTTAGTAAAGTACTAAAATAAATAAAGATTGGTTTATCGCAGTTAGCACGTGAACCAGTACCTTAGGACTTGAGTATAAGTTGGTGGTCTAGTGAAGCTGGACTTGTACATTTTGATGCATGTTGAGTGAGGTCTTATTGCAAGACTAATAATCTTATACGTTGGGTGTATGACTCTAGTTAATTAAGACGGACTTATACAATAAAGTTTCTATACTTCATTACGTGAAGAAATCACCCTCTTGTGATTAGGGATGGCAATGGTGGGACTGGGTCGGGGGGGGGCTAGAAATCCCGACCCTGCCTCTGCGTACTCCCATTTCCCTATCCCCGCCATGGAAAAAGACAGGATCCCCGTCCCTGGCCTGTCGGGGACAAAACAATTATCGGTCTCGGCCCAACAGGAAAGTGGGGGCCTGTTTGGGCCCAAAAATATTTATAAAATTTTTTTGCCTCCGATATATTTTTATTCAAAACTTTTTAATCATTTTAAAAACTTTGTGGTGTTTTCAATGATTCACGTATTTATCATATCACTAAATTAGTAAGAGCAAAATTGATAAATGATAATTTTTTCTTTTTTTTCTCTTTTATTTTACTTTATATAAATATATAATTTATTTATAATTTATATAGTATATATATATATTATTTATGTATACAAATAATATATATATATATATAATATAATATAAAATCTATATAGTATATATACATATATAATGCATATAATTGACCTCTACATATATGTGTGTGTGTGTGTGTGTATAATCTACTTATATATACATATAATATATATAATATAAAAATATGTGTAGCGAGCCAGGTCAGGGATCATGCAATTTCCGTTCCCATTTAAATCGGGGAATCCCCGGTCCAATCAGGCCAGGCAAGATCGGGTCCCTGATTTAAACGAAAAAGTTTTCATCACTACTTGTGATTGTTCGGGATAATCTAATAATCTAGAACACTGGAAAATATGACTAAATATGTACACCTTTGGGTAACTCCCTGTGATAAGTGAATACATACTGAAAGTCATGAATTATTGGACTAGTTATCAAAAGATAGTTGATGTTATTGAGAAAAATATTAGTATTATTTTTCTATCTCAATGATGTGTTACATAGAAGAGTTTTTTGTCATTACACTTGTAGGTCAGAGACACTGCACTTGCAATATTATTCTCGAGGTCAATATTTTCATATGGTGATAAATGAAATATTTAAAATGATTAAAATACAGCTATTTGTTAGCATGGGTATTTTGGTCATTTTAGTAACCAAGAATAATATGTTTTTTGGTCTCCAAAGTAGCTCAAATAACCTTAGTAAATTTATTTACTATATGAGCTTATTGGATGAATTTATTATTGGAAGAATTATTCTACGAGTCCAATTATTTATTTATTTGAGCTAGAATAATTAATTAGGCCAATTTAATTAATTAGTTTATTAATTAATTCTGTTGGATAATTTTATACTAGGCCCAAATAGTTTAATTAATTAATAAAAGAACTAATTTAATTAATTAATTATTTTGAGTAATTTAATGTTGGGTCAAAGTGGATTAATTAATTAATAAGAGAGATATTTAATTAATTACTGGACTAATTAAGAGAGCATGGCCCATCAAGGTTGATGGTAGCCGCCACTGTACAAGGAAAAAGGGAAATAAGAAATAAAAGAAAAAGGTAGGCCGTCTGGTTTGAGTTTGAGAAAGAAAAAGGAAAGTTGGGATTTTAATAAAAAGATCACACGTGATCCTATAAGGAGTTGACCAAAAATTCCACAACAGTAGCTTACGGTTTCCTTTGTGTAAAACAGCCATCGGTTTTTCCTTGTTTTGTTTTTTTTCATTTTTCCTTAACATTTAGCTCTTCCGTTTTTGTTTCAATTTTATTCACCATAATTCTACTTTCACTGATAGAGGTCTATAGTCGTTAGAGAATACTCTGGAATGCCAAGAGCTTGCAAACGTGGTAAATATTTGATGCGAATGAGTTGACGGTTAGTTGGTGTCTCTGTGGAATAAGTAGACATTCATGTTCAACAAGTGTTGTCGAATCCAAATCCAACTCCGGTTGTTAAAATTAATCGTCCTAGAAGTAAGTATTTCTAGATTTTGGGTCGGGAAAAATTTTAATTTGCTATCTTCCATTGTGTATTTATTTTTCCTGCAATCCTTTCAAATGGTATCAAAGTCAAGTTAAATCTAGGAGCATGTTTAGAGTTAATAACCGAAAAAATGTGGTTTCTTTACTAATAAAAATATAATCTTTGCGATTGTATAGATTCTCCGTGATTTTTTATATGAGTAGATTTTGTATACACCTCGCACATGGAGGCATAGACATTTGTAATTTATTTTTTAATTGCTTTTGTAGAAATAGTGTACGCCTTGTTTTGAAAGGTATAAGCATTTGAAATTGTATTTCAATTTATTTACTAATTTTTTGAAACAAAAAATAATAATAATTGGTGTCTGGATGGCAAAACCCCTGAAGAAGATGGAGATTACACAAGAAGAAAAAAAAAAAAAAAGGAAAGGCAGCCCGAGAAGACCAGCCGCATGCGGCTTAGGAGATTTGTCTCCCTGGAGCCGTGCTGGTGCGCCGCGGCTGAAGCACCTAGAAAGCAAATCCCAAGCCATGATCAAGGCTAAAAAGGCCTTGATCCTTGGGAGGCTTGCATGGTTTCAAGAAACAAGCCGCAAGATGTTATGTTCAGTGGTTCAACGGTTCGGTCAATGAAGTTTTTTTTAAAATTTTTTTTTGTATTTTCTTTTCTTTTAGGGCACATATCACATAAGGTTATTTTTATTGCAATAGTTTATTTATTGTGATAAATAATTTTACATGAAAATGGTTAGTAAAAGGGAATTTCCTTAGGATTAAACAAGATCATTTTAATTTTATTATTATTTTAGTGTTTAATCCATTATTTGGTCACATAAGAATTAAATGTTAGAAATAACATGTAAAAATTTTATTTTTGAAGCATGTATATTATATTTAATTTTGTGATCAAATGCATTTTTTTTTTGGAGAAATTAATTTTTTCTCTAGATAAAATAATCAAGGAAAATGTTTTAAATTGGAATTATGTAATTTAAAAATAAATGTATGGTTTATTCTTCTAAAGATTTTTATCCTTGACATGGAGAATAATTTTGAATTTAAGTATTTTAAATTTAGTTCATAGAAAAATGGTTTTAACTTAAGTAGTAAAATAAAAATTCATAATTTATTTTCTTAAAGGGTTTTATCCTTGATATAGAAAATAATAGTTGAATTTTTGGATTTTCACTAAAGTTAAAAAAAACCAATTAATTTTAAAAGAAATGTTTTCCCTAAAAACCTATTTTTCTCAAAAGATTAAGTGGGAGAAGGGTTCCAACGACCCCATGACTTCCATCACGATTTCCTGTTAGATATTGTGGCTATCCTCGCGTTATTCTGAGTATGACCCCTTATAGGATGGATTTTTACGAGAATCTAGAACTAACAGAGGAATTATAATTACAGCTTAGGATAAGTATTAATGTCGGTTAGCCTATCGTTGGAGGCATTAATGCTGGATTATCTGTAAGTAGTGAGAATAGTGGCTATCCTATCGATGAAACTATTTCTAGATCATTACCAATTAAGAAAGTTTAATTTGTGATGGTTATACACCTAACTTTAAAAAATTGTTAACCTTCCCACGAAACTCTGTCAATTTTTCTAAGAGCTAAATTGTTTACATTTTTTGATAATGGTTTTAATAGGTTACCATATCATGGAAATAATATGATGTTTTAAATGTGTATTTTTATGTGCATTTTTATGTGTTTTTCAAAACAAACATTTTTCTGAATGAAGTTTTTTTCCAATCAACAGAAATGTTTGGATTTAGTCATTTGTTCGTTATTTTCAAGGAGAATAAGTTAATTGGACCAAACTACGTGGACTGGAAAAGGAATCTAAACATAATACTTATTGCTGAGAAGTACAAGTATGTTCTGACCAACCCTTGCCCTGAAATTGGGGAAGATTCCACAGACCAAGATCATGAGGCGAAGAAGGCATGGAGGAAAGCTGATGAAATGGTTCAAAGTTATATGTTGACTTTCATGTCCAATGTTCTCCAGTCTAAGCAAGAGAACATGCCTACTGCATACGACGTCGATGTTTCGTTGCGCACCATGTTTACTGCCAAGAGTCGGCCCGCAAGATAGGAAGCTTTTACATCAATCATGAACACTAAGATGGCTGATGGGGCATCGGTTCGCGAATATATGCTCAAGATGATTACCCACTTTGAAGAGGCTGAGGTCCTAGGGGTAACAATCGATCCTAAAAGCCAAATTGATATGGTTCTTGAGATTTTGCCAAAATTGTACTCTCAGTTCAAGTTAAATTATAACATGAACAAGTAGAGTATGTCTTTGCCAGAGTTGATGAAGGAACTTTAGACTATAAAGAAAATTATGAAGCTTGACTCAAAGATTTTGGTTACTCATCCTGGTTCATCTTCTAGAACTGAGGCCTAAACCCAAAAAATTTAAAAAGAAGAAGGCTCAGAACAATGCAGGGGCCTAACCCAAGGCATCCAAGCTCGATCCTTTTAAGCCCAGTGATAAGTCCAAGAGCAAGTGTTTCAAATGTGGTAAGAAATGGCACTTCAAAAAGGATTGTCCGAATTTCTTGGCCAAGTCCTCCTCAGGTATTTCTTTTTACTTAGAGTATATTTTGATTATTGGATTATCATCCACTTAGATTATTGATTTTAGAGCCACTGACCATATCTGTAATTTCTTGCAGGGGTTCAGCAAGATAAGGCAACTTAGTAGAGGAGAGTATGGACTTAGAGTAGGCAACAAGCACAAGTGTGGACCGAAGTAGTGGGAGACTTAGAGCTATTATTTGATTATAATAGGGTTTTAATTTTAAAAAATATTTTATATGTTTCTAGTTTTAAACAGAATTTGGTTTCCGTTTCTAAATTGATTAATCAAATATATTATTTTTCTTTCCATTCAAGTGCTTCAATCAGTAGAAATGAAAATATTATTTGTTCTAAAAACATGCATGGAAATATTTTCTATATTAATCCTATTAATTGTCAAACAAATAATACTCAGACGGAACCTAATAATAAGAAGAGAAATGTCACATCAAACAACTCTTATTTATGGCACTTGAGATTAGGACATATAAATTTTAATCGGATTCACAGGAAAATCCAAAATAGGTCTTTGGACTTATTGGAATTGGAGGAATGGCCTCAGTGTAAATCTTATTTTAAGGGTAAAATGACCAAAAGGTTCTTTACTTAAAAGGCAGAAAAAGCCAAAGAAATATTAGAGTTAGTTCATACTAATGTTTGTGGTCCTATGTCAGAGTTAGTTCATACTGATATTTGTAGTCCTATGTTTTCACCAGTTAGTGGAGGTTATGATTACTTTATCACATTCACAGATGATCACTCGCGTTTTAGTTATGTTTACTTGATAAGGCGCGAGTCTGATTCCATTGATATATTCAAGGAGTTTAAGGTTGAGGTAGAGCGTCAAATAAGTAAATTAATCAAAAAGTTAAGATCGGATTGTGATGGAGAATATCTCCTTGATAAATTCAAGACTACTTGACACATCAGGATATAGTATTTTATCTAACTACACCTGGGACTCCCCAGCAGAATGGAGTAGCTGAGAGAAGAAATAAAACGTTGATGGAAATGGTCAGAAGAATGATAAGTCATGCAAATTTTCCTAGTTCTTTTTGGAAATATGTTCTGGAAACAACAACATATATTCTGAATTTGGTGCCTTCCAAGTCAGTGCTTGGGATACTTTATGAGATATGGATTGGACAAAAGCCCAGTATGAATCATCTTAAAGTATGAAGTTGTCCAACTTATATACTGACTAAAGGAAGTAAGCTAGACCTAAGATCAGAATTGTACTACTTTGTAGGGTATCTAAAAGGAACAAAGAGTGGATACTTTTATCATCTCCAAGAGCAAAATGTACTTATTAATACTCATGCTAGGTATTTGGAAAATGAACAAAGTGTATCCACCAAAGTTTTGAGTAATGTGGAATTGGAAGAGAAGTTGATTGACGTCTCAACTTCTAGCACCCTGATTGAGGAACCAAAAGAGACACAACTAAATGTTCCCATACAGACTTAGCCGCGTCGTAGTGGAAGGATATCTAGAGTTCCTGAGAAATGAAGTGGAGAGGCTTTTGAAGTCATCTACGACCATCAGGAATAAGATCTAACTAGATACAATGAGGCCATTGTTAATATTGATGCAGACAAATGGCAAATTGCAATGAATGCTGAGATTGAGTCTATGTACCTCAACCAAGTCTGGGATCTTGTTACTGTACTTGAAGGGATTAAACCCATAGGGTGTAAGTGAGTATACAAGAGAAAGAGAGATGTGGGTGGAAAGGTAAAAACCTTTCAAGCAAAGTTGGTTGCGAAAGATTATACTCAAAAAGAAGGGATCAATTATGAGGATACATTTTGACCTATTGTCATGCTTAAGTCCATTACGCATTCTCTTGACCATCGCATGTCATTATAATTATGAGATATAGCAAATGGATGTCAAGATAGCTTTTTTTAATGGCTATCTTAGAGACCAAGAACATATGGTCCACAAATTTAAGAAGTCCATTTGTGGACTTAAGTAAGTATCACAAATATGGAACATGTGTTTTGATGAGACTATAAAGTCTTATGGTTTCATACAAAACGTGGATGAACTGTATGTATATAGAAAGTCAGATAGGAATAATGTGTCATTTATGGTACTTTATGTAGATGACATTCTACTTATTGGAAATGATGTAGGGATATTGTTATCTATAAAAGTTTGGCTATCAAGTCAATTTAGCATGAATGATATAATAGAAGCTAGCTACATTTTTGGTATTAAACTTCTGAGAGATAGGAAGAAAAAAATGTTAAGCTTATCCTAATCAGCTTATATGGACAAAATACTGACTAGGTTTAGCATGGATCAGCGCAAAGGGACAATCATACCCTTTAGGCACGGATTGACTTTATCTTCCAAGTAGTGTCCTAGGACATAGGAAGAAAATGAGAGGATGAGTAGGATTTCCTATGCTTCGGCAGTGTGAAGTCTCATATACGCCATGCTTTATACTAGGCCGGGTTTCTGTTTTGTAGTAGTCATGGTTAACAGGTATCAGTTAAACCCTGGGGAAGAATATTAACAAGCTGTGAAGCATATATTCAAGTACCTAAAAGGAACAAGTGATTATATGCTAATTTACAGAGCTAATGACTTAGTTCCTACCGGTTACACAAACTCAAATTTTCAGGCGGATAAAGATGAAAGAAAATCTACTAGTAAATATGTCTTTACTTTGTCTGGAGAGACTATTTCATAGAGGAGTGTCAAGCAGTCTTGCATTGTTGATTCTACCATAGAAGCTGAGTATGTGGCAGTTTTAGAAGCTTCCTTATGAAATTTGGAGTTGTGCCACACATGGAGAGGCCCATAACAATATATTGTGACAATTCTGGAGCTGTGTCACAATGTAAGGATCCAAGAAACTATAGGAAGGGCAAGTACATTGAAAGGAATTATCACTTAATCCGGGATTTCATTCAGAAATAGGAGATATTGGTTGATCAAATTTCCTCAGCAAACAATTTGACGAACCCATTTACCAAGCCTTTGACGAAAAATGTGTTCAAAAGATACTTCGATGTCATAGGTAGGGGTGTTCATTTTTTAGTTTGAACCGAAAAATTGAATCAAACCGATCCCAATTTCGATTTTCGGTTCTGTTTTAATGAAATTCGGTTTGGTTTGGTTTTAGAGTTTATATAAAAATTTGGTTCAATTTTTAGTTTTCTAAAATAAAAAATTGAAAAATCGAATTATATTTTTAAAATTTAAAATATATAATTAATATTAAATTATTATTAATTAATTAATTTTATAAATTATGATTTTTAAAAAAATTTCTATTCGATTTTGATTATTTTGGTTCGGTTCGATTTTGTTCAAAATAAAGCCATTAGTAATTGAGTTTACGATCTTCATCTTTGTAATTTGCATCCATGATCATAACTTTCTACTAAAATATTTGGCCCAAATGTTTAAAATTTTTTTACTTTAATTTATATTAGATTTGAATTATAATTTATATTAAACTTTAATTGTTTGGGTTTAAATTTGTATTAGGTTAATGGATCTACTAAAAGAGGCATTCGAATTCGATTTAAAACTGAACTGAACTGAAATTATTTTGGTTTGGTTCGATCATTTTTTTTAAATTTCAATTCGATTCGATTTTGAAAAAAAAATAAATAGAATTTCAAAACCGAAAACCGAATGAACACCCCTAGTCATAGGGGTAAGCGCATACGAACTATCATAGTCTATTTAGTGTTAGTGGGAGATTGTTGAGATATATACCCAAAATGTACTATGTATTTATGTTTTTTGAAAATTAATAAAAGTTTCATTCATTAATAGTTATTTGTTTTCCTATATTCGCATATTAAAGGTTTAAGTGTGTTAACAAGTAATCTACATATATTCGCACATTAACCCATAGTGGTTAAAGAACACTCTGGAAGGTCAAGAATTTACAAACGTGATAAGTGTTTAATGCGAAGGAGCCAACGGTTAGCTGGTGTCCCTGAGGAACAAGTAGATGTTCCTATTTAACAAGCGCCGTCGAACCCAAACCCGAACCCGACTCCGGTTATTAAAGTTAATCGCCCTAGAAGTAAGTATTTCTAAACTTTATTTCGAAAAGAATTTTAATTTATTGTCTTCCGCTGCGTATTTATTTTTCCTGCTATTCTTTCATTGGGAAGATGAGAGCTTTATCATCCTTACTAAGATTGAAGATAGAGGATCAATTTGTTTGGGGAAAAGAGCAACTGGATGCATTCGATTAGATCAAATAGTCTTTGACTAGTCCGCTAAAACTAGTACCCCCACAACCAGACTGGCTACTCAAGCTATACATTTCAGCAATCAAAGTATTAATTGGATGCTTGTTGGCACAAGATGACCAACAAGAAATTGAATGATATGTTGTAAATAAGTTATGATAAAATATGTTTTGTTGTTAAATTTTATATAAATTTGCTATATTATACATTGTAGTCAATTTATTTTTAATATCGTTGCTAAAAGTGCAATTCGTAACTACTAATTCTAAAAATCACTGAAAATATAAGTAATTGATTACAAAAATTGTTAAAATGGAGTTAATATTCCTGTGTAATCAATTACATATCTTTGTGATTATATATATATATATATATATATATATATATATATATGTAATAGTAAATTAACACTTTCACTACGAAATCTATTATACACAAATAAAACAGTATTGTGTAGGAAAATAATAAATTTCTCACTAATAGTGCTAAATTTTAGTTTGTAAAAAAACAATTGGCAACAAAATTATTTCAATTTGTGATGAATAATTTCTCAATTGTTCACTATAAATGGTTATTAATCACTTCAACACTATTCTATATCTTTGGACTACGAACCAATTTCGTCTTTATATGACAAGTATTCTTTTTTTTTTTTTTCTGTGAAAAATTTAAGGTTGATATAAAAAATTATTTTATGTATATAAGACATTTTTTGCAGTAAATTTACATTTTTATTAAAATATTAAAATTTTAATCTAGCCCTATTATCGATTTTTATGAAAAGGTAATTTGACAGTAATTTAAAAAAAATAATATTCTTCAATAATCAAAATAAAAATTATATTCTTTAGAATTTATATTTTTAATTGATCAACAATATAAAATCTAAAACATAATATAACCGTAAAATATTTCCTAATATCTTACAAAAATATTGAAGATAAAAATTCTACTTAAAATATTATTCAAACCAAAGGAATCTAATCTTATCAAAATATTCGAAACTTTACCAACCTAAATCACCATCCGTGGTAGCTGAATTACCAACTTGAAAAAGCAAGGAAAAACGAAAAAAAGCAAGAACAATTTGAACACACAAACGAAAATTCAATATAAAGTTAAAAAATTTATAACCATCCTATTAACATAAAAGCGAAGAGATTGCGGATGTGTGTGTATATATATTGTAACTTTATAATGAACATAAATAAGAAGATTACCTATTCCATGTTTGTCTCGCGAAGAATTATCATTATCATTGGCTTGAAACATTCTAGCAAAAATTCTACTTTGAATCTTTATCAATATACAAACATAAAAAGTAAGTAATTAAATAAAAAGGTGAGTTGTAACATTGCTAAAAATTAAGCATAAAGGTTAAAACAATTTTCCTAGCAAATCATATTAAAAAAATATATCAAATTAATTAATTATGAAACTAACTATTTCGTGCCTTAATATGACGCTTTAGCGATAAGATATATCTTTGCCAAATATTAAATTTAAAAGTTATAAAAATAAATTTGTAGCAAAATGATATAAAAAATGAACCACCACTTAAATAGGAAGCTTTAACGACGTGGGATATCGTCTCAAAGGATTAAACTTAAAGATTATAAAGGCACATTTATAGCAAAATATAATAAAAAATATACACAATCCTTAAATAGGATATTTTAGTGATGAGGCATATCATCGCCAAAGATTAAACTTAAAAGTCACAAAAACAACTTTGTTGCAAAAAATAATAAGAAAACATACCCAATCATTTATCTATAAAATTAAATATTTTGTGTCTAAGTATAACACTTTAGGCATGAGGTATGGCATCGTCAAATATTAAACTTAAAGGCTATAAAGATAACTTTATAGTAAAATACAATTAGAGCTTTACCCAATCAATTACTTATGAAATCAAATATTCTGTTCCTAAATAGGACACTTTTAACAATTAAACTTAAAGGTTATAAGAACAACTTCTTGAAAAATATAGTTAAAAATATGCCCAATCAATGAGCTATGAAATAAACTATTTGGTATCCAAATAAGACGCTTTATATCATCATTAAATATTAAACTCTTTGATGACAAATTATCATTTGTATTAAATTGTGAAACAATTTAAAAGTTATTAGTAATGAAATGTGTCTTCGTAATTAAAAGAGATACAATTAATTATAATATATCATCGTCACTTACAAATTTCATTATTTACAAATTTCATTAGATTCATAGCCAATAAAGTACTATAGGCTATGAAATCTTGATCGTTGTTGAAAATATCATAGTTAAAAATATTGTAGATTCGTAGCCAAGTACATTCTGTTGTAGTAACCTCTCCTCAAATAACCGAGCTTAAAGTAAGAATAATTGTATTACCACGCAAAAGACAAGTATACAAATTAATCGTCTGTGTTTGGCTGTCATTTTTGACTTGTTTCTGGAGCTTTCTCACCTCTCTCATAAATCTTTTTCTCCTCTTCTCATCATCCGTGCCTTCTCTTCTTGGCCCCCAATCCTGTGCATCACAATTTTAGCAGTCTCCTGCTCTAATGGCTCTAACCCTTGTACCCTGTCATATTTCACAAGATAATGGAAATAGTGATCTTTTAATATAGAGATTATATTTTTGATTATGGTTCTTTAATACTTTATTCTCATAATTTTTATGTGTGTTATAATTGATAGTGGTCATGAAGGCCACATTTCTAACATAACGTCCCAATCTATGTTTTATCAAGCAGAAAGGTGTGAGATTATGTAATGCAATTTATCCTCATACGTTGATAAAGATTAGAGTGCCCAAGTATTGATAGAATAGAATGGTTTCATTTGGTTTGGTTTAAATAGAATGTACCTAGGCGTTTTCCCCTACTCTGTATTGTTATGAAAAGTAGGCGGCTTAGGGTTTTTTTTTTTTTTTTTCCTAAATTAATAGATAGAGAGTTTATGATCACGTCATTAAAAATAATATTTAAAATTAATACAATTATATGTTAAATCTTTGCAGGGATTATAAATTGTCATTAGCATGTGATTACTGATTGGTGTCGTGTTTAAGCATTTCTAGTTCCAATATTAAGTCTCTGATAATTACAATTTTTTTCTAATTCGTAAATCTTAGGTGAGTTCATTGCATTCATAACTCACTTCCTAGATCCGTCCTAGGTGATTTGGTATTGTCAAAAAACCAAGGGAGTGTTTGTGAAATTGTACCTCTTTTAATTATGTAAAAGTATTTTGGGTTTGTATTGGATCCTGTATTGATCTAATCCTGCCCGAGCAACCAGCAGGTTTAAGTACGAACTCAAACCCATCTGCATCCCCACCGCGGACGTGGCGCAGAAAACCAGTAACCAGCCATGCCTCTCTATGGTGCATTAGATTAATTAATCGGAAAATCCATTGTTATTTGGTTTGTATTAGTCCAAGGCCCAACTTATACAGCACATATGCTAGTGGGCAATTATAATGGAAATACAGATCCTTATAATGGTCCAGGGAACATGAAAAATAATGTGTTGGGCTAATTGGGTATATTAAAATGTGGACGTACTCACAGCAAAGAAGAATAACAATAAAAATTAAAATTAATTAAGCACATAAAACAGAATAATAACAATTCATGACATGATAAACATTTAATTATAGTACTAAGAGTGCGTAGGAGTATTTATGGATTGAATCTTATAAAAGCAAGGCCAGATATTTTAGTGATCTAATGCTGCCTAAATCTATCTCAGCAGGGTTAAGTACAAAGCCGACTCAAACCCTGCCTTGCTTATTCATAGTTTGCATTATATCATTTAGCAGGAAAATCCAGAGTTTTTTTAGCTTGGATTAGCCCAAGGCTCAACTTATACATATGCTATTGGGTCGGATTCAAATATACAATACATACTTACTCGGCACGTGAGATAAAACATAAAGAGCATGAACAATAATAGTCCATGGAACATGAAAATTATGAAATTGGACTAACTGGATAGATTAAATTTGTGTGGATATACTTACTTCAATAATAATAATAATAAAATAAATAATCAACTAACTCTGTGTTTGACGACCATAAAGCATGGCAGACTTTCAACAAGTCCAGTAGTTTTGGGATACAAATGGGTTCTATACCTAACTGGCTGAGATTACACGTCAAGGAGGCATGAATTGGGTATAGCTTGAATTTTTTCAAATGGGCCTTCATTTTTTCAGATCCAATCTAAATTCAAATAATATATATATTTAAAATAAGCATAATATCAGATCTAACAATACGACTCTTTCTCTTTGATTTCATAAAATATCCTCCTCCTCCAAAAAAAAAAAAAAAAAATCATAAAATATCATTCAACTACTTTACAAGTCATTTTTTAAATCCAAAGATATAAAAAATATTTTTAAAATATTTTTTTTATTACTGTTAATGTCAGCTTTGCCGAGCCGACGTAATAGTTACTTTGAGCCGTTGCCAATTCGATAAGTTTTGTCGAGCCGGTAAAGTCAATATTTCAAGTAGCCGATAGTCATGGTCAACATCGGCACCACGAAGCCGACAAGAAGAAAAATAAATTCCTGATTTTTCGGCGCAAGAACTTTGCACGACCGTTGGGAGCATTCTTTGGCCAGAAGAAACTCCACGATCTGTTAGTGGCTCGATTGCAGTAAGTATAAAATGGGAATATTGCCCAGAACCCAAAAAGGACAATCATCAACCAACAACATCAACTTTTAATTTCTTCTGTTTCGTTGTCATTTATAGCTTTCTAGTATAGGAATTCAATTTCTTACAACTTTATTACAGCTTTCCTTTACAGCTTTGTTTCCAGCTTTTTTTACAACTTTCCGTTATTTTGTTGAAATTTAGGTTTTTTCTGTATTATTTCCTTAAAGTACATCAATACACGTATTTGCTTGTGGTTACGAAAAGTCCTTTCGTTGTGCATTTTCAACTGACTTTCTTAAACCTTTTCTATAGTAAGTTCAAGGAACTCGATCCCTGATTAAAAAAAAAAAAGATCTGATACCGTTTTCTATTTCACCATATCGGATCGTTTGTGTTTATCGGAAGAGTAGCCGTTACCTGGTTATATCGGCTCGTTATTTTGACAGCAATACAGATTGGCATGCCCAGTGGGACCTAAGGTTAGTTTTCGCATGCGATTGCGGTCAGGACGTTTGATGGCTAATAATTCACAACAGCCGCCTGCACCAGAGTCATCTGAACGACTCCCAGTCCGTGCTCTCCGGGGAGTTTTTGATCCTTCTGTTACTACTTCAGTTATACTCAGGTTACTCCTCCGGAGTAAGGGTGTTAGTCCTCATCCCCACCATAGGTGTCTCAGTCGACATCTACCTCTCTGACTGCCATCCGATATTCTATGGAACAATGTATTGATGAGCTCTTGTAGGGTTTTATCCCGCAGTTTGCTACTATTTTTCGACCTCTGCTTCAGAATGAACTCCAACAATTTGCACAGAGGCAGAATATGCAAACTTTCACTCAACCACCGGGTTACCCTGCACAAGGGACAACCATGGCACTTGCGTACCTCATGCCATCAACTGATGGCGCACCATCTCATGGATCAGTTCACCTTCTACGTAGGGAAATGTCTTTCCCTGCTATTGGGGGACATCAGGTTATTCCAGGGGTAGTGGCTCAGGGCACTATGCCAGCAGAAGTGTTCCCAGGAAGGGGTCCTGCCCCGATGACGGGTTTACCTGCAACTTATGAAGCAGCCCCAACCTTCGTTAGGGGACACATGCCACCCTTCGGGGGGCAGCCGAATTACTCTGCTCCTTATCCTTCTGTATATCCGGCAACGACAACGGCTTATCCAGGGCAGGGGGTCGGAAGTACAGAGCCTTTCATAGGGCAAGGTTCCCAACTTGTCATGCAAAGTCCTTCACCACAGATTCAACAGCCATACCAGCCGGCTGATATAATGACGGAAGCATTTCGTTGGCAGTCATGGGATCGGCTCGTATACCAAAAACCTTACCCTGATTGGGTGGATTCCATGGCAGTACTCCCTCGAGGTTTTAAGCTACTGGAGTTTACTACGTTCTCTGGTGAAGATAATAAGTCCACCATAGAACACATCGGAAGGTTCACAGCATAATGTAGTGAGTTGGGAAATAATGAATGGTATAAATTACAACTATTTTCGTTGTCTTTGACAGGGGCAGCAATCACATGGTATGCCAATCTAGCTCCTAATTCTGTATATTCATGGGTTGACATGGAAAGAAATTTTCACCAACAGTTCTTTAAACCTGCATCGGAAGTTTCCATTACCGATCTTTTAGCGATAAAACAGTAGGGATCAGAAGATATTGCGGATTTTATTGAGCATTTTCGGTAGACTAAGTCCAAATGCACAACCTAGTTGTCCAAAACAGAATGTGCAAGAATTGCTATTAGCAGGATGCATCCGCAACTCAAAGAACGACTCATTCTCCAAGATTTCTCGAATTTACTTGTTTATTATCTCATGCTGTCAGAATAGAAGAAATGACCAAGGAGAAAGAGAAGAGGCATTCCGTTAAATTCTCCCATGGCCAGACAATGATATCAGTCATAGACGATACCAATGAGGACGATGAAGAGCAAGCTATAGAGGTAATGACAGCAGAATTGGTAAAGGGTTCCTCCGATACGTGTCCACATTTGAAGCCCGGCAAAGGGAAGGAGGAAGTAGCCACATCAGGACCATCTTACTCTTTTGATGTCTCAAAGCTGAACAAATCTTTAACCAACTAGTGGCAGATAAACAAATCCATCTGGCTTATGGACACAGGATCCCGAGCCAAGAAGATTTGAAAGGAAAAAGGTACTGTAAATGGCATAATTCTTTTTCTTATAGTACTAATAGTTGTGTTGTTTTCAGAAATACCATTTAGAAGGCTATCCAGGATGGAAGATTGAAGTTTATAGATAAAAAGGAAGAGACTTTGGTAGACACGAATCTATTTCCGTTAGCCGATGCACACATGCTACAAACAGAGGCGGGTAGGAATTATGAAGAACATACAGAAAACAACAAGCCTGAGGGGATAGGGAAAGGTTTCCAAAGATTGGATGGTAAACTATCTATTTTTACCCGTTTATCTCGTCCCTTCTTTATAGCACATTTCCATGGCAAAGAAGAGAAACTAACAGTACAGGTGCCCCAAGAGAGGCAATTTCTGCCTGGCCGTTGTTCCTGACCATCAAAGTCCCAAAAAAGACGAGAACAATGGAAGCGAGCACAACAAAGGTGGATCCTTAATGATTGGGTCGAAGAACAATTATTCCCTGATAATGGCCAAAATATGCTCAGCATCATGCCGACAAGTTTTCGAGCTGCCTTTGGTCAAGAGTCCATGGAGGAAGATTTTCATACGAAAGAAAAAGTTGCAATAGAATTAATTGAGGTCAAGGCCCCACCAAAAAGGATGCTCTTTCCAATTCCGACAGCCCAGAGTGTTAACCACCTCAGGCCCTTATACATTAAAGCACATATCAACGGCAAGCCTTTTACTCGGATTTTTGTTGATGGTTGAGCTGTCTTGAATGTAATGCCTTTCTTTATCTTGAAACGATTGGGAAAAGATAGGACGGATTTGTCCCCTACCGATGTGCAGATGGTTAACTTCACTGGAGAAGTAGCTGCGACAGAAGGCGTTATCACCTTTGAAGTCACAGTCGTGTCCAAGACTAGTAAACGGTCTTTTTTATAATTAATACAAAGCCAACTTATTCCATTTTATTGGGTAGGGATTGGATCCATGCAAACCATTGCGTATCGTCCATTTTACATCAAATGATGCTGATCTGGGATGGAGAACGGGTAGAGCAAATCCCAGCCGATCCCAATCCATTTTCAGTAGAAATTCACATGAACGAAACTCTATTTTATCACTCGACCTTTAATCCGAACCAGTATGCCAAGCTAACTATGGCTCATAACCTGATCACCACTGAGGAGTTAAGGGGAAACGGTTTACGACCGAGGATCCAGAGGTCCGACGAGCTCCTGGTTTTGTTGCTCAAGATTCGTTAACAGAAATAGACATAGGAGAACCTGGGGAGAACAGAACGATCAAGGTTAGTCTATTGTGCAGAGAGATAAGTTGACTTATCTAATCCGCAGGTATAAAGATTGCTTTGTGTGGGACTATCATGAGATGCCAGGATTGGACAGAAGCATTGTGGAGCATCGTCTACCTGTAAAAGAGGGCTTTAAGCCTTACAAACAGCCGGCAAGACGTTTTAATCCTGCGTTGTTGCCCAGGATTAAGGAGGAGATAGAAAGGTTACTTCGGTGTGGATTCATCCATATGTGCCGATATGCAGATTGGATATCTAACATTGTGCCGATCATCAAGAAGAATGGTCAACTACGTATCTGCATAGACTTTAGAAACATAAACTTGGCTACTCCGAAAGACGAGTATGCTATGCCGATGGCAGATATTTTGGTGGATTCCGCTGTAGGTAACCAGTTTTTAAGTTTCATGGATGGCTATTCAGGGTATAATCAGATATTCATAGCTGAGGAGGACACACACAAAACAGCGTTCCATTGCCCAAGGTCCATCGGTCTGTTCGAATGGGTAGTTATGCCATTTGGTTTGAAGAACGCTGATGCCACTTTTCAGCGGGCTATGAACCTCATCTTTCACGATCTTATCGGTAGTACAATGGAGGTCTACATAGATGACTTGATCGTAAAGTCCTCCGATTTCTTACAACATTTAATTGATTTGGAGTAGGCGTTCCTCTGAATGCGCAAGCACCATTTGAAGATTAATCCCGCTAAGTGTGCATTTGGAGTTACTGCTGGGAATTTCCTTGGGTTTTTAGTATACCAGAGGGGGATTGAAATAGATCAGAACAAAGCCAGAGACATTTTACAAGCAAGACCTCCTCAGACGAATAAGGAGCTTCAGAGTTTCCTAGGGAAGATAAATTTCCTACGATGTTTTTTGGCAAATTCTGCAGGTAAACAGAAGACTTTTTCCTCTTTATTACGATTAAAGTTGTCTCAAGATTTTATTTGGCAGCCTGAGCATCAGGAAGCATTTGATCAGATAAAGATAGCTTTGTTATATCCACCGGTGTTAGCACCTCCCCACGACCGGTCTCCCATGAAGTTATACATTTCAGCTGCGCAAGAATCCATCAGCAGGTTATTAGCTCAGGATGACCAACAAGGGATTGAAAAGGCAGTATACTATCTTAGTCAAAATCTATCGGACACAGAAATCAGGTACACCCCTATCGAAAAATTGTGCTTATCTCTCCACTATGCGTGCACAAAGTTGGAACATTACATGTTATTTAGGGAAGTACATGTCTTGTGTAAGGTAGATTTAGTTAAATTCTTGCTGAATCGTCCTCTGTTAAATAGACGGCTTATGAAATTGGCAGTCAAATTACATGCGTTGAAGGCAGTCAAAGGACAGGCTATTGCAGATTTTTTAGCCGAACACCTTTCTTTGGAAGTACCACAAACAAAAGGAAGTATAACATAGAGGTACATTTCTTTGAAACTTTGGGTTTTGTAGTTTGACGGCTTAAGCACCCAACAAGAGGCCGGCATTGGTTTGGTTATTGAATCTCCAAATGGACACTAGGGTAAGATCCACTTTGAGCTGAAAAAAAGAACAACCAATAATCAGGCGGAATATGATGCCCTTTTGTTAGGACTATGGATTCTGAAGGCATTGGAGGTCCAAGTAGTCAGAATTTTAGGACATTCTCAGGTGGTCGTCAGACAGGTATTAGGAGATTATAAATGTGCTAACCCATTTCTGTCAGACAGGTTGCAGGAGGTAAAAAGGTTACTTCAGCATTTTCAGGAAGTTGTTCTGGTTCACGTTCCCAGATCAGAAAATCAAGGTGCTAATGATCTAGCTCAGTTGGCCTTAGGTTTTAAGAAAGCCGTAATGTGCCAACAGATAGCGGAGACGGAATATCAGGATGATTGGTGACAGGAGATTTTTTCCTACCTATGAAACCCGACTGGTCAAGCGTCTTGTGACTTAAAATGGAAGGCCCTAAACTTTACCTTGATAGACAATAATCTGTTCCGATTGAGTCACATTGGGGTTCTTTTAAAGTGTCTCTCAAAAGAAGAAGCAAAAAAGCATGCCAAAAGCATGGCCTTCTATTACACACCCCTTCCACGGAATTACATCCGATCATTAAACCGTGGCCTTTCCGCGTATGGGCTCTGGACATTATCGAAAAGATTTATCCACCTTCATTAAAAAGACACACATTCATACTGGTGGCAACGAATTACTTCACCAAGTGGGTGGAGGCGCAACCATTGATTAAGGTGACACAAACGGCAGTAATCAACTTTCTCCGACAGAGCATTATCTTTCATTTCGGAATCCCAGAGACAGTGACAACAGATCAAGGAACGATGTTTACAGGGGATTAGGTACGTAACTTTCTAACCCAATTCAAAATTAAGTTGCTTCACTCTTCTCCTTATTATGCACAGGCTAACGGACAAGCAGAGGCAACGAATAAAACTTTAATCAGCATGATCCGTAAGACAGTAGAAGACAATCCGAGAAAATGGCATGAGACATTATAGGAAGTATTATGGGCCCATCGGAATGCTACTAAGACTGCTACTAGCTTTACCCCGTTTAGACTAACTTATGGGTATGATGTTGTGTTACTTGTGGAGTTATTGTTACAATCAGCTCGGATAGCCTATCAGTATGGTCTAACAAATGAAGAATATCAGACGGTGTTGGCCCAGAGTTTAGATCAAGTTGAGAAGGATCGCTGGATTGCCTTGGAGAACATAAAGCGACATAAGGAAAATGTAGTAAGGGCGTACAATCGGAAAGTCCGTGAAATAAGATTTCAAGAATGGGACATGGTGTGGAAGACTATTTTGCCCCTGGCACCAAAAGATCTGAGGTATGGCAAGTGGTCTGCTTTATAGGAAGGTCCATTTTTAATACCTCAAGTTTTTTATGGAGGGGCTTATTGCCTGATGGCGCCCGATGGAAAAGAAGCAGGCATGGTGATTAACTGTAAGTTCTTAAAACATTATTAACCGGCGTTTTGGGAAGGAATTAGAATATAAAAAAAAAAGAAAGAAATAATTTTTGAACAGAAAGTTCTGTTAAAAGAGTTCTGACATATTGATAAGCTGATCACAAGAGGCCGATCAGATAGCCATAAGTGTCATTACAAAAGGGGATCAGCTATATTAGAAGGGAAGTTAGGCAGCAGTATCGGCCGATACGGAACAATTGCTAGCCGATCAGGGTCTTCTGATTCAAAATCTTGGCTAGCCATCATTAGACCTGTCAAAATGGGTCAGCCCGGCCCAGCCCACGTGGGCTGACCAAAATATGGGTCGGGACGGGCCAACCCATTTTTTTTATGGGCTGTCAAACCTTTAGTCCAGCCCAGCCGTTCTTAGCCCATGGGCTCATTTATATATAAATAATATTTTTTAAAAAAATTTCATACTATATTTATATTTTTCAATCTTTAATTCTAACTTTCTAACTCTGGTACAAATATAAATTATATAATGAATCAAATTATAATTTAAAATAAAATATAAATATCAAATAATAAATTAAGTATATTTTATCTATTATACTGTACACACATAATTCTATATAAATTTTCAATTTTAATAAGTCTGAAATTACACATCCCAAATCACATATTACAGTGCATAACTCCTAAATATACAAATACAGTAATCCAATTCAAAAGTTCAAATTTAGAAACATCAACGGTAAAAGTCAACATTTGTTTCACAATTTCATAAAATGGCCATAAAAGGCTAAAAATATTGCTATTCTATTTGCCAAAAAGATACACATTCTTCAATCATATAAGATTTCTTCAACGGTTTTATTTGAATCTGTTATTGATGATGATATCTTTGACATGACTGTTTCAAGGTCAGATTGTTCATCTAATAATCACAAATCACAATAAGAAATAAGATTATCATTAGTATTATACTTACCAATTATTAACTAGTTAAAGAAAGTAAAAAAGTTGTTATATATTACCATCATCATCTGTAATAAATCCATGCAACCAATTCTTTGTGCAAATAGCCATTTGAACTCGATCATGGCGAAGAGAATTTCTATATTTGGTGATAACATGACCACCAATACTAAAAGCAGATTCTGATACCACCGTTATAATTGGAATACTTAAAACATCACGTGCCATGATAGATAAACAAGGCAATCGCTTAGAATTATCCTTCCACCAATTAAGGACTTCCATTTCATCAAAAAGTTCAAGATCAAGTTGTGGCTCATCGAAATATATATCTAATTCAGTCTTTCCTGAAGTAGAAATATTCTCATTCTTATATTGTTTGTAATCCTACAAATTTTCAATATATTAACAAAAAAGAAACAAAATGTATTAATATCATAATCAAAAGATATGTAAAAGTAAATTAATAAAAGAAGTAAAGTATTACAAAGATAGCTCACAGTGAAAAATTTTGATGTCCTTGGTTTGCCAATTCCACTTTGTCTAGGCAAACTTGATGGAGGAGGAATGCTTGGTGAAGAATCACTTGCATAGTGATCATAGAGTTTATATATAATTTTCTCTTAATATTTTCAACTTTTCCTTGAGAAGTGAAAGCTTCAATTGTTTGGTAACAATAGAACAAGAAATCAAGTTTCATATGTGGATCAAAAATTGCTCCAAAGGCAAGCACCTCACTGTAATCCTTCCAATACTTATCAAACTTTTTCTTCATTCTTTGAGCCATATCCTTAATAACCTCATCCCCACTATTTAAATTTTCATTCAAGATACACTCAATTTTCCAAATTTGCATAAAATACAAATTGGAAGTGGGATAAGATGTACCGGATATCAAATTTGTCACATCATAAAATGGCTCTAAGAATTCACACATTTTTGACTCCCCTACTCCATTCTTCATCCGTTGGACAATATTTATAAGATCTGTCAACAAGTTGGAGAATAGCAAATACTTTTTTGTATTTTATAGCACATTCAAGCATCAAATACGTTGAATTCCATCTAGTTGACACATCCAACCTCAAACCAACCCCTACATTAATACTAGCTTGTTGCACACACTCTTGAAACTTTTGAATTCTCCCATTGGATCCTTTTACATATTTCACACTCTCTTTTATTTTATATAATGCATCATGGGCTACTTTTAAACCCTCTTGAACAATGAGATTCAATATATGAGCACAACAACGCATATGAAAGTAATCACCATCACAAACCAAGCTATTTTCCAAAGAAAGATGACCTTTCAAAATATCTTGCATGCAATCATTTGCGGAAGCATTATCCAAAGTAAGAGAAAAAAATTTTCTTTCAATTCCCCATTCTTTTAAGCAATCAAACACAATGGCAGCCAAGTCCACTCCCGTGTGTGGTGGAAGCATGCGACGAAAATTAAGAATTTTACTACACAACTTCCAATTCTCATCAACAAAGTGAGCAGTTAAGCAAATATAACCCTATGTAGTGCATGCTGTCCATACATCAGATGTCAAGCAAATCCTATTTGGTATTTTAGCCAAGACTGCTTTAAGCTTCTCTTTCTCTCTGAAATGAACTCTCTCAACATCACTCACAGCTGTATTTCTAGACCACATATTTGCGTCTGGATTAAGATATTTAACCCAAGCCCTAATCTTCTCATATTCAATAAATGAAAATGGCAAATCATGTTGAATTATGGCTTTAGCTACCATTTCTCGTGACATTCTAGGATCATATTTTCTTGCCTTTGCTTTCCCCTCATAATCAATGAACATTTGTTTTGGATTAGAAAACGAAATCATCTTGTAACTTTCCAAATGCCGTTTCAAATGTGAGGTGCCATAGTTTGTACCTCCTGGTTTCGTTCCAATTTTATATTCAATTTTACAACCATTGCAAATAGCCCTTTCTATTCCATCATCCTTTTTACCAGATTTGGTAAAATATATCCATACATTAGAAGTCTCTTTTTTAGCTCTTTTTGTAGGTTGTCTTTCATTACTAATCTCAGAGGGTTCACCATCATTCGAAGATCTCATATTTTCACCCACATTCATGCATTCATCAACATCAACGCCACTAGTGTGTGATTGAATATCCATTCCCTTTACACAACAATTCAACAACCTATATACAAAGACAAATTTAGCAAATCAACATACAGCAACAATTAAAAAAGGAAGGAGCAAATAATAACAAGTATGAAACGACAAGAAATCTATTATAAAAAAAACAATCTCTCTTATTTTTTCTTAACTTTTCCCCGTAATGTCTTTTCCTCTTCCTCTCTCTTCCCGGTACTGTCTTTTTCCCTTCTATCATGTCTCTTCCTGGTAATATCTTTTCCCCTTCCATTATATCTCTTCCCGGTAATGTTTTTTCCTCTTCCTCATATGTCTATAATGCATTCACAATTATATGTACATATCTCTTTCTTCCAAAAAAACAGCAAGAGAAAGGGATTTCTTCTTCGATTATCTTTCTTAGAAATGGGGAGTCATAATTCATTTGATGCGTTTTCCTATCAAAGATAACCACTTCCTCTGCCTATTCAAGAAACTACTTATGATGCATTTCCTCTGCCTATTCAAGAGACCACTTATGATGCTTTTCCTCTACTTATCCACGAGACTACTTATGATGCATTTCCTTTGCCTATTCAAGAAACTACTTATGATGCTTTTCCTCTGCCTATCCAAGAGACCACTTATGATGCTTTTCCTCTGCCTTTCCTTTGCCTTAACATTGAAGTTCCTATGGAGAAGAAGACGATTAGGAGGCAGAGAAAGGAGAAGGGCGATTAGCACCAAGAAACTATCAAGAGCAACTATTTCGAAATATTTTTACATGCCAATCCGGAGGGCGGCCAAAGAACTAAATGTTGGCTTAACTCTTTTCAAGAAAAGATGCAGGGAGTTGGGAATTCGACGATGGCCTCACAGGAAGTTGATGAGTTTGGAGACCCTAATCAATAATGTTCAGGTTCTCTCACACACACACTTGTAAACTTACGTCACATATTTGTAAGTATGAAAATCACTCCAATTTACAGGAGATGCGAAATGAAGAAGAAGGGAGACGTATGACTGAGAAGAAGTTAACAGAAGCCATTGAGATTTTGGAAAGTCAGAAGAAGTTGATGGAAGAAATCCCTGATATGTAGTTGGAGGACCAAACAAAGAGACTAAGACAGACATGCTTCAAGGCCAACTATAAGCAGAGAAAATTCATGGGGATGAGACTAAGACAGGATGCTAGTCTAGATTCGGGCCCAAGGGAGAAGGAAGAGGAGGCGAAGCAGGATGCGGAAGAAGATGATCTGAAGTCCATAATTGCTAATTGTTTGTTTTCCTCTAATGCAAATATTGAAAAAGATCAACTACAAGCATTCATCCAAAATTTGTCAACAGCTCTATTGAAAAAGAGCAATTACAAACAATCATCCTAAATTCTTTATATTTATTAATGCTTACAAGCATTCATCCTAAATTTATCAGCTTTATTGAAAAAGAGTAAATACAAGCATGCACCCTAAATGTTAGCTTTATTCCATTGGTTGTGGACTTTTTTTTTTTTTTTTAATGAAATGTTAGTAATAATGTAGTATATCGACATCCGAATGTAAGTGTTTACCAATATTGGATGCTTTATCTTTAATCCTTCCTATTTAGAGAAACAAATCCCTTTTAGACTATATATAATGTAGATTATATACGTCCCTTATGCTTTCAATTCTCTCTTATTTAACAATCCACTACTTATCCATCAATTATAATAATAGCAGAAAATAAATTGATATAAAAATACTACACTACTTAGACAATATAAAAATCCATTAATGTTAAAATACAATTCATAGGATTATAATTAAAAATAATGGGAAACAATTCACAAAAAATTACAATTGGAAGCGAAAATTGTTTGAATATTGTTTGGGAACAACAAAAATTGGGAAGAAATAATTGTTTAGGTAAGAAATAATATAATAGCTTTATATTCAGTGACATATGCGTAAGGGATCATTATGTCAAGCTCATGAAGCATATTTCATTATATGGCTGCTAATATCTTGGGGTACTGTCACCATTATCTGCCAAGAGATTTGAACAAGATTTAATAAAGATGGATGTAAATGATATTGAATATTAGAAACACGTGCCTGTTAAATGGAGATCAATTGTAGAATACTACACTTATATATCAATTATTGGCATTCGAGATCAATTGTAGAAACATAAAAATACTACACTTAATCAACAAAAATATATATCAATTATTGGCATTCGAAATCAATTGTAGAAACATAAAAATACTACACTTAATCAACAGAAATATATATCAATTATTGGCATTCGAGATCAATTGTTGAAACATATATCAACATATACTACACCTCTTCACTCTTTTTCTTGCTATTAGGTACCCTTTCTACTGCCCATGTCTTCACCGATGCGAATTAGACGAGCAAGAAATTTATCAGACATGAAGAAGAAGATGAAGATGGTGAATCGGTGATGGTTGGAGAGAAAGTGGAAAAGGGCTAAAGAATCACGAGAAATTGGGTATAGTGGGTGGAAAAAGACAAAAGTGAAAAGGGTTAAATTATTGGTTTTTTTCTTTTTTTTAAATTTTGTTTAAGTTTTTTATTTTGAGATTTAAAAAAAAAAAATTAAGCAGCCTATGGGCCAAGCCCGGCCCAGCCCCACTCAACTTACGGGCCTTGTGGACCGGGCCAAATAGTCCCGGATGAAATATGGGCCTAAAGAATTATAATCCACCCCAACCCATATTGCATGTGGGCCAGGCCTAGCCCATGGGCCTAGCCCATTTTGACAGGTATAGCCACCATGTCAGTTCCCGTTGGCTGTAGATCAGGAACTGGAAGCTTTGCCTTAGCCGTCTCGGGCTCAGTCTCTGTTTCCTTCTTGGGGGGTAAGTCGTCTTCATCGGTGGATGTCTTTGGAGCCTCTATTTCAGCCGTCGTGATGACAGTTTCTTCAGTTTGAGTTCTGGAAAGACCGGCTTCATCAGTAGTCGAAGGATAAAGAACCTTGTTCAGTTCAGCCACGAAGCGGTCCCACCTGGACTTCATCTCATTCAGTAGAACGGTTGAGCTTGTCAGTTCAGCTTCAAGAAATTCCTCTTCCGCTTCCAGCATTAGCCGTTCATCATTATGCTTGAGGTTGGAGTCATTAATGGCCTTGACTGTTTTCTGGAGCCCTTTTTCTGATTTAAGCCGTTACTCTAAGGCCTTTTTCTCAGAGTCAAGTTCTTCTTGGAGCTCCAATAACCGATGCTCGAGCCGTTCAATATTCCCTATCCCCTCCGTAATATCAGCTCGCAGATGTGTAAGATGATTAATGGACTCCCGACGGTCCCTCTCTGCGAAGACTGCATTTTCTCGGTGCAGTTTCAGAAGCTCTAACTGATCATGGGCTTCATCTCGACGATGTTGCGTGTTTAAGAGGAAGCGTCCCGTGAAGCGCATTTGCCCCAGACACCCAATTGCCAAGTCCCGAAGCGTAGGGGACATGTCCGGGTCGGCTGAATGTACAATCTGCAAAAGGGCACGATTCGCATTGTTAAGGGTGGACTTCTCAGTAGGCAAAGAGGTCCCGATGAGGCCATCAAGAAAGTCCAACGCCAAGGTTAACGTCGTCATCGGCAAGGGAGTAGCAACCTCTTTAGTTCCCTGGCTGGGGGGAGGCAGAGTTCTTTCTGTAACAGCAGCCTCTGGTTCTTTTTCAGGCTTTGGCAGAACAGGGGATGAACTTTTTGGAGCTGTGCCTCAGCCGACGGAAGGTCTGCCGCTGGTGGGAAAGCCGATACGTCAGCCGTTGGAAGAGGAGCCGTAGCCTCCACCGATGAGGTATCTGCTATCGGAAGAACAGCTCTTTCAGCTGCCCTTTCGACTAGAGATCGGAGCGGAATGTCTTCCTCTAAGTCAGAAGAAGTGTTAATGATAACGGGATGACCTACCTCTTGTTTACGCTTCTGCAGAAAAGATTAAACTGGTAATTAGACAAATTAACTATTGGGGAAGCCGAGCAAAATAAGAATTGATAGAAGTAAACCTTAGAAATGGGAGGAGTCGGTGTTTCATGCTTTCTTTTTTATCGCCGGAGTAGGGACGGGATCTCTATCTCTTCTTCTTCTTCCTCCGGGACGGCTGGAGCAACAGCAGTATTTTTCTACACCAAGGGAGTACGTAAGGCCGATATTATTATAGGACTTACAGGATGTTTTACCTGTTTTCCTTTCTTAGCAGATGATATCTCAGGCAAAATGGTGGTCGGCTTAGGAATTCGCAAAAGCTAGACACCTACGAGGTTGGAAAACAGGGCCCTACTTAGCAGTCTCCACCATGAATTGAAGTTAGGAGAAGTCTCCAACACCACTTGGAAGGGCTTGAATTCGAAGGACTGCAAGATGGCCCGGGTGCTATCGGCTAAGGTTTGTAAATCCTCAACCGATAGCACCAGCCTCACAGAGAAGGAAGAAACGTGCCCCGGATCGGTAGGGATGTTTTATATTAGCCTAAACTGGCGGGAGAAGCAGTAGGGATTGTACCTCTTGCAGGAGGTCTTAGCACTTCGGGATCCAGGCTTAGCCCCTAGAAGAATTTCTCGAGGGCACAGAATTCGGGCCTATAAAGTCTCTTGTGTGGCTTCAGGGCTTTCCGATAGGCCCTTCAACTAGAGAGGCCTTCTTGGCGGGCAGCATACGGAAAGAAGATACCAACATGGAAGTCTCGATATTGGTAGAGGTACGAGACGATGGTTTTGGCAGAGGTAGTGTTCAGGGGGACTTGTGGCAGCCGATAGCCAGTCGCTTGTTCAGGAGGGCTTACAGAGGCTCCTGTAATTCGGCTGACACCAAAGTTGGCTAGATACTGGTATAGCCAAAGTTGGGCAATCCAGAGCGGACCCCCAAGGTTGGTCGGATCCTCTCCAGTGGAAAAGGCAGTCATCAGCTGGTTAATAGTGCGGTAGACCAGGGCAAGGACCAGAGAAGCAAGGTCGCAACGCCTTTTGCTTCGTAAGAGAGCCAATACGTAGTATCGATACTCGTTGCTAACATCGGCAGAATGGGAGCAGATAATGTACTTACATAACCAGAGCAATTGGAAGGCCGCTTGCTCTTGGTTTGAAAGAGTGTCATCCACTCCTCTCTAAGCGGCGATGAAGTTGCCGTACGAAGAGGAGGCCTTGTCTAGACGAGCCTCAACGGCTGGTAGGTTGTCTTCATCATGGAGTTTCGAAATCTCATCGGCATCGCATCGGAAGCCGAGGATGGTGCAGATGTCAAGGATGGTAGAGGAAAACATCCCGTTCGGAAAGATGAAGCCATTAATTGCCAAGGACCAAAAGGGAAGAACGGCGGCGAATAGGTTGCGGTCAAACGTCATCTTAAAGTCAGTCATCCTGATGGCGTCCGAAATTCCCCACTGTGCTCAGATGGCCCCAAATCGGGTATAGCAGCGGTCCCGCCATTCTCTATAATTCTTGAGCTTGCGAGGCTAATGAAGGAAGGAGGTGGGGAGATTGGCGGTTGTAAAAGTGTTCTGTTGCAGAAGGAAGGTAAAATCGGCAGGCAAGACAAATCGCAGTGTTCAGCGGTAACCTCTGCAGGTAAGAGACGAGGGCCCAAGGTAAATAGGTTAGCATCAACTTGGACTAGGGACAGGATGTTCTTATCAATGGGGGTTGCCATCGCAGTTTGGTCTTTTTACTGAAAGGAAATTTACTGATCACAAGGAACAATCGCAAGAAGATAAATGATCGATGAATTACTTAAGCAGTAGAATTCTGAAGAAAATAGAAGTCGTAGGAAGTGAGGAGTTCCGATTGGGGACCACTGCTATTTATAAGGGAATTTGAAATTGAGCCGTTCGCGGGATCCAAAGCTGAGGCGTCACAAATGTTCCACAATGTTCGGGACATTTCGTTTTTGCTAGAAAAAGAACGACTGCTATTAATGGCTGTACGATTTCCATCTTTTCATTGACTCGCGGCCGCTGAAACAACGGGACTCGGGGAGGGGGGCATGTGTTGACGTCAGTTTTACCGAGCCGATGCAACAGTTACTTTGAGCCGTTGTCGATTCAATAAGTTTTGTCGAGTCGATAAAGTCAACATTTCAAGTAGCCGATAGTCATGGTCAACATCGGCACCACAAAGCCGACAAGAAAAAAAATAAATCCCTGATCTTTCGGCGCAAGAATTCTGCACAACCGTTGGGAGCATTCTTTGGTCGGAAAAAACTCCACGATTTGTTAGTGGCTTGATTGTAGTAAGTATAAAATGGGAGCATTGCCCAGAATCCAAAAAGGACAATCATCAACCAACAACATTAACTTTCAATTTCTTCTGTTTCGTTGTTATTTACAGCTTTTTAGTCTAGGAATTCAATTTCTTACAGCTGTATTACAGCTTTCCTTTACAACTTTGTTCCCAACTTTCTTTACAGCTTTCCGTTATTCTGTTGAAATTTAGGTCTTTTCTGTATTATTTCCTTAAAGTACATTAATACACGTATTTGCTTGTTGTTACGAAAAGTCTTTCCGTTGTTCATTTTTAACTGACTTTCTTGAGCTCTTTTTATAGTAAGTTCAAGGAACCTGGTCCCTGAAAAAAAAAAAAAAAGATCTGATACCGTTTTCTGTTTTACCATATCGGATCATTTGTGTTTATCGGAAGAGTAGCCGATACTTGGTTACATCGTCTCGTTATTTTGACAGCAACAACTCTGTCTCCCCCTAGCTAAGGCCTGAAAAAGAACCAGTGGCCTCTGTTACAGAAACAACTCTGTCTCCCCCTAACCAAGGAACTGAAGAGGCTGCTGCTCCCGTGTCGATGACGACATTAACCTCGGTGCTGGACTTTCTTGATGGCCTCATCGGGACCTCTTTGCCTACTGAGAAGTCCACCATTGACAACGTGAGTCGTGCCCTTTTGCGGATTGTACAATCAACCGACCCGGACATGCCCCCTACGCTTCGGGACTTGGCAATTGGGTGCCTGGGGCAAGTGCGCTTCATGGGACACTTCTTCTTAAACACGTAACATCGTCGAGATGAAGCCCATGATTAGTTAGAGCTTCTGAAATTGCACCGAGAAAATGCAGCATTCGTAGAGAGGGACCGCTGGGAGTCCATTAATCATCTTACGCTTCTACAAGCTGATATTACGAAAAGGATAGGGAAGATTGAACGGCTCGAGCTTCAGTTATTGGAGCTCTAGGAAGAACTTGACTTTGAGAAAAAGGCCTTAGAGCAACGGCTTGAATCAGAAAGAAGGCTCCAGGAAATAGTCAAGGCCATTGATGACTCCAACCTCAAGTATAATGATGAACGGCTAATACTGGAAGCGGAAGAGGAATTTATTGAAGCTGAACTGACAAGCTCAACCGTTCTACTGAATGAGATAAAGTCCGGGTGGGACCGCTTCGTGGCTGAATTGAACAAAGTTCTTCATCCTTCGACTGCTAACGAAGCCGGTCCTTTCGGAACTCAGATTGAAGAAACTATCATCACGGCGGTCGAAACAGAGGCTCCAAAGACACCCACCGCTGAAGTTGACCTGCCTCCCAAGAAGGAAACAGAGACTGAGCCTGAGACGACTGAGGCAAAGCTTCCAGTTCCCGATCCACAGCCAACGGGAACTGACATGGTGGCTAGGCAAGATTTCGAATCAGAAGACCCTGATCGGCTAGCGATTGTTCCGTATCAACTGATACTGCTGCCTAACTTCCCTTCTGATGATAGCTGATCCCCTTTTGTAATGACGCTTATGGCTATCTAATCGGCCTCTTGTGATAAGCTTATCAATATGTTAGAACTCTTTTAACAGAACTTTCTGTTCAAAAATTATTTCTTTCTTTTTTTTTTATATTCTAGTTCCTTCCCAAAACGCCGGATAATAATGTTCTAAGAATTTACCGTTAATCACCTTGCTTGCTTTTTTTTCCATCGGGCGTCATCAGGCGATAAGCCCCTCTATAAAAAACTTGAGTTATTAAGAATGGACCTTCCCATGAAGCAGACCACTTGCCATACCTTAAATCTTTTGGTGCCAGGGGCAAAATAGTCTTCCACACCATGTCCCTTTCTTGAAAGCTTCTTTCACGGACTTTCCGATTGTACGCCCTTGCTACCTTTTCCTTGTGTTGCTTTATGTTCTCCAAGGTAATCCAGCGATCCTCCTCAACTTGATCTAAACTCTGGGCCAACGCTGTCTGATATTTTTCAGTCGTTAGACCATGCTGATAGGATATCCGGGCTGATTGTAACGAAAACTCCACAGGTAACACAACATCCTGCTCATAAGTTAGTCTAAACGGGATAAAGCTAGTAGCAGTTGTAGCAGCATTCCGATGGGCCCATAATACTTCATGTAATGTCTCATGCCATTTCCTCGGATTGTTTTCTATTGCCTTACGGATCATGCTGATTAAAGTTTTATTCGTTGCCTCTGCTTGTCTGTTAGCTTATGCATAATAAGGAGAAGAGTGAAGCAACATAACTTTGAATTGGATTAGAAAGTTACGTACCTGATCCCCTATAAACGACATTCCTTGATTCGTTGTCTTTGGGATTCCAAAACGGAAGATAATGCTCTGCCGAAGAAAGTTGATGACTGCCATTTGTGTCACCTTGATCAATGGTTGCGCCTCCACCCACTTGGTGAAGTAATCCGTTACTATCAGTATGAATGTATGTCTTTTTGCTGATGGTGGATAAATCTTTCCGATAATGTCCAGAGCCCATCCGCGGAAAGGCCACGGTTTAATGATCGGATGCAATTCCGTGGAAGGGGTGTGTAATAGAGGGCCATGCTTTTGACAAGCTTCATAGCCCATAGCATAAGCATTACAATCTGTGGTCATTAATGGCCAAAAGAAACCATGGCGTTGAAGCATCCATTTCAGTTTTAGGCCTGCCTGATGTGCTCCGCATAGGCCTTCATGTACTTCTGCCATAGCCCGCAATGCTTCTTCTTTTGAGAGACACTTTAAAAGAACCCCGGTATGACTCCGTCGGAATATATCATTGTCTATCAAGGTAAAGTTTAGGGCCTTCCGTTTTAAGTCGCAAGACGCTTGACCAATAGGGTTTTGTAGGTAAGAAACAATCTCCTGTCGCCAATCATCCTGATATTCTGTCTCCGCTATCTGTTGGCACATTACAGCTTTCTTAAAACCTGAGGCCAAGTGAGCTATATCATTAGCACCTTGATTTTTGATTTAGGAACACGAACCAGAACAACCTCCTGAAAATGCTGAAGTAACCTTTTTACCTCCTGCAACCTGTCTGATAGAAACGGGTTAGCACATTTATAATCTCCTAATACCTGTTTGACAGCCACCTGAGAATCTCCTAAAATTCTGACTATTTGGACCTCCAATGCCTTTAGAATTCGTAGTCCTAACAAAAGGGCATCATATTTCACCTGATTATTGGTTGTTCCTTTTTTCAGGTCAAAGTGGATCTTATCCTGGTGTCCATTTGGAGATTCGATAATCAAACCAATGCCGGCCTTTTATTGGGTGCTTGAGCCGTCAAACTGCAAAACCCAAGGTTTCAAAGAAATGTACCTCTGCATTGTACTTCCTTTTGTTTGTGGTACTTTCGAAGAAGGGTGTTCGGCTAAAAAATTTGTAATAGCCTGTTATTCAATTGCCCTCAACGGCACATGAGTTAGGGAGAACGCATGTAATTTGACTGCCCATTTCATAAGCCGTCCATTTAACAGAGGACGATTCAGCAAGAATTTTACTAAATCTACCTTACACAAGACATGTACTTTCCTAAATAACAGGTAATGTTCCAACTTTATGCACGCATAGTGGAGAGATAAGCACAATTTTTTGATAAGGGTGTACTTGGTTTCTGTGTCCGATAGATTTCGACTAAGATGGTATACTGCTCTTTCAATCCCTTGTTGGTCATCCTGAGCTAATAAGTTGCCGATGGATTCTTGCGCAATTGAAATGTATAACTTCATGGGAGACCGGTTGTGGGGATGTGCTAACACCGATGGATGTTCTTTATCTGATCAAATGCTTCCTGATGCTCAGGCTACCAAATAAAATCTTAAGATAATTTTAATCGTAATAAAGAGGAAAAAGTCTTCTGTTTACCAGCAGAATTTGCCAAAAAACGTTGTTGGAAATTTATCTTCCCCAGGAAACTTTGAAGCTCCTTCTTCGTCTAAGGAGGTCTTGCTTGTAAAATGTCTCTGACTTTGTTCTAATCTATTTCAATCCCCCTCTGGTGTACTAAAAAATCAAGGAAATTCCCAGCAGTAACTCCAAATGCACACTTAGCGGGATTAATCTTCAAATGGTGCTTGCGCATTTGGAGGAACGCCTACTCCAAATTAGTCAAATGTTGTAAGAAATCGGAGGACTTTACGACCAAGTCATCTATGTAGACCTCCATTGTGCTACCGATAAGATTATGAAAGATGAGGTTCATAGCCCGCTAAAAAGTGGGCCCAGTGTTTTTCAAACCAAACGGCATAACTACCCACTCGAACAGACCGATGGTCCCTGGGCAACGGAACACTATTTTGTGCGTGTCCTCCTCAACTATGAATATCTGGTTATACCCTGAATAGCCATCCATGAAACTTAAAAACTGGTTAGCTGCAGTGGAATCCACCAACATATTTGCCATCGGCATAGCATACTCGTCTTTCAGAGTAGCCAAGATTATGTTTCTGATGTCTATGTAGATACGTAGTTGACCATTCTTCTTGATGACCGGCACAATGTTAGATATCCAATCTGCATATCGGCACGTACGGATGAATCCACACCGAAGTAACCTTTCTATCTCCTCCTTAATCTTGGGCAACTAAAATGTCTTGCGGGTATTTTATGAGGCTTAAAGCCCTCTTTTACAGGTAGACAATGCTCCACAATTCTTCTGTCTAATCCTGGCATCTCATGATAGTCCCACGTAAAGCAATCTTTATACTTGTGGATTAGACAAGTCAACTTATCTTTCTTCACAATAGACAAGTGTAGACTAACCTTGATCATTCTGTTCTCCCCAGGTTCTCCTATGTCTACTTCTATTAATGGATCTTGAGCAACAAAACCAGGAGCTCGTCGGATCTCTAGATCCTCAGGTTGTAAACCGTTTCCCCTTGGCTCCTCAGTGGTGATCAGGTTATAAGCCATAGTTAGCTTGGCATACTGGCTCGGATTAAAGGTCGGGTGATAAAATAGAGCTTCGTTCATGTGAATTTCTGCTGAAAATGGATTGGGATCGGCTGGAATTTGCTCTACCCGTTCTCCATACCAGATCAGCATCATTTGATGTAAAGTGGACGGTACGCAACGGTTTGCATGTATCCAATCCCTGTCTAATAAAACGAAATAAGATGGCTTTGCATTAATTATAAAAAAGACCATTTTACTAGTCTTGGACCCGACTGTGACTTCAAGGTGATAACGCTTTCTGCCGCAACTGCTTCTCTAGTGAAGTTAACCATCTGCACATCGATAGGGGACAAATCCGTCCTATCTTTTCCCAATCGTTTCAAGGTAAGGAAAGGCATTACATTCAAGACAGCTCCACTATCAACAAAAATCTGAGTAAAAGGCTTGTCGTTGATATGTACTTTGATGTATAAGGGCCTGAGGTGGTTAACATTCTAGGCTGTCGGAATTGGAAAGAGCATCCCTTCTGGAAGGGTCTTGACCTCAATCAATTCCACTGCAGCTTTTTCTTCCATATGAAAATCTTCCTCCATGGACTCTTGACCAGAAGCAGCTCGAAAACTTGTCGGCAGGATGCTGAGCATATTTTGGCCATTATCAGAGGATAATTGTTCTTCGACCCAATCATCAAGGATTCGCCTTTGTTGTGCTCGCTTTCGTTGTTCTCGTCTTTTTTGGGACTTTGATGGTCGGGAACAACGGCCAGGCAGAAATGGCCTCTCTTGGGGCACCTGCACAGTTAGTTTCTCTTCTTTTGCCATAGGAATGTGCTACAAAGGAGGGAGGAGATAAATGGGTAAAAACAGATGGTTTACCATCTAATCTTTAGAAACTTTTCCCTATCCTCTCAGGCTTGTTGTTTTTTGTATATTCTTCATAATTCCTACCCGCCTCTATTTGCAGCATGTGTGCATCGGCTAACGGAAATGCATCCGCGTCTACCAAAATCTCTTCCTTTTTATCTGCAAACTTCAATCTTCCATCCTGGATAGCCTTCTGAATGGTATTTTTGAAAACAACACAACTGTTAGTACTATGAGGAAAAGAATTATGCCATTTACAATACTTTTTTCCTTTCAAATCTTCTTGGCTCGGGATCCTGTGTCCATAAGCCAGACGGATTTGTTTATCTGCCACTAGTTGGTCAAAGATTTGTTCAGCTTTTGAGACATAAAAAAAGTAAGATGGTCCTGACGTGGCTACTTCATCCTTCCCTTTGCTGGGCTTCAAATGTGGACATGTATAGGAGGAACCCTTTACCAATTCTGCCGCTATTACCTCTATAGCTTGCTCTTCATCGCCCTCATTGGTATCGTCTATGACTGATATCATTGTCTGGCCATGGGAGAATTTAACGGAACGCCTTTTCTCTTTCTCCTTGATCATCTCTTCTATTCTGATAGCATGAGATAATAAACGGGATAAATTCGAAAAATCTTGGAGAATGAGTCATTCTTTAAGTTGCGGATGCATCCTGCTAATAGCAATTCTTGCACATTCTGTTTCGGGCAACTAGGTTGTGCATTTGGACTTAATCTGCCGGAAACACAATAAAATCTGCAACATCTTCTGATCCCTTCTATTGTATTGCTAAAAGATCAGCAATGGAAACTTCTGGTGTAGGTTTAAAGAACCGTTGGTGAAAAATTCTTTCCATGTTAGCCCATGAGTATACAGAGTTAGGTGCTAGATTGGCATACCATGTGAACGCTGCCCTTATCAAAGACAACGAAAACAGTTGTAATTTATGCCATTCATTATTTCCCAACTCATCACATTATGCTGTGAACCTTCCGATGTGTTTTATGGTGGACTTATTATCTTCACCAGAGAACGTAGTAAACTTCGGTAGCTTAAAACCTCAAGGGAGTACTGTCATGGAATCCACCCAATTAGGGTAAGGTTTTTGGTATACGAGCCGATCCCGTGATTGCCGACGAAATGCTTCTGTTATTATATCAGCCGGCTGGTATGACTGTTGAATTTGTGGTAAAGGACTTTGCATGACAGGTCGGGAACCTTGTCCTATAAAAGGCTCAGTACTTCCAACCCCTTGCTCTGGATGAGTCGTTGTCATTGCCGGATATAAAGGAGGATAAGGAGTAGAGTAATTCGGCTGCCCCCCGAAAGGTGGCATGTGTCCCCTAACGAAGGTTGGGGTTGCTTCATAAGTTGCAGGTAAACCCATCATCGGGGTAGGACCCCTTCCTGGGAACACTTCTGCTGGCATAGTGCCCTAAGCTATTACCTTTGGAATAGCCTGATGTCCCCCAGTAGCAGGGTTGCACAGATGGTGAACTGATCCATGAGATGGTGCGCCATCAGCCGATGGCTTGGGGTACGTAGGTGCCATGGTTGTCCCTTGTGCAGGGTAACCCGGTGGCTGAGTGAAAGTTTGCATATTCTGCCTCTGTGCAAATTGTTGGAGTTCGTTCTGAAGCTGAGGTCGAAAAATGGTAGCAAACTGCGGGATAAGACCTTGCAAGAGCTCACCAGTACATTGTTCCATAGTATGTCGGATGGCAGTCAGAGAGGTAGATGTTGACTGAGACACCTATGGTGGGGATGAGGACTGACACCCTTACTTTGGAGGAGTAACCTGAGTATAACTAGAAGTAGTAACAGAAGGATCAAAAACTCCTCGGAGAGCACGGACTGGGAGTCGTTCAGATGACTCTAGTGCAGGCGGCTGTTGTGAATTATTCGCCATCAAACGTCCTGACCGCAATCGCATGCGAAAACTGACCTTAGGTCCCACTGGGCGTGCCAATCTGTGTTACTGTCAAAATAACGAGTCGATGTAACCAGGTATCGACTACTCTTCCGATAAACACAAACGATCCGATATGATGAAACAGAAAACGGTATCAAATTTTTTTTTTTTTTTTTGAATTAGGGACCGGGTTTCTTGAATTTACTATAGAATGGGTTGAAGAAAGTCAGTTGAAAATGCACAACGAAAGGACTTTTCGTAACAAGCAAATACGTGTATTGATGTACTTTAAGGAAAGAATACAGAAAAGACCTAAACTTCAATAGAAGAATGGAAAGTTGTAAAGAAAGCTGGAAACAAAGGTGTAAAGGAAAGCTGTAAGAAATTAAATTCCTAGACTAAAAAGTTGTAAATGGCAACGAAATAGAAGAAATTGAAAGTTGATGCTGTTGGTTAATGATTGTCGTTTTTTGGGTTCTGGGCAATGCTTCCATTTTATACTTGCTGCAATCGAGCCATTAACAGATCGTGGAGTTTCTTCCGGCCAAAAAATACTCCCAATAGTCGTGTAGAATTCTTGCGCCGAAAGATCAGGAATTTGTTTTTTCTTCTTATCGGCTTCATGGTGCCAATATTGATCATGACTATCGACTGCTTGAAATGTTGACTTTATCGGCTCGACAAAGCTTATCGAATCGACAACGGTTCAAAGTAACCGTTATGTTGGCTCGACAAAGCTGGCGTCAACATTTATAATTAAATATTTCCAGTGTCAAAATTTAACTCTTTTCCCTTGTGATGACTATTGACGCCCAATGCGGGATCTCCAGTCGAAGAATTGAATATTCTTTTCGTCATCTCTTTTTTGTTATTAAAATACAGGCATGCTTGGTTTTACTTATAGAGAGTGACTTTTATGATCACGTCATTAAGAAATAATATTTCAAAATCAATACAGTTAATTGCTTTTTTTCCCTTCATTATATCTTTGAATAACTTATGAATTGCTATTCTCGTGTGAGTATTATTGTGTTCTAGCATTTTCAATTTCAATATCGACTCTCAGGTAATTTTTTTTTTTCTCTCTCTCTTTGAATTGATAAATCTCATTTCCACCAGTTGATCATTTGGCAATTTTGAGAAAGTAAAAGACTTTCATTAGGTTTGGCTTAAAGAGCATACTTATATTGTAATTTGTAAGTAAAATCAGGTTGTATTCTTTAGAATGACTAAGGACACAGTAGTAGAAAATAATTTACATCGTATTTGTCAATTAAATTTTTTTGTAAATTCATTGGTCAAATTTTATAAATTTCTCAATGAATTTTTTTTATTTAACATTATGGATTAAATTTTCACATTTCAATATAAAAATTTTGTATTATAAGTTTGCAATCGAATTTCCTCAGAAAATAGAAAAGAAAAAAAAAGTGTATAATTAAACAATTTTAGAGTCAAAATTTAAACACTTCTCCCATACGATGACTAGACAAACCGAATGCGGGATCTTCAGAATCTATGGACCATTTCGATCACATGAGTCGAGTAGCCACTGAACCAAAAAAAAAAAAAAAAAAAAAATCAAAGAAGGCCCAGAAATATATCTACACGTTCGGGCCACACTACAATCATATTTCCCATAGTTTTCAGCGTTTTTGGGATTTCAATCCAACATCACTTTAATTTAAAAAATTATTATTTTATATATTTTTATTTTTTAAAAAATTATCATATACTCAAAATTTATCATATTTTTTCTTTTTAACTCTACTTTGAGTTCTATCTAATCCTATATATTTTTTCACAAATTAAACTTAAATGAGATACCATTTACTTATATTCATATGTATAAAACACAAGGAATAGGCATTCGGATAGGCGACACTAGATTGATTTTTATCTAGTTCGGCCCAACCCAATTTGTTTCCAAATATCATTAACCTACTGCCTTCATTGACATCTCAAAACTGGGGACATATTTGTGTTTTGATTTTGAGGATGAAAATGAAAATTAGTATTGAAAAATTAGTCGATTCAATTTCTTACCTTTTATATTTTGGAAATTTAGGTCTTTTTTCTTTTTTTCAACTGTTTAGATTCCTTAACTATTATTTTTGTGCAATTTTAGTCATTTTTTTAGAGTTATGTTAGTCAAACCGTCATTTGACTAACGGAACCTTAATAAAAGGATCAAAACTTACAAAAACAATAGTTTGGGGACCTAACAAGTTAAAAAAAAAAAGAATCAAAATCGTCAAAAATAAAAGTTAAAGGATTGAATCGGCTAATTTACCAAGCATACATATAAAGTATATATAAGTTTTACAAATTAATAATCTAATTGTTAGATTTTCTACAAAAGTTAAAAAAGTAAATATATTAAATTTTAATCACATCGGATATAATTTGTCATTTTATCAAAGTGTTTAAATAATATTACATTGTGACGTTTACTTAATTTTAAATGTGTAACTATCAAATTAATGATATATCTATTCATTTAATTTGTATTGTATCAAAGACTTAAAAAAAAAAGAAAAATATTAATAAAATGATAATACTAAACATTCTATTGGATCAATTAAAAACAAAATTAGAATATCAACGATGCAAATTAATTAAATTTTGGAAGTATTCTTTGATTAAATTATTAATTTTTTATTTTTCATTAAATAATAAAATTTTCTTAAGATTCTATTCCAAAATTTCTCCTAAATTTGAGATAGATTTGCATTGGATTCTTTTATTAATTTTATTTCCTTTTAATTTTTCATTAAATAATAAATTTTTCTAAAGAATCTATCTCCAATGTCACTCAAAATTGGAAATAACTCATTTATTAATTTTTTTGAATTTTTTATTAACTAACCGTCTTTAATCTGAAATTGATTCCTCTATAAGAATTTTGCATGCCAAATCCATTCCAAATTTGGGATGGAGTTAGAATGGATTTTTTAAAATTTTTTTAAACAATATATTTTTAAGAATTTATTCAGAATTTGTTTCAAATTTTAATTAAATTTGAGATAGATTTGCAACGAATACATATATTACTTTATTATTTTTTTAAAATAATATGTCAAGAATTCATCTTAAATCCATCCGAAATCCTTCTAAATTTAGAGACAAATTTTTTAATTATTTTATTATTTAAAGAAAAATTAGCCGATTCAGCCCCTTAACTTTTATGTTTTGGAGGTTCAGGTCTCTTTTCTTTTTTTAAAAAAACTTTTTAGATCCCTTAACTATTATTTTTGTGTCGTTTTGGTCTTTTTATTAGAGTTTCGTTGCAGGGAATGCGAGTTTGATCTCTGTGAGGTCAGATGTCATAGAGGATTCGCATGCCGTAGAATTGAGGTACTGGTCAAGAGAGTTACTATCAGAAGACTCCATTACTATGGTGGGTAGATAGATTCACTTTTTTAAATAGTGGAGACGTAGTGGCATTTTGGTAATAAGGCACTCACTCCAAATGCTATAGAACTCACTCTAATTCAATAAGTGCTCTGAATTGGAGTAACTAGAGTGGTATTTGTAGAAGTCCCTTGGGTCCTATCTCAGCTCTCCACGTGTCCGGCCACCCATTTAATATTACTGAATGACCGCCCGATTTGGAGTGACTAAATAGTGGGCCCCACTTCTATTGGAGTGACTTTACTGTTGGGCTCTATTCAATTTCAAATCTCAAATTTGAATTGTGGGATGTAAAGTTTACACTATGGGCCCCATGTGCAGACATTGTGGGGTACTCAATCATATCAGTGTTGTATATTTGGAGGCAATATCTTCGGGTGGAAGAATTAAACAATATATATTAAACAACATCGTTTAGGAATAGCCAATAAGGCTGTTGTATTCAAATTAAAGGTATATTTGATATGACATGTGTACTCTTGTGGGGTTGTTAACTGGCGTTGGGAGTTTATTGTCGTGAATAAATACTGGTAATTTTCCGAGAAGGTTACAAGTTGTTCAATCTCAAATATGTATAGGCTTAGAATAGGTGGCATCCCGACTATCTTCTTGTGCAATTTGTTCTCTAACTATAGCAGACAGGGAAACAACTTCATTTGTTAATTCTGGATACATGTCAAAAGGTAAAGACTGTAAATTGATATATTGAGTGGTGTCACTATTGTAGCATCAGAGGCATCTGAAATGATGTTTAGAAATGAGATTTAGTTTGTTTAAGTGAAGTTTGGTGGTCATTTACTTAGGATATGCTGATTAAAAAATTAAACATGTATTATTCTATATTAGCCGCACAACGGGATACAAAAAGAATACAATGTTAAATATTTAAATTGGCTTGCCACGTGGCTTAGGCTTATTCTTGTGATCCAGTGCAGCAATTACAGATGATGTAATTATTTCTGACAATTGGGTCGGGTCCAATTAAATAGTATTGGACATAGTATTGGAGCCCATTATTGGAAAGTATACCCTCAAAGATTATGTATTCTGTGTAAACATATTGCAATAAAATATTTATTTATTCAATTTAGTTTGTTTCTTATATTATTATACATTTAAAGGTTCAAGTATGATAAGTAATGGTCTATGTGTTGGGTCATTCCTTATAGTAAGGTATAGACCATAGGTACTTGTCATACAAGTACAATTGAGTTCTTAGTCATTTGATGGAACTGGACATTTCATCAAGGTAAGACTATTGTGCCAAGATTTCTAATGAGGAATGGTTTACCTTGAATCAGCGAGTAGTTCACTCACATTATAGGCATAAGCGTATTTCGAATACGTAGAACTGGACCTGTAGTAGTGGTTTCTCTTAAAGTACCATAATTATAGAGATCAGACTATTACTGCTACAGTGTGGACGGATACCTTTATACTTGAGTATGAGTTGGTGGTTTGACGAAGTTAGGGTTTTATACTTTGATGTATGTTTGGTGAATTTTTTGTTGTGAGATCAATATCCTTGTGTGTTGGATGTATTACTCTAGTTAGTTAAGACAGACTTATGTAATAGAATTTCTATATTTCACTTAGTGAACTTAAATCACCCATTTGTGATTGTCCAGGATAATATAATGATTTAGGGCTCTAGGAACGTGACTCTAGAATGTGTACTTTTGGGTAACTTCCAATGATAAGCAAGTACATTCGAGTGAGTCATAGATTATTGGACTAGAGATCTAAGGATGGTAGATGTCTTTGAGAAAAGTATTAGTACATTTATCCTATCTCATTGATGGGTGTTACATAGAGGTGTATTTTCGTCATTTCACCTGTAGATCGGAGACTTACTTTAGCAATATTATTCTTGAGTTAATATTTCCATATGGTGATAAATGGAGATATTTAAAATCATAAAATGTAACTATTTAATAGTAATGGAATTTTGATCATTTTAATAGTCATGAATAATGTGTCTCTTGATCCTCGGAGTAACTCAAGTTATCTTGGCGTTGTTTAGACATAATCTAGGTTTAATGGATAATTATTTAGAAGAGAAATAAAATTTATTTTAAAAATCTAATTAGAATTAATTAATTAGTCTTGAGTATTTAATGAAGCCCAAAAAAGATAATTAATTAATTAAGAGGATTGGACCAATCTTAGACTGGTTTTGGAGAATAGCACCAAGCCCATTAAGGCTTAATATTTTCGGTCATTAGGGCTTAATAAAGCCCTAAGGTTGGCCGAAAATATGAGGTGAAGATAAGGAAAAAAAAAAAAAAAAAAACTGAACATGGTTTTCTCTGAGTTCTACTTCTCAAGTGTGCCATTTCTCCTTCTCTCTTTGGCTTTTGTCTTTTCTCTTCCTTCTCTCTAGAAGAGTATTTTGATTATCCAAAAGGAGCTACCACCAAGCTAACCCAAGAGTAAGGTAGAATCATACTTCGAAAGACGAAGAGAAGAAGCTTAGAGACGCTTGATACGTAGGAGTAGAAGATTGGCAGGAGTTGCAATTGAATAGCAGACGCCTTCTTCTCTCCCTCCAACGCAAGAAATTCCAGTACAACTCGTTTCTACGTTGGTTAATTCGTGACCAATAAGGAAAAAGTACTCTCTTCTAGATGTGGCTCGAAAAATTAAGAATTTTTCGCTGCGTTTTCTTTGATGGTTTTCTTCGATTCCTTCAAGTAGTATCAGAGCTACAGTTTTCATCTAGGAGTATGTACTAGGGTTAAACTGGAAAAAAGTGGTTCCTTTACTATTAAAAATGAATCTTTTGTGAATTCATGTGATCCCTTATACATTGGTTTCTAGAATTCCTGTACGTCTCGCGATTAGAGGCATAAGTCATGTATTCTAATGGTTTTTTCCATTGTTTTTCTGATTTTAAGTAGATTCGATTTACGCCTCGTGGTTAGAGGCATATGCACTTGTAAAGGTATGTTTTTATGCCTGATTTTGCATTTCTTTGTATTTTTTTAATTTGTAAATTTTGAAAACTGAAAGAACGTGATTGCTGGAATTGTTGAGGGGCGAAAAGTTGGATTTTTCCAAAAATCGGAGAACTCCAAAGCTGACTTGGCGCCAGTGGGCCGATCGGACTAGGCGCCAGATCTATTTTACCCGGTTGAAACTTTTAGAGAAACAAATTGGACTCGGCACCAGATGGGCTCAACGGACCAGGTGCTAGGTCCACTCTGCCCAGAGGCAGTTGTGCACAAATTGACCAAGAAATAGGAGAGCATTGTTGAAGTTTTGTTCCTCAGTTTTTTCTTAATGTAATTATATTTTGAAGCTATTGTATGAGGTTAATTTTTTGCAATAGTTTTATTTATCTATGGATTTATAATTTGTATAAAAATGAATAGTAAAGAATGGAACCACCTTAGAATTAAATAAGATCATTAATTTTTAATTCATGATGTTTAACCCATTATTTGGTCACTTAGGAATAAATGAATAGTTTGAGCATGAAAAAGTTTACCTTTGGTATCATGCTTATTTCATTTTTGTGATCAAATGCGCAAATTCTTGTGAGACCAAAGTCTTACTAAATAGGACGATTTTTTATAAAACGTTTTAATTTAAAAAACTTTAAAAATGAAAGAGTTCATGGTTTATTCTTTTAAAGGATATAATCCTTGATATAGAGAATAATGTTGAATTTAAGGTTATTTATTAAAGTTTTACTTGGTTATTAATTTAGAATAGTAAAATAAATTTATAGTTTATTCTCTCAAAAGATTTAATCATTGACATAGAGAATAATATTGAATTTTACATTTTTACTAAAGTTAATGAAACCATAAGATTATAGAAAGCGTTTTTTGGGCTGAAAACTCTATTTTCAATAAAAGATTAAGTGGGAGAGGGGTTCTAACAACCCCATGGCTTTCATCACAACTCTCATTCGAGATAGTAAATTTCCTCGTGTCATTCTGAGTATGACCCCATATAGGATGAATTTCCACAAGCATCTAGAACTAATGGAAGAGTAAAATTAAAAGCCTAGGGTATTTGTTAGGATCGACCAACCTACGTTGGAGGTTTTTCGCATTAGATTGCCCGTAGGTGGTGTGAATTAGTGGCCATCTTATCGGTGGAACTTTTTCTAGGCCATTACCTATTTTAGGAAGTTTTGATTCGTGATGGTTATACACTTAACTTAGGATACTATTAATCTTTCTACGAAGCTCTGTTAGCTTTTCTAAGAGCCAAACTATTTATATTATTGATAACGGTTTTAATAGTTATATATTATCAAAGAAGTAATATAAAGAATGTGCATTTTTATTTATTACAAACTAATTGAATGTTTTTCGTAATATTTCAGAAATGTTTGGTTTCAATCCATTGTCAATTATTTTCAAGGAGAATAAGTTAACAGGCCCAAATTATGTGGATTGGAAGAAGAACCTGAACATAGTACTCACTATTGAGGAGTATAAGTATGTTCTTACGGATCCCTATCTTAAGATTGGGGAAGAATCTACTGATCAGGATCAAGAGGCCGAGAAGGCATGAAAGAAAGCTGATGAGATGGCTAAATGCTACATGTTAGCTTCCATGTCTAGTGTGTACCAATCTAAACACGAGCACATGACCACTGCATACGACATGGATTTGTCATTGCGTACCATATTTGCTAACAAAAGTCGGCCTGCTAGGCAGGAAACTCTTAGGGTAATCATGAACATTAGGATGGCTGAGGGGGCATCAATTCGAGAGAATCTGCTTAAGATGATTGCTTACTTCAAGGAGGCCTAGATTCTTGGTAAACACAAGAGATCCTGAAAGCCTAATTGACATAATTCTTGAAACTCTACCTAATTCATATTCTCAATTCAAGTTGAATTATAATATGAACAAGTTGAATATGAATCTCATGAAGCTTATGAAAGAGTTCCAAGTGGTAGAAAAGATCATGAAGTTCGAGTTGAAGGTTTTGGTCTCTTGTTTTACTTCTTCTTATGGAATTAAGGCAAAGCCTAAGAAATTCAAGAAGAGGAGGGTCCAGAACAATGCAGGGGCCCAATCCAAAGTATCTGGTCAGGCCAAGCCTAATGGGAAGCCTAAAGGCAAATGCTTCAAGTGTGGCAAGAAAGGGCATTGGAAGAAAGATTGTCCGGACTTTTTAGCCAAGCCTACTTTAGGTATTGCTCTATACCTAGAGTCTATTTTAATGGTTGAATCAACATCTTCCTAGGTAGTTGATTCTGGAGCCATTGACTATATCTGTAACTCTTTGCAGGGGTTTAGAATGATAAGGAGACTCAGCAAGGGTGAGCATGGACTTCAAGTAGGCAATAAAGCAAGAATATGGGCTGAAGTAGTGGGAGATCTTGAGCTTATTTTTTATTGAAATAGGAAGTTAATTTTAAAAGATATTTTACATGTTTTTTATTTTAAACAGAATTTGATTTCAGTTTCCAAATTGATGAATTAAGGATATCCTATTTCTTTCCATTCTAGTGTTTCCATCAGTAGAGATGATAATTTAGTTTGTACAGGAAACATGTATAGGAATTTTTTTTATATACATCCTATTCGAAATCAAGTGAACAATATTCAAATTGAACTTAATAATAAAAAGAGAAAGGTTATATCAAATGACTCGTATTTATGGCATCTAAGATTGGGATATATAAGTTTCAATAGGATTCAGAAGCAAATCCATGATAAACTTTTAAGTTCATTGAAATTGGAAGAATGACCTTAGTGTGAATCTTACCTTAAAGGTAAAATGACCAAAAGGTCATTTACCAAAAAGGCAGATAGATTCATGGAAATACTAATACTAGTTCATACAGATGTTTGTGGTCCGACAACTGTACCAGCTAGAAGAGGCTACGAATAGTTCATCACTTTCACAGATGATCACACTCGTTTTGATTATATTTATCTGATAAGGCATAAGTTTGACTCTTTTGATAAATTCAAGAAGTTTAAGGCTGAAGTGGAGTGTTGAATAGGTAAATTAATTAAAACTTTGAGATCGGATCATGGTGAAGAGTACCTCCTCGGTGAGTTTAAGGACTACTTGGTACGTCACGGCATAGTATCTCAGTTAACTGTGCCTGGGACTCCCCAGCAGAACAAAGTAGCTGAGAGAAGAAATAGAACTTTGATGGAAATGGTCAGAAGTATGATGAGTCATGCATTTCTTCTTATTTCTTTTTGGGGGTTTGCCTTAGAAATAGCGGCATATATTTTGAACTTGGTGCCTTCCAAATTAATACCTAGAACACCCTATGAGATGTGAACTGGACGAAAGCCCAGCCTAAATCATCTCAAGATATGGTGTTATCCAACTTATGTGCTGACAAAAGGAAGTAAGTTAGAACCAAGATCAGAATTATGCTACTTCATTGGATATCTAAAAGGAATGAGAGGTGGATATTTCTATCATCCTCAAGAGTATAAAGTATTTGTTAGTACTAATGCTAGATACTTAGAGAATGAACATGTTGCATCCATCACGGGTTCAAGTAGAATAGAGTTAGAAGAGAAGTTGGTCACTGATTTAACTTCAAGTACTTCTAACACCCCGATTGAGAAACCAAGAGAAACACTACCGTGTGTTCCTATACAAACTAAGTCTCATCGTAGTGGGAGGATCACAAGAGTTCCAGAAAGATGGACCAGAGAGATTTATGATCTAGTCTCTAATAATCAGGAATAAGATCCCATTAGATACGAGGAGGCTATTGTTGATGCTGATACAGACAGCTAGCCATGAATACCCAGATTGAGTCCATGTACCTCAATTAGGTCTGGAATCTTGTCATTGCGCCTAATGGGATAAAACCTATTGGGTGTAAGTGGGTATACAAGAGGAAGAGAGGTACATATGGAAAGGTTGAAACCTATAAAGCAAGATTAGTTGTCAAATGTTATACTTAAAAAGAAGGGATCGATTATGAGAAAACTTTTTCACTAGTAGCCATGCTTAAGTCTATCTGAATACTTTTAGCTGCATGTCATTATGACTACGAGATATGGCAGATGGATATCAAGACGACCTTCTTAAATGGCTATCTTAGCGAAGAGATCTATATGTCCCAGCCAAAAGGTTTTGTTGTTAGAGGTCAAGAACAAATGGTCTGTAAGCTTAAGAAGTCCATCTATGTACTTAAGCAAGTGTCATGAGTATGGAATATACGTTTTGATGAAACCGTAAAAGCTTATGGTTTCATTCAAAATGTGGATGAACCATGTGTGCATAGGAAATCAGATAATGACAAAATGATTTTCTTGGTACTTTATGTAGATGACATTCTACTCATTGAAAATGATGTAATGACATTGTTATCTACTAAGGTTTGGTTATCTTGTCAATTCAGTATGAAAGACATGGGAGAAGTTAGCTACATTCTAAGTATTAAGCTTCTTAGAGATAGAAAATAAAAAATGTTAGGCTTATCCCAATTTACTTACATTGACAAGATATTAGTCAAGTATAGCATGGATCAATGTAAAGGGGCTATAATACCCTTTAGACATGGATTATCCTTATCTTCCAAGTAGTATCGTCAGACACAGAAAGACAAGCAGAAAATGAGCAAAAACCCTTATACTTCGGCTGTGGCAAATCTCATGTATTTTATAACTTTATACTAGGCCAGATATCTGCTTTACAATAGGGATGGTTAGTAAATATTAGTCACGGGAGAAGCTCACTAGCAAGCTGTAAAACATATACTCAAATATCTCAAGGAAACGAGAGATTATATGCTTGTATATCGCACTGAAAATTTAGTTCCTACCGGTTACACAGACTCAAACTTTTAGGTGAATAAAAATAAAAGAAAATTCACTAGTGGATATATATCTTTACTTTGTCTGGAAGACAATTTCATGGAGAAGTATCAAGCAATTTTGCATTGCTGATTTTACCATAGAAGTTGAGTACGTTGCTGCTTCAGAAGCTTCTAAAGAAGCTGTGTGGCTCTGGAAGTTCCTCATAGAACTTGGAGTAGTACCGCACATGAATATGCCTGTCACCATATATTGTAACAACTTTGGAGTAGTGTCACAATGCAAGGAATCTCAAAACCATAGGAAGGGCAAGCACATAGAGAGGAAGTATCACCTCATCTAGGAGTTCATCCAAAAATGGGAGATTGTAATTGATCAGATTTTCTCTGTCAATAGTTTGGCGGATCCCCTTACCAAGCATTTGACAGAAAAAGTGTTTTGCAAACACATAGATGTCATAAGGGTAGGCACTTGTGGACTTTCTTAGTTTTTGTAGAGCAAATGGGAGATTGTTGGAAAGTATACTCTCAAAGACTATGTATTCTGTATAAACATATTGTAATAAAATATTTATTTATTCAATTTAGTTTGTTTCTTATATTATTACACATTTAAAGATCCAAGATGACAAGTAATGGTCTATGTGTTGGGTCATTTTTCACAGTAAGGTATAGACCATGAGTACTTGTCATACAAGTAAAATTGAATTCTTAGTCGTTTAATGGGATTTGGCATTTCATCAAGGTAAGACTATTGTGCCATGATTTCCAATGAGAAATGGTTTACCTTGAATCGGTGAGTAATTCACTCATATCACAGGTATAAGTGTATTTCGAATACGTAGAATTGAACTTGTAGTGGTGGTCTTTCTAAAGTACTATAATTATAGAGACAAGACTATTACTGCTATAGTATGGACGAATACCTTCATACTTGAGTATGAGTTGCTAGTCTGGCAAAGCTAGGGTTTTATACTTTGATGTATGTTGGGTGAGATTTCTTTTGTGAGATCAATATCCTTGTATGTTTGGTATATTACTCTAATTAGTTAAGACGGACTCATACAATAGAGTTTTTATACTTCACTTAGTGAAGTTAAATCACCCCTTGTAATTGTCCAGGATAATCTAATGATCCAGGGCCTTGGGAACATGATTCTAGAATGTGTGCTTTTGGGTAACTTCCACTGATAAGTAAGTACATTCGAGTGAGTCATGAATTATTAGATTAGAGATCTAAGGATGATAGATATCTTTGAGATGGGTGTTAGTATAATTATTCTGTCTCATTGATGGGTGTTACATAGAGGGGTATTTCTGTCATTTCACTTGTAGATCAGAGATATTACTTTAGCAATATTATTTTTAGGGTCAATATTCCCATATGGTGATAAATAAAGATATTTAAAATGATAAAATGCGGCTATTTAATAATAAGGGTATTTTGATCATTTTAGTAGCCATGAATAATATGTCTCTTGGTCCTCGGAGTGGCTCAAGTTACCTTAGTGTTGTTTAGACACAATCTGGGCTTAATGGATAATTATTTGGAAGAGAAATAAAATTTATTTTAAAAGTCCAATTAGAATTAATTAATTAGTTTTGGGTTTTAATAAGACCCAAAAAAGATAATTAATTAATTAAGAGAATTGAGATGGAATAAATTAATTAATTGGGTTAATATATATTGACATATATTAAGAGTCCAATTAGAATTAATTAATTAGTCTTGGGTATTTAATGAAGCTCAGAAAAAATATTTAATTAATTAAGATGATTGAGCAAGTCTTAGATTAGTTTTAGAGCACAATACCAAGCTCATTAGGGCTTAATGAAGCCCTGAGGCTAGCAAAAAATATGAGATGAAGAGGAGAAAAAAAACTGAACGTGGTTTTCTGAGTTCTGCTTCTCAGGTTAGCCGTCTCTCCCTCTTTTTCTAACTTTCATCTTTTCTCTTCCTTCTCTCTGGATGTGTATTTGATTATCCAAAAGGAGTTGTCACCAAGCTAACCTAAGAGTAAGATAGAGTCATACTCCAGAAGACATAGAGAAGAAGTTTGGAGACGCTTGATGCATAAGAGTAGAAGATTAGTAGGAGTTCCAGTTGAACAGCAGGTGCCTCATTCTCCCCTCCAACGCAAGAAATTCTAGTGCAACCCGTTCCTATGTTGGTTAATTCGCGACCAGTAAAAAAAAGTAAGTACTCTCTTCTAGATGTAGTTCAAAAAACTAAAAATTTTCCATTGCGTTTTCTTTGATGGTTTTCCATGATTTTTTCACCCACCTGAGACATAGAAGGCTCGATGTCATCGTTACACAGTGCTGGGCCTAAATTTAACATTGGGTCTGTTGAAATGGATGATCTAGATAATAGGCCCTACCTTGATTGGATTGGCGTTACTGTATACAACTGTGAATTTTGATTTTGAATTCAAAATTAAATTAAAGTTAACAGGAGGGCTAATGAAAAGGTAGATACGGGACATACTAAATGATTATGTCGGCAATAATGGATCCCACCATTGAGAAGTATAATTGGAACTTATCCTTTAGTTGCAAGTTGGTTATTATTATAAAGGTTGTTGAAAACCTAAACGACACTGTCTAATAGCACGTATCTTAAACGTGCTCCAAAGGTTTTTTATTTTTTAATCAGCATATCTTGAGTAAATGACCACCAAACTTCACTTAAAAATACATTCAGTGCAGTGGGATATAGAAAGTATACAAATTGCAAAGTTAACCGGGCTTGCCACGTGGTTGGGGATATTGGACATAGTGTCATTGTTACTTTCTTAAAATGTTTAGTGTCAATGGAGATCTGCCTTAGATTGATAGTGGTTCTAGGTACATGGTGCTTGGCACCTATTTTAAGGAGACATGTGACGTTAATATGCATTGTAAGCTGAAATTTAGAAGTATATAATATAGATTGAAAGTTATTTCATGTCTGTGATTACATTCAATTTCATGGACCTAAGTCCAATCAGCTAGACTTTCCACTGTCATTACAACTGAGTTGATTGAAATAACACCTACATTCTCTAAGAAATTAAAAATTACAGCTCTAATGTGACATAGGATAGAGTTCGAAGTCAAGCCGGTTAATGAAATTCATATCCGATAATTCAGGAAACACTTGTGCAGACGGCACAAAAATAATAATTAGGAGATTTAAAAAGTTAAAAAAAATCTCTAAAATATAAAAATTAAAACATTGAATCGACTAATTTTTCAATAAACATTATCTAATTTTTTTTTTCCCAAAATATTCTCATTCAAAAATTTTTATTCAAGTTCCAAGTAAAAGTTGTTTATGCTTCAATATAGCTCTAAAACAATAATTCTATTCTAGATTTAGCTAACTGAAGCATGCAACACCTTTCACGATCTTTCTTCTGATGCGCGCGCTTTTCATTCTGTACATTCTCTCCTTCATCCATATTTGGTTACCTTTTCATTCTGTACATTTCTCCCCTTCGATGCTGTCTTTGTGAGAACAGCAGATGCATTTTATTATACATGTAACCAGACACTAAAGAAGGGAAAAGATATAACAAGACAAAGAAGACAAAGAAGTGTGGAAAAGGAAAAAAAAAACAGTGAACAAAACAACAAGATATATACATATATCACATCCGGCCAAGATGAAGAGACAAGGTGTGATGAAGAATAAAAAATAATTTATAGTGAATTGAGTGTTTCAGTTAGCAAATACAGAAGAAATGGTCCTAGCTTTGACCGGACAAGGTTGATAGAAGGAAGCATGAAAAGAAGAAGAGTAAATTGTAATTAGTGTGTGCAATGGTGAAAAGAAATGGCATGCACAGTACAAGACACAAAAGCTAAAGAAAAAGGCGCATATAAGAATATAGCAGAATACAAGCATGCATAACTGGAAAAAATCACTGGGACAATGCATGGAAAAATAAGCTACAATAAGTGTAAGGGTGTGTGTAAGTGTAACCGGACAAATGCCATGAAAGATAGTTATTTTTTTGAAATATTTAATTACCTAAATAGTTATTTATTTATGTATTCTTGTATTATTATGGCATTGTTAGTTAATTTTGTTTTGATGATTTATTTATTTATAAATTTATTAGTTTAATTATTAGTGCATAGTTCATTACTATTATTTTTAACTAATATAATATAATTATTATACTATTCTTTTCATAATATATATATATATTTATATTTAAATTATTATTCAGTATTTATAATTATTATTTATTATTATTAAAATTATTATATTGAGGTCATTATTAATTTATTTAGTTAGTACATAATATTATTTATGATATTTAATAACCAATATTTATTGTCTTATTAAAGTAATTAATTATCTATTGTGTTATTTATTTACTTAATTATCATTTATTTATTTGTATATTTATTTAAATATTTAATTACCTAAATAGTTATTTATTTATATATTCTTGTATTATTATGGCATTGTTAGTTAATTTTGTTTCGATGATTTATTTATTTATAAATTTATTAGTTTAATCATTAGTGCATAGTTCATTACTATTATTTTTAATTGATATAATATAATTATTATACTATTTTTTTTCATAATATATATATTTAAATTAAAATTATTATTCAGTTTTTATAATTATTATTTATTATTATTAAAAATATTATATTGAGGTTATTATTAATTTATTTAGTTAGTACATAATATTATTTATGATATTTAATAACCAATATTTATTATCTTATTAAAGTAATTAATTATCTATTGTGTTAGTTATTTTCTTAATTATCATTTATTTATTTGATTATTTATTTATTTGTCTATTTGTTTAAATATTTAATTACTTAAATAGTTATTTATTTATGTATTCTTGTATTATTATGACATTGTTAGTTAATTTTGTTTCGATGATTTATTTATTCATAGATTTATTAGTTTAATTATTAGTGCATAGTTTATTACTATTATTTTTAATTAATATAATATAATTATTATACTATTCTTTTCATAATATATATATATATATATATATTTAGATTAAAATTATTATTCAGTATTTATAATAATTATTATTTACTATTATTAAAAATATTATATTGAGGTCATTATTAATTTATTTAGTTAGTACATAATATTATTTATGATATTCAATAACCAATATTTATTGTCTTATTAAAGTAATTAATTATCTATTGTGTTATTTATTTGCTTAATTATCATTTATTTATTTATTTATCTATTTATTTAAATATTTAATTACTTAAATAGTTATTTATCTATCTATTTATTTATGTATTCATTTATTTTTATTATTATTCTTCGAGATCGTGACATATTTTAATTTTTGAATAGAAAAATCCAACCCAATTTATCTAGACGCAATGTTATTAGAAGAACCTGTAAGACTATGATTATATTGGGATTGTGAAATTATGCGCACGGCACATGGCGATTTTTTTTAATGGTTTCTATCGCAAGACATTAATTGTTAGAAATCGAGTTAGTTTTGGTGGTCTAGTCAACAAAATTTATGTTATTCGAGGTTTGGACACGTCTATTGTGAAGTTGCGAATCACAATGAGGGAGGACACTATTTTTAGTATTGTGACGAGGTTTACAATCGATGCTATAACGGATGACGATGATATGGAAAATTTGTGATATTATGCATCTACTGTAAAGGGACAATTAATTGATTTTCATGTTTAGCATGAGATCGTCTAGATTCCGAATGCAACAGCTACAGATATTCCAGAGCATAACATCCCAACTTCTATCACTGAATCATTCACTGCATTACTTAACCAAACTGTTCCTGTCAATATGCCTAACTTTGATTTAAAATTTCCAACACCTGTAGCCAACGATCCTCCACATATCAGAAATGAGACTTTCCAATCCCTTTTCAATACATCAATTTTGAATAGCCCAGTCGTTGGACCTAGTAATCAATACTTATAAACTTTTATTGAGTTTGTCATGCCTCAACCTCATGACCACATTCAATCCCTTCAAGCACAGACGGGCCAGCAATTACTTTCAATGGCTGAAATTGGTATTCCATTAGATATAACTCCAGTTGATGATTGGGTAGCTCGAGAGTGTAATTGGGTCGGTGCTCTGGAGGCAACTGTAGACGGGTTAGGACCTACGTCAGACATTAATGGACCTACCGCGGATGATTCACCAGACAAGGATGGGGGGATGGCAATGCCGATGAAGATATTCTCAATCCTTCTGTATTGCAATAACCTGCTAATAGATCATTTGAATCGATCCGCTTGTATGATCCACCGTATTCAATATATCTTGACTGGTTAGATACTTCGCAAGAGCTGGAAAACGAAGTTGGTGGATTGGTGCTGAGTACGGGGATAGATTTATGGTCGAAATCCAATAATGACTTAAGGGTTGGCATATGGTTTAGGGATAAGAATGAGTTGCTTTGGGCTGTTCAATTGTGGTCTATGATATTGGGTCGCGAGTTTATTGTGGTAGAACGCAAGAGTTCATATTGGGTTGCTGAGTGTAAAAATTTAACTCCACAACATCCATATTGTTGGCGTATTCGTGCACGGAAAAAGAAAGGTTGTGGCTTGTGGCAAATTAGTCGATGGCGTGGAGATCACATTTGTTTAGTTCGAACAGTCGATGGGAACCATCGAAACATGAGTGCGAAATTCATGGCCAGACACATCTTGTCAATGATTCATGATAATCCAGAGATTAAAATCAACGAAATAAATAGTCATATTCATGATACATTGCACTTCACCCCATCACACATGAAAGGATGGAACGCATGCATGAATACTATTGAAGAGATCTACGGGGATTAACTTCTTCATTCGCATAGCTACCATGATATATGCAAGCCTTACAAGATATGAATTCTGATACCGTCGTGGCGTGGCACTTCTTGTCTATAGATAGTAATGGGGCCAAGACTTTTGAATATATTTTTTGGGTGTTCGGACCCTGTATTGATGCATTTATTCACATGAAATCGATGGTCAGTGTTGACGGGACATTTTTGAGGGGGATATACAGGGGAAAACTTTTAACAGCAGTTGGTCAAGATACCAATAACTATAGATTGCCTCTTGCATTTGCAGTCATTGACGAATAAACTAATGACAGTTAGGGATGGATTTTGACCTTGCTAAGAGAACATGTATTAAAGGATCGAAAAGTTTGTTTAATATCTGACAGACATATTGGGATTGTGAATGCAATTCATCGACTACCCCTCTAGCAAGAGCCAATGGTAGTACACAAATTTTGTCTTAGGCATATTCTGAGTAACTTTAATGCAAAGTTCAAAATGCATGAGTTAAAGAAGTTGATGTACGCAGCCGGGGATCAAAGCAAAAAGTGAAAATTTTTGAAGATCATGGAAGAAATTAATTTGCTAATTCCCCAAGCAAAGGCATGGTTAGATTTGATTCTGAAAGAGCAATGGATGCTTGCTTATGACAGCGGGCATCGATATGGTAACATGACAACCAATCTGGCAGAATCTTTCAATAGTGTCGTAAAAGGCATATGTGCCCTACCCATCAAAGTGATTGTGGAGTCTTTATTCAAAAAAATAGTCAAATATTTCAATGACCATAGACAGGAGGTTAATCATGGACGATATCAGTTTTCTTCTAGGATATGGGGCAAATTTGTGAAGAATGAGACGAAAGAAAGAACATACCGTGTACTGGCTTTTAATCGAGATCGTGGCATTTTTAATATTGTGTCACCACATCATGAGCATGGGAAGGGAAATAACTCGTACGAGGTTAATATTGGGGCCAGGAAGTGCAGCTGTTGCAAATGAAAAATTTATAGAATACCTTGTTCGCATGCGTTTGCAGCATGTCAGCAATTGGGATTGAATCCTGGAGATTTAGTGTTATCAGAAAATACGACACTATTTTATAGAATGACTTATACAACACAGTTTAGGCCCATTCCACACGAGGATTATTGGCATAATCCTGGCTTTAGTTTGGCCCCATTTGCTCACCGTTTCAAGAATCGTCACAAGGGTAGGTTGCGGATGTCTCGTATTTGGAATGAGATGGGCGAATGTAATCCTGATTCACTACCTCATTGCGGCTTATGTCATTGTAGTGGACACAATAGGAGAAATTGCACTCATGGTGCTGTAGAATGAATGCAACATTTATTTAAGTTTTATATTTAGATAGCTAAATTTGTTTAGATACATTGCTCATTTGTAACATTAATTTTTAATATTTGTTATATATCGTGATTTAAATTATTTATATTTACTTTTGTATTTATTTTTCTATACTTAATTTGATGTTGGCTATATATCGTTCTTTTGTGTTTATTTTTAATTTCTTTAAATCGATTCTATTAATTAAGATAGAATGTATGAGCCTACTTCTCACGGAGTGGATCCAGGTCCTATTATACCGGACGTATTGAGATTGCAATATAAACATAAGCCGTCACATATTTGGGCAGGACAGTTATACAGTGAAGTTATTAATGCAAAGCGGAATGATAGCATGTTTTGGGAAGCTCAACCATTCAATCGTCGTGTTGAGCAGCTCATGGATATTGTCGATTTTGGTGGACTACATCATTTATGTTACATGAGGATCGACCATCCACTGATAACAATATTAGTGGAAAGATAGTGTCAGGAGACGCATACGTTTTACTTTACAGTTGGAGAGGCTACTATCACTCTACAGGCCATAGAGGTTCTCTTTGGATTACGTGTAGATGGTGATCCTATCTGTACCAGTCGTTTCATACATACATCTGTAGAGTTGATTGACATGTGCGACGAATTTTTGGGATTTTGACTGACTCTGACTGAGGTTATTGGATATAGATTAAAAATCATTTCACTCGAGAGAGTATTGAGTTAATTACTACCTACACATGCGACGCCAGAAATGATAGGGCAGCATACACGGTGTTGTATTATGCAGCTTATCGGAGGCTTTCTGTTCTCTGGCAAATTCGGCAATAGAGTACATCTGCACTTTCTAAAACACATTCATGATTTAGAGGTATCTGGCACCCTTAATTGGGGAAGTGTAGCATTGGCTAATCTGTACCGTTGTCTATGCAATGCTACGTCCTACAGAGTGCACACTATCAGTGGCCCATTATTGTTGGTTTAGGTATGGAATGCACATTTTAAAAAAAATCTTATTAATATTTTAAATTAATAATAAATATAATATTTTCTTAAGAATTGGTTGTTCATGTTGAAATAGTTGTGGGTTTGGGAGCGTATCCTTACTATCAGACTGAGTAGAGTTCATCCGGTTGAGGATGTTGATCCCCAAGCTCCGAGAGGATCAGCATTGGAGGGATAGTTAGAGCTTGCACGCACCCTGACACATGTGCTTCTTACTTATAGGGATCAATTGGATAGAATGCAACATGATCATGTAAGTCTTACTTCAACCAATTTGCTTTCAACTCTAATTTTAAATTCGTTATTTATTATTGATACTGACAGTTTACCTTTATATAGTTTATTTGGCAGCCTTAGGATGAGCACATGTTGGCTACCTTACCCCCGTATTGCACTAATGGACTACACATTTGGGCATCTATCACATCCCTAATTTGTTGAAAAACAATAGAAGTGCATCGTCCAGATAGAGTCATGTGACAGTTTAGATTTGTACAGACAATACTTGCTGCAGTTGACACCGGTGATAATTTGCATGCCCGTGACATGAGAACTATTAGTGCAGGGTGGCCCAAGATAGATTTAATACATCTCGTGAATTGGGTTAATAGGCATTCAACAGTTCTTCTTGGATAACATAGCTACGGTTAGAATATAGTCTCGCATGACTATGTAGCATAGTATTGGACTCACATTAGGCGACTGATTGGTAATCTGATTATAACGCAACCTAATCCTTCGGGTTACCAATTGAGCGGTAGGGCGACAGAAGTATTGGTATGTAAATTTTCTTACATAATATTATAAAATATATAATTTACACTCAAATAATTTATTGACATTTTGAAATACATATATAGGTTGATTCGATGCATCGGATATTATACCTTGGCCATGAAGGCTATCAAAATACGAATGCTGCGAGTAGACAAGTGTTTGCATCAATAACGGATCTCGATATGCATTCGTTGACTGTCGCTGGTGAGGCAAGTCATTTGAACCGCCCACTTTATGAGCCAATTAGACAAAGCTACACTACTCAACTGATACCTCCGATCCTATAAGAAGTTAATCGTGGAGTTCTCCTAATACGGAGAGGGCGTAGACGGGCACGCAAATATGCTGTACCTGATATTCCTATGCAAGATCACTACTCACCAGTACATGATTATGAACAAGGTGATCCTGCAGAAGTTGAAGATAGGCAAGCTGATTTTATTACTCCACAACACCTAATCTTCGATACTAGATGCTTATCTTCAACTGATGAATTTGATGTCAGCCCTTCTTTTGGATGGTCTCAGATATGGCATAGATATTCTATAGATATTCCCGGTCCATCTCATCATTACGAGTAAGGTACAACACAACCAGAAGAACCACCCGAAGAACAACAACAATAGCCTCAAAGACAAGTTCAACTTCTAAGGAACCATCAAGGATTTCATTGTGGGATTAGCTTTCATCCTTTTTTTTAGATTATTTCATGTGTAATAAATTTTATTATTAGTGTCACATTTTAGAGTTCAATTTAGTTTTGCCATTTTTAAGACAAAATAAATAATAATAGAACTTTAAAGACAAATATAATATAATTTTTTAGAACTTTAATATTTCACATATTATCCGAATTCAATTAATTTATAAATTATTTGGATTATGAAATGCAAGGGGATTATGAAATTTAGATAATTGATATTTAAATTTAAATATTATTTAAATAGTTGACACTATAATTTTAGTGTATTTAGATAGTTGAGAATTTATATTTTTATAATTTTCTTCAATAATTAAATATTATAAATTAAACTTAAATTAAAAATACAAATTTATTTCAAAATCCAATACAAAATAAAATTAACTGTAATAACAATAGAATACGTATATTACATGTTAATATCAAATTTAAATTAATAAATTTTAATTGTGTGTTATTTAAATTTATGTAGGCCTTTATATATTTTGTGTTATTTAAAAGTATGAATTCCTTTGAAATAGAAAGTTGGAAGTTTATAACATTGAAATATAATAAATAAGAGGAAGAAGTCACAAAAATGATAAAATGTTTATAATAGAAAAAAAGAGGATATTTTTAGTATATTTTAGATAGTTGAGAATTTAAAATTTTATAATTTTTTAATGAATAATTAAATATTATAAATTAAATTGCAAATAAAAATTTATTTCAAAATTTAATATAAATAAAATTAACTATAGTAAAAATACAGATATTACTTGTTATGATCAAATTTAAATTAATAAAATTTAATTATTAATTATTTAAATTTATATAGGTCTTTATATATTTTGTATTATTTAAAAGTATTATTTCCTTTTACAATAGAGAAAAAAATTACTAAAATAAAATAAAATAAACGGATGATTATAGTAGAGACTTTAAATTCAATAAAAAAGAAATGAGAGGAAGAAGTCACAAAAAATGATAAAATGCTTACAATATAGAAAAAAAAAAAGAGAGACATTTTTAGTATATTTTAGATAGTTGAGAATTTAAAATTTTTTAATTTTTTAATGAATAATTAAATATTATAAATTAAAATATAAATAAAAATTTATTTCAAAATATGTACATATAAATAAAATTAATTATAGTATATATATATATATATATATATATTGTGTATATTAATAACAATAGAGAAAAAAATTACAAAAACAAAAAAACCTCTCAAAACACTTGCGAGCTGCAACAAACCTCGCAAAAGTTTTTTGCGAGGTACAACTCAGCAGTCGCAAAATGTTGAATACCATGTTGGACACGATCTCGCATTTAGCGAATGCGAGATCCTGGGAAACCTCGCATCCACTGAATGCGAGGTACTCATGTCTATCACCCCCACCAATTTCACCCCTTATTTGGTTTTTGATTTGGATTTTAACCCAAATCGGTCAAAACCTCGAAGAAATAGGGCCAACTTAAATGAGGAGTTTTTAAATCGGTTATTTGATGAATAATTCTTGTAGTAACTTAAAACGCTTTTTGGTAATTAAATAAGTAAATTACCTAAATCGATTAAGGTAGTTAATTAAGTATATATCAACAACGTTTGATTGGTAAAATGTAAATTGATGCTATGTAATCCAAATACTAGGAAGGTTGATATACCAAATATGATTCTAGATCAAACATATTCTTCTGTTTAGAAAGTTTCCAAAAATGAAAGAAAAAAAGTGAAGGAAAATACTACTACATTGTATTGCATAATATTTTAAAATTAAGTATTGTTCGCGAAATTTTATTAAAATTATTTCTAAATATCTCATGCATTATAGTACAATTTGATTATTATTTTTCTTTCATATGGCTATGGCAAATAAAATCGCATAAATAGTGCTCTATCATCTTTAAATAAAAAATTATTTTATTTTATTCAATGTTTTAATTAATTTTGATGTTGGGTTCCAATCTATAAAAAAATAACAATTTAATTATTATCAAATTAAACCATATATAAAAATTTAATAAATTTTCTTTTGATGTAAACTATATAATTATAATATGACCTTTACATTAAAAGTTTACATTTAAATTTATTTAAAGTTTTGAGTCTTATACGCATGATAGGTAGATATGTAGAAATATTGACTGAAGTATTTGGTTGGTGAAAGTTGGGGGAAGTGGGGAGAAAAAAGAGATAAGGAGGAACATGATGATTAAGGTGAGACATATAAATCAAAATAAATCTTCTATTTAACATTATTTTTTATTTTTAAATATTTTATTTTTTATAATTTTGACAAATGAATAAAAATACTTTATCCCCTAAGAATTTATTTTTCCTATATTCTACATTTATTTTTTTTCCATATTTGTGGACTCCGATTCCTCTCCAAAACATAATTAATTAACTTGTATTTTAAAAAATAATAGTGTAATTACTTTTCTATCTTACTTTCTTTGAAAATCAAACAAAGACTTAGGGTCGTTTAATAAAACAAAAATTTGAAGACTTAAATATGAACATTAAAAATACTAAAATTTTAAAAATTAAAATTTGAAGACTAAATTATAAAATTTGAAATCTAAATTAATTATAATTTTATTATAATTTAAATTAAATATAAAAGAATACTAATAATTATTTGAGTACTTTTACATATTTAACCTTTAAATTTAATTAATTTTATTTTAGTTAAAGTTTATAAAAATATTTTAGCTTAAATCTTAATTTCACCCTCAAACTTATACTTTTTTGACAATTGTATTCCTAAACTATATTTTGCGCACATTGCGCCCTTAAACTTACACTTTTTTGACAATTGAACCCCTAAATTATATTTTGCACACATTACGCAATTAAACTTACACTTTTTTTACAATTTAACCCCTGAATTATAATTGAACTTATACTTTTTTCTCTAAGAGTCAGGAATAGGATTGTACTCATTCCTACAAATTCAAGGGTGCAATGTACACAAAATATAGTTTAAGGATATAATTGTAAAAAAAGTTCGATTAGTTTGCATTTATAGATATAAGTTAAGGAAAACACTACTTTTAGTCTTGGAAAAAAAGAAAAAAAAAAAGACCAGCCTTATATTCACCCATCAAATTGACTTAAGATGAGCCCTTTTTTTTTCGACAAATAAAATAATTTGACAATTTTATTTTCATTTCAATTGTGCACATCACAAGTAGCATTTTCGTTGGTGGGCCAGCCAGTCCACCGATCTAAAGCGCTAGTCCAGGACTAGCAGCCAGCTCAACTGGGCATGCAAACTAGTGGGCTAATCTAGCGCCGTTACCCAATGATTCTCTTAATTTTTTTAAAAAAATACAATTTTGTTATGAATTATTGGAATCTTTATTAATTAGTGGAGGCTCCACTAATTATGGATTTATGTGAATTATTATAGAAGATTTTTATGGATGTCCACCATTTAGTGGAGACACCACTAATTGAGATTAGTGAAAGATGATGTATGCCATGTTGTATTCCGCTAATTAGAGCTCTATAAATAGAGCTATTCTCTAAGCTTGTAATACACCATTATTTTGTGAAAGAAATATTAGAGAAAATTGTGAGAGAAAAGAAAGAGAGAAATTCTTGTGCAAAGAATAGTTAGAATTTTATTAGTGTGTAGTGTGAAGATTTTATTTTAACACTACCCTAATTTTATAACACGTTATCAGCACGAGTCTCTACCGGTACAAAAGCCAGAAGACTAAGCACGAGTTTCTGTCGTTACCAAAATCAGAAGATAGGTACGCATTTATTGATCTCTATGGCTAATCTCGCTAAACTCGAATTTGTAATCCTTAATATTTCTGGAAAAAATTATATGTCATGGGTTCTCGATGTAGAAATGCATCTAAATGCTGAAGGCCTTAGTGAAACTATTCAAGCAAATAATAGTGCATCTGCACAACACAAGGCTAAAACTTTGATTTTTATTCGTCGTCATCTCGATGAAAATTTGAAAATGGAATATCTTACCGAAAAAGATCCATATGTCCTGTGGGTAAATTTAAAAGAAAGATTTGACCACCTGAAGATGGTCGTACTACCCACTGCACGGTATGAATGGTTGCACCTGATGTTGCAAGATTTTAAAACCGTGAATGAATATAGCTCCGCAATGTATAAAATTACATCTCAATTAAAATTATGCAGAGAAAAAGTGACTGATGAAGATATGTTGGAGAAGACATTCTCCACCTTTCATGCCTCAAATATTGTCCTGCAGCAACAATATCGAGAAAAGGGGTATACAAAATTTACAGATTTAATTACTGCCCTCCTCATTGCAGAGAAGAATAATGAGTTATTATTGAGAAATCATGAAGCCAGACCAACTGGCTCAACAGCACTCTCAGAAGTGAATGCTGTTGGCTCTAGCAGAAGCCATCGTTATAGTCGTGGTCGTGGCCGTGGTTGTGGTCGTGGTTATGGTCGTAGACACGCTCGATATTTCCCTTATCACAATTATAATCAAACTGTGAGAAATACTGGCCACCTGAAGTGGAACAAAAAAGATTATAAGGGAAAAGAAAAAGAAATTGAAGAAAAGTATGAGGATATATGTTATAGATGTGGCATGAAAGGTCATTGGTCACGAAACTGTCGTACGGCTAAGCATTTAGTTGAATTATATCAAGCTTCATTGAAAAATAAAAATGTGGAAGCAAATTTTTTTCAACATCTAATAAATGATGCTGATGATGATGATATTGATCCTGAAGATCTTAATATCAATATTACCCATATGGATGTATCGGATTTTTTTGAACACCCAAACGGTAGGATAGACCATTTAATTGGTGATGGCAGTGTCCAGAAGAACTAAAGCCTCACCCTGATATTTTTGTATTTTCATTTTCATTCTATTTTAATAATATTTACATTTGCATATATATATTTGTGTTCAGATGGCTGTTGTTAATGATGATGTATGCATTATTGATAGTGGAACGACACACACCATACTAAAAAATGAGAAATATTTTTCTGATCTCAAAATGGGAGAAATAAATATTTATACGATAAACGGTAGTGCAAATGTAATTGAGGGCTCCGGAAGAGCTAGTATATTGTTGCCTAAAGGAACAACAATTATTATTGATAAGGCACTATTTTCCTCAAAATCCAGAAGAAATTTATTGAGTTTTAAAGATATCCGCAGAAATGGGTATCATGTTGAAACAAATGAGGAAAATGTGATTGAGCATCTTTTTATTACTCAAATGCATTTGGGTAAGAAATCTGTATTAGAAAAACTGCCGTCTTTTTCTACTGGCTTATATTTTGTAAAAATACGTACAATTAAAATTTATCATCTAGTAAACCAGAAGTTTACTGATCTTATTACTTTTAGCATTTGGCATGACCGGTTGGGTCATCCGGGATCTACCATGATGAGAAGAATCATTGAGAATACACATGGTCATCCTTTAAAAAATAAAAGGATATTAACATCAAAAAAATTCGCATGTACTGCATGTTCCCTAGGAAAATTAATTGTTAAACCATCACCAGTAAAAGTAGGAGCTGAAAGTCCTACATTTCTCGAACGGATTCACGGAGATATTTGTGGACCTATTGATCCACCATGTAGACCGTTCAAATATTTTATGGTCTTAATTGATGCATCATCCCGATGGTCACATGTATGTTTATTATCTACTCGCAACCTGGCGTTTGCGAGATTACTTACTCAAATAATTAAATTACGAGCACAATTTCCTGACCATCACATTAAAAATATCCGTTTGGATAATGCTGGTGAATTTTTATCATATGCTTTTGATGCATATTGCATGTCAATTGGGATTAATGTTGAACATCCTGTAGCTCATGTTCACACACAAAATGGTCTTGCTGAATCTTTGATTAAACGATTACAATTAATTGCTAGACCATTATTAATGAAAACAAATCTCCCAACATCTGCCTGGGGACATGCTATTCTACATGCTGTAACACTTGTACGTATAAGACTAGCTAGTTATCATAAATTCTCTCCTTTGCAATTGGCTTTTGGGTCAGAACCAAATATTGCTCATTTAAGAATTTTTGGGTGTGCTGTATATATTCCAATTGTACCAAACCAACGTACAAAGATGGGTCCTCAAAGAAGAAAAGGGATATACGTTGGATATGATTATCCCTCTATTATCGTGTATGTTGAACCCCTAACAGGAGATGTATTCACAGCAAGATTTGCTGATTGTCATTTTGATGAATCATTATTCCCTAAATTAAGGGGAGAACCAAAACAGTATAAAAAGGATCTTGCTTGGACAACATCATTAAATTATCTTGATCCGCGCACAAGCGCATGTGAACTTGAAGTTCAAAAAATAATTCATTTGCAAAGCATTGCAAATCAAATGCCAGACGCTTTTGTTGACTCCAGAAGAGTTACAAAATCGCATATTCCAGCTATAAATGCTCCTATTCGAATTGAAGTTTCAGCAGAACAAAATATTATACCTATAGCTGCTGAGTCAAAAACACGATAGAAGCGTGGCCGACCTCTTGGTTCTAAAGATAAAAATCCTCGAAAGAAAAGAGGATTAAATGATCCAGAAGATCATATTGAAGAAAAGAATGATAAAGACCAAGAAAGAACTGATGACAAAGAACCATAAATTGATGAAAGTAATACTGAAATTTCTATCAATTATACCACTTCCGGTAGAAGTTGGAATCGGATAGAAACTGTTATTGATAATATATTTGCATATAATATATCTCTTGATGTTACACAGGATAATGATGATCCTGAACCAATATCAGTTGATGAATGTCGGCATAGAAAAGATTGGCTGCAATGGAAAGATGCGATTCAATTGAAGTTAAATACACTGACAAAACGTGAAGTCTTCGGACCTGCAGTCCGAACACCAGAAGGTGTAAAACCTGTTGGCTACAAATGGATATTTGTGCGAAAGCGCATTGAAAAGAGTGAAATCGTTCGATATAAAGCGTGATTAGTAGCCCAAGGTTTTTCACAAAGACCAGGTATTGACTATGATGAAACTTATTCTCCTGTTGTTGATGCTATTACACTCCGATATCTTATCAGTTTGGCAGTACATGAAAAGATAGATATGCGCCTATTAGATGTTGTCACTGCTTACTTGTATGGAAATTTAGAAAATGATGTTTATATGAAAATCCCCGAAGGATTTCATATGCCTGAAGCATATAAACATTATCCTCGTGAAAATTACTCCATCAAGTTGCAGAAATCATTATATGGCCTGAAGCAATGTGGGCGCATGTGGTTCACACGTCTTAGTGAATATTTATTGAAAGCGGGATTTAAAAATGACCAGGTATGTCCATGTATTTTTATTAAGAAATCTGGTTCTAAATTTGTGATATTAGCTATATATGTTGATGATATTAATCTTATTGGAACTCCTGAAGAGCTCCAAGAAACAATTGATTATTTAAAAAGAGAATTCGAAATCAAGGATTTTGGTAAAACCAAATTTTGCCTTGGTTTACAAATTGAATATCTGGAGAGTGGAACATTTATTCATCAATCAACATATACAGCAAAAGTGCTAAAAAGATTTTACATGGACAAAGCACATCCATTGAGTATTCCAATGATTGTCCGATCATTAAATGTGGATAAAGATCCTTTCCGACCTCAATAAAATGATGAAGAACTCCTTGGTCCTGAAGTACCATATCTCAGTGCAATTGGTGCATTGATGTATCTTGCTAATAATACACGACCTGATATTGCTTTTGCTATCAATTTATTAGCAAGATTTAGTTCTTCACCAACACGACGACATTGGAATGGAATTAAACAAGTCCTTCGATATCTCCAAGGTACAATTGATCTCGGATTATTTTATTCAAATAAAACCAGTCCAACATTGATAGATTATGCAGATGCTGGTTATTTATCTGATCCACATAAAGCACGTTCTCAAACGGGCTATCTATTTACATGTGGAAATACTGCTATATCATGGCGTTCTACGAAACAATCTATAGCAGCTACTTCTTCAAATCATGCTGAAATTATAGCCATTCATGAAGCAAGTCGAGAATGTGTATGGCTAAGATCCATGATTCATTATATTCGAAAAAGTTGTGGATTATCATCAATCAAAGATATTCCAACTCCTCTTTATGAAGACAATGCAGCTTGCATAGCTCAATTACGAGGAGGATATATTAAAGGAGATCGGACAAAACATATTTTACCAAAATTCTTCTTTACTCATGAACTCCAGAAGAAATGTGAAATTGATGTGCTACAAATTCGGTCATGTGATAACCTTGCAGATATTTTCACGAAGACTTTATCGACTGCAACATTTGAGAAGTTGAGATATAAAATCGGTATGCGTCGGTTTAAAGATTTAAAGGAATCATCTCATCAGGGGGAGTAATAAACAGACATATAGAATAGTGTACTCTTTTTTCTTCACTAGATTTTATTCCCCACTGGGTTTTTATCTAGTAAGGTTTTAACGAGGCATATTCTTTATGTAATGGATGGACATCCAAGGGGGAGTGTTGTGAATTATTGGAATCTTTATTAATTAGTGGAGGCTCCACTAATTATGGATTTATGTGAATTATTATAGAAGATTTTTATGGATGTCCACCATTTAGTGGAGACACCACTAATTGAGATTAGTGGAAGATGCTGTATGCCATGATGTATTCCACTAATTAGAGCTCTATAAATAGAGCTATTCTCTAAGCTTGTAATACACCATTATTTTGTGAAAGAAAGATTAGAGAAAATTGTGAGAGAAAAGAAAGAGAGAAATTCTTGTGCAAAGAATAGTTAGAATTTTATTAGTGTGTAATGTGAAGATTTTATTCTAACACTACCCTAATTTTATAACAAATTTAGTCTTTTAATGATTAATTTATCTCCCAACGTCCAAAATTACATAAATACCTCAACTCGCATCAAAACTCACTAAATATTTTCCAACTTTCTCAAATTCTTTATTTTCATTCTTTTTAATCCCATAATTCTCAATTTTCTCCACAAAAAATGTGAAAATAAAATTTTTTTTCATATTTTTTTGAAATTTTCAAATAATTTCTTCACATTTTGGAAGATTATTGAGTGGTAAAATAATGGATAGTTTAAATCTTGAAGAAGAGAAGTAAAGCTCAAAATATTCTTGTTTCTTGGTTATTAACTAGTTTGTGTTTCTTAATCTTATAATATTATTTTTTAGCTTTATTAATTATTTATTTGTTTTAATTATTTATTTAATTTTAAGTTAATTTACAAGTAATTTACAAAAGTATAATTACTTTTCTATCTTACTTTCTTTGAAAATCAAACAAAGACTTAGGGCCCGTTTAATAAAACTAAAATTTGAAGACTTAAATATGAAAATTAAAATACTAAATTTTAAAAATTGAAGTTTGAAGACTAAATTATGATATCTGAATTAATTATAATTTTTATTATAATTTAGATTAAATATAAAAGAATACTAATAATTATTTGAGTACTTTTACATATTTGACCTTTACATTTAATTAATTTTATTTCACTTAAAATTTATTAAAATATTTTGGTTAAATCCTAATTTCACCCTTAAACTTACACTTTTTTGACAATTGTATTCCTAAATTATATTTTACGGACATTGCACCCTTAAACTTACACTTTTTTTTTACAATTGAACCCCTAAATTATATTTTGCACACATTATGCTATTGAACTTATACTTTTTTTACAATTGAACCCCTGAACTATAATTGAACTTACACTTTTTTCTCTAAGAGTCAGGGATAGGATTGTACTTATTCTTACAAATTCAAGGGTGCAATATGTACAAAATATAGTTTAGAGATACAATTATCAAAAAAGTTCGATTAGTTTATAGTTATAGATATAAGTTAAGGAAAACTCTACTTTTAGTCTTGGAAAAAAAAGAAAAAAAAAAAAAAAGGACCAGCCTTATATTGACCCATCAAATTGACTTAAGATGAGTCTTTTTTTTTTTTTTGGCAAATAAAATAATTTAACAATTTTATTTTCATTTCAATTGTGCACATCTCAAGTAGCATTTTGGTAGGTGGGCCAAGCCAATCCACTGATCTGAAGGGCTGGTCCATACTAGTCTAGGACTAGCAGCCAGCTTAACTAGGCATGCGAACCAGTGGGCCAATCTACAAAGTGCCGTTGCCCAATGGTTCTCTCAATTTTTTTAAAAAAATACAATTTAGCCTCCCAACAGTTAATTTATTTCCCAACTTCCAAAATTATATAAATACCTCAATTCACACCAAAATTCACTAAATATTCTCCAAATTTCTCAATTTCTCAATTTTCATTATTCTTAATCCCATAATTCTCAATTTTCTCCACAAAAAAAAATGTGAAAATAAAATTTATTTTCATATTTTTTGAATTCTTTCAATATTTTCTTCACATTTTGGAAGATTATTAAGTGGTGAAATAGTGGATAGTTTAAATCTTGAAGAAGATAATAAGTAAAGCTCAAAATATTCTTGTTTCTTGGTTATTAACGAGTTTGCGTTTCCTAATCCTATAATCTTATTTTTTTAGCTTTATTTATTTGTTTAATTTTAAGTTAATTTACAAGTTATTTCTATTCTTCATATTTCACTATTGGTATATTCTTAGTTAATAGTTTATTTCATTTTGTTTGAACTTTTATTTGAATTTTAACTGATTGTTCATGTTTAGTTTAAATAAATATTTGAAAAATAGAACCACATCACCATCGTTCACAATTATATTCATATTTTGACTTCAATATAGATCCAACATTGAATTTATTAGATAATGAAATAGGTGATGAAGGTGATGGTCCTAGTGTATAATAAGATATAAGTACTTCTAATAATCCTGAATGTAGTATAGGTATGCCTCTTGAATCTTCAGAAGCTATAGTAAGAGTAAAAACATATGTGGTTTGGAAATTTTTTGATAAGAATGACGTTGACGATAGGGTAATATAAAAAATTTATAAAATAGTGTCACACATAAGAAGGGAGAAGGGACGAGAATATTGGATAGACACATAGAGAGGTCGAATAAAGTTTGGCTTGAAAATTTATTTAAATAACAACAAATCTAAATTACGGAAGATCGAATTGTATGTAATTTTCAATCCAATCATAGAAGAATTAGAAATGAGATGGCTAAAATGATTGTTAAAAAAAAAACTACATTATCTTTTAGTTTTGCTAAAAATCTACATTATGAAAAATTTATGCATATATGTTGCCAACGAGCATTTAAAAAGATTCCCACAATAATATTAAAAATGGATATAATAAATTATATAAAGAGATGCAAGAGTGTCTTATCGTCATATTTAATTATTGTAATCGAAAATTTGCTCTTACATATGATACTTAGAGTGTAATCACTCGAAAAACTTATTTGTGCGTTATATGCCATTAAATTGATCATAAGACTTATGCAAAAAAGAACTATTTGTTTAAGATTATGTAAATATCTACATTCAGGTAGTAGTATTGCTAAAAGGATTACCCAAACATATTATGAAAATAGAATATTAAATAAAATTATTTATGTTTCTTTAGATAATACTACAAATAATGATTCTGCCATGACAATTTTAAAAAATATTATAAATCTTATATTAGATGATATTTTATTTTCTGTTAGGTGTGCTTATCATATACTTAATTTGTGTATTAAAGAATGATATAAATATATTGATGATACTATTAGTATAATTAAAATTATTATTTTATTTATTAAAATTGCTCCAATTAGATTTCAAAATTTTAAAACTTTATGTTGAGAAAAAGATCATTAAAAAAAAAATGATTAGATTATCAAATTAGATGAAATTCAAAATCAACGTATCGAATTTTGTAATATTAATAATTTTCAACCTTAACTCATTGATGCTCATTTGAAAATTTGTATTGCATTTTCATCATTTTTAATTACTTTTAAAGACGCAATCGAACTTTTATCGGGATCTTACTATCGTATTTTTTATTATATCCTGAAAAGTAGTTGTTTGGTAGACTGAAGTCCTTGTTGAAATATATGTCCTCTAGACTAATTTATCTGATGTAATTATTGAATTTATTAATAAAAGAATTTATTCTCAAAATTTGTTTGTGAATTTACATTTTATTTGTACACGATTTTCGTTTGGAAATGACCCATTATGATTAAGTAAATGATCCATGTGAATAGTGGTCTTTCACAGTAAGGTATGGATCACGAGTTACTTAACACATAAATGTTTGTTCTTAACCAATTGATGAGAATGAGAATCTCATCATGTTTAGGTTATTATGTTGTGAATTCTAAATGGGAAATTACTTACCTTTAGCTAGTGAGTAGTCCACTCACTTCATAGCATGAGCATATTTTGAATATGTAGAACATGACTTGTAATAGTAGTTTCTAAAAGTATTATTTAAAAGAAAGAAACCCAGATTATTACTGCTACAACGTGGACTAATACTCTACCCCTTGAATATGAGTTGGTGGTCTGATGAAGCTAGAAGCATTTACTTTGATATACTGTAGTTGAGGTTCTTTCGTAGAGCCGATATACTTGTATATTGGGTATATGTGATTAGTTAGTTAAGACAGATTTGTACAAGATAACTTCTACGCTATATCGCCCATTGTGACTATTCAAATGATCTAATTATCCAAGGCCATGGGGAACATGACTTGGATGTTTATTTTAGGGTAGCTTCCATGAAAAGTGAAAGCATTCTAGAAGTCGTGGATCATAGGACTTGAGGTCTAAAGATGGTAGATGCCTATTAGAGAGGTGTTAGTATACTATTCCTCTCTAATTGCACGGCGATGCGTAGATAGGTATTTTAGTCATTACACCTGTAGGTCGATGACTTTGCTAACGCAGCATTGTCCTTGGGGATAATATTTCCTTATGGTGATATTAGAAAATATTTAAAATGCAAAATACAACTATTTATATAGCAGGGGTATTTTGGTCATTTTAGTAGCTAAGGCGATGTGTCTTTTGGTCTCCGAAATGGCCCTTAAGTCCTGACAGATTTAGGTTAAGGAATTAGTCTTGCTAATTATGGATTTTATTTTATTTTATTTAAATAGTTTAATTTATTGTTAGATTAGAATAAAATAATAAGTCCGAGAGAGAGTATTTATTTTATTTAGTTTAATTGGTTAATTAATTATTCAGGGTCCAAAGCCCAAATTGAATAATTAAAAAATTAATCTAGATATAAAACTAGATAAATAGGCCTGATATTTTATATTGGTTTATTTAAATTTGTTAATTATTTATTGGGCTGTTTAATGAAGCCCAGAAAATAAATAATTGAGATTTGTTATTTATGGGTGTTAAGCCTTAGAGTAAATAATTTTATCTGACCCAATGAATAAGACCAAGGGTAAAATAAATTTTAAATTTTTTAAATTAATTATTAAATTAATTAATTAATTAAAAAAACATGAGATGGATCCCGCGTTGTTTTACGTGAAAGATAACAAAAAATATGGAGCTTTCTGTTTTCACGTTGATGGACTCTCTCTTAGTGTGTTGATATGAAAAGGAATTGAATCATTGAAGGGTGGAGGCTTTTCAATTTTTCAATCACAAAGACAAAAACCCAGGAGAAGGCAATTCGATAAGGAAGCCTTCAATGCTTATCAAAACTCAATCTTTAAGCTTTCACTGACTGTGCTATGGGCACCATTTTAGAAGATCAAAGACTTCGCGTGAATGAGACGCAGTAAACGTTTGCAAGGACGTGATCTAATAGCCTCAAGTATCCTTGTACAGATATTTACATCAGTGCGAAGAGGCCCATTCAATCACAGAGGTAAATTTTTCGTTTTCCTAACATGCTTTCGTTTTGATGATTTTTGTCATTTTAAGCCTTTAATTGGTATTAGAGCCATGGTTTGGCAAATGTAAGAAGCATGCTAGGCTTAACTAAAATAAAAAATATTTGTTTTGGTTGAAATCTGTGATCCTTCGTGTTTATTGGTATGGGTAATTTCATTGTAAGCTTCGCGAGTGAAAGTATAGGAACAAATGTATTTTGATTACTTTTATAGATATCGTGTAAGCCCAATGTTTTTAAGGATATAGGCGGTTATTTGGATGAGTTTTTATTGAAAATGGAAGAAAAAATCGAAATCAGTACACAGAGCTTCTTTTCGGAGAAGAATGTACTGTGCAAGTCGAGCCAGCCGAGCCAAGCTATTTGAGCCGAGCCGCCTAAGGATGTGAGAGGAGTCGATGAGCCGCGACTCCAAGCCGCGCGCTGCTACTTGGTGCGAGGAAGGCTTCCTCGCTGAAGGCAAGTGCAATTGCAATTCGTTTTGCTGTGCGATTAACAATTTTGACCGAGCGGTTGGGGCGGGCGCGGGCTGGGTCCACCTGTTCAGATCCGGCCCATGGGTTTTTTCATAGGCCATAATCCAGTGTGGCGGGTGCACTGGACCTGACCTGATAAAAAGAAAAATTATGATTTTTGGTCCCATACTAGGCGAAGTTATTTTTATTGCAATAGTTAATATTCTTTGAATATTTTACGTTAAAAATAATAGTAAATGAAATTTTAGGATAAAACAAGACCATTAATTAATTAATGTGTTTAATTCTATTATTTGGGCACTTAGGTTAAAAGAATAGAAAAGTATGAAAAAATTTATAGTTTTCTAGCATGCTTACTTCTTTTTGTACCCTATGTATGCATTTTCTCAAAAACCAATGTCTTTGGGAATTTTTGACAAAGAAAAATATATTTTAAAAATCAAATGGTTAATTTTAATTCGAACAAAAATTAATTCTTGGATATTTTCTCAAAGGATTTCATCCTTGACATAGAAAATATCTTGGATTTAGATATTTTTGTGAATTAAAATAGAAAACTATTTTGATTGAATTTTCACAAGAAAAAAATGTTTTTGTCAAATTAATCTTGAGATCAAAATCTCTCAAAAGTTTTATTGAAAAATTTTGAAATTATTAAATTTATTAACTTAAATAAAATTAATCAATGAAAAAATTTCTCAAAGGGTATAAACCTTGACATAGCAATTTTTATGGGTTTAGATATTTTATTTTGAGTTAAAAGAAAACTTAATTGAAATTTTCAAAAGATATTTTCCAAGAAAAACTCTTATTTTAAAATACTAAGTGGGAGAGAGGTTCCAACGGCCCCACGGCTTTCATCACGATTCTCATTAGAGATCGTGGGTCCCATCGCGTCACCTTATGAGTAAACCTGTATAGGATGGGGATACCACTTGGATTTAGAACTAATGGATGGATGTAATTAATGATCTGGGACACGTGCTATGATCGGCCAGCTCACGTTGGAGGTTATAGTGCGAGGAATGTCCATAGAAAATGAGAAGAAACGGTCATCCCACGATAGAGTTATTTTCTAGATTATTACCTAGAAGGAAAATTAATTTGTGGTGGTTAAAACACTTAGCTTAGAAGACTGTTAATCTTTCCAAGAAGTTATGTTAGTTTTTCTAAAAGCTAAATTAATCATATCAAAGATAATAGTGATATGGTTAACTATTATCGGATTTAATATGAGGATAAAGTCACAAATTATTTTATTTTTTCACAAACTAAAATTTCTTTTATTTTTTATTTTTCAAAAATGGTTGGTGGAGGTTCTTTTAGTCCTTTGACCGTTATTCTCTGTGAGAATTGAAGGCTTAAAATGGCAAAAATCATCAAAACGAAAGCATGTTAGGAAAACAAAAATTTTACCTCTGTGATTAAATGACCCTCTTCGGACTGGAGTAGATGTCTGTATACGGATATTTGAGGCTAGTGGCTCACGTCTTTGCAAACGTCTACTGCGTCTCATCCACGCAAAGCTTTCGATCTTCCGAAATGGTGCTTGTAGCACAGCCGGTGAAGGCTTAAAGATTGGGTTTTGATAAACTTTGGTTTTTGTTCGAAAATGGGTTTAGCTTTCTGTAAATGAATTGAACTATGAAAAGGCTTCTGTTTTCTTTGCTTTTCCTTTTGTGAATTACCAACACCCAGAAGACCAAAAAAATGCCAACCACTTCAATTCATTTCACAGCCTTTTCAATCCATCCCCAAGAGAGAATACAATTGCGTGCAAACAGAAAGCATCTATGTTTTTTGTTATTCTACATGCAAAACAACACAAGCCTTGGGCCCTGAATAATTAATTAACTAATTAAACTAGATAAAATAAATATTCTCTCTTGGACATTTTATTTTATTCTAGTCGAATAATAAATTAGACTAATAAAATAAAAACCCATAATTATAAAGACCAATTTCTTTACCCAAATCTTTCATGACTTAAGGGCCATTTTGGGGACTAAAAGATACATCGCTTTGGCTACTAAAATGACAAAAATATCCCTGCTATATAAATAGCTATTTTTGCATTTTAAATATTTTCTAATATCACGATAAGAAAATATTGACCTCAAAGACAATGCTGCATTAGTAAAGTCTTCGACCTACAGGTATAATTACTAAAGTACCCTTCTACGCATCGCCATGCAATTAGAGAGGAAGAGTGTACTAACACCTCTCTAATAAACATTTACCATCCTTAGACCTCTAGTCCAATAATCCCCGACTCTTAGAATGTTTTCACTTTTCGAGGGAGTTACCCTAAAGTAAACATCCAAGTTATATTTCCCAGGACCCTGGATAATTAGATCATTTAAACAGTTATAAGGGGCGATATAGCGTAGAAGCTATCTTGTACAAGTCTGTCTTAACTAACTAGTCACATATACCCAACATACAAGTATATTGGTTCTATGAAAGAACCTTAACTACAGTATATCAAAGTATATGCTTCTAGCTTCGTTAGACTACCAACTCATACTCAAGCGGTAGAGTATTAGTCCACGCTGTAGCAGTAATAGTTTGGGTTTCTTATAAATAATACTTTTAGAAATCACTTTTATAGGTCCTGTTCTATGTATTCAAAATATGCTCATGCTATGAAGTGAGTGGACTACTCACTGACTAAAGGTAAGCCATTCCCCATTTGGAATTCATAACATAATAACTTATATATGATGAGATTTCCATTCTTATCAATTGATTAAGAAAAAATATTTATATGTTAAGTAACTCGTGATCCATACCTTACTGTGAAAAGGCCACCATTCACATAGATCACTTACTTAAATACAATGGGTTATTTCCAAATAAAAATTGTACACAAATAAAATATAAATTCACAAACAAATTTTGAAAATAAATTCTTTTATTAATAAATTCGATAATTACATCAGATAATCTAGTCTAGAGGGTATATATTCCAACAATCTTCCACTTGCACTCTAAGAATAAGAAAGTCCGTAGGTGCCCACCCCTATGGCGTCTAAGTGTCTTTTGAAGACTCTTTCAGCCAAAGGCTTGTTGAAGGGATCTGCTAGGTTGTTCTTTGAGGCTATCTGTTCTACCACGATTTTTCGTCTCTGAATGAAATCCCGAATCAGGTGGTACTTCCTTTGGATGTGCTTTCCCTTCTTGTAGTTCTTGGGTTCTTTGGATTGCGAGATTGCTTTAGAGTTGTCGCAATACACCACAATCGATCTGTCCATATGTGGCACAACTCTAAGTTCTGAAAGGAACTTCCGGAGCAAGACTACTTTCTTAGATGCTTCTGAAACTGCCGCATACTTAGCTTTCATGGTCAAGTCAGCAATACAAGATTGCTTGATACTCCATGAAACAACTCCTCCAAACAAGGTGAAGACATATCCACTAGTGAATTTTCTTTCATCCTTATCCGTCTGGAAATCTGAGTCTGTGTATCCAGTAGGAACCAAGTCATCAGCCTTGTAAACCAATATATAATTTTTCGTACCATTGAGGTACTTCAGAATATACTTTACAACTTGCCAATGAACTTCTCCAGGATTTGACTGATATTTGCTAACTATACCTATAGCAAAGCAGATATCTGGCCTAGTGCACAACATGGCATACATAAGACTTCCCACAGTTGAAGTGTAGGGAATCCTACTCATCTGTCTTTTTTCTTTTGAGACTTAGGACAGTCCTTAGAACAAAAAGACAACCCCATGCCTGCAAGGGATTAGAGCTCCCTTGCATGAGTCCATGCTAACTTGGCCAGCATCTTATTAATGTATACCACTTGGGATAATCTTAACATTCTTTACTTCCTATTTCTAAGAAGTTTAATCTCGAGAATATAATTGGCTTCTCCCAAGTCCTTCATACTAAATTGACTTGACAGCTAAACCTTAGTAGATGACAATATCCCTACATCATTCCCAATGAGTAGAATGTCATCCACATATAAGATAAGAAAAATCACATTTATGCCTTTCAATTTTCTGTACACGCATGGTTCATCCTCGTTTTAAATGAAACCATAAGATTTTACAGTTTTATCAAAATGAATGTTTCATGTTCTAGATGCCTGCTTAAGTCCATAAATGGACTTTTTAAGTCAAGGGCCCATACTCATGTTCAATTTCCTACTCGTAGTCTATGCTCACTCTTCTGGAGTCTTCTTATCTTCCTAAACCTCTGCAAGGAGTTACAGATATGATTTGTGGCACCAGAATCAACAATCCAAGTGGAAGTTGATCCAACCATTAAAATAGACTCTAGATAGAGAACAATACCTGTAGGGTTTTTCTTGGCCTGAAGTTCTGGACACTCCTTTTTTTCAGTGTCCCTTCTACCCATATTTGAAACATTTGCCTTTGGGCTTGTTGGGCTGGGCCTGTGCATTTCCCTTCTTCTTCTTGAACTTTTTGGGTTTTGGCTCAGTTCTAGAAGAAAAAGTCCTAGCATTATAGCATTGGATTGTGGCTTTATGACTTTCTCCGCCACCTAGAGCTTTTTCATCAATTCAGTTAAAGTCATGTTCAATTTGTTCACATTGTAGTTCAACTTGAACTGAGTAAAAGAGCCTGGCAAAGATTCGAGAACCATCTCCACTTGGTTCTCGGGGTCAATAACAGCCCCTAAGACTTCCGCTTCCTTGAAAGTAAAAATCATTTTGAGCATATGCTTCCTGACTGATGCTCTCTCAGCCATCTTAGTATTTATGATAATCCTAAGAGCCTCCTATCTTGCGGGTCGACTTTTATCGGTGAACATCGTGGCTAATGATTGGCTAATGTCATATGTAGTGGCTATATGCTCATGTTTTTGTTGGAGCACATTAGATATGGAGTCCAACATGTAGCATCGAGCCATTTTGTTGGCCTTCTTCCATACTTTTTTAGTCTAACGCTCTTCCGTGGTGGAGCCCTCCCCAATAATAGGGTAGGTTTCAAAGAGGACATACTTATACTTTTTAGCAGTAAGTATTATGTCCAAATTTCTTTTTCAGTCTACATAATTTGTACTCATTAACTTATTCTCACGGAGAATAACGACCAAATGACTAAAAGAACCTCCACCAACCAATTCTGAAATATTGAAAATAAAAGAAAATTTAGTTTGAGAAAAAACAAAATAATTCATAACTTTATCCTCATATTAATTCCGATAATAGTTAACCCTATTACTATTATGTTTAATATGATTAATTTGGCTCTTAGAAAAACTGATATAGTTTCTTAAGAAGATTAATAGTTTTCTAAGCTAAGTGTATTAATTACCACAAATTAATTTTTCTTCTAGGTAATGATTTAGAAGATAATTCCATCGTGGAATGCCCGTTTCTTCTCATTTCTTATGGACATTTCCCGCACTATAACCTCCAACGTGGGCTGACCAATCATAGCACGTGTCCCGGATTATTAATTACATCTATCCATTAGTTCTAGATTCTTGTAGTATTCCCATCCTATACGGGTTCACTCCCACGGTGACATGAGGGAACCCACGATCTCTAATGTGGATCGTGATAGAAGCCGTGGAGCCGTTGGAACCCCTCTCCCACTTGTATTTTAAAATAAGGGTTTTTCTTGGAAAATATATTTTGAAAAATTCAATTAAATTTTTTTTAACTCAGAATAAAATATCTAAACCTATAAAAATTTCTATGTCAAGGTTTATAACTTTGAGTAATTTTTTTCATGGATTAATTTTTTTTAAATTAATAAACTTAGTAATTTCAAAAAATTTCCAATAAAATTTTCAAGAAATTTTGATCTCAAGTTTTGACAAAAACAAATTCTCTTGTTAAAATTCAATCAAATGGTTTTCTATTTTAATTTACAAAAATATCTAAATTCAATATATTTTCTATGTCAAGGATAAAATCATTTAAGAAAATATCCAAGAATTAATTTTTGTCCGAATTAAAATTAATCATTTGATTTAAGAAAAATGTTTTTCTTTGTAAAAAATTCCCAAAGACTTTGGCCTTTGAGAAAATGCACACATAGGGTACAAAAAGAAATGAGCATGCTAGAAAACTGTAACTGTTTCCATGCTTTTCTATTCTTTTAATCTAAGTGTCCAAATAATAGAATTAAACACATTAATTAATTAATGATCTTGTTTAATTTTAAAATTTTCTTTACTATTATTTTTATGCAAAATATTCAAAGAATATTAACTATTGCAATAACAATAACTTCGTTTGGTATGGGACTAAAAACTAATTTTTTTTAATTTAGTCGGGTCCATGCACCCGCCACACTGGATCACGGTCCATGAGTACCGGATCCGGGCGGGTGCCTACTACTCGCCCGCGACCCACTCCTTGTCGCGGTCAAAATTGTTGACTACGACAATGCAAATTGGAGAGAATTGCTTCCTTGCGGAAGCCAAAGCTGAGGCTTCCGTGAGGAAGCCTTTCTCGCCAGGTGCGAGCCATCTAGGCTTGCCGCGGCTCCTCTCACATGAAGATGCGGCTCGGCTCATTCGGCGACTTGGCTTGACGGCTGGCTTGCACAGTGCTTTTTCTCCAGAATGTATCTTGCGATTTTTCAAGCTTTTTGGACGCGATTTTTTCTCCATTTTTGATTAAAACTCATCCAAACAACCGCCTATGCCCTTAAAAAACACTGAGTTTACACGATATCTATGAAAGCAATCAAAATACATTGTTCCTATGCTTCCACTCGCGAAGATTACAGTGAAACTACCCATACTAGTAAACACGAAGGATCACAGATTTCAACCAAAACAAATATTTTCTTATTTTAGTTAAACCTAACATGCTTCCTACATTTGCCAAACCAGGTTCTGATACCAATTGAAGGCTTAAAATGGCAAAAATATCAAAACAAAAGCAAGTTAGGAAAACGAAAATTTTACCTTTGTGATTGAATGACCCTCTTCGGACTGGTGTAGATATCTGTATAAGGATATTCCAGGCTAATGGCTCACGTCCTTGCAAACGTCTTTTGTGTCTCATCCACGCGAAACTTTCGATTTTCCGAAATGATGCCCGTAGCACAGCCAATGAAGACTTAAAGATTAGGTTTTGATCAACTTTGGTCTTTGTTCGAAAATATGTTTAGATTTCTGTGAATGAATTGAACTACGAAGAGGCTTCTGTTTTCTTTGCTTTTCCTTCTGTGAATTACCAACACCCAGAAGACCAAAAAAAAAAAAAAAAAACACCAACCACTTCAATTCATTTCACAACCTTTTCAATCCATCGTCGAGAGAGAATACAATTGCATGCAAATAGAAAACATCCATACTTTCTGTTATCCTATACGCAAAAAACACGGGTTTCATCCCGTACTATTTTTTAATTTTTTAATTTATTTTAATTAATTAATTTAATATTATTTATTTTTTATAAATTTTATTTTACCTTAGTCTTATTCATTGGACCAGATAAAATTATTTATTCTTAAGTTTGAACACCTATAAATAATAAATCTCAATTATTTATTTTCTGTACTATATAAAACAGCCCAATAAATAATTAAGTCCAAATAGACTAATATAAAATTTTATACCTTTTACCTAGTTTATATTCATATTAATTTTTTAATTATTCAACCTAGGCCTTAGGCCCTGAATAATTAATTAACTAATTAAACTAGATAAAATAAATACTCCCTCTCGGACCTTTTATTTTATTCTAATTCAATAATAAATTAGACTAATAAAATAAAAATCCATAATTATCAAGACCAATTTATTAACCCAAATCTTTCATGACTTAAGGGCTATTTCGGGGACCAAAAGATACATCGCCTTAGTTACTAAAATGACCAAAATACCCCTGCTATATAAATAGCTATATTTTGCATTTTAAATATTTTCTAATATCACCATAAGAAAATATTAACCCCAAGGACAATGCTGCGTTAGCAAAATTTTCGACTTGCAGGTGTAATGACTAAAATACTTTTCTACGCATCGCCATGCAATTAGAGAGAAAAAGTGTACTAACACCTCTTTAATAGACATATACTATCTTTAGACCTCTAATCCAATGATCCATGACTCCTTGAATGATTTCACTTTTCAAGGGAGCTACCCTAAAGTAAACATCCAAATCATGTTCCCTATGGTCCTGAAAAATTAGATCATTTGAACAGTCACAAGGGGTGATATAGCGTAAAAGTTATCTTATACAAGCCTGTCTTAACTAACTAATCACATATTGTATATTGGGTATATATGACTAGTTAGTTAAGACAGACTTATACAAGATAGTTTCTACGCTATGTCGCCCCTTGTGACTATTCAAATGATCTAATTATCCAGTGTCCTAGGGAACATGACTTGGATGTTTACTTTAGAGTAACTCCCTTGAAAAGTGAAAATATTTCAGGAGTCGTGGATCATTGGACTAGAGGTCTAAGGATGGTAAATGTCTATTAGAGATGTGTTAGTACACTTTTTTTCTCTAATTTCACGGCGATGCGTAGAGGGGTATTTTAGTCATTACACCTGTAGGTCGAAGGCTTTGCTAACGCAGCATTATTCTTGGGGACAATATTTCCTTATGGCGATATTAGAAAATATTTAAAATGTAAAATACAACTATTTATATAGCAAGAGTATTTTGGTCATTTTAGTAGCTAACGCGATATGTCTTTTTGTCCCTGAAATGGCCCTTAAGTCCTGATAGATTTGGGTTAAGGAATTGGTCTTGCTAATTATGAGTTTTATTTTATTTTATTTAAGTAGTCTAATTTATTATTGGACAAGAATAAAATAAAAGGTCGGAGAGAGATTATTTATTTTATCTAATTTAATTGGTTAATTAATTATTCAGGGCCTAAGGCCCAGATTGAATAATTAGAAAATTAATCTAGATATAAAACTAGATAAATAGGCCTGATATTTTATATTGGTCTATTTGAGCTTGTTAATTATTTATTGGGCTGTTTAATGAAAATAAAAAAATAAATAATTGAGATTATTATGTATGGGTGTTCTAGCCCTAAAATAAATAATTTTATCTGGCCTAATGAATAAGACTAAGGGTAAAATAAAAATATAAAAAATTTTAATTAATTATTAAATTGATTAATTAATTAATTAAAATTAAAAAAAAACATAACATGGGATGGATCCTATGTTATTTTGCGTGAAGAATAACAGAAAGTATGCAGCTTTTTGTTTTCACGTTGATGGCCTCTCTCTCGGTGTGTTGATATGACAAGGAATTGAGTCATTGAAGGGTGGAGGCTTTTCAATTTTTCAATCACAGAGACAGAAACTCAGGAGAAGGCAATTTGACGGAGAAGCCTTCAAGACTTATCAAAATCCAATCTTTAAGCTTTCACCGGCTGTGCTACATGCATCATTTCGGAAGATCAAAGACTTCGCGTGAATGAGACTCAATAGATGTTTGTAAGGACGTGATCTAATAGCCTCAAGTATTCTTGTATAGACATCTACATTAGTACGAAAAGGGCCATTCAATCACATAAGTAAATTTTTCGTTTTCTTAGCATGCTTTCGTTTTGATGATTTTTGCCATTTTAGGCCTTCAATCCTAACCTGTGCCGGCTCATATAGAAACAAATCTCTTTTGTATAGGAATAAGCAAAACCCAAAAATGTAAGTAAAAAAGAGATTCTTAAAAACTTGGAACCTCAATTATATTCCCAAAAGTACAAGCAAACTTTCACAACTGAGGAAGTGGTCTTTGGATGTTGAAAATATAATTAAAATAGTAAAGAAAGCAATGGAAATATGATTGAAAGCGACAAAAATTTAAATTAGAGTGCTAGAAACACGGTAAATGGAAGAATTGCTTGTAAACTCTTAAGATGTCGATTGAGTTTCTTTTTTTTGATGCCTTTGCCTTCCTAATATTTTTATAGAGATTTAATAACCCCAATGGGTCCTCAAAGAAGGTTGGGGATATATGTTGGATATGTTTCTCCCTCTATAACTAGATACGTTGAACCATTGACAGGTGATGTATTCACAGCAAGATTTGCTTATTGTCATTTTGATGAAACTTTGTTTCCTAAATTAGGGGGAGAACATAAACCACATAAAAAGGAGCTTACCTGGATAACATCATTGAATTATTTAGATCCGCGTACAAGCGCAAGTGAACTAGAAGTTCAAAAGATCATTCATTTGCAAAGACTTGCAAATCAATTGCCAGATTCTTTTGCTGACTTTACAAGGGTAACTAAATCACATATTCCAGCTATAGATGCTCCTATTCGAATAGAAGTCCCAGCAGGACAAAATACAATTCCTATAGCTACTGAATTAAAAACACGTCAGAAACGTGGACGACCCATTGGTTCAAAAGATAAAAATCCTCGAAAGAAAAGAGGATTAAATTATCAGAATGATCTAATTGAAGAATTAGAAAAAAGGGATCAAGTGGAAACTGATGAAAAGATTCAAATATCTGAAAATAGTAAACAAAATAGTGAGATGTCTATTAATTATATAACTTCTGGCAAAAGTTGGAATCGGACAGAAATAACTGTTGATAATGTCTTTACATACAATATAGCACTTGAAGTGTTAAAAGATAATGAGGACTTTGAACCAACATCAGTTGAAGAATGTCGTCATAGAAATAATTGGCCAAAATGGAAAGATGCGATTCAATCGGAGTTAAACTCACTTGCAAAGCGTGAGGTTTTTGGACCTGTAGTCCAAACACCAGAAGGTGTAAAACCAATTGGTTATAAATGGGTATTTTTGCGAAAGTGAAATGAAAATAATGAAATCGTAAGATATAAAGCACGACTTGTGGCACAAGTTTTTTTGCAAAAACCGAGTATTGATTACGATGAAACATATTCATCTGTGGTGGATGTAATTACACTCCGATACCTTGTGAGTCTAGTAGTACGTGAAAAGATTGACATGCGTCTAATGGATGTTGTGACTGCTTATTTATATAGGAACCTTGATAATGATATTTATATGAAAATCCCAGAAGGATTTAGTATGCCTGAAGTATATAATTCTAACCCTCATGGAAATTATTCCATTCAATTACAAAAATCATTATATGACTTAAATCAATCTGGCTGCATGTGGAATAATCGTCTTAGTGATATTTATTGAAATCAGGATATAAAAATGATCCACTATGTCCAAGTGTTTTTATTAAGAAATCTAGATATGGTTTTGTGATACTTGCGATATATGTTGTTGATATTAACTTTATTGAAACTCCAGAAGAACTCCAAAAGCCAAGAAATAGCCTAAAACAAGAATTTGAAATCAAGGATTTTAGCAAAACCAAGTTTTGTCTTGGTTTACAAATTGAACATCTGGAAGATGGTATTTTTATTCATCAATAAACATATATAACAAAAGTTTTTAAAAGGTTTTACATGAATAAAGTGCATCCATTAAGTTCTCTAATGGTCGTGAGGTCGTTAGATATAAATAAAGATCATTTTCGACCTCGAGAAGATAATGAAGAACTACTTGGCCTTGAAATACCATATCTCAGTGCAATTGACGCTTTGATGTACCTTGCTAATAATACCAGACCTAATATAGCATTTTCTGTGAATTTATTAGTAAGATTCAGTTCTTCCCCAACACGACGACATTGGAATGGGATTAAACATGTCCTAAGGTATCTCCAAGAGATAATGAATCTTGGATTATTTTATTCAAATAGAACCAGTCCAATGTTGATTGGATATGCTGATACTGGTTATCTATCCGATCCACATAAAGCACGTTCCCAAACTGGTTATTTATTTACATATGGTGGTACTGTTATATCACGACGTTCTACAAAACAATCAATAGCAGCTATTTCTTCTAATCATGCTGAAATTATAGCTATTCACGAGGCAAGCTGAGAATGTGTGTGGTTGAGATCAATGATCCATTATATCTGAGAAAATTGTGGATTACCTTCTGAAAAGAAAATTCCAATACATTTTTATGAAGATAATGCAGCTTGTATAGCTCAATTAAGAGGTGGATAAATTAAAGGAGATAGGACAAAACATATTTCACCAAAATTTTTCTTTACTCACGAACTCCAGAAGAGAGGTGAAATAGATGTGCAACAGATTCAATTATGTGAAAATCTGGCAGATTTATTCACTAAGGCATTGCCGACTGCTTCATTTGAAAAATTAGTACATAAAATTGGAATGCGTCGGTTGAAAGACATAAAGTCATCTTGAAAATGTTATTAAGAGAGGGAGTACGTATACTGTACTTTTTTTCCCTAACTAAGATTGGGTTTTTCTTAGGTTTTTAATGAGGCAGTATTCCCTCAAAAACAGAAAGTGTACTCTTTTCCTTTACTAGGTTTTTGTCCCATAGGGTTTTTCCTATGAAAGTTTTTAACGAGACATTTTTCGAAGTGGTTGAAAATGAATATCTAAGGGAGAGTGTTATGAAAATATTAAATAGCTATTCATTTTCTTCATTCTATCAATTTATCTTGAAGATAATGTGACTGTTTATTTTTCTAAGGTTATTAATGGATGGGATAAGATAGCATTTATTAAATTCATTTCTTATTCTTTCCGATGATGTATCGAAATCTCTATAAATAGGGGTTATATATAAACAAACGAACAATCAATGAAATTGTATCTAAGTGATTCACTCTTTTCTTTCATCTTCTAGTATTTTTACTTTACAATTTTATATTTACTGATTATATTTTGAATCAAATTCACAATATGAATATAATATTATTGTAATTATATAAAATTATATTTTGATTATTAATATTTAAATTATAAAAAATTATGATTTCTTTCTCTTAAAAAAATTTATGTCAGGCCGACCAAAACAGCTTGGACTCTATACCTGCGTACTTTGGTGGGCCGAGTTCGAGTTTGGCCGAATTACGTTCACAAGCTCAAATTGACAGTTCTAACTCAATGACATATTTTCTCGATTTCTTAAGATAATGATTCCACATTTGTATCAAGTTTGGTTCAGTTGAAATAAAAAAGAAAAGAGAAGGTAGAGCAAGTATAAATGCAAAACACATTTATATCATTTAGTTTAGAGTGTAATGTGGAGGGAAATAATTCCAAAGGGATACCACTGTCCCTCAATATTAGTTTTCTTCCTCTTCCAAAACTTAAAGGAGTTGGGAAAGAAAAAAAAATTAAAATGAAGACATTTATAACGACCACCTTTTTATTTTTTAAAAAAATTAAATAAGAGAGAATATAAATATAAAATAAATTTACAATTTTTTCTCTTCTTTCATTCCTTTTCCCTCGTACAAAAAAAAAAAAAAAAAGTAAAAGCAAAAAGAAAGCAAAAAGTACTTCCACAAAACAATCCAATCAAACCAAGCCTTACTCTCCCTCGGTGAACTAAGCTATGTATTGATGTTATATTATTTTGTACATAAGAAAACCTAAGCCTTATAATGAAAGAATACTTCCATTGGACGAAAGTCAGATAACTACACAGTCCTATACGTTATTTAGATTTTTCGCCTGTGGATATAAAAATCTTACAGTTTGAATTAAATAGAGTTATGCAAAGTGTAGCAATTTAATATACTGTCAATTAAAATTAGTTATTTTTACTAGATATCATTACCTGAAAATGCTTAATACGAATTGAATCACATTGGAAGGAATCCATTGTTCACAATGCAATAACCTAATTAAGTCCATATGTAAATATACATTCAATTTAGAATAACAAACAGGTGTGTCCTTTGTGCTTCTCTTAATATTATTTCTGAAATATGTAAAATTTATCCATCTATCACTTAGTTCATATATTATACGGTTGATTTTTTTGGTTAGAAAAGTTAGCCATAACTCCCTCTAATATTTTATCCCACTTCAATTGTTGCCCCGTGAGCCAACAACCTAGTTTGCTAAAGATTATGTGACAAGAACAGAAAAAGATTGAGTAAAGTTCTATTCTTGAGGGTATTTGTGTAAATTTAGATTTGCATTTTATTATTTATTTAAAGGAGAATGGGATTCCCTGGTGAAATTATTTCTGTGCCATTTGTAGCCTCTCATTTTAATCCTTTAGCTATGATTTCCTCTCTCTCTCTCTCTCTCTCTCTCTCTCTCTCTCTCTCTCTCTCTCTCTCTCTCTCTCTCTCTCTCTCTCTCTCCATTTTCATTTCTGGTTCCTCTCTTTGCAAATACGTGTCTTTTCTTCACATTCTTTTGTTGATCTTTTTTAGAAAATATTGTTGTTATGAATTTATTTCTTAGTTTGTACAAGGATGTATTCTTACATTAAATCAAATTCTTAGAATTATTTATAAAAAATGAACACTTTTTTTTTTCAAATTTTATGATGACTCATATTCTTCTATTAATGTATTAATCCTACAAATATAAAATATCAATGGCCGGCTAGTAATCATCAATGGCAAACATGACAATAGAAAGGTTAGTTCACCTAGCAATTTGCAACAAAAAATTCTTTTATAAAAAATGTAATAATGGATCTGGTCTGTATTCGATATTAATTTATAAAAATGGTCAACATTCCAAAAAGGCAAATTTTGGAATTATGCTAAAGAAAATTAAGTTAAGTACAAGCCAATTGCTTAGAAAGTAATCACTCTCTGTCCATGTGAATACTATCTTCTTATTTATTTATTTATTTTTATATATTACGCAAATTTAAAATGTAAATCAAATCTAAACTTATCGCATAATAAGAGATACTTTTAATCAATACAGTAATTGGCTGGTCACGAATCCTAGCTTCTTATTGTGTTCTCATGCAAATACATTAGTTTCTTTGTTGTGTAAATGGTTTCAGGTGCAAAATGCTTTTAGATCACTTGCGAATACACAAGCATCAAAGTTCATAAATCTTCTACTATCTCTATATATATGTGTTACATATTATTAGTTATATTAATGTTCACTTAACAAGGTTTCATTAGTACGTTCGACCCCTATCAACTGTACAATTTATTCTCTTTTATATTTAAATAAATAGTAGAATATATACATATTTATTTTCTTTAAGAAATATTACTCACACGGGTAAACAAGTTACGTTAATGTCGACAAGGTTGTATCTACATCATATCTAGATCTTTTTTGCAAGTGATATAACAATAATTTGTCTAGGAGCAACTGTATATATAGCATTATTGGAAATCCTATGAATTTGAAATTCTTTTATTAATCAATAAATGATTATGGAAACTTATTTCTTTAATAGTAATATTACAATTTAGTGCTTGATCTTTCAATCTGTGTAATAGTGCTAATAATTCTACTAATTAATTAGAATAACGCAAAGTGATAGATGAGAAAAAATTTTACACCTAGAAATTAGAAAAGTAGAAAAGAAACACTTTAAAGCTTACATTTATTTATTTATTTATTATTATTTTTTTGCACAAAGCAGCAATGAGTAAAAACAACCTTTAAACATATTCCAAACAATACTTAAAATGGAGAGCATCCAAATAAACGGAATTTATCATAAAAGACAACACAAAGCCTCTCTCTATTGGTTTGAAAGGAGTTCCAAAATTTACCATAAAGTTTCTCAGTTTGTATGAGTGCAATCACAGCCAAATTCTCAAGTCTAAAAATTAATTGAAACAATATTTTCTCTTCTTGAATTTAGATTTTTTAATTTTTTTATTTGGTTACCGTGCTCATTTTGTACTTATATATTTGTTTTATTGATCTCTGTGTAGCGTGAGAAATGTTGCACACAATTTTTTTTTTTTTTTCTCATTACGTTTCCCAACCCCCATAAACCCCAAAATCCCCAAAACAACCACAATTAACAAGTCTTTCAAAAACAGAAAGAACTATGGTTCTGAATATATATTTATCTGTTGATATCAATTTTAGTCGATTCGTTGCAACGGTAACTTAGAGCTGAAACTGATATGAAGTTTTCTAAGCCGATGATGACGTCAGGAAATTCTTCAGCCGATGTACCTGGTCAACATTGGAACTAGAGTCGATGAGTAGTTACCCCCATATTTCGGTACGATCGGCAAAGCACCATTGTTCTTAACCGCTAAGGACGAGCCATAAAGCGAGATTTTCTCCATGATCGGCTAATCGGCAACCGCGCCATAGCAAGCATAAAACGAGTAAGGATTCCTAGAATGAAGGACACCAACATGCACATCTACAAGACTATCAATTTTCTAGTTTTCAATTCCTTTTTCTGCATTTTCTTTATCTCCAGCTTTCTTTACAGCTTTGTTTACAACTTTGTTTAAGTTTTTCAAAGTTTTCCCTCATTTCTTTATTACCAGCTTTCCGTTCTCATTTTACTTTGATTTCAAATTCTAGTACTCTTGTATTCATTCTTTTTATCAAAATCAATTGAAATACACTGTTTTTAGTCCTGATTGGCTTCCACATGTAATATTCCTGCTTTCTTGGACCTTTTGTATTGTAAGTTTAAGGAATCCACGCCTTTTAAAAGGTCTGGCTCACATATTCATCTTTCCATTGGACTGTTTATGTTCATTGGAAGAGTAGCTGATCGCCAGTCTCATCGGCCCCCCTTTTGTAAGGCAACATAAATTGGCATGCCAGTGGGACCAAAGGTAGTTGTTGCATGCAACTATGTTCTGGGCTCATTATGTCAAATCCTCAGCAGCAATCCTTAGGGCCTTTATCGGATTCCTCTGATCAGCCTATAGTTCGGGCTTTACAGGAAGCTTTTGATCATATAGCGACGACGTCCAGTAATGCTTAGGTCACCATCCCTAAGCAACAAGGGGGCACAATTATCATCTCCTCCCTAGGTGTCCCAGTTGACACCCACATCTTTAACTTCCATACGACATGCTATGGAACAATGTATAGGTGAACTCATTCAGAGCCTTATTCCTCAGTTCGCCACAGTGTTCCAACCAGTACTTCAGAACAAACTCCATAACTTTGAACAGAGGCAAAATGCTCACGGGATACCTTAGGCAATTATGTACCCTCCTGCCTCGACCTTTGGTGCACCATCTTATAGGTCACTATAAGTGTTCCACCGGGAGCAGCCGATTCCGATGCTCGGGGGGCACTAAGAGAGTTTGGAGTTAACTGCACAAGGCATGGCTCCTGCAGAGCTGTTCCTAGGGAGAACCCCATCATACCTGGCCACGGGGGCCCAGGCACCTATGACCAGACGGCAACTCCTAACATTGGTGTTTGTTCCCCATATAGAGGGCCACAGAACTACGTTACAACTATCCCTTCTACGTATCTTGTCCCAGCAACAGCTTATCCGATGCAGGGAGCAGGATACCCTGAGATGGCCCCATTCCCAGGACATGTTTCTCGGCTAGTTACACTAAGTCTTCCTATGCAAAATTAGCAGCCAGCACTATCGACCGATGTCAATGCAATGATAGAAGCATTGCGTCGACAAACTAGGAATCGACCAGTTTATCAGAAACTGTATCCCGAGTGGGTGGATTCTATGGCAGCGCTACCGTGATGGTTTAAGCTACCTGAGTTTTTCACATTCTCTGGAGAGGATAACAAGTCAACCATGGAGCATATATGGAGGTTTACAACATAATGTGGAGAATTCAGGAATAGTGACTGGCATAAATTGTAATTATTTTCTTTGTCTTTGACAGTGGTGGCATTTGCTTGGTATGCAAATTTGATGCCCAATTCTGTGTATTCATAGGCAAATATGGAATGAATTTTCAATGAACGCTTCTTCAAACCGGCACCTGAGGTTTCTATAGCAGATCTCCTGGCGGTCAAGCGAAAATCATCCGAAGGTATGGCAGAATTCATTGAGCGTTTCCGACAAATTAAGGACAAATGCACCACTCAACTTCCAGAAATGGAGTATGCCAGAATAGTCATCAGTAGAATGCATCCGCAACTCAAAGAGCATCTCATTTTCTAGGACTTTTCTGATTTATCCCGCTTACTATCTCAGGCTGTCAGAATAGAGAAAATGATCAAGGAAAAGGAGAAGAGGCAGGCTATTAAGTTCTCTCATGGGCAAACTATGATATCAGTTATGGATGATGTTACGGACAACGAGGAGGAACAATTGTTGGAGGTGATGGTGGCAGAACTAGTAAAAGGTGCATCTTATACTTGTCATTTTTTGAAACCTGGCAAAGGGAATGAGGAGGTTTCCCCAGCGAGGCAATCCACTTATTCATTCGACACATCAAAGGCCGAGCAAATCGTCGATCAGATGGTCAAGGACAAACAGATTCGTTTACCTCTCGGCCACAAAGTCCCAAGTCTAGAGGAGTTGAAGGGTAAGAAGTACTGTAAATGGCATAATTCGTTTTCTCATAATACTAATAGCTGTGTTGTTTTTAGGAACGCAATTTAGAAGGAATTGCAAGAAGGAAGGGTGAGATTTGTTGACAAACATGAAGAAACTCTAGTCGATACAGACTTATTCCTAATGGCTGATGTAAGTATGGTACAGACGTATAAAGAGGATGCGGAGCATAAATCGAGAGATTTTTTCGTCAAAGAACAGTGCCTTGGAAGGGAAAAGAACAACATTCCAAAGGTTGGACAATCGACCAGCAGTTTTCACCCGGCTTACTACTACGACTTTCACAACTCATTTTCATGAGAAAGATGAGAGATTTATAGTGTATGTACCTCGTAAAGAGTTAGTTTTCCTAGGGTTACGCCCAATCTTACAAAAACTCAGAAATGGTGGGAATAGAGAAAACGGGCTCAGCAGAGATAAATGCCTGAGAAATGATTAGACGAATAGGTGTCTGCTTCCCTGAGTCAAAATATGCTTAGCATTCTCCCATCACAATTCCGAGCAAGGGTTGAACAAGAAGTAGTGGAGGAAAACTACTATACAACGGAAGAAGTTACCATTGAGCTCATTGAGTTTAAGGTGCCATCGGAAGATATGTTTTTCCTAATCCTAACGGCAGAGCATACCAATCACCTCAAGCCGTTGTACATTAAAGCACATATCTGAAGGCTTGAAATGGCAAAAATCATTAAAACGAAAGCATGTTAGGAAAACGAAAAATTTACCTCTGTGATTGAATGACTCTTTTCACACTGGTGTAGATGTCTGTACAAGGATACTTGAGGCTATTGGATCACGTCCTTGTAAACGTCTACTGTTTCTCATTCACGTAAAGTCTTTGATCTTCCGAAATGGTGCCCGTAGCACATCTGGTGAATGTTTGAAGAATGGGTTTTGACAAGCCTCTAAAGGCTCCATCGAAATGCTTGCTGGGTTTCTGTCTCTGTGATTGAAAATGAACTACGAAGTCCTCTATAAACCAATTGAAGCCTTCAATTCATTTTCATTTATTTCAACAGATCCCCCGAGAGAGAGTCCATTCACGTGCAAATAGAAAGCATCTATATTTTTTGTTATCTTGCATGCGAAGCAACACGGATTTCATCTCGTTTTATTTTTTAAATTAATTAATTAATTATATTTTATTTTATTTTACCATTGATCTTATTCATTGGGTTAGATAAAATTATTTATTCCTGGATTTAAATACCCATAAATAATAAATCTCAATTATTTATTTTTTGTACTATATTAAACAACCCAATAAATAATTAACAAGCCCAAATAGATGAATATAAAATTTCATACATTTTATCTAGTTTATATCCAATTAATTTTTTAATTATTCAATTTGAGCCTTGGGCCCTGAATAATTAATTAACCAATTAAACTAAATAAAATAAATACTCTCTCTTGGACCTTTTATTTTATTCTAGTCTAATAATAAATTAGACTAATAAAATAAAACCCATAATTATAAAGACCAATTCATTAACCAAAATCTTTAAGGGCTTAAGGGCCATTCCGGGAATTAAAAGACACATCGCCTTGGCTATTAAAATAACCAAAATACCACTGCTATATAAATAGCTATATTTTGTATTTTAAATATTTTCTAATATCACCATAAGAAAATATTAACCCCAAGGATGATGCTGCGTTAGTAAAGTCCTCAACATACGGGTGTAATGACTAAAATACCCCTCTACCCATCACCGTGCAATTAGGGAGGAAGAATGTACTAACACATCTCTAATAGATATTTACCATTCTTAGACCTCTAGTCCAATGATTCATAACTCCTAGAATATTTCCATTTTCCAAGGAAGCTACCCTAAAGTAAACATCCAAGTCATGTTCCCTAGGGCCTTGAATAATTAGATTATTTGAACAGTTACAAGGGGCGATATAGCGAAGAAGTTATCTTGTACAAGTCTGTCTTAACTAACTGGTCACATATATCCAACATACAAGTATATTGGTTTTACAAAACAATCTTAACTATAATATATCAAAGTATATGCTTCTAGTTTCGTCAGACTACCAACTCATATTCAAGCGGTAGAGTATTAGTTCACGCTGTAGCAGTAATAGTTTGGGTTTCTTTTAAATAGTACTTTTAGAAACCACTATTATTGGTCCTGTTCTACGTATTCGAAATACGCTCATGCTATAAAGTGAGTGGACTACTCACTGGCTAAAGGTAAGTTATTCCCTATTTAGAATTCATAACACAATAACCTATACATGATGAGATTTCCATTCTCATCAATTGCTTAAGAACAAATATATATGTGTTAAGTAACCTGTGATCTATACCTTATTGTGAAAAACCACAATTTACATGGATCACTTAAACACAATGGGTCATTTCCAAATGAAAATTGCGCACAAATAAAATGTAAATTCACAAATAAATTTTGAGAATAAATTCTTTTATTAATAAATTTGATAAATACATCAGGTAAACTAGTCTAGTTAGCATATATTCCAACAATATCAACGGAAGAGCTTTCTCCCGGGTGTTCATCGATGGAGGGGCTGTACTGAACGTAATGCCGTTGGCAACCTTAAGGCATTTGGGTAAGGATAAACACGATTTATCTCCTACAGATATCCAAATGTTTAATTTCATCGAGGACACAGCCAAAGTAGAAAGGGTCATCACTTTCGAGGTGGCAGTTGGATTTAAGGTTAGTAGGACTATTTTCTTTGTGATCACAGCAAAGCTGGCTTACTCTGTTTTACTAGCTAGGGATTAGATTCATCTGAACCATTGTGTTCTGTCAACGCTTCACCAAATGGTGCTGATTTGGGATGGAAAGCGAGTGGAAAAGATATCACCCGGCCCCTATCCATTCTCAGTAGAAGTGCACATGAATGAGACTGTGTTTTATCGCTCTACCTTTAATTTGAGCCAGTATGCCAAACTTACCATGGCTTACAATTAAATTATAACGGAAGGATTAGAAGGTAGACATTTGAGAACATAGGACCTTGATGTTCGTCATGCACCGAATTTTATCACTTAGGATTCGCTAACGAAGGTGGACATTAGGGAACTTGGAGAAAACAGAACTACAAAGATAAGTTTATGATTAACTTTTGATCAACGGAATGCCTTAATAGCTTTAATTCATAGGTACAACGATGGTTTTGCATGGAATTATCATGAAATGTTAGGATTGGATAGAGGCATTGTGAATTATTACTTATCGATTAAAGAAGGTTTCAAGCCACATAAGCAGCCCGCCCGGCATTTTAATCCTGCACTCCTACCTAGGATCATAGAGGAAATTGAGAGGTTACTTTGGTGTGATTTCATCTATATCTGTCGGTATGCAGACTGGGTGTCCAATATTGTACCCGTCATCAAGAAAAATGGCCAGCTACGGGTTTGTGTTAATTTCAAAATTTTGAATTTAGCCACACAAAATGATGAATACACCATGCCATGGCCAATATATTGGTTGACTTGGCAGCAGGATACCAATTTTTAAGCTTTATAGATGAATATTCCGGTTACAATAAGATATTTATAGTTGAAGAGGATACACGGAATATAGCTTTTTAATATCCAGGTTCTATCGGTTTATTCAAATTACTAGTTATGCCTTTTAGTTTGAAGAATGCTGGAGCTACTTTTCAATAGTCATGAACCTTATTTTTTATTATCTCATCGGCAAGACCATAGAAGTTTATATTAATGATTTAGTGGTTAAGTCATCCACTTTCTCATAACACCTAAGGTGGTTGGAGTAAGCTTTCCTTCAAATGTGCAAACACCGGCTAAAAATCAATCCCACCAAATGTACTTTCAAAGTTTCAGTTGGAAATTTTCTTAGGTTCCTAGTGCACCAAAGAGGAATCGAAGTGGACTAGAATAAAGAAAGGGACATTCTACAAGCAATGTCACCACAATCCAAAAAAGAGCTCCAAAGTTTCTTAGGGAAGATTAATTTCTTGTGATGTTTTCTAGCAAATGCTACAGGAGAGCAAAAGGTTTTCTCTTCTTTGCTCCAGTTAAAGTCGTCTCTAGAGTTCATCTAGTAGCCGGAGCACTAGATGACCTTTGATCAGATCAAAACGGCTTTGTCACAACCACTAATTTTGATGCCACCACGTGATAAGGTACCCTTGATATTATACATTTTGGCGGCTCAAGAGTCTATCGGTTGCCTACTAACTCAGGACGATGCACAGGGGATTTTCTAGCAAATGCTACAGGAAAGCAAAAGGTTTTCTCTTCTTTGCTCCAGTTAAAGTCGTCTCTAGAGTTCATCTAGTAGCCGGAGCACTAGATGACCTTTGATCAGATCAAAACGGCTTTGTCACAACCACTAATTTTGATGCCACCACGTGATAAGGTACCCTTGATATTATACATTTTGGCGGCTCAAGAGTTTATCGGTTGCCTACTAACTCAGGAGGATGCACAGGGGATTGAAAGAGCAGTATATTACCTCAGTCGGAACCTGTCGGACATTAAGATAAGGTATTCTCCTATTGAGAAGCTATGCCTGTCTTTATATTATGCATGCATGAAACTAAAATATTATCTGTTACCTAGATAAGTGTAAGTCTTGTACAAAATTGATCTCGTTAAATACTTGTTAAATCGCCCTTTGCTGCAAGGATGTTAATGAAATGAGCTATTAAGCTATATGCTTTTTTCCTGACTCACTTGCTTTTGAAAGCAACAAAAAGGCAAGCCATAGCTGATTTCTTGGCTGAACATCCATATTTAGAAGTGCCCAATCTTGAAAAAGAAGAAGCACAGGGGTACATTTCATACAAACCATGGACGCTGTAGTTTGATAGATCTAGCACCCAATATAAGGTAGGTGCCGATTTGATTATTGAAGCCCCTTACGGACGACAATGAAGAATTCTGTTTGAGTTAAAAAAAGGGACTTCAAATAATTAGGAAGAATATGATGCCCTCATTTTGGGACTTCGAATCCTGAAAGCTTTAGATGCACGAGTGGTTAATATAACAGGGGATTCTCAAGTTATTATCTGGTAGACTTCGGGTGAGTACAAATGCACTAACCCCGTTTTGTTGGATAAGCTATAAGAAGTAAAGGCATTGCTATAACACTTCTCGAAAGTTATCTTGACTCATATTCCTCGAGTTGAGAACCAGGGGGTAAACAATCTAACTTAATGGCTTCAGGTTTCAAGAAAAGAGTCATGGTAGTAATGTGTCAGCAAATATCGGGAGAAGAACATACAGAAGACTGGCGTGATGATATCGTCTCATATTTAAAGAAGCCTACTGGTCAGGCTTCACGGGAGTTAAAACGTAAGACATTGAACTTTGTGTTGATAGGGAACGATCTATTCAGAAGAAGCCATTCAGGAGTTCTATTGAAATATTTTGTCAAAGCAAGAAGCATCACAAGCATTAGCTGAGGTGCATGAAGGCCTATGCGGTGTTCATCAGGCATGTCCAAAGTTAAAATGGACACTACAGCGTCATGGATTTTATTGGCCTTCTATAACCATAGACTATGTAGCTTATGTAGCTGGATGCGAGGCATATCAGAAGCATGGCCTTTTAATTCATGCGCCTTCTGTGGACCTGTATCCTATCATCAAGCCATCGCCATTCTAGGGCTGGGCTCTAGATATCATCAGCAAGATTTACTTGCTATCGACTAAATGGCACACATTTATTTTAGTGGCAACACATTATTTCACCAAGTAGGTAGATGCATAAGCTCCGACCAGGGTAACCCAGTCTGCCGTTATCGCATTCCTTCAGCAGAATATTCTTTTCTGATTCGGCCTACTTGAAACAATAATAGCTGACCAAGGAACCATGTTCACGGGAGATAAGGTACGCAACTTTTTAATTCAATTCAAAATTAAATTATTACATTCATCACCATACTATGCACAATCTAATGGTCAAGCTAAAGTTACAAACAAAACCTTGATTAGTATGATTCGTAAGTCATTCGAGGATAATCCCAAAAGGTGGCACGAAATATTTCAAGAAGTTCTGTGGGCTTATCGAAATGCTTTCAAGACTGCTATAGGTTTCACGCCATTTAGGCTGACATATGGACAAGACGCGATGTTACCCACTGAGTTATCACTACGATCGACTCAAGTAGCTCACCAACACTGTTTGTCGATTGAGGAGTACAAACTGGCTTTGGCTATGAGTTTAGATCAAGCTGAAGAGGATCGATGGGTAGTATTAGAAAACATCAGAAGGCACAAGAAAAAGGTAATAAGTGTTAGAATTCGTGGACTCCTAAACGCGAAAAACATCCACGAATCACTCCCGAGGATCCAAGTAAACGATTAAGAAGATCTAAGGTTTAAGAATTACCTCTGGTTGCTGTAATCGAAATCCTTCGATTCTGGTTGCGCTGTTGTACGTTCAACCCAAACAATCACCAGACGCTGCAGTATGCGAATGTCCTCTATCGGATACACACCACGAACTCACTCAATACCCGGGGAGTGCTAGCGCCTAGGGTTTGAGAGGTTTTTTTTTTCTTTCTGGTAGAGAATGGCACGAATGTTCTCAACCGAAAAATTGGACTATTGAAAAGACGACTAGAGTTTTCTTAAAAACCCCCGAACCTCTTAGAGTCCAACCCTAATAATATCTTATCATATTCTAATTTAAATTCAAATTAAATTAAAACTGATATGATAAGATTCTACCATTATCTCGGTAATTTAACTAATTAATTTACCGAGTCAGATTCTTATAATCTGGACATCATCCAAATACATCGAATGCGGACATATTTCCAGATTCATTGTATCTGGTAAATTTTCTAAGTACGATTAACTTAGACATATTTCCAGATTCATCGAACCTAGTCACCAGAAAAATAACCTAACAAGTTTGCTTATTGTGTGACCTTATAGGTTCATTTAACACTGGCAGTGTGCCTAAATCATATTTAAATGGCCCACAAGTTATAAGCGGTTTCTAGCAAAATATTATAACTATCCAGGTTAAATGAAGATCGGTGATCTCTTTGAACCAAACCATAATTTTATATTTAGTCCTTTTGTCACACGATATCCAGATTAAGCATAAGGCATGGAGCATGTCATCCTTATTAAGCTTAATCAATTATTTCTTGATTTCATAGTAGACTATTCAAACAAATGATATCAATATCTTAGATTGATATATTTGAGCACGCCCATACATTTTTAACAGTCTAACTTATCAAGGGGCCTATGGATATCTCTCCCATAACTGAGAGGAACAAATTCCTTCACAATCAATCATATTCCTCTCCTTAATTTATTCTATATCCAACAGTAGTCTAATTTATTATCTGGTTAAAGATAATTTTAGACAATGTCAAAATATAGAATTTATCAAGTAGGAAACTATGATGAATTTAGGTCGAAGGACTTTCAATATTATTATGGCTAGAAAGTACTTATGACATATTCCATGAAGTACTCTCACAGTGGGTCATGTCTAATACAATGTTCTCTAACATTTATTTATGTCTTGACTCGATATCACAAATATCCATGGCCAGTAAAACATAGCCATCAAGTCACAAATATACTAATCTTAATTTATTATTATTCCAATAATAATAATCGATCAGGGACAGTTTTAGAATAGTCATTGTATTCATTGTAGAGTTTTACTATCAAGTCATGTACTTGATGACCAACAAAACAAAACTCACTATTCATGGAAAGGAAAGCCTCATATTATTATATAAAACATAATGACAATAGTATAAGTACAAATTGGCTCTAGGGCATATCCCCAACAATAAGAGCCTATAATCGGAAAGTGCGGGGAAGGAATTTTCAAGTAGGAGACATAGTTTGGAAAACCATACTACCAGTTGCACCAAAAGACCCACGCTATGGTAAGTGGTCCGCTTCTTGGGAAGGACCTTTTCTTGTTACATAGGTTTTCGATGGAGGGACTTATCGGCTGACGACACCCGACGGGAAAGAGGTGAGTAATGCCATAAATGGAAAATATTTAAAGAAGTTCTACCCTACATTTGGGAGGGAACCTCGGTAGGAAAAGAGTAAGAAAAAGAGAGAGAAATAAAAAAAAAAAAAACACATACACACACAACAGAAGAAAAAGAAAGAAAAATATTTTAATTCATGAGAAGTAGCTGATCACAAAAGAGCCGATCAGATGGCTATTACATTTGAGTTTGAGCTAGAAGAAAGGGAGAAAAAAAAAAAAGAACAAGTCAATTTTCCTCAGAAGGAGTGTGAGGCGTCTCAGTCGACTGAGCGAATGAAATTATGGCAAGTTGATTTGGATCTTTCTTAGGCAGAGCGGTCGCCGATGGGATTCCCTTCTCCTTATCTGCTTGGCTGGTCGCTTCTTCTTGGGTCGCCTCTGGTTTAACAGCCGTTTCTTCCGTTGGAGGCAGACAAGTTTCGGCATCTCCAGTTTGAGTACCTGAGGGACCAGCCTTATCAGGACGACAGAAGATAGTGGTCAAGTAAGTTTGGAAATTGTCACACAAGGACTGCATACTGGTAAGCAGTTTGTCCGAATGCTGCAGTTTCATTTGGAGCAGTTCTTCTTTTGCTTCCAGCATGAGCCGTTCATCCTGGAATCTGGCCACTAACTCTTCCGCAGAGGAGGCCGTTTGCTGACAGACGCCCTCAGCCTCAATTTTTTCCTCTAAGGCCCGCTTCTCAGAATCTAACTCCGCCTGAAATTCTCGCAGTTGCTTCTTAAGTCCTTCAAGTTTTTCAACTCTTTCGGAAATCTCAACTTGAAGGACATTTAGGCAAGCAAAGGCTTCTTGGCGATGCAACTGTAGAAAAGCACCTCCAAAGTTTTGAGTTAAAGTGAAGCTTCATCCCTCCTGTTTTGGGTAACAGAGAAAAAGCGTTAGGTAAACCTCATATGAGTCGATAGATGCTTCAATTCAACAGGGATATCAGAATCGACTGATTGAGCAAGTAATAGGAGGGCTCGGCTAATTGCATCTTGGAAAGATTGGCTGGTCAGCATGTTGGCCCTAATTAGGTCACATAGAAACTCTAGCGCATGGACCTCAGTTGTTATTTGCCGAGGGAGGGTAGGTTCCTTCAGAGGCTCTGCCGAAAGGGGCTCAGAAACCGTTCTGCTAGAGGAGAAGTAGGTTTGTTGACTATCGCTTTCACTGAGGCGGGCACTTCAGATGCTCAGGCAACAGCCGATAATGGTGAAGTGGTAGAAGTTTCCTTCCTCGGTAGGTGCTATTTTTGCAGGCAATAAGGGGGCATGGCTTCCGACGACTCTGAGAAAGAGTCAGAAATGACCCATTGGCTGGGTCTTCTGTCTCTGTGAAAGAAGAGAACAAGGAGTTAGCTTTGAGTTGAGTTTTGAAGAATATAAAAAAAAAATGTTTAACACAGGAGATCTAAACCTTGGTGATTGTTAGGGTATGAGTGACTTGCCGCCTTTTTGATCGCCTAAGCAGAGGGAGGATGGTTTCTTCTTCTTCTTTTTCCTCATTAGCAGGTAGAAGAGTGAGGGTTTTCTTCACTAGCGGTGTCCAGAATAACGGTACGGCAATCGGACTAGCAAATACCTTGCACTGCTTACTTTTCTTTGGCATTGACATTTCTACCACTGCCGATGCCGACCCAACTAGTTAAAGAAGCCACGTCTCCACAGGGGCCAAGAAGAGCATCTCACTTAGCAGCCACCACCATAGGTTCAAGTTGGGTGCGGTTTCCCTGACAACCTGAAAGTGGTGATACTTAAAAAGAACGGAGAATGGTTAGAGACCTATTGGCTAAAGTGTGCACATCTTCAGTCGATAAGACAAGTATGACGGTATAAGATGATATATGACCAGGATCAGTAGGGATGTCCTGAATTAATCCAAATTTCTGAGAAAAGCAATAAGGGTTGTACCGTTTACAAAAGGTTTTGGCACTTCTGGCTCCTGGTTTGGCCCCTAAAAAGAGCTTCCTGGAACATAGCATCTTGGCCTAGATAGTTTGTTGGGAACCTTTTGATGCATCGGTAAGTTTCGTTAACCAGAGGGGGTCACTCTCCCGAGCAGAGTAGGAGAATAAATGAGGCATGTTCTGGAGACGATTCTGATGAAGGTAGGACACGATGGTGCCGACGAAAAATATGTTCACAGGGGTCTTCAATAGTTGATAACTCGTGGCCTAGTTGGCAGAGTTTGCAGAGTCCCTAAAGAGGTTGTTGATGCTAAATTGGGAAATGTACTGGTAGAGCCATAATTGCATGACCCAGAGGGGCCACCTAGCTTGGTTGGGTCACTTCCAGCCGATAGGGCCAAAGTCATTTGGTTTATCAGCCAATAGACTAAGGCAAGCACCAAGGAGGCTAAATCGCAGCAACTCTCCTTCCTTAACATAGCCGATACGTAGTATCGGTATTCATTACTTATTCTCGCCGAATAGGAATAGAGAACGTATTTGCAGAGCCACAGCTATAGAAAGGAGGCTTGTTCTTGCTTTGACGGAACGCCGCCTACGCCCCTCTAAGCGGCCATGAAATTGCCATAGGAGGCAATAGATTTGTCTAGGTGGCTTTTAACGGCAGACAAACTCTCATCATCGTGGAGGCTAGGTATTTCATTGCCATCACATCGGAAACCCAGGATGGTGCATATGTCCAGGATGGTCGGAGAGAACATGTCGTAGGGGAAAATGAAGCCGTTGATGGCCGGAGACCAGAACGACAGAACAACAACAAAAAGGTTGCGGTCAAACGCCATGTCAAAGTCGGACATCATAATGCAATCGCGAATGCCCCACTGATACCAAAGGGTGCTGAAAGTAGCATGGTAGTGATTACACCACTCTCTGTAATTTTTCAGGGGACGCGGCCAATGGCAAAAAGAAAATGCAGACCAGCCGTAGAAAAATCGTCACGATTCAACGGAAGGATAAAACCCTTCAGATAGACAAACCGTAAGTAATCAATGGTGATTTCTGTCTGCAATAGTCGAGGACCCAAGGCATACAGGTTAGCCTCAGCTTAAATCAGAGCCATGGGAGTATGACCAATTGGAGCGGCCGTGGAAACTCAGAGATTGTTAATCAAAAGAAATGCAGAGAATGCTGTTGGATTTCACAAGAAAGATAGAAGTCTAATCAAGATAGAGTTGTTTCAGAAGAAGAATTTTGTATTGGTGAAGGAGGAGCAATAGGGAGCATGTCTATTTAAAGAAAAAATTCAAAGACTAGCCATTCACGGGCTTCAAAGCCGAGGAGTCGGAAACCTTCTGCAATGATCGGGACATTCCAACTTTGTTAGAAAAAGAACGACTACGAATTAAAAGAGGTACGATTCTAGTCGCTTCACCTGTTCGCGCCATCAAAGCAACATGACTCGAGGGGGGGCATGTGTTGACGTCAACTATAGCCAATCCATTGCAACGATAACTTGGGGCCAAAGACAATATGAATTTTGCTAAGCTGATGATGACGTTAGGAAATTCTTCAACTGTTGTACCCGGTCAATATCGGAACCAGAATCGATGAATCGTTAGCCCTATATCTCAGCACAATTGGCAAAGCACTATTGTTCCTAACCGTCAAGGATGAGCCATAAAGCGAGATTTTCTCTACGATTGGATAGTTGGCAATAGCGCCACAGCAAGTATAAAATAGGCAACGATTCCCAGAACAAAGGACACCAACAAGCACATCTACAAGACTATTAATTTTTCAGTTTTCAATTCCTTTTTCTGCATTTTCTTTGTCTCCAGCTTTCTTTACAGTTTCGTTTAAGTTTTCAGGAGTTTTCCCTCATTGCTTTATTACCAGCTTTCCGTTCTCATTTTACTTTGATTTCAAATTTCAGTACTTTTATATTCATTCTTTTTATCAAAATCAATCGAAATACACTATTTTCAGTTCTGATTGGCTTCCACATGCAATATTCCTACTTTCTTGGACCCTTTCTATAGTAAGTTCAAGGAACCCATGCCTTTTAAAAGGTCCAGTTTACACATTTATCTTTCTATCGGATTGTTTATGTTCATCGGAAGAGTAGTCGATCATCAATCTCATCGACTCCCCTTTTGTAAAGCAACACTATCAAAATATTAATTTTTATAGATTTTGATAAATAAATTAGTAAAAGTTTCATAAAAAAAAAAGATAATTACGGTAACTTTTATAGTTTTCATGATAACTGATTTGACAAAAATAGTAAATTTTAACCAAAAAAAAAAGAATATAAGTTTCAAAATTATTATATAAAACAACAATTAAAGCACACTATTTTCTTATTAAATATGATCGCTAATATTAAATTAGTTACCAGTGTAAATAGAAAACAAAATATAATATGAAATTGCTTCATATAAAATGTTTAAGCCTGTCTTAATAATCATATAACTTTTTTATCAAATGCTATTATATGAAACGCAAGTTTTGTTCGTATATTCTTCTACTATCCCATGGGCGGACAACACATTTAGTGCCGGGGGGGGGGGTGGGTTCAAGGTCCTTCCCATTTTTCTGAAGTTCTTAGTAATTATAATATATTAAATTATAGGTTACGAAATTTTTATTTTTTTAGTTTCTTTAATTTTTTTGAAATTTTTATTAATTATATTATATTAAATTATGAGTTATAATATATATATATATATATATATATATATATATATTATTAGGCCATTCCCAAGTCTATTAGTCATCATTTCTTCTTTTATGTTTAATAAATTCTAGAGTTTTAGTATTGCCAAAATATTTGTTTGAGATTTTTATCCCATTTAGGTATTTTCTCTCGACTCACTTTCATTAGCTAAATAACAAATAATTTTTTTGCATTCATACCAAATTTCAGCCCTCCCAAAATTTTTTTATCCTGCATCAACCCTGGACTCCTTCTCTGAAACACCCCGTTCCCAAGGATGTTGTTATCCTCTTAGATTAGGCCGGTTCTTCACTTGAATGCTTTCCTTCACCAATCTCAATATTATTATACAAATACAAATATTACAAGTAGAATCAGCATTTTACACCAAAACAGATATTTTCCTTTCTTTTTTCCAATTAATTAGAGCTCTACACCAAGTCTTGACTTACCAAGAAATTCAAAATCTATAGTTTGACAGTTTTGCTCTCCAAAATTTGTATAAGCTCATAGAAGAATTATACTTTATGAGATTTCTAGCTCGCATGCTTTATCAGATACAGCAAGTAGGGAAAGTTTCAGACAATAATATAACAATTTACGGTTGTAAAACCGGTGGAGAAGGTTGGAAAAGGTTTGCCATTTGGCATATTTTTGTGATTGGGATTTTAATATTATTCCAAAGCTGACTTTTTTCGAAATGCTAAGCGTTGAATTCTGTGAGTTAGGTAAGCAAATAAAATTAAAACAAAAAACTGCAATTGAATGATCTTTTATGTTCAATCAATAAACAAATATTTAAGAGTTTAGTTTATGTATTAATGAGTTTTTTCTGCAAGTTCAGCCGGACAAAGAAAATTCATCGACTCTGAAGATGATCATGTATATTCAGCATTATGTATGACCTATGTGCCTTCTTGGAGACAAGGTCGATCGAATTACTTAGAAGCATCCTTTATAAGGCGATAAGATATGAGTTTGACTCACATGTCCATTCTTTCATGCTTCTAAGGGTATTCATTCTTTCATGCCTCTAAGGGAAAAATACATCCTCGGTGGGTTATGGTAATAAGGTTGCCTTTTCGACAATAGCTACTCAAATTTGAACATTATGCATGTGAAGTATGTCTAGGAAGGTTGCTACATCGGTTGGACGCCCTTTCTCTCTTTTTATTTTCCTCAGCAAAAAGAGAAAATGGGCATTTTTAGAATTAAGTTTCTACGTAGTTGCTGTCAATGGTGGAAAAGAAAAGAAACAAAAGGCTTATCTGAAGCCCTTCCGAATATCATACAAAGAATCAAATTTAGATTTTGGCTGATATAAAACAAGATCAAATAGTGGTGGACAATAAAAAGGGTGAGTGAATAGATATCAAATTTCATACATATCCTGATGAATCTGAATGAGTGGTTTTTCTTTTGCTCCTGATGGTGATTTGATATCTTCCCATGTTTCGTGACATATTTTACTTAGGATCAATTAGGGTTTAGAAATCAAAATTGTACATTTTAATGAAGAACAAGATTTCATGCTAGACTTGACCTTGTTAAGAAAGCAAACATCTGCTGGAAAAAATAGCGATTGTTGTTCAGTCTACGTTAAATCTGATGTGATATATAGAATCTAAAGAGACACAAGAACTAATTAAAGAAGCAGTGGGAAGCATGTATGCTTGTCCCTCTCTCTCCTTTTGTTTCTTCTTTTTCAGCCGTACTAGATACCTTTGTTATTGGAATAGAAATCAATGCCTCCACAATAAAGATGTATACGATTTGAACCAAAAGAGACCAATCACCAACTTTCAAAATGTGAATTTTATTTTCTCAAGCCATTTGGCATCTGCCCTCCAAAAATTATTAGAATATTGTATTTTTCTCTTAAAAAATTGAAAATTTTAGACAAGTTTTACTTTCCAAATATATATATATATATATATATATATATATATACATACGCACACACATACAAATATATCTTATGTTTTATATTTATATTGAAATATTTAAAAGTTTAAAATTAGTCGTCAAAACATATAAAGTTTTGATCCAATTCAGATATCATATATAAACTATCTTAACAAGTTTGAACATATGAATCTGGACTTGATAGGACATATAGAGCTTAGGGTACTATAAAATTAACACAATTTTTCTCTATAATGATGCATTTTGTTGTGCATATTTTATCATTTCCATTGATGATGTAGTTCCGCATAAAAATAGAAATGACAAAAAGGAGGCTATTTTTTCAAGCAGTTTGGTCAGGTAAGTCTTTCAGTTGGGTGACTAATAAAGTATATTTCATTTGAACAAAAAACTGTCCTATAGGTCAAAGACTATCTTCCTATACCTTTTGGAGTTTCTGATGGATTTTCGTGTCCAACAAGGAGATAAAGCCTGCAAAAAGGTGAACCAAATGGGATAAAACTTTTTTTAAAAAGGGCTGCAGATTATATTAAGCTATCATCGGAATGCCATTTGACCTTGGAAAAAAAATTGATAAATTTCACAAAAATTGTATCATGTATATGTTAGTTTTCAAGTTGGTTAAGGCAACATTTTCAGTCGTGTTAATTTGGAATCCAAATATCAATATTCACCTATTGGATAGTTTCTCACGGGATAACATTTTAAAAACTCAAATTTATTTGTGAAATAATAAATTTTACTGGCACTATATTTAATTTTTTTTTATAAAAAGTGATTTTCCATTCTTCTCTAAATTATAAAGATATCACATATTTTAACATGACATTTAGATCGTGGTCTGGGGGTGTTTCATTTTCCATATCCAAGATTCCGGACTTTCTTGGTTCTTTTTGCATAGTTTCGGGTTAAATTAAAAAAATCACATCTACACTTATAGGATTGGCAATTAGATATTTAAAATTTTAATTTTGACAATTAAATATCCAATAATAGAATATTTAACAATTTTAACAGAAAATATTTTGTGAGTCCTACTGATCAAATTTAAATATTTTTCATAATTGTACACACATTATATATGATTTCATAAACATCACGTATGATTATGTGAATATCATATTCGATTTGTACGAACATCACACATTATTAATAATTTCATTATTAACTATTTGATAGAAATCTAATTGCGATACTTAATTATCAAAATTAAAAGTTTAAATACTCAATATTGATATAAGTGTACATGAAGTTTTTTGAATTTAACCATAATATTTTATATCATATTTCTGTCAACATCAGACGGCCTTTCCACTCTTTTCCATTGTTGCTTTATACCTATTTGGCTAGCTTAAAAGCCCCCTCTCTCACTCTTTATTAGATTCCACAACCTTTCTGCAGCTCTTCCAATCAAAAGAAGATAAAGAACTGTTATCTTTAGCTTCTCGTAGCATTTTTACACCATCCCTGAGCCTGAGCCATGACTGCAAAAAGAAGCCAAAACAGCCCCATCGGAAGCCCATTATCGGGCAATGTTTCTGATAGCTTGTCGTCCAAGGAGCAAGATCGGTTTCTCCCAATCGCAAATGTTAGCCGAATCATGAAAAAATCTCTTCCTGCGAATGGAAAAATATCAAAGGAAGCAAAGGAAACTGTTCAAGAATGTGTTTCCGAGTTCATCAGCTTCATCACTGGAGAAGCATCTGATAAGTGCCAAAGAGAAAAAAGGAAGACCATCAATGGTGATGATCTTTTATGGGCTATGACAACTCTTGGATTTGAAAACTACGTTGGCCCTTTGAAGGTTTATCTCAACAAATATAGAGAAAACGAAGGGGAGAAAACTTCAATGACCAGAGAAGAAGACCATCCAATTCCAACCAATTCCAGCAACAATAATCTTGCTGAAGTTAGCAAAGCTTCAGATTCAATTTCAACAATTCATAGTAGCAGAAATACTGCATACTATTCACTTGCAGGAGCAAAGATGACTCCAAAGAACTATGGAGATCCGGGAAGAGTTTTTAGCTATGGTGACAACATAATCAGTGGTGCTTTCAACAATATTGGGAAGATCAGTGAGATTGAAGGCAGTGCAAATAGGGTCATAGCAACTAATCTTCACCATGGGGTTGAATGGTAATTAAAAATTTGATATATCTAAGGATTATAGAATATATTCGTCAAATTTTGTTGGGATCTTTGTTTTACCTTCTTTATATTGACATAACTGTAATGAAGCATCTTGACAAAATTAAGCGGAGTTTGGATACTCTGCTTGATATTAATTATGTAAACCAGTCTGAGAATTTTCATATGCTTTGAAATTTTTGTCTCTCTCAGGTATCATCTTTTTGTTTACTCTGTTTGTTTCAAACCGAATGTTCCAGCTCGAGTTGCATAGATGTGAGGAAGTGATGAGAGTTCATACTAGTTTAGAAAGATTAACTTGGGATCAATATATAACACTCCAATAGTCCAAATTTAAACGTTTTATTTTAACTTGACACAAAATTATATGAGAGTATTACGATAAGTTACATTCTTATTACATGTGAAGAGACTAATGGTGAGACAAGTTAGTGGAACTTATATTTCTTATGTGGTTAGAATATGAAACTTTAGAGGACTAATATTTATTTGAGGAAAGTAGATATCTATTTTCGAATGTTTTAAAATAAAATTATAGATATTCAATTTTGGACAAAAAGAATGGTAAATTAGTGGAGAATTTAAAGATCACACCAAATTTTTGGTCATAGATAATAAAATATTTGAAAAAATATTGTAGTTAAAGTCAATTAATAGAAGTTGTAGCCTTAAATGTGTAGTAACGTTTAAAAAATAATAAATTTACTAACAAAATAGTAAGTTAGAATAAAATTTATCACGGTCATCTATTGAATTTGAAATTTTGGACTTTCATTGCAGAATACTACTCATTCGTCCTAATTTGAACGCCCACATTTGTATTGAAATTCAATTCAAGATGGGATATTCAAATATGAGCAGAGGAAGTATTATTTCTATCAAATTGAGTATTGTTAAACATACAAATATTATTGATTTTATTACTTTTTTAGCCAAAACTTACCATTTTTACTAAATTAATTATCATTAAATCTACAAAAATTACTATTTGTATAGGTACCTTTCCAGCTGCACAACATTTTGCTAAAGTCAAACATATATAATACATTTCAAATTATAAAGTGCACATCATTTTCTCTAGAATCTTGCGAGTTGTTGAATACTTGACCCACCTATAACAAGAAGTAAATATATTCTTAAGGGACAAATCTGTTTTATATTTTTTTTATAGTATTATCCTAACAATTTTTTAAACCTCAAATAATCAAAGTCTCAAGCATGCATTCAGCAAATATAGTTTCACAGATGTAGAGATACCTAATAAATATTTCTGTGCTCCAAAATCAAGTTAATTTTCCTTCCTATGCAAGGATGACTTACAAGCAAGAACCAAAAAAAAAAAAAAAAAATGCAGGCAAAGGTGAAATTCGTGTTATAAAATGAGATTCAAATGAAGTATAAGAAACTAAATAAGAGGTGTAACTTAGTGGATCGACTTTGATTCAGTTGTATTTAATGAAAAATGCTAAAAAAAATTCTCATTCTAATACACTGCTAAGTTTTTAATAAATGTGATATCAGAAATTGATAATTAATTTGCAAACAATACATTAGAGATTGGCCAAATATTAAGGAGTACTATATTAGGATGATTGTTCTACATGAGATACAAAACTTAAAATATCTTTTTCTTTTTTTCTTTGATTTCAAGATATGAAATTTTCTTGTAGAAAATTTATTGCTATTTTACAAAACATAGGTGTACAAAAAGCAAAATGGAAAAAAAAAAAAGGAAAGAAAGAAAGAAATGGAGAATAACTATACGCGGAGTGTGAAAAACGAAGAGATATACTAGCCATATGTTAATTTCAAGGTAAATGGCAAAAAAGATTCAAAAAACTCGGGGATAACACTTCCCTTCTGCTAATAATGCTAGAACTATCATAAAAGAAAATATACAAGTGTACTTCCTAAACCTAATTTTCCGAGTATATAAGATTTGTCAAAAGGAATTAGTGTCAAAATTATTTTCAGGCGACACAAACACTTCAGTGGCTAGGTCAATAAGATCCACTGTCTTTCTATGATTGAAAATAAATTCAAACCAGAAACAGTTTATAATAGTATATATATAAACATACTGGGCAAAAGAATAAGGTTAATCAACAAGCAATTATGAGAAACTAATAGAAAATATCAAATTAATGAAAGGGAGTCTCTTGATCTTATTTACGATCAAGATACAGGAAAGCAATTAGGGTATCATACCAAGTTATGTAACAGTTTCATGAAAGGTTCACTTAAGAAAATTTGATTGAATTTAGACACGTTGTTTAAAATGCTCAAATATGTGCCAACAGAAATTTTAGTTACCTTTTCTTGAAGGGATTAAGGTTTGGCTGAATTTAAGGTTGTCCTGCTAAGATGAATTTCAATCTTTAAACTACATGTATCAACTTAAAATGCTCGTGGACATGTCAAATTATCTAATCCACTGTTTTTTTTATAATTATTTTTTCCGCCAAATTGTAAGTAGCTAGCTTTTATGCTTGCAACTTGAACTTTTATCATTCTTCAAGAACCACATTGGACAAACCATTCTGATATGCTTCACAGATACAAACACAGTATAATTAACTTCTGTATCCCACCCAAAATAATAATAATAATAATAATAATAATAATAATAATAATAATAATAATAATACTAATAATAATAATAATAACAACAACAACAATAACAACAAATAAATAGCACAACTAAAGGAAAAGGTTGTACTATGAGTTCCTGTCTCAATAGTAGGTTTTGTAGATTTGATCGTAACTACATGATAAAATTGGGGGTTTCAAATAAGAAAATGATAAGTTTTATTGTAATTTATTAGTGTTTATAATATGTAAAACTTCAGACTTTTGTCAACTAATTTATATTCTACTTTTATTATTTCTTTCTAAAGCTCACCATTTTTACCAAGTCTATAAACATGAAGTCCACAAAAGTTACTATTTTGGTAGATTTTTCTTCAAATCTCTATAAAATATTCAGTATATATATATATATATATATATATATATATATATATATATAACACTTCTAAATGGCTCATGAAGATAAAAAAGAAAAGTTCTATTTTATCATGTTACTATTTTATTTTGAGACATTATAACGATTACCTTTATTATAAATTTCATGAAATCATCTTATGAGGTTTTTTCTTTTATCTTTAATATGTTCTAATGTTTGCAATCTCAGTTACTAATCAATTCTTATCTTACTCTCTCTCTCTATATACATATATAGTTGAGAGTTGGAGTTGTATAACACACACACACACACTATATGCGTGTGTTTACAAATCGACTATAAAAACTATATATAATGCTTCTAAATGGCTCGTGAAGATTAAAAAAAAAAATGTTCTATTATTTTATCACATTACTATGTTGTTTTGAAATATGATAACAATTACCTTTATTATGTATGAAATCATCTGATAAAGTTTTGTCTTGTTTATCTTTAATATGTTTTATGTATATATGCAACCTCATTTACATAGTCATTTCTCATCTTATCTTGTCTAGTATTAATATACTTCTATCATTACACCATCCTTGCAACTGAATTGGTTCCCTTGAGACTCTAGTGTTGTCTTTCTTCACTGCTCAATGATTGTACAATACCATAAGTTTTATTAATCTATAGTCCAAAAAATCCTTTCTAGTTACAGCACGCATTACTCCTATAAACTTTCTGTCGGACTTCTCAATTTCATTAAAACTTATTATAATTATTATTATTTGTTAAATATCAGCAACCTTTGTAATCCTCTATTACCGTCCTTGTAATCATTCCATATACAAGTTACTGAACCTAGACCCTGTGATTTTCTCATCTGAGGTTATTTTGACTCTTTCAAGTCAATTTTTCCTAGTTGTTTTCACGGTTGTCAAAGTTAAATTTCATATATAGCAATATTTCTACTTATGCAGCAAACAACAGAGTAGCTACGGAAATCTATATGTACATATAGAAAAGTAATTATAGAAGGCTGATATTGTGACACGTGATAGCGCTTAAAGCTCTTGAAGTGACACTTAGCTTCGCCCTTCCAAGCCACACGGCATGTTAATGTGACGATAATTATTCTTTTAGAAAACAAATTGAAAGGTTAGTCAATTCTGCTGATTTAATTTATGTGCAAATTAATATTTCTCTTAATTACATGTGGCATTGTCACATGTTGACACTTGGCAGTATTAAGTTTGCATAAAGAATTTTTTTTAAAAGAAAATGTGAAGGTTTTTTTTTTTTTAAAAAATAAGAATTATCTCAATTCAATAAATTCAGAAAATGTAAAGTTTTTTTTTTTAATATCAAAATAATCTAAATTCAATGAATTCAGATAGATAACAACCTCTTAGATTTCTACTCTTTTTAATTTCCCATTTATTCGTCCTATTTGTTTTGTAAGGCATCACCGATTTCTAAACCTTAATGGGTTCTGTAACAGGGTGGAACAAATCAATGGCGTGGGTGATATTGGAAGCATTTTTGCCTTTGGGAATCATTGCCGACATGCTTTGCATTATGGCAATGCTCAGTATTTCATTCACAGAGCCGCCCATGCCCGGGTATTATTTCTTCTTCATCCTTTCCATTCTGCTCCTAGATTTTCAGACCTAAATTACTTTGCTTCCTTGATCAATTGCTTCTGTTGGGCCCTATTCATGTACACTAATGCATTTTTGGCTGTCTGACCATTGATTGATATAATTAACTACTTGCAATTTTTATTGAAAATTCAATAGATGAAGCATATTGACAGCGATGTTTGGGATGTGGCCATGGAAAGACGGGACAAGAAACTCATGGAGATACTCTTTCCCTCTTCTTCTTTTGCTAACTAAACCAGCTTTCCCCCCTTCTGGTATTTCACGAGCTGTTTTGCCCCTTTCTTTACCTTTTGTGAATAATTTCTTTTATTTATTTATTTTTTCCCGTTCTGTTTATGGATGTGGGCCCAATTTTGGGATTTCTTTTTGGTTCTGTTCATGATGCTTTCAATTTAGGGTTCAAGGTATTCATTCTATCTTTTTACATTTGATTGCTTTCTTTTGAAAATTAAAACAGAAAGAGCAGAAGCTACCCCCTCCCCCCAAGGCCCCTCTCCTTTCATTCTTTTAAGTTATAAGCCATAGGATTGATTCCTATGGCTTAGGTTTATACTCTTTTTAATTTTCCACTTATTCATCCTATTTGTTGCTGTAAGGCATTTCTAATGGATTTGGCAATGAGGTGGGAGAAGGTTGCGGTGCCGTTCTGGGGAAAACTAAGGCGGCATGCTTGAAAAGAGTGAAAGAGTTGAAAAAGGATTTTAGGAGTTCTAAGGCTGCTGCAACTGAGGCTCAGGTAAAGGTCGTATTTGTTTCTATAAGGCATTTCCAAAGGATGTGGCAATGAGGTGAGAGAAGGTTGCGACTACCGTTCCAGGGAAAACTAAGGCCGCATGCTTGAAAAGAGTGAACAAGTTGAAAAAGGATTTCAAGAGTTCTAAGGCTATTGCAACTGAGGCTTAGGTAAAGGACTAGAATATCGATTTTGGCAGTAAAATTTTATTTTGATATAATTTGATGTTTCATTAACACTTCGATTTATTGAGACAGAAGTTGAGAAATATAGTGTTGATATAGAAACCACATTCAGTGATAGAGAATTGATAATTCAGGAGGAGGTTGAGATGGTCTGTAAGTTAAATTAGAAAAAAGGAATTGTGTTTGAATCTTGGAGCAAATACAATAACTCCTACCCGCAGATGCAAAAGGGAAAATGCAGCGGTAGTAGCAACATCTGGAGATGGCCACCAATTTCTTTTAAAAGAAGATTTTTTCTAATTTCCTAGAAACCCTTCAACAACATACACGGTAAAGATCTATTTTTTATTTTTATTATTTTGTTTGGTTGAATTCTTATTTGATTCGAAAAGTCAACTGATTGATGTTTAGATATGCTGTTGTTGGTTTCTGAGTTTTGAGCTTGAATGGTGATAGGAATCGTCCCAAGCATGAAGGCTAATCTAAAGAAGGGGGAAGGAGGACAAAGACACAACACACGCCTCCATAGGTGAAACTCCTTTTCAAGAGACTTCAAGGTGCATTTCAAGATTCTAAGCCAAGGATGAAGAAGGTTGTCAAGCAATGGAGGATTAAAGAAGGGCCAAGAAGATCAAAACTTGGATAATAATTGGTATGGAGAGTAAAAAAAGTACAAGAGGGGGCTGAAAAGACGAGAAAAGCAGGCGGTGAGGAGAACAGTTCTCAATTGGCGCCAGGTCACTTTGGGCACGGCCTAATTTTGCTGATTTTTCTTATTTTGTTTTAGTTTGTTCCTAATTTAATTCCCACGACTTTTGATTTGTAATAGGTATATTTTGGACTTACTTAGGGGATAAATGATTGAGATTACATCTCCCATTTATTAGGTTTAGTTTGTTACCTTTATATATACCTCATTACTCTTGCAATAGATAGATTTTTGAGACTTAGAATATTGTTGGTAGAGAAACCAAATTCTCTCTAGAGGAGAGTGTGTAAGGGGTGATTTCTATTTCAAGACCAAATCAAATGGTTTAGTACCACATTTAATTCAATGTCTCTAAACTTTAAAGGGATAATCTAAATCTCTTTCACTATTTTTGGGTGCTAGTAATTATCTAATATTCTTGATAGGTTGAGTTTTTAGGTGCCTTCAAATTCCATCTTTTTGTTCTAATTTCTTGATAGATCACAGTATTTAGGTGTTTTGATGTAGACCAGATTCACCAAATCTCATTGGGTTAATTGTCTTTGCATTTAGTTCATTGTATATGTGAATTTGGTAGGGAGTTGGGTGACCAACTCTAGGTTTCTTGTTCTTCAAAAATTAAGAGGCTTCCACGTACCATATCAAAGTGGTTTCTTATGAGATCGGAGGCATCGGATCAGCAGTGTAGCTTCGTGTAGATGGCTTGTAGGGTGGATGGTTCAAACGACCTGCCTCACTAGCGGCAATCAACGAACACGTGGCGAGATCCGTTATTGATGCAAACACTTGCCTAGTCATATCATCCTCATTTTGATATCCTTTATTGCTTAGGTACAATATCCGATACATCGAATCAACCTACATTTATATTTCAAAATGTCAATAAATTATTTGAGTGTAAATTTTATATTTTATTGCTTAGGACTATTTAAAAAAAAAATCTATGTACTAATATTTCAGTCACTCCACTATTGGATTGGTAGACTGAAGGATTCGGTTGTGTTATAGTTGGATTACCAATCAATCGCATAGTGTAAGTCTAATACCATGACTTCGGTTGTGTTATAGTTGGATTACCAATCAATCGCATAGTGTAAGTCTAATACCATGCTGCATAGTCAGGAGAAATTATATTTTAACCGTAACCGAGTTGTTCAATCAGAATTGTTGAATGCCTGTTAACCCAATTGGATAGATGTATTGAATCAATCCTGAGACACCCTGCACCAGTAGTCCTCATGTCACGGGTATGTAAATTGTCACCAGTGTCAATTGCAACAGATATTGTCTGTACCAATCTAAACTGTCGCATGACTCTATCTGGAGGATGCATTTCTATAGTCTTCCAATAAATCAAGGATGTGATAGAAAACCAGATGTGCCGCTCATGAGTGCAATAGGGGGTAGGGTAGCCAAAATGTGCTCATCATAAGGCTGTCAGATAAACTGCATAAAGTAAACCGTCAGTGTTAAAAATAAATAATGAACTCAAAATCAACGTTGATAGCAAATTGGTTGAAGTAACACTTACGTGATCATGTTGCATCCTATCCAACTGATCCCTATAAGTAAGAAGCACATGTGTCGGGGTGCGGGAAAGCTCTAACGGTTCCTCCCATGCTGATATTCTCGAGGTTTGTAGATCAACATTCTCAATCGGACGGACTTTAGTCAGTCTAATAATAAGGATACGCTCCCAAGCCCATAACTATTTCAACAATAAAAACCAATGCTTTGAAAAATTATATTTATTATTAAGTTAAAATATCAATAATTTTTTTAAAAAAATATGCATTTTGTACCCGAACCAATAGTAATAGGTCACTGATAGTGTGTGTTTTGTTGGACATAGTATTGCACAAACAACGGTACAGATAAGCCAAGGCTGCATTTCCCCACCTAAGCATACTCGATACCTCTAAATCACAGATATATTTTAGGAATTGCAGATGTACTCTGTTGCCGGACTTGTCTGAGAACAGAAAGCCACCAATGAGCTACATAATACGACAGTGTATGCCGACCTATCATTTCTTGCATCGCATGTGCAGGAAATGGCTGACTCGAGGAAAATGATCTTCAATCTATATCCATCAAAGTCTGTCGGCATCAGTCGAAATCCTAACAGCTTGTCGCACATGTCAATTAACTCTGCAAGCGTATCTACCGACTATTACAGATAAGATCACCATCTACACGTAATCCGAAGAGAATCTCTATATCCTGGAGGGTGATAGCAGTCTCTTTAACTGTAAAATAAAATGTATGCGTATCTTGGTGCCATCTTTCCACTTACACTGTAATCAATGGATCGTTGATTTTCATATAACATAAACACCACAGTCTACAGAAACCGGCAATATCCATAAGTTGCTCAACACGGTGATCGAAAGATCGAGCTTCCCAAAACATACAATCATTCTGCTTTACGATAATAACACCACTATACAACTGTCCTACTCAAATATATGACAATCTATGCCTGTACTGCAATCTTAATACATCCGGTATAATGGGACCTGGATCCACTCCATGAGAAGTAGGCTCATACATTCTATCATAAGTAATAGAACTGATTTATAGAAGTTAAAAATAATTTAAAGATATATAACCAACATCAAATCCAGTACAGAAAAATAAACATAAAATTAAAAATAAATAATTCAAATCACAGGCATGCAATATTAAAATTTTAAGTAACAAATGAGCATTGTATCTAAACAAATTTAGCTAACATGATATAAGGTTAATCTATGTTTAGTTCATTCTACATCACTATGTGTGCAATTTCTTCTATTGTGTCTACTACGATGGCATAAATCGCAACGAGGTGGTAAATCAGGATTACGTTTGTCCATTTCATTCCAAATACGCGACGTCCACAATCGGGCCCTTCGATGGTTTTTGAAACGGTGAGCAAATGGTGCCAAGCTAAAATCAGGATTACGCCAATAATCCTCGTGTAGTATGGGCCTGAACTGTACTGTATAAGTTAGTCTATAGGATAGTGTCCAGTTTTCTGATGACACTAAATCTCCAAGATTTAGCCTCAGTTGCTGACATGCTGTAAACGCATGCGAATAAGGTATTCCATATATTTTTCATTTGCAATGAATGCACGTTCTAGCCCCAATATTAATCTCATATGAATTATTTCCCTTTCCATACTCACGATGTGGTGACACAATATTAAAAATACCTCGATCCTGATTAAAAGCCAATACACGACTTGTTCTTCCTTTTGTTTCATTTTTCACAAATTTGTCCCATATCCTAGAAGGAAAGTGATATCTCCCATGATTAGTCTCCTGTTTATGGTCGTAGAAATATTTGACTATTTTTTTGAATGAAGACTCCACAATCACTTTGATGGGTAGGGCACATATACCTTTGACGATTTTGTTCAAAGATTTCACCAGATTGTTTGTCATATTACCATATCGTTGTCTACCGTCATAAGCAAGCGTCCATTGCTCTTTTGAAATCAAATCTAGCCATGCCTTCGTTTGGCGGTTTAGCAAACTAATTTCTTCCATAATCTTCAAAAATTTTCGCTTTTTGCTTTGATCTCCAGCTGCGTACATCAACTTTTTTAACTCATGCATTCTGAACTTTACATTGAAGTTACTCTGAATATATCTAAGAGAAATCTATGTACTGCCATTTGCTCTTGCTAGACGGTAGTCGATGAATTGTATTCACAACCCCAATGTGTCTGTCAGATATTAAACAAACTTTTCAATCTTTTAACACAAGTTCTCTTAACAAGGTCAAAAACCATTCCCAACTATTATTAGTTTCTTCGTCAACGACTGCAAATGCAAGAGGTAATATATGGTTATTGGTATCTTGACCCACTACTGTTAAAAGTTTTTCTCTGTATATACCCCTTAGAAATGTTCCATTAACACTGACCACCAGTTTTATGTGAACAAATGCATCAATACAGGATCCAAACGCCCAGAAAATATATCCAAAAGTCTTGGCCCCATTGTTGTCCATAGGCAATAAATGCTATGCCACGACGGTACCAAGATTCACATCTTGTTAGACTTTCATATATCGTGATAGCTGTGCGAATGAGGAAGGCCAATCTCCGTAGATCATTTCAATAGCATACCTACGTATGTTCCATCCTTTCTTGTACGATGGGGTGAAGTGCAATGTGTTATGAATATGACTAGTTATTTCACTTACTTTAATCTCCATATTATCGTGAATCATTGACAAGATGTGATTCATCACGAATTTCACACTCAGGTTTCGATGGTTCCCGTTGACTGTCTAGACTAGACAAATATGCTCTCCATGCCATCAAGTAATTTACTAGAGGGCACAACCTTTCTTTTTTTGTACATGGATCCGCCAATAACATAGATGCTGTGGAGTTGAATTTTTACATATTGAGTTGAATTCAATATGTACTATTGCTTTCTACCACCGTAAACTCACGACCCAGTCTACTAGACCACGATCGAGCAGCCTAAAATAACTCATTCTTATCCCTAAACTGTAGTTTAGAAAAACAGAGAGAGCCATGCTCTACAGAAAAAAAAAACAGAGGAAAAAAAAACACACAACGTAAAACAACAGTATGGATGCGTTTAATCCATACCTCTGTGTGCCTTAAGCCTTTTTGGCTATGAAGAAATTGACTGGACTGGAGGAATGACTCCTTCTCCTCCGCTTGATGAAGCTTCCGGTTGAAAACCCGCTATCCTTTTACTATGCCTTGTTTGCACGAACGCCAAGCTTTCCGGATCTCGGAATATTCCACTACTTCAATCCTTATTGGTGAAACAAAAGACGAGGAGGAGTAGTCTCAACGTTCTTAGTTATCTTGCTATTGATTAGCAAATACCAAGAACAACAAAAGAAAGAGAGGTCACGAGAGAGAGAGAGAGAGAGAGAGAGAGAGAGAGAGAGAGCTTGGAAAAATAGGGGTTTTTTTTTTCTCACAAGAGACGTGAGTCTCTCTAGCAAAATCAAGATGCTTGGTCTCTGATAACAATATCCCCCAGGATATAATATTTCAAACACCCGGATGTTATCAACAGAGTGAGTTTTACTTAACCTTAAACTCTTCTGAACCGTATCTGGAAAAACCATATGGTCCAGGCTATTAGGCCAAAATAATATTTATTATTTTCCTTGGACCCGAAAAGCCCAAAATAATAAACATTAATTATTTATTTCTTGGGCTTATAAAAATAACCTAATAAATAACTAATGAGCCCAAATGAATAAAAAATAATTAAACATTAATTATTTATTTCTTGGGCTTATAGAAATAATCCAATAAATAATTAAACAAGCCTTTTGCCCATCTAGTTTAAGCCCAGGTTAATTTTCTAATTATTCAATTTGGACATTGGTCCTGAATAATTAATTAACCAATTAAACCAAATAATAAATTTCTCTCAACTTTTTTAATTTATTTTTATTCCAGTCTAATAATAAATTAAACTTCCTGAATAAAATAAAATCCTCTTTAACTAAGACCAATTCCTCAACCCAAAAATAATTAGGACTTACGGGCTATTCCGAGGACAAAAAGACACATCGCCTTGGCTAATAAAATAACCAAAATACCCATACTATATAAATAGTTGTATTTTACATTTTAAATATTTTCTAATATCACCATAAGGAAATATTGACCCTAAGGACAATGTTGCGTTAGCAAAGTCTCCGACCTATAAGTGAAATGACTAAAATACTCCTCTACACATCGCCGTATATTTAGAGAGGAAGAAGTGTACTAACACCTCTCTAAATGACATCTACCATCCTTAGGCTTCTAATCTGATGATCCATGACTTCCTGGAATGTTTCCGCTTTCCAAGGGAGTTACCCTAAAGTAAACATCCAAATCATGTTTCCCAGGGCCCTGGACATTTAGATCATTCAGACAACCATAAGGGCCGATATTGTATAGAAACTATCTTGTATAAGTCTGTCTTAATTAACTAACTAGTCACATATACCCAACATGCAAGTATATTGGTCTTACCATAGAACCTTAACTATAGCATGTCAAAGTACATGCTTCAGATTCGTCAGATTACCAACTCATACTCAAGCTATAGAGTACTAGTCTACACTGTAGCAGTAGTAGTCTAAGTTTCTACCAAATAGTACTTTAAGAAATCACTACTACAGGTCCTGTTCTACGTATTCAAAATACGCTTATGTCATGAAGTGAGTGGACTACTCACTAGTTAAAGGTAAGCCATTCCCATTTGGAATTCATAACATAATAACCTAAACATGATGAGATTCTCATTTTAACAATTGGTTAAGAACAAATGTTTATGTGTTAAATAACCCGTGACTTATATCTTACTGTGAAAGACTACCATTCACATGGATCACTTATTTAAACACAATGGGTCTTTTTCAAACGATATTGTGCACAAATAAAATGTAAATTCACAAATAATTTCTAAAAATAAATTTTTTTTATTAAAATATTCGATAGTTACATCAGAAACCTAGTCTAAAATGGCATACTACCCAACAATCTCCCACTTGCACTCTAAGACTAAGTACGTCCGTAGGTGCCTACCCCTATGGCATCTAAGTGTCTCTTGAAAATTCTCTCAGCCAAAGGCTTGGTGAAAGGATATGCTAGATTGTTTTTTGAGGCAATCTGTTCTACCACGATTTCCTGTCTCTGGATGAAATCCCGGATCAGGTGGTACTTTCCCTTGATGTGCTTCCTCTTCTTGTGGTTCCGAGGTTCTCTGGATTGCGATACTGCTCCAGTGTTGTAATACATCACAATCGGCCTATCCATGTGTGGCACGACTCTAAGTTCTGAAAGGAACTTCCAGAGCCAAACTGCTTCCTTGGATGCCTCCGAAACTGTCACATACTCAGTTTCCATGGTTGAGTCAGCAATGTAAGCTTGCTTGATACTCCTCCACGAAATAGCTCCTCTAGACAAGGAAAAGACATATCCACTAGTGGATTTTCTCTCATCCTTATCCGCCTGAAAGTCGAGTCCGTGTATCTTGTAAGAATCAAGTCATCAGCTCTGTAAACTAGCATATAATCTCTTGTTCCATTGAGATACTTGAGAATATGTTTTACAACTTGCCAATGGACCTCCCCAAGGTTTAACTGATATCTACTAACCAAGCCTACGACAAAACACATATCTAACCTAGTACACAGCATGGCGTACATGAGACTTCCCACAGTCGAAGCGTAAGGAATCCTACTCATTCTGTCCTTTTCTTCTGAGACTTTGAACAGTCTCTTGAAGAAAATGACAACCTATGTTTGCAAGGAATTAGAATTCCCTTGCATGAGTCCATGCTGTACCTGGCCAGCATCTTGTCAATGTATGTCACTTGAGATAATCCTAAAATTTTCTGCTTTCTATTTCTAAAAAGCTTAATACCGAGAATGTAATTGGCTTCTCCCAAATCCTTCATACTGAATTGACTAGATAATCAAACATTTGTAGATGACAATGACCCCACATCGTTTCTAATGAGTAGAATATCATCCACATACAAGATAAGAAAAACCACATTAACGCCTTCAAGCTTTCTGTACACGCATGGTTCATCCTTGTTTTGAATGAAACTGTAAGACTTTACAATCTTGTCAAAACGAATGTTCCATACTCTTGATACCTGCTTAACTCCATAAATAGACTTTTTAAGCTTGCAAACCATATTTTCTTGGCCTTTAGCAATAAAGCCTTCCGGTTGGGACATGTAGATGTCTTCACTAAGATGGCCATTTAAAAAGGCCATCTTGACATCCATTTGTCATATCTCGTAATTATAATGACATGCAATGGCAAAGAGGATACGGATGGACTTAAGCATGGCCACCGGGGAAAGGGTTTCCTCATAATCGATACCTTCTTTCTGAGTATACCCTTTCGCCACCAGCCTAGTTTTGAAGGTTTCCACCTTCCCATCCACTCCTCTCTTCCTCTTGTATACCCACTTACACCCAATGGGTTTTATCCCTTCAGGTGAAGCTACAAGATCCCAAACCTGATTGAAGTACATAGACTTAATCTCGACTTCCATTGCTTCATGCCAAAGATTTGCATCGGCATTAACAATAGCCTCTTCGTATCTAGTGGGGTCTTATTCCTGATGGTTGGAGACTAGCTTGAAAGCTTCTCCAATCCACTTCTTTGGAACCCTAGACACTCTCCCATTACGACGAGGCTCCATTTGTACAGGCTCTTGAGGCTATGCCTCTTCTTGTTTCACAATTGGGTCAGAAGAAGTTGATTCTGAAGATAACTTCTCCTCAAGTTCCAACCTAGTTGAACCTTTATAGAGGTACTCTGATCATCCTCTAAATATCTAGCATTGGTACTAACCAGTACTTTCTACTTCTTAGGATGATAAAAGTAACCACCCTTTGTCCCTTTTGGATACCCAACAAAATAGCATAATTCTGATTTTGGTTCCAACTTGTTTCCCTTGACCAGTACATAAGCTAGACAACCTCATACCCTGAGATGATTTAGACTTGGCTTACGCCCAATCCACATCTCATAGAGAGTCCTAGGTACTGACTTGGAAGGCACCAAGTTCAAAATGTATGCCGCTATTTCCAGGGCATATCCCCAAAAAGACATTGGAAGAGTAGTATGAGCCATCATGCTTCGGACCATTTTTATCAATGTCCTGTTCCTTCTCTTAGCTACTCTGTTCTGCTGGGGTGCTCCCGGTGCAGAAAGCTAGGATACTATCCCATGATGTACCATATAGTCCTTAAATTCACCCAGGAGGTACTCTCCACCATGATCCGATCGTAAGGTCTTGATCAATTTACCTGTCCGACGCTCCACTTCAGCTTTAAACTTTTTGAACTTGTCAAAAGAGTCAGACTTGCGTCTCATCAGGTAAATGTAACTAAACCTTGTACAATCATTCGTGAAAGTGATGAAGTTCTTAAAATCCCTTCTAGCTGGTGTAGACAAGGGACCATATACATCAGTATGAACAAGACTCAATACTTCCTTGGCTTTATCCGCCTGTGGGGTAAATGACCTTTTGGTCATCTTTTCCATCAGGCAGGATTCACACTGAGGCCAATTTTTCAATTTCAATGAGCCCAAAGGCCCATCATAGATTAATATCTGAATCCTAGTTGAGTTGATGTGACCCAACCTCAGATGCCAAAGATAAGAGTCATTGACATTGGTTTTTCTCTTCTTAGTTAAAGGTTCAGATTGAGTGTTATTTAATTGATTGTTAATAGGGTTTAAGAAGAATAGATTTCCATACATGTGCCCAGTAAATAAAATTTCTCCATTTCTACTAATAGAAATACCAGAATGGAAAGATATAGAATATCATTGATTTATTAATTTTGCAACTGAAATCAAATTCTGACGAAATCTAGGTACATATAAAATATCTTTTAAAACCACTATTCTATTACAATAAAAAATAAGATCCAGCTCTAACACTGCAAGGGCCTAGACTTATGCTTCATTTCCCACGCATAGCCCATGTTCGCCCTTCTTGAGTCTTCTAATCTTTCTAAACCCCTGTAAGGAGTTACAGATATGATCAATGGCTCCTGAATCAACAATCCAAGTGGAAGTTGATCCAACCATTGATATAAACTCTAGATAAAAAATATTACGTATGGGGTTTTTCTTGGTTTGAAGATCTGGATACTCATTTTTCTAGTGTCCCTTCTTTCCACATTTGAAGCACTTGCCCTTTGATTTATCTTTGGGTTAGGTCTTGGGCTGGGCCGCTGCGTTTCCCTTTTTCCTTTTGAACTTTCTGGGCTTGGGCCCAATTCTTGCGGAAGAAGCCTTAGCAATCATAGCCTTTGATTGAGGCTTCATGACCTTCTCTGCCATCTGGAATTCCTTTATTAACTCAGTTAAACTCATGTTTAACTTATTCATGTTGTAATTCAACTTGAACTGAGTAAAGAAACCCAGTAAAGACTCGAAAACCATATCCACTTGGCTTTCAGGGTCAATGACAGCCTCTAAGATTTCTGCTTCCTCGAAAACAGCAATCATCTTGAGGATATGCTCTTTGACTGATGTTCTCTCAGCCATCTTAGTGTTGATTATAGTTCGAAGAGCTTCCTGCCTTGCGGGCCAGCTCCTATCTACGAACATAGTGGCCAATGACTGACTAATATCATACGCAAAAGCTATATGCTCGTGTTTTGACTGGTACACATTAGACATGGAGGCTAACATATAGCAGCGTGCCTTTTCGTCAGCCATCTTCCACGCCTTCTCAGCCTCTCGCTCCTTGGCGGTGGAAGCTTCCCCAATAACAGGGCAGGTCTCGTAAAGGACATACTTATACTCCTCAGCTGTGAATTATGTATAAGTTCCTCTTCCAGTCCACATAGTTTGGACCCGTTAGCTTATTCTCTCGGAGAATAACGGCCAATTGACTAAAAAAACCTCCCACCATTTCTGAAAAATTGAAAATAAAAGAAAAGATTTAGTTTGTGAAAACAAAATAAATTTGTGCACTTTATCAAAACTGATAATAAATTCGACTTTTAGAAAAACTGACATAACTTCTTAGGAAGATTAACAATTCTCTAAACTAAGTGTATTAACCACCACAAATTAATTTTCCTTCTAGGTAATGATCTTGAAGATAACTCCATTGAGGGGATGACCATTTCCTCTCATTTCCTATGGACATCTCGCACTATAACCTCTAACAAGGGGCTGACCGATTATAGTACGTGTCTCAGGTTATTAATTACATCCCTCCATTAGATCTAGATTCTTGTGGTATTCTCATCCTATACGGGTTCACTCCCAGGGTGACGCGAAGGGACCCACGATCTCTAATGAGGATCGTAATGGAAGCCATGGGGCCGTTGGAACCCCTCTCCTACTTAGTCTTTTAAAACAAGGGTTTCAATGAAAAATATCCTTTTGAAAATTTCTATTAAATTTTTCTTAAACTCAAAAATAAAATATCTAAATCCATTAAAATCTCTATGTCAATGTTTATATCCTTTGAGAGATTTTTCCATGGACTAATTTTATTTAAGTTAAAAACTTAATGATTTCAAATATTTTCCAATTAAAACTTTTTAGAGACTTTGGTCTCAAGTTTATTTTGACAAAACAATTTTTCTAGTTCAAAATAAAAAAAATGGCTTTCTATTTTAACTTATAAAAATATCTAAATTCAATATATTTTCTATGTCAAGGATTAAATCCTTTGAGAAAATATCTAAGGATTAATTTTTGTTCAAGTTAAAATAACCATTTAATGTGTAGGAAAAATATTTTTCTTGTCAAAAATATTCCCAAAGACTTTAGTCTTTGAGAAAATGCGCACATAGGTACTAAAAAATAAATAGCATGCTAGAAAACAGTAGACGTTTTCATGCTTTTCTATTTTTAAATCTAAGTGCCCAAATAATAGAATTAAACATATTAATTAATTAATTAATTAATTATCTTGTTTAATCCTAAAATTCCTTACTAATATTTATCATGCAAAAATATTCCATGAATATTAACTATTGTAAAAATATTAACTTCGTCTGGTATAGGACCCAAAATGAAAAAGAAAACGCAAGAAAATTGCAAGGAAAAATAATAAAAAAAACTTTGGTCCATGTACACCCATTGCACTGGATCACACTGATGGTCCACTGCTAGTCATATGCACCAGCCGCACCGGATCGCACTCTGTGCAACCCGCGGAGCCCACCTGCCTACCCACTTGACCCGCGCATTGCACCGAATTGCAGTTGCAATTGCAATTGGTCACGCTGTTGAGCCGATGCACAGCCATCCTAGGCTCCAAGCATAGATCATGGTCGGCGGCTCGGCTCTGGCTCAGCTCCATTACGGCTTATGAACAGTACTTTCTTCTCCGATTTCTTCTGCGTGATTTTTTTTTCCTCGTTTCTTCTACGTTTTTTTTTCTACTTCTTTCTGCGTCTTCTTTGGACATTTTCAATTACAAAAAACTCATACAAACCAAAACACATTCGCCTATACCCTTCCAAATTGGGTTCACACAATTGTTCTATAAAAGCATGAAAAATTTACAGAAACCTATGCTTCCACTGTAAAGCTTACAAAACGCCTATTCCATACCAAAACAGCGAAGGATAACATTCTTAAACACCAAACAATGATCTTCTCCATTTTTATTAACTAACATGCTCCCTAAGTTAATCAAACAACATGCTCTGATACCAATTGTAGTTTGGAAAAACATAAGGAGCCATGCTCTGCGGAAAAAAAATAGAGGCAAAAAAAAAAAAAAAAAAACACAACGTAAAACAACAGTATGGATGCGTTTAATCCATACCTCTGTGTGCCTTAAGCCTCTTTAGCTGTGAAGAAATCGACTGGACCGCATGAATGACTCCTTCTCCTCCACTGAAGCTTCCGGTTGAAAACCCGCTATTCTCCTATTATGCATTGTTTGCATGAACGCCAAGCTTGCCGAATCTCGGAATATTCCACTGCCTCAATCCTTATTGGTGAAACAAAAGACGAGGAGGATTAGTCTTAACGTTCTTAGTTATCTCGCTATTAATTATCAAATACCAAGAACAACAAGAGAAAGAGAGGTCACGAGAGAGAGAGAGAGAGAGAGAGAGAGAGAGAGAGAGAGAGCTTGGAAAAATAGGGTTTTTTTTTCTCACAATAGACATTAGTCTCTCTAGCAAAATCAAGATGCCTGATCTCTTATAACAGTATCCCCTAGGATATAATATTTCAAGCACCCGAATATTATCAATAGAGTGAGTTTTGCTTAACCTTAAACTCTTTTGAACCGTATCTGAAAAACCTCTATGGTCCAGACTATTAAGCCAAAATAATATTTATTATTTTCCTTGGACCCGAAAAGTACAAAATAATAAACATTTATTATTTATTTCTTGGGCTTATAGAAATAACACAATAAATAACTAATGAGCCCAAATGAACCAAAAATAATTAAATATTAATTATATATTTCCTTAGCTTATAGAAGTAAACTAATAAATAATTAAACAAGCTTTTTTCCCATCTAGTTTAAGCCCAGGTTAATTTTTTAATTATTCAAACTGGACATTGACCCTGATAATTAATTAACCAATTAAACCAGATAATAAATATCTCTCAACTTCTTTTAATTTATTTTTATTCCAATCTAATAATAAATTAGACTTCCTAAATAAAATAAAATCCTCTTTAACTGAGACCAATTCCTCAACCCAAAAATAATTAGGACTTACGGGCTATTCCGAGGACCAAAAAGACACATCGCCTTAGCTACTAAAATGACCAAAATACCCCTGCTATATAAATAGTTGTATTTTACATTTTAAATATTTTCTAATATCACTATAAGAAAATATTGACCCCAAGGACAATGTTGCGTTAGCAAAGTCTTCGACCTACAGGTGAAATGACTAAAATACCCCTCTACAATCTCCGTACATTTAGAGAGGAAGAGTATACTAACACCTCTCTAAATGACATCTACCATCCTTAGACTTCTAGTCCGATGATCCACGACTTCCTGGAATGTTTCCGCTTTCCAAGGGAGTAACCCTAAAGCAAACATTCAAGTCATGTTTCCCAAGGCCCTGGACATTTAGATCATTCAAACAACTACAATGAGCAATATTGTATAGAAACTATCTTGTACAAGTCTGTCTTAACTAACTAGTCACACATACACTACATGCAAGTATATTGGTCCTACCGTAGAACCTCAACTATAACATATCAAAGTACATGCTTCCAGATTCGTCAGACCACCAACTCATACTCAAGTCGTAGAATATTAGTCCACGCTATAGCAGTAGTAGACTAGGTTTTTACCAAATAGTACTTTAAGAAACCACTACTACATGTCCTATTTTATGTATTCAAAATACGCTTATATCATGAAGTGAGTAGACTACTCACTGGTTAAAGGTAAGCCATTCCCATTTGAAATTCATAATATAATAACCTAAATATGATGAGATTCTCATTCTCACCAATCGGTTAAAAACAAATATTTATGTGTTAAATAACTCGTGATCCATACCTTACTGTGAAAGACCACCATTCACATGAATCATTTATTTAAACACAATGGGTCTTTTCCAAATGATATTGTGTACAAATAAAATGTAAATTCACAAATAATTTCTGAAAATAAATTCTTTTATTAAAACATTCGATATTTACATCAGAAACCTAGTCTAAGAGGACATACTACCCAACATAAACCACATGCCAACCCTTAAGTCATTATTGGATTTTAACCATAAATCCATCCCCCTACTCGATGCCAATCCATTAGCTTCGTTTTCCATCTTTTGCGAAGTATCTAACCGGTTAAGATAGATTGAATACGGTAGATTATACAAGTGGACCGGTTCAGATTTTCTATTAGTAGGTTATTGCATTATCGATGGACTAAGAATATCTTCTTTGGCATTGCCATCCGCCTCGTCCTTGTCGGGTGAATTATCTGTCGCAGGTCCATCAATGTCTAACGTAAGTCCTAAATTGTCCACAGTCGCCTTCGAAGCACCTGCCCAATTAGACTCCTGAGCAACTCATTCATCAACCAAGGTTACATCTAATAGAACCATGACTTCAGCTGTTGAAAATAATGGCAGGCTTATCTATATTTGAAGGGATTGACTGTGGTCATGAAGTGGAGGCATACTAAACCTAGTAGAGGCTGATAAGTATTGATTGCTAAGTCCAACCATTAGGGTATTTGAAAATGATGTATTGAAAAGGGATTGGAAAGTCTCATTTTGGATATGTGGATGATTATTGGCTACGCGTGCTGGATAATTTAAATGGAAGGTAGGCATATTGACAAGCACAGTTGAGTTAAGTAATACAGAGAATGATTCTGTGATAGGAGTTGGGATGTTATGCTCTGGAAGGTCTGTAGCTGTCAATTTGAAATTTGAACGATCTCATGATGAACATGCAAATCAATTGGTTGTCCCTTCATGGTTGATGCATAGTACCATAAATTTTCCATATCATCGTCATCCGTTATAGCAACGGTTGTAGACCTCATCATAGTATCAATAACAGTATCCTCCCGCATTTTGATTTGCAACTTCATAGTAGACGTGTCCAGACCTTGAATGACACATTTTATTGACTAAACCTCCAAAATTAACTCGATTTCTAACAATTAATGCCTTGCGATAGGAACCATTAAAAAAATCACTGTGTGCCGTGCGTATAATTTCACAATCCCAATATAACTGTAGTCTTACAAGTTCTTTTAATGACATTGTGTCTAGATAAATTAGGCAGAATTTTTCTATTCAAAAAATAAAGTATGTCACGATTTTGAATTATTATATGAACCAATATCAAATTAATCAGCACAAACATATATGCCAAAATGAGTTTTAATATATCCCAAACTAATTATTAATGTACTGCGTTATTTAATTTATGAGTTGTATATTTTTATTAATTAGACATATTAAAATAATATAGAACTTACTTAGCTATTATAATGGAATCAACCTAGAGAGAATTGTAATAAAAAAAAAAAATCTAGAGAATTGTAACTTATTTAGCTTTTCTTTTTTCTTTTTAATGTAATGAACCAAAAGAGAATAGTTTTTTTTTTTATTTTAATGTAAGTATGATTTTTAAACTTTAAAAAATATTTGTGAACCCAAATTAATCTTATAATCTATTTGAAATGTGTAACAAAACTAGATATGGAACTATGAACTCTCCACTCATCTAAAATTGTTTAGAATTTTGTAATTTTTCTTTTAAAATATCCTTTAAATTTTATATTCTAAAGCTTCATAATTTTTTTAATATTTTAATATTTTTTTAATATATATGTTAGCCCGTATGAAATTAGTTTTCTTCCTTCCATTTTCATTCACTTGATAGAAACAAAATTGTATTTTTTTTTAATTGGACCTAATTTCTCTATTTCCATAAATAATCTTTGAATCCAAACATAATACAGTTTTTTGAATGGACTTGTGAAGTCTTTGAAAACGAAATTTTATGCTAACGTCTAGTTAACATGATAAACACACAATAGAATTCTTTAGTAATTTATAACACGTTAGAGTGAGCTCAACTCATAAAAAGAGATTGTACTACTATATATTGGACCTTTGAGTAAAATATTTGGGTTTGAAATTTATTAGATTAGGCTAAAGAAATTAAATAACGAGAGAGGTGAGTTAAAGTATAATATGGACTTTATTATCATTATAATTTAACTAAATCTAATTCGAGTTATAACATAGAAAATATTAGTAGATTGAATTTAAATAGAATTTAATGTATGGATAATAATATTGAGCTCTAAATAAGTAATTTGAAATTAAATTTATTTTAGAACTTCTAAAAAATAAATTATAAACTAATTCCTTTAATATTACACATAATCTAGATGAATATGAATACTATTATCTCTTTGTTTTTTTTTTTTTTTACATCATCAATTGGCTTTATTAATAATTGATTTTAGATATTTATAGAAACAGATGTTGTTGGACTCTACCATTTCAATTAGAAGAAGAGTAGAAATTAAAGAAAGTTTAAGAAATAGTTAGTCACATTGTATTAATATAAATAATGAATATTTTATTAATCACGTAAATAGTTTACTTATTTATTATGTATAAATATGCTAATACAATATGAGATAGTTGAGATGGGAATATTTAGGGGTGGACTAATTCTGTTTTTTTTTTTTTTTTTTTTTTTTTTTGCTAATGGAAATGAACCTTTATTGTATATACGGTCGTTCATGTATGATCTAATGTATGTATTTGTATTAATAAATTATAGTATGTAAAAATGTTAATGCTGTTAAAATTTAATTATTATTAGTATGTCATTATTAGAGTTTATGTTTATTGCATTCTTACCTAATGAATTATATCAATTGTAGTATGAGTATTGGTAGGTAAAGTCTACTTTCATGGATATTTAGGAGTAGCTAACTGGACATAGTTGGATCCTTTAATAGATATTATTATAGATAATTGAGGTTATTATAGAGTAGTTAACCATAGTTGTAACACTTCTCCTTTTATAAAAACTTGTAAAACTTATGATATTTAAGTGTCACTTATCTAGACTCCAGATAAAGGGTTTTATAGCGATTTACAAAAACCTTAGCATAGCCAAAGTACTAGAAGCATTCAATGACCTATTTCGTTCATATTTGAACCTATGAAATGTGAAAAGAAAATTTTCTTACTTACAGCTCCAGAATCAGCGTCGAAAAATCGAAAAAACAATCTAAGAATAGTTAACTTACCTATACATGATAACTAATTTATGAATAAGCATTTTCTGTTTGAGGAGGAAAATGATACAATAGAAGAATGCAACACAGAATGACGTGAACGTTATTGTTTACAAAATAGAATTCACTTTCTTTTTTACTTTCTCAAGCCAAGCAAAATTTCATACTTGTTTACATATAACATAACAGTCATGGGCTTCCGTTTACGAATCACTAAAACAAATCATGCACCCAACACTTAAATACTTTGCGAGTTGGGAATAAGAACCAAAATACTACAACAAAATAAAATAATTTCCATTCATATATAGAAAACCTGTTATAGAAGATGAAGACGGAACCTTCTGGTGGTAGTGACAGCTTCAACCGACGGTAGCAGGGACTTCTTCCGGCGGTGGTAGCAAATGGGTTTCTTCCGAAAATCAGAATAGCTAATGGTTGTGAAACAAGAAGAATATGGAAGCTTCACTTGTAGGAGAAAGATAGCGAAACTTAGAAAGAGAAGAAGATGGAGAAACTGGGAAGATGGATGTGAAATGGCCCTTCTTCTCGTGTGGTAGGCAATTAAGTCTGCAACTCCCGTGAACCGTGAAGATGGAGAAAAACTTCAGCACTCATGAAAATCATATTAGAAGAATCTCTAAAAAGAGCATGCATACAGCATTTGAGGATGGATAGCTGCATGCCATGCGAGAAGGTCCAATCCAATCCCGTGAACGCTTTTGGAAAAGGCTACGAAAAGCTAAAGAAGTCTCCTCGCGCTTGTCATTTGCAAGGTCAAACGACCTCGCAAATAACAAACGCACAATGTCACTTTCCGCACCAGATGATGTCAGATGCTAACAAGACCAACATCTCGCATTTGGTAAATGCGAGATTCTTGAGATTCTTGCATTCACCAAATGCAAGGTACCCTGTGTACAGCGTCCATCATAAATCTGCCCCGCTTTTAGTTAATGAAATGGATTTTGATCCATTTCGGTCAAAACCCCCAATTTCTATCTACCCCTCATTCTTCTCCTTCTCTCTAGAAGAAAACAAACTCTCTCACCTCTTTGAGCTGATTGAATAGCCTTGCTCCAACAGGAATCCATTTCCTCTTCACCATCCTCTTGGCTGAGAATGCACTTCCTCTATTGCCTTTGATTTTCTTCTTCATTTGTCAAGAAAACAGCCAAATTTTCCCAATTGTTCAAGGCTGTTGACATCTTTCCAAGAGGAAGACAAGTTCCTCTTGACTTCTTCAAATCGAGCAAAATGTCTCCATTTCACTTGCATTTTTTTTTTTATTCAAAGTCACAAGAAAAGAGAGCATTTTTTGTGTGTCAAGGAGGCTTTCCTCACTGTTTTCAAGTGGTTTGACAAAAATCTTCAAGAGGTAACACAAACAAACTTCATTCTCCTCCCTTTCCCTTCCAATCGAAATATTATGCTTGCTGGCCAGCCTTGGAATTTTTTTTTATTGCAATACTGTTTGTGTGTGTTGTGATGATGAAGGAATGGTGTGTTTATGTTGGGGACTTGTAATACTATGTGAAAGTGAAGTCTTATGTGAAAAGAAATCATTTTTCCTTCTCATATATGTGCAAAACCGAAAATGTGCCTATTCTATCCATAAAATATATTTGATGAATAATGCTATTTTTCCTTGTTATTTTATGTAGAAAATGATGTGAATCTTATAGTAATATGTACTACTATGTGTGTGTGAATTTATGTTAGAAAAATAGCAAGTTATGATGTGATAGTATGTACAAAATGGGTATGTCAGATACAGAGGGTATGCTGGAAGTGTTGTGAGTTGAAATGGGTGTTGATTTTGAGCATGAAAATTGTGAAGACTATACTAGGGTTGTATTCTCTGAGTGATCTATGATATTTTAGTGATGTTATGATGTGGTTTTTGCATGAGAAAAATGAAAGAAACTAACCCTGATGACTTTTGCCACAAAACTATGCAAACTGTGAAAATCCCCTGTTCAGGCATCATTTTAAAACCCCCAAATAACGTCCTTTCTCTTTGAATTTAGAAATAAAATTTATATTGTATAAACTTTAGAATGTTAAGAAAATTTGTGAACAAGAATCACTGAAAACACAATTGTAGATTGGGAGATATGAATTTTTAAAAGGGATCGCGCTGGACTACCTGGGTGGGTTAGTGTTCCGGAAGAGATTTTTGTAAAAATTATTTGACCAATTTTTAAGAGGAATATTAGGGAGAAATTTATAATGTAATTTATCTAACATGTTAAGGCATCATATTGAAAAATTTCATGAGAAAATAAAATGTTTTACTTAGGCAACTAATACGATCTTTGTAACCTCAGTTTTACCCTTTTAAACCGAGTTTTGATTTTGAAATGAAAAGTATGTTTGCATGAAAATTTGACTATGAATGCATTGGGATTTTACATAAATGGATTTTATGAGACGTCTAGAATAATTAGAATACATACATACATACATACATACGTACGTGTATGTATGTATGTATGTATGTATGTATGTATGTATGTATGTATGTATGTATGTATGTATGTATGTATGTATGTATGTATGTATGTACGTATATCTCTTGTTATGAATAATTCAGATCTTATCAATATTTTTAAATAACATTTTTAACATTTAAGATTAGCTTAGCTTGTTTGGTCTTTATAGGTAATTTAGCCATTTTATAAAATTTTTAATTGTTCTTTTAGTTATCAAAAATTTTGATTTAAATGGTGGTTAGTAATGGTTGCCTTCCCTATTTACTACTCTCGCAAATCACTCATTCTATTGTTGTTTGGTCCTATTGTTTCCTTTGCCCTAGATGTTTTAGATAGCTTTTTTGGCACTATTTTCTCATCTTGTTTCTTTATTCTATTTCTTTGTCTTCCATGGCCATTTTCCACCATTTTTTCTTTCAATTTGAGATTCTTTTGCAGATTTTGAGACTCAAAATAGAGTAGTTCGGCTACTAAAGTTTTTCAAGTTGAGAACATCTTTGAAGTTGTCGATCAACATGAAATTTATTTGTCCACTGCTCTTGTTTTGTTTCTAAGTTTTTGCAGAAACAAGAAAGAATGAGAAAGATTGACAGAAGAAGGTAAAATGGAAACCATATATTTAAAATAAAAAAGAACTTACCTTTAGCATTCTCTTTAATTCCAACGTCAAAGAAGTCAAAAGTTTTTTTGGGAAAATAACATTTATTTTGCTTTTTTTTTTAATTCTTCATTTCTCTTTCTCCCTCTAACATTCTTCTCCATCTTTCTTCTTTCGTCTTGAGGTTGTTTTTGGAGGAATACAAAGGCTATAATCTCTGTGCATATGAATTTACATTATTATCAACAATAAAATCTCTATACATACTAAGTTGAATTTTTTTCTTCTTTTGCATCATCTTTAGAATAGCTTGTTTCAGGCATTACTACCTACTGTGAGGAAAAGAATTATTGATGGTTTCACTTCCAAGGCCCTTGACTTGTTCACAAGAGAGTTTAACTTCTTTGACAAAGTCACGTCTATCTCTGTTGTTCACAAAGAGGAAAGATGTGCTGGCATCCTGATGTACTTGTTTAGATAGATTGGTGCAATATTTGAATTTTGGATTTACAATTGCCCATAATTTTATTTCTAAATTGGTGACTGAGAAATTAGATTTTTATTTCAAAATAAAAGTTGGAGAAAATTCAAATGGAAGGAGACGATCTCTATCTTCTTTTTGCCACCAATAAACTACTAAGAGGAATTTGTGTTGATAGTGGTATTACATTGAAGTCAGCTACAAAAGTTCCTATTATGATTACTTTTAATTTGATGGATTGAGATGGGGATCCCAACGATGTAAAAACCCAAGCTTTCATTTTCAAGGTAACACTAGCCGTGTATTACCATCATTAATCTTGCAATGAAATTGATCGAGAGACCATGAACTAAATAGAAAGAGCTAAAATCCTATTGTTGGAAAAAAGTAGGAGTTAACTTTTCAATCATCCCCTACCCTGAACATTTTCCAATTATTCCAAAAAAATATTATCTTTAGCAAATGTAATAATAGACAATTAGTTTTGTTCTTTTCTCCTTGATAAATCTTAGTTTAATAAGATTACTCTCTAAGTAGTCAAGAGTGAGGTCTGACTCATTACTTTGAATTTTGAAATTTGTCGATTAATTCCTCTGATTTAAAATGCATATGTATGTTTAACTTTTTGTTCATAGGGTGATTTTTATATGCTTGTACATTCTTCCTTTTGGTTGTTTTTCATACAAAAAATAATCATTCTCTAATGTAAGTTGGAGATGACTGTCAGCATCTTGTCATCAATAGGGATGAGTTCAAGGAATTTCAAAGGCCAGTGAATACAGTGAACAAAGTAAATGATAAGATCAAAATGGTAGATGATTCTTAGAAAATCTTAATTAAGGATATGTTATGAGGAAAAATTATCATCTACCAATTATCTCACTTTTTACTAGTTGCTTTCCATGCTCGAAGGTCTTCTTCACTCTTCATTTAACTTTAGTTTTCTCTATCTGTCTCTAGATGTAGATCAGTCTTAAATCTATTTTCATTCATCTATTTAAGTTCTTGGAATCTTTTCGTTATCTCTTTAGAATATAAACCTTGTTCATTCGGGGGTTTTTCTTGTTTTACAGTTTTTATATGATGTGAGAACTGATTTAGAATGCTCTTGAAATGCTACTTGATTGTTTTTATCTAGTGTTTACCACTGTTAACTGCATGTAGTTTTTTGTGTATCAAGGGGTTAATTTTAGCTATGGTTGTTCTGTATTATAGTTGCTACTGTCTAGCATTTGAGTTGATGTGTTTATTTATGGTTGCTGAGGCTCATAAGAAATAGAATGAAGAATTATGAAGTTTTGGGCTTTATGACATCTGAGGTCTAGAAAGTGACTTAAAGCCTGTTAATGAATTTGTTTTCCAATAAAGTTTATTGCTTTCTCGTGGTTTTAAATAATACCAAGATCATGACTTGAAGATACTAATTTTTCTTTCTTGGAAGATATTGTTCAATTATTTTGAATAAGTTAGTATCTTCAACTTTATATTGTTATTCATATATGCTTCTGGAATTTGAGTACGAAGTTTCTTATTCATTTTGTTATTTCTCCTATTTATTAATTTATGTCAATTTACTAATGCAGCTGCTTTCTTTATTGCTTGGTAAAGCTCTTGCTAATGACTAAACCATTCTAGAATTATCAACAAGGAATGTGGAAATATGGAAACATGTTTGGTCCTTTAACGGCTTCAGACTCATCTTCAAATGACCCCATAGTATAATTTCTTCATCTCTACTTTGTTTAATGGTTCAATTTTGTGTGAAATTTCTTTTTAGTTCTAGTTTTGGGGGTGTATGAAAGGAGGAGGTAGGGGTTGGGGGAAATTGTTTCTAGATTAGCATAGAAACAATGTAATGGGCATAAGAAAGAATGCAATTATAAACTATGTTTCTTTCTTGCATTACATGAATTAGCAATTCAAGTGAAGCATATCGACATTTCATGGTGATTTGAAGGTAGCTATGTTGTTTATAGAGGAATGAAACTTGACTTCTATGCTAATATTGAAGAAAATCGAAATCAATCCAATAATGTGCTGCACTTATTAATTTGCTCCCAATTCCCAGGTTTCTCACTGTCATATTTATGACTGTATTCAGCCCATTCAGTATGCTATGCTATGCTTGCCTTTTTAAATTCAATTTGGATATGGTATTATGTGTATCATACTCTATTAACTCTTGTGTGGGAAATTTATGTTTCAAAATTGCAAACCTTTCTTGTTAGTTTTAAGATCTAGAATACGCTTCTGAAAATTAGGCCTATTTTCTAGGTTTTGCTATTGGTTTCAAGTTGGATAGCCTTTTCAAACTCACAGATATATATGCTACCAATAACAAAATAACACTAATGCATTGTGTTTGCAAGATAATGTTTATACTTCTTATGCTTAAAGAAAAGTTCCATTAAGTACTCTTAAATCAAATAAGATGAGTCTTTTCTTGGATACCCAGATAAATATTTTACAAGTAGGATAGTGGTAAAAGTAATTAATTTCCTGGCAATACTTTGAGTTGTAAAATTTGATGGCATATTCTACCTTTCTTCTTTTTTTTTTTTTTTTTCCTGGACTCATATCTCTTGCCAAATTATTGTTATATTTAGGCTATTATACTAGCTAATGTTTGCCTTTTTAAGTTTTAATGATTTCTTATTCTCTTTATATTTGGATGATTTGACCATCTACTTTAACTCTTGGAGATGTTTGACAAGCTCTTATGTGCTAATCTAGAAACTTGCCTTCTTGCACCATCATGGTTTTGCCATCTTGACATATTGTGTTAGACATTGATAGTATAACAAGTTTTATTACTCTTAATATAAAGACGTAATTTTATTAATATTTGGATTGACTAGTTGAAGCCCTTCATTTTTTTGTTGATAGTGTTATTCTAAATACAAAAAAAAAAAAAAAAGAAGCAAAATAATAGTGTAAAGATGTATTTATTATAGGTTTTGGTCATATTCTCCCTTCCTTTATTTTTTTATTCATGGATTATGGTTTTCTATCTCTTTTGTATGTCATTTTCTTCAGATATTGTTGTCATGCTATGAGTTCTTTTCCATGGTATCCAAGGATAAATCCACATTGTATGGATAAGCATTAGAGGTTGAAAGCTTTCCAATCCTTCCATTAGATATCAAGGAAGAACTAGAATCTAGCCTGCTAATATAGGTTGATCTTCTTATTGTATGCTTGATTCTTTTGTTTTTTTTAAGTAAGTTATTCACTAACTATTTTGAAATGTTAATGAAGAGGAAGATTGAATTCAAATCCCTAATTCAAGCATTACAAGAGTTAAGGTAAAACAAAAGATAATCGGGGTATGATTCATTATTTAGAATTTGAATGTTGTTCTAAATGTTAAATTGTTTGTGGAGATATTATAGAAAAATCCTTCCAATCATATTCAGTCTCCTTAAGAAAGGATGTAAACTGTGGAAACAATAAATCATTTTTTTTTAAATTCCTCATCCTATAGTAATATAGGTCTTGGTTGATTCAATTTTCAAAATAGTCAACCAATATCTATGTTCTTCATTGGTTATGGTAACTAAATTGATACTTGTCCTACCATATAATATTGATATAATGAATTTGAATATCATGTCTCATTTGGTATCTTTGCTTTCTAATAACTTGTTGATCTATTAGAAGGAAAAAACATGTAGTTTATAAAATAATTATGACGTTTCAAAAAATACTTATGTTATTTAGATAGTGAGTTTGTATTGCATGAGATTTATTTCCAACATTAGTAGATGATCACTCTTGGATATGCAAGGATAAAGTAGTTGCAACTCGAGTGGTGAAGTCAGAGAATGATCAAAGGGTAGATGTCATTGAAATTGTTAAAAAAATTTCACCTATGCAAAAGTATGCTAGTTTGTTTCTATATATTGGATGGAACAACATACTCATGGATATTGCTTTCTTCAAGAACAATCAAAATCTTTTTAAATTTTTTATTTATGAATTGAATAGTTATGCCTGTCATATGTAATATGGATACATTTGTAAATTTTACAAGTTAAAATACAAAAGGTGTAATTAGTTTATAACTTGTTGTTTCTACTTTCAAGAGGAATGTGGTGTTGATGAAATTAATAGTTTTATATTAACGTTCATTGAATGGTTTTCTTTATATTTATGTAATTTTGATTCAACCTTATATATTTTTTAAACTTTTTTTAATCACAAAACATTTACAAAACATATTTTTAACAACGGGCAAAATCTTTAAGCTTGGCATAGAGCTACCAACTTGTTTATACAAAGAAAAAAACTACTTATCCTCATCCACATCAAATTAAAAGAAAAAAAAATGAAAATAATGCAGTAATGGACAAAAATTAAATAGTATCCTAGTCTGGGAAAGTTTTGAGTTAGAGATTCAGAGGATGGTAAGATTATGGCAATAAAGTTTTGGGAGTCATATTTTGTTTTTCTATTTAACGATAGGTTTTCTTCAAGACGGCTTCCGATCGAAGAGTTATGCAGGTTTATCTTGAAGTTTTAAGTAGAAAATGATATGAAACAATTTTTATTTTCTCATTGTTCATCGTTTAACATTAAACTATATATTAGGCCGCGAGACCGATTAGTGGGCTAGATGGATGAGTGCATGAGCGAGGTGGAGGAATATGATAAGAAGTTAACCACAGCAAAAGGCTAAATTGATCATCCTTGTTTCTTGTTTCTAATTTTACCCATGATTGCATAAAAAATTACTTATCTAATTGCAAAACTCTCTCTCTATATGTTCTTCATGCTCGAGTTGCGAAGTTGCATTTGAAGGAGAGGTACTCCCTGCTTAACTATAAAGCTTGAAGTCATTCTCATGGTTAAGAAAGCTATCCTTATTTGTAGATTTATAAACTCTAAAATTTCATCGATTTAAGAAACCTGAATGTTAGGCACTACTTAGATTGAGGTTCTACAATAACATGCTATTAGTCCAGTGGAATAATCAAAGTCACTTCTAGAAAAAATATTGTTACAAACTAACTATTAACAACTTATCATATTCCAGTAATAGTTTCTAACTAATTACCAACTGCTTACCAGGTAAACTTAAAATAAAAAGAATTTTAAAATTTTGCAAACAATTACCAATCGTGTATGTTTGGTTGGTACTTATTTAGTTGGTAAATAGTTAGTAAGTGATTGATAGTTTGGTGGGAAGATAATTTTTCCAACCACTTATCAACTAAATGACATAAGTTGGTATTATTCTTGATTGGTACTTGGTTAGTAATGGAACAATCAAAATATTACTAACCACTTACCAACTAAATTGTATTATTGGTACAAGTTTCCGTTGGTAATTGGTTGAAGTATGAAAAATATTTTCTACTTAAGTACTTACCAATGTTTTTGATAGGTAACATAAATGGTTTGTTGTCCGTTGATAAATGTGTGTAGTAATTGAATAAGTTGCCAACTATTAAATATCCATTGTTTTTTTAGTTGGTAAGTTTGAGAGAGAATATTTACCAACAGAAATATATGGTTGGTATTTATTCGCAATTGGTAATTAGTTGGTACATCATTTAATAAATATTTATATGAATTATAATAATATTTTTTTTTACGAATTATACATTGAAATTTGATTGAAAATTAGAAGGATTGCATTTACCAACTATAGGCTATTCTCAGCTTTACTTCTAGAACTACCAGAAAAGGTCATTGCTAAAAAGAACTACCTTTAAAATTATGATAATATTTGAAGACATGAGGATATTTCAGCTAGAATATTTGACAAGCAGATATCTCCAAGAAAAGCACTCTCAGACTTAGTTTTTATTAACTGCTTTTAATGAAAATGCATGAAGGTGAAGAATTGAAGAAAAAAAAAAGATATTTATTACAAATATTGAAGCACTACACTTTGCTCCTAATGAGTTTGTTGATTACTACCACTACACTCACAATTTTAATTGTGCTCACACCATACACACAAAGCATTACACACACTTTGCACATTCTACTTCACTTGCCCACATAACTCACACAAACACACACCACTCACAACACTCACACATATGTTCACAGCACCCTACAACAACACACAAAGTACACCACTTCTTGGCTCTATTTATAAAGTTTTTTACACTGACTCTTCAATGTCAGTTTATATTTTTCGAAGCTGCAAGTTGCTACTGCAACTTGTTATTCCAAAATTTTCATTGCAAGTTGCATTCTAATGGCGATGGAAGCAGCAACTTGTAGTGGATTCTAGAGCTTTCCTTGCTAGTTGTAAATGAGTCTTAAAGGTTTTTCCTGGAAGTACCAGTTGTAGATTTTTATCCGCAACTTGATGGGTTTTTTTTTTTTTTTTTTGCCTCTTCATGTGGCTTCAAGTTGCAGTAAAAAATGGCTGCTGCAATTTGTTGATTCTAGATCGTTCTCTAATGATGGTGAAGTAGTCATTGCTTTTTCAATACTCCTCCTCAATAACTACTTTTGTATTACTTCGCGTGAAATTATTCCAAGTTGTCTTCAAAATTCTTTGAGCTTTACTCCATTGATACCTTTAGTGAAAATATCTACAATTTCTCCTTCAGTTTTCACATGCTTCATTTCAATTCGACCACACAGTACTTTTTCTCGCACAAAGTGATAATAAACCTCCACGTGCTTTATTCTTACATGGAATGCTGAATTCTCTACTAATTGTATTGCCGATTGATTGTCACAATATAACTATATTGCCTTATCTACTGCTTGGTGAAGATTACAAGAATTGTAGTAGCCACGAACATTATTGAGCTGCCATTGTTGAAATACGATATTTTGCCTCAGTGCTAGATAGTAATACAGTTAGTTGGCTCTTACTACACTATGAGACAACTCCTTATTCGAGATTAAAAACGTATCCAGTAGTTGATCGTTGTGTATCGTAATCTCCAATGTAGTCAGCATCACAATATCCTGTCATTTGAGATGTATATATCTTTTTATACAACAAGCCATAATCTATAGTACCTTAACATACCTTAGTGTCCTTTTCACTGCATCAAGATGTTGCTTCTTTGGTGCCTGTATAAATCGGCTTACTACTCCAACTACATATGAAATATCTGGCTTCATTAGTGTAAGGTAGATTAAGCTACCTACTAACTGTCGATACATCATTCCATCTTCAAATTCCTAGCCTTCAGTTAAATATAATCAAGCATTTATCTCAATTGGAGTAGAGGTTGGTTAGCAGTCAAGCATGTTATATTTTTGTAGAAAATCTTGTTAGCCCTGTAAGTTTGAAAAAAATAGAGAGCATGCTTATAGGAAACAAAAAAAATGGAGGAAAAACATGAACGAAGAACAACAGCAGCGTGGAAGCGTTTAGACCATACCTCTGCATGCTTTAAACCTCTTAGGCTGTGGAAGAATGGATTAAATCACAGGGACAGCTCCTTCTACCCCGTTTGATGAAGCCTCTAGTTATTCTCCTGCCAATCTCCTACTTCTCCTTAGGTGCATTAACGCCAGACTTTTCAGCTCTCGGAGTATGCCACTGTCCAACTTCTTGTTAGTGAACCCAATGGGCGAGGAAAGCATCAGACTAAATGTTCTTAGTTAGCTTCTTTTATTTTATTAGCAAAACACCAAGAACAGAGAATGAAAAGTCACGCGAGAGAGAGAGAGAGAGAGAGAGAGAGAGAGAGAGAGAGAGAGAGAGAGTCACAAGAGAGAAAAACCTTAGGAAAATCAAAGGTTTTATTTTCTAAATAGAGAGGTGAGAGTAATGAAGCCAAGAATAGGTTCTTAATTAAACAGATAACAATATCCCCCGGGATTTAATATTTCAAACACCCGGATATTATTAACAGAGTAAGTTTGGCTTCACCCTAAACTCTTCTGAACCGTATTTGGAAAAACCCTATAGTCCAGGCTATTGAGCCAAAAAAATATTTATTATTTTTCTTGGACCGAAAAGCCCAAAATAATAAACATTAATTATTTATTCCTTAGGCTTAAATAAATAACTCAATAAATAATTAATGAGCCTAAATGAACAAAAAATAATTAAAATTTAATTATTTATTTCTTGGGCTTAAATAAATAACCCAATAAATAATTAAACATTAATTATTTCCCTCTAGTTTAAGCCCAGGTTAATTTTTCTGATTATTCAAACTGGACATAGGTCCTGAATAATTAATTAACCAATTAAACTAGATAATAAATTTCTCTCAATTTATTTTATTCCAGTCTAATAATAAATTAGACTTCCTGAATAAAATAAAACCCTCTTTAACTAAGACCAATTCCTCAACACAAAATTAATTAGGACTTACGGGCTATTCCGAGGACCAAAAAGACACATCGCCTTGGCTACTAAAATGACCAAAATACCCCTACTATATAAATAGCTATATTTTACATTTTAAATATTTTCTAATATCACCATAAAAAAATATTGACCCGAAGGACAATACTGTGTTAGCAAAATCTCCGACCTACAGGTGAATTGACTAAAATACCCTTCTACACATCGTTGTGCATTTAGAGAGGAAGAAGTGTACTAACACCCCTCTAAATGGCATCTACCATATTTAGACTTCTAATCCAATGATCTACGACTTCCTGGAGTATTTCCGCTTTTCAAGGGAGCTACCCTAAAGCAAACATCCAAGTCATGTTTCCCAGGGCCCTGGACATTTAGATCATTCAAACAACCACAAGGGGCGATATTGTGTAGAAACTATCTTGTACAAGTCTGTTTTAACTAACTAGTTACATAAACCCAATATGCAAGTATATTGGTTTTACCATAGAACCTCAACTATAGCATATCAAAGTATATACTTCCAGCTTCGTCAGACCACCAACTCATACTCAAGTCGTAGAATATTAGTCCACACTGTAGCGGTAGTAGTCTAGGTTTCTACCATATAGTACTTTTAGAAACCACTACTACAGGTCCTATTCTACGTATTCATAATACGCTTATGTCATGAAGTGCGTGAACTACTCACTGGCCAAAGGTAAGTCATTCCCCATTTGGAATTCATAACATAATAACCTAAACACGATGAGATTCTCATTCTCATCAATTGGTTAAGAACAAATGTTTATGTGTTTAAATAACCTATGATCCATACCTTACTGTGAAAGACCACCATTCACATGGATCACTTATTTAAATACAATGGGTCTTTTCCAAACGAAATTATACAAAAATAAAGAAAATAAATTCACAAATGAATTTTGAAAATAATTTTTTTATTGAAATATTCGATATTTACATCAGAAACCTAGTCTAAAAAGGCATATTCCCAACAAGCCCTAAGGGCATTCTCTTATATTTTGACTTATGATAAACATTGATGAAGACTAACTTATGTGATTTAAATGTGACAGGACATGTTTGACCTCAATTCTTCTAAACGCATGCAAATAAGACTGTTAAGCAGCTCTTAAGCAAATGGAACCCAAAGGAGTGCTTGATCAAGTATAACGTCACCTTAAGAGCTTGCATACTGTGAAGCCGTTATGAAAGAACTATAAACTAGGAAACATTGTTAAAGTATTTTTTTGTAAATTCCTATGTCTCTATTACCTTATGATCAATTTGTTTCGACCTTGAAGCACACAAATTAAAAGATTTCAAAAAGTAAGTCTTCAAATATTTGGATTGAATAGTTTAGATAGAACTCTGTATTCAAAACTCCATCCAATACTCTGTAACATTTTCAAAATATTTCTTCTTAAAAAAGTGTCATTTTAGACTCACGTTTTGGACAGACATCCTTCCACTTTATGAATTTAAAACCCTGGAAATCCTGACATAAATGATGTGTTCGGACTTGGGGTGTAAAAATTATACAAAAATTAAGCACATTCCCAATTAAGTTTAAATTAAAACGTTCAACCCAAATTACACATATGAGCAAGCATACTCATCATTAACCGAGAATAAGGTTCAAACGAGTGTCGATCCTCCAGGAACAAGACATTAATCACCTTTCTTTCATTGTTTAACTGACTCGATAAAGCAAAAAATAAATAAAAAGAATAAAATAAAAGAAAATCAAAATAAAAATATATACATGCCAAGGATGGAGAATTATGTAACTTAAACCATTGTCTAGACAACCATAACCTTAACGTACCTAATCATTATCATAACTAATCATTCCCTAGGCATCATGAAGGATTAAAGTAGACTCATTTCTTTCCCAATCCATGAACCCCTATCTTCTAGGTAACTTGGCACCATATACTCTGTCTCAACCAGTCTTACCCAAAAGATGCATTAACCACAATCCTTAATTCAAGTTCCATTCTCAGGCAAACTTAAAACATGAAATTAACCAATGAATCCATACTCTGGCAGACATCAATTAACCTTTAATTACTTTATCCCTAGCAATTAATCCCATTCTCAAGCAAGTTAAAAGACAACAAATATGAAATCAATAAATTGACACCATCAACCCTATTCTCAAGCAAGTTAATGGAAAACAATCAATTAATCTCGCAATCAATCCAAGTAATTAAATACCAAGAGTAACAATCAATTAATCAAAAGATCAAATCCCTCTAAAAATCATGAATATCTAAAACAATGTCAAATTACAATAAAACAAGTAACACATCATTGTTCAAGTAAAAGAAAGCACTCATAGATAAGTCTCATTCTTCTTCCTTTGAAGACCTTCTTGCACAATCCTCCTTAAATTGAAGAATTACTCCTTTGACTGAGTGATTTTCTATGATGATCAATGAATTCTCCCTCCTTTTCCCTTGTGTTTTTCATTTATTTATAGGTTTAGAAAGTGCCTAAACTCGTAGGTACAGAGTTCTTGGCCGAGTAAAAGTTGGAAGATACTAAAACTCCACAGATTACCAAAAATCGCGTAGAAAAAATTAAGCACCGCCTTATCTTCAAGGCACAGCCGATGCTGCCTTGGCTCTTGGAGCTGGAGCCGGTTGTGTTCTGCTTCTCTATTCGTTCGCCGATTTTTCTCCAAATTTTACACAATGAAGACCAGAATGCAACTGGCGCCACCTTGACTCTTGGATCCGGCACCAGTTCCCCTCTGTTCCGCTCTGTTTTGACAATTTTTTGTCGCTTTAAAGTTCGTGCAATCCAGTGCATGGTCGGCGCCAGTTCTAGAGCCCTAGCTGGCACCGCCTCTCCTTTGTTCTGCGACGTTTTTATTTCGTTTTACCTTAAAAATATGAAATAATGAACAAAACACCTTTATAAGGGTAAAATCTCAAATATGAAAGAATACGACTAGTTATTGAACAAAATGTATCACAAAAGAGCCTCGAATAACTAGGAAAAACATAATTAATTTAATCCCTATCAATAAAGTAACTAGCCGTTGAGACTTTGCTTTGGCTCCTATAAAAGTTTTCAGAACTTGATTTTGAAGTAGATTTTTGTGGTATCTTTCTCAGAAACACTCTTACACTTTAGAATACAAAAATCTCCCTTTACATTTGTGCTTCAAAGTGAAATAGAATTACTCCAAAGGTAAAAGGTGTTTGTGCTCATTTGTTCACATTGTACTCAAACCTGTGAGCTATTTCTTTAATATTTATTTCAATCTAACTCGTATCAAGGTTGAGAAAGTAAAACCCAGTTGGGGTGAGCCTTAATTGTTGTGATTAAATAGGTTGAGAGTAAAACCAATTGTGGTGATCCTCTTATGTAAGATTGGTTTCACCTACTACCATTGAGTTGGAAAAAGGTTTTTAGTGAAGTGGTGTTGAGATCCTTAAGTGAGAACTTAAGGTAGGATGTAGATCATTTGAGGATCGAACCATTATAAATTCCTGAACCTTATTTCATGCCTTTTTGCTTAAATTTTTTCACTTCACTCTCACTGTTTTTGATCATAAATGATGTATTCTTTTTACTAAAATCAGTAGGCTATTTATGATCTTTGTGATTTAAACTTGTCTTTAATATCTCAACTACCCATCTTTATTTCATATCTTTTTGTGCTGATTTAAAGGACTCCTGACCGCATTCTTGAAATCGCAAAACCTTCTTAATGTTACGAAGCATCTCTCCTACTCATTTCGAAAGTTTTTTTTTAGGACCAAAATTTTTAATTTACTCTTGTTTGTCAAAAACCTTATTCACCCCCTCTAAGGTTTTTCAAATCTGATACAGTAACTAGAAGCCTCTTGATTTTTGAAGAAAAAAAACCTTAGATTTGGTCACTAAACCCCCTACCAAATTCACACACACAATGAACTAAGTATAAATGCAATTAACCCAATGAGATTAGGTGAATCTAGCCTACTTCAAAATACCTAAATACCCTAATCTATCAAGAGATTAGAACAAAAAGATGGGATTTGAAGACAACCAAAAACTCAACCTATCATGAACACTATAGATATACTAACACTCAAGAATAGAGAAAGAGATTTAAATTATTCCTTTGAAGTTTAGAGACATAGAATCAAATATGGGACTAAGCCATTTGATGTGAAACCCCACTTAAAGCCAACCCTAGAGTAAGGGGGTCGGGATGCATATCATATCATTTTGCATGAATATATATGTTTTTGAATGATTTTATGTGCTTTAGAATTATGATTTATGGATTAAAAGGCTTAGTTATGCTTATTGAGTAGGAAGGGTAAAATGGTAATTTTGCTTGAGGTCAAAATAGCAAGATAGCTTGTGGATTAAATAAGAAGAATATTTGGGTGAGAAAATAAGAGCAAGAGTTGTTGTAGTTTAGTGATTAGAACTTTGGAATTAATCTTTAAGGTCATGAGTTCAAATCCCATCATTTAAGTTTTATTCATGATTATCTTAGTTAAGTTTGAAATTTTTGTTTTCTTACATTCCATAAGGATAGGAACGTTGTCCTAGGGGAGATATGAAGAGAATGTCCTAATCCTATCATCATGTCTTAAAAAGAATTCTAGAGGAATTCTTGTCCTTTTATTACCTCTAGCTTGTCCTAACACCTTCACAAATTAAATTTGTTCAAAATTTATCAAAATTTATCTTTTTAATTCCAGAAAATTCAGTAAGGATTTCTTAGCTTTGAAGATCTTGAAAGTTGGAGGATTGACTAAAAATAGGAGAGGAGTTAGGAAAGGTTTCCAAGGGAAATTAATCACCATGGTTGAACCTTCAAACTCATCTTCATAGTGATCATATTCTTCATGGAAGAAATCTGGAAATTTTTCAGATTCTTGAGCAGCCTAACCTTCGATAAACACAGCCAGCTTTCTTACTCATTTACTGCTAGAAATATGGCCAATTTATTTAGCTTGAAGACTGAAAATTCTGTGCAATTTGGACTGCACAAAAAACTGTACGAACCAGAAAAAAATTCTGGGCAGTTTCGCTACCTTCAACCAGAAAATGAAGCTGTTTTCTTCTACCTTCAATCCAGCAGAACTCTTCTACTTTTCCTCCATAAAGAAGGCTGGAAACCAGCCTTAAAGAACCCTCAAACACCTCTCAAGAACCTCTGCAAAGCGGGCTGAAATATTGCACAAAACTGCAGAAAATTGCAGCAAACATTCGAACCTTTGGACACCATGAAACAAGAAATTTCCAGCTTTGTTCCCTTAGGCCTAGACCAAAGAAACCACCCACAAACCTCTGTAAAATGACCCTTGTTCAGCCATGAATTGAACACCATCAACCTCTCCACTTACCTTGCACACTTGGACTCCATAACGACACCTCAAATATCTCCTAAGATCACTCCATTCAAACTACAATTTAAACTTTAAAAATTTCTAGCATTTGCTCCATAAAATCACCCTTGTACTAGGCTTCATAACTAGAAATTCCTCTGCCATTGAGCTCTGAATTTTGGCCAGCCTTAAAGCTCCATCAATCTTCATTCATTTCAGCAAAGCAAACCAGTCCAGCCAGCTCCATTGTAGCTCCAAGAAACCTCCATCAATCAAATACTATTAACATGTCCTATACCTCAAACCACTCCTCAAATCTCTTCATTTGAATCTCAAACAATCAGATTTCTCTCTTCCTCTCTAAGCTAAAAACTGAAACTCCTAAACTCCCTAAATCATTCGGCCAGCATTTCCAGATTTCGTGCAACATATTTCCCTCAAACTCTTTCAATTTTCACCAAGAACACCAAGAACACACACTACCTTTCTTCAAGCTAAAACCCACTCTAAACACCTCCAATCCCTCTCAAAAACTCCAGATTACTTCTGCATAGTCCCTAGAATTCATTTCTGGGATTTATAACACCAAATCTCAAAAACAACAATTGGCATTCAGATCAAAATCAGTTTTTTTTTTTTAAGTCTCAAGAACATCATCAAGGTAACCAAGAACAACTCCTTTGTTCATCTTCTTCCATTCAACCTACAACATATCACGTTAATGCTCTCTCTCTCTCTCTCTCTCAGCCGAAATGGTGGATTACAACCATGGTTGTTTTTCTCCACTCATGGACAATTAAGGACTCTCAATCGCGTGAACCTTCTTAAATCTTCATCAAAGTACACATCAATCAAGTATTTCTCCTTAATTCTTCTTTTTAATTCTGAATTCATGTCTCTTAGATGTTGATAGGGAGAATAGAATATGAATGGGGGATTGAGTATATGCATATGAATGAAGGGGTTGAGATTAGGACATGAGAATGATTGTTCATGTTTAAGCTATATGGATTTTCTTGAGAATCAAGGTATGTTCGTCATGACTTAAGGAAATTATGGATGTTTGAAGCATGTTGGATATTATGACACCTTTGGTGAATATGAATTTTATGTTCTTATCTCCTTTGAAGCCATGATTATGATTATGCCTAGTAGAGATTTGGTCATGTGATAGCATGTGTTGATTTAAGCCTATACTCATGAATGGATTGTTTTAATGTTTGATATGGGAGAATGTGTTCATGATCTTGTTTAGCAATAGGAACCATGATTATGTTCTTGTTGATCCTAGATTATTTTAATTAGCAAATTTTATTACTTTAATTAAAAATATTACTATATTTTTCTCTAAAGATTTCAAAATTCCTAGGAAGTTTTGGAAATGGAATATTAAATGAAATATTAATATTTTACTAGTCAAATAAATAATATCTTTTATTAAAAATAGTGTGTGTGTGTGTGTGTGTGTGTGTATAATAGTAAATAAGATCTTTTATATAAATAACAATAATAAATAAAATATTAATGACCTTGTAGACCATAATTCAAACTTTTACCTACATTCATAAATATTATTTATATTAAAATTTGTTTGTTGTTTATTAAACAAAAATTTAATATAATTCATTTATTATTAATTTTATTTATTACTAATTATTTATTATCTATAAAAAATTAATTAAAAATTAATTGTAATTTATTATTTATTTATAATAAAACTATTTTTAAATTATCATTTACTAATATTAATTAGGATTATTCAACATTTAAACCCTAGTTTATTTATTAACAATAGTACTCAAGATTTATTATTTGAACCTATAACCTATTAATAATTATTTTAGAACCCCTAGTTATTTTAACTTATCAAGTTAGACTTATTTTATAAAATCCTTTATCATCTAGCCTTAAAGCTTAGGACATTAAGGTCATGGTTGTAATTAGTTGAACTAAGAATTATTTGAGTAAGGCAAGTATAGCTCGAGTATAACCTTATACCTTGTGTTTACCCCAGGCGGGGTTAGGTCAGCCTTGGAGGATTTTTGTTAAGTTCGAGCAAGTAAAGGATCAGGTAAGCTCCTGCATAGAATTATTTGAAGACCAAAAATTACTATAGCAAACTAAATGTGATATGTATGGACATTCATTTTGTAACGGCAATTAAGGATTGTTTCTCTTTTTATTTCGGTTAAGCAAATCATTTGAAAATTAAACAAGCAGTTTTACACAAAATACTAAATTCTTTCTAAAACCCAACTTTAACAAGAATTTTAGAAACCCTTAATTGCTATTTCCAAGTAAATCAATGCATGATTAATTTTCTCCCAAGTGGGACATTCAACATTGAGTAATCAATAAGGGTAGACTAGTAGTACTAGTTTTGAAAAGCAAGAGCAAGTCTTCTGGCAGGAGGCCACCTCTAGAATATTAACTCAATTTGGAGAAGCGACAGTACTACTTAGTCATGCCGATCCAAGCTAGCAAGTTTCAGTCATGTGGATTGTGTGTTTTCGGAGTGGACAACCGGTAAGTTTGGGTGTAGAAATGGAGGAGTATCTCACCCAGTAGGCCATACACCTACCTTTTGTCAGCATGTTCAACGTGTGGCATAGTGACCATGTGATCATAGGGCCGAACATGTGGTAACCCATGGCTACCCATTTGAGTGGTTGTATTTATTATGCCCATATATGGTTTGAAAAGCAAAACACCACTATTTATTTTCAGCATTTATTTAATGCTTTTCAGTACTTTCTCTTATGAGACTTTTACAACTTGCATACATGAACTGTTTTACCTGAAACACTCAAAATACATACGGCCTTACTGAGATTTTTATCTCATCACCTTTTATGCCATGTGTGCAAGTTGATCCTACTATGAAGGTCAATAGCTAGATTTGTTGCCTATGCTTTGAAGACTTTATGTTATTTTTCTTATATGATGTTTTAAGAGATGGTAGCAAGCTATTTATTTTGGATTTGTTCATGTATTTTTGGGTTGTAATAAAATTAATTTTAAAGTATTACTTTTATTTTATTTTAAGTGATCTAGTTATAAAGACCCCTTGTCCTATGGACGGGACGACATCCCCGACCCTGTTGGGCTTAGGTAGTAGGGTGTTACATTTGATTTGGTTTTGAAATGGGAATCACCTCTTACACACTCTCCTTTAGAGAGAATGAGGTTTCTCGACAAAAAATATTTTAAGTCTCAAAAGTCTTTCTATTGCAAAAGTAAGGAGATATATATAAAGATAACAAACTAAACCTTGCAAATAGGAGATGTAATCTCAGTCATTTATCTCCTAAATAAGTTTAAAATATACCTATTACAAGTCAAAAGTTGTGGGAACTAAATTAGAAACAAAATAAAACAAAACAAGAAAAATCAACAAAACAGGGCTATGCCCGGAGTGACCTGGCGCCAGGTTTACTAGTGGACTCGACACCAGGTATGTTCTGGTCTCTTCATACCTTGCTTTTCTTATCTCTTCAGCCTCTTCTTATGCTCCTTTGACCCTCCACATAAATTGTTATCTAATTTTTTATCTTCTTGGCCCTTCTTTAATCCACCATTACTTGATAACCTTCTTCATCCTTGGCTTAGAATCTTGAAATGCACCTTGAAACCTCTTGAAAAGGAGCTTCACCTATGGATCTGTGTGTTGTGTCTTTGTCTTCTTTCCCCCTTCTTTAGAGTGGCCTTCATGCCTGGAACGATTCCTATCAAAATCCTACGCATACTTCTGTTGGCATAAAAATATCCCATCATTCGCTTGTTCCATTTCCAAGCCAAGCAAGTGTTTTAGTTCTCCAAGCTCCTTCATCTAAAAGCGAATTGAAAGATTTGACCTAATTTGTTCAGTCTTTTCTTTATCATCTCCAGTAATGATTAGATCGTCCATGTACACAAGTACTATGGCTAGCTTCCCTTCTCAAGCTTTAATGAATAAACTTGAATCAGCTGGTGATGTGTACAAATTTAGGTATAAAAAATTGTATATAAATAAACGCATTTCCAATCAAGTTTAAATTAAAACGTTAACCCTAAATTACACATATAAGTAAGCGTACTCATCATTAAGCATATCATAGGGCTTAAAATGAGTATCGATCCTGAAAGAATAAGTATGCAGTAATCACTTTTCTTTCATTATTTAACCGACTCGATAAAGTGAAAAAGAATAAAAAGGAAAATGAAATGAAATGAAAGAATATATACATGTCAAGGATGGAGAATTATGTAACTCAAACCATTATTTTGACAAACACGACCTTAAAGTACCCAATCATTATCATAACTAATCATTCTCTTGGCATTATGAATGATTAAGATAGATTCACTTCTTTTTCAATCCATGAAATCACTATCTTCTAGACAAATTAGTATCACATATCATGTCTCAACTAATTCACCCAAAAGATGCATTAAATACAATCATTGATTCAATCCCTATACCCTGACAAATTTAAAATATTAAAATTAACCAATGAATCCATATCCTGGCAAACATCAATTAACCTTTAATTATCTAGATCTTAGCAATTAACCCATTTTCTAAGCAAATTAATAGACAAAAAATATGAAATTAATGAATTGAAACTACCATTAACCCATTTTTCAAGCAAGTTAATAGAAAGAAACAACAAACTAATCTTGTAATCAGCATAAGTAATTAAATACCAAGAATAACAATAAATTAATCAAAAGATCAAAGTAACTCTAAAAATCATGAATACCAAAAATAATGTCAAATTACAATAAAACAATTAATACATTATTGTTCAAGAAAGAAAAAAAAGTTAAAAGAAAGCACTCATAAACAAGTCTCCTTCTTCTTCCTTTGTAGATTCTCTTATACAATTCTTTTTGATTTGATGAATTCCTCCTTGATTTTGAAGTGATTTTGTGTTTTGCTCCTTTAATTCATCCCTTTGACTTTTGTTTTTTTTTTTTTTCTATTTATAGGCTTTAGAAGTGCCTAAATTCGTCCCTCTAAGGTTTCTGTCCTAATAGAAGTAGAAAAATACCAAAACTCTGAAAATTGCCAAAAATGCGCATGAAATTCAAGGTACCGCCTCTGTATTAGTGCACAGCCGGCACCGCCTGTCCTGCCTAGGGCCGGCACCGGTTGCATTCTATCTCTCTGTCCATTAATCGATTTTTCTCGATTTTTATGTCAAGTCTTCCAGGTCGTAGCTCGCACCGGCTTTGTTTTGTTTAGCCCCTATTTCATCGATTTTTTCTCGCTTCGAAGTTCGTGTCAGCAGCACGTGGCCGGCGCCGCTTGTCCTATCCTGACCGGCGCCACCTCTACTCCCAATGCCATGGGAGTAGTCGGAGGTGGAGCGCCAAAGCCACAAGTGAAGGCCAAGGTATTCGCTCTCAACAGAGAGGAAGTTGGGGCCGATGCCACGGTGGTGGAAGGTACGTTCACTATTCAAGGATGATCTGTTAATGCTTTGATTGACCCTGGCTCTACTCATTCCTATATAAACAAGTTGTGCGCATGTCATTTGGGTTGGGATGGAGTGGAGCTACCTTTTATTTTAGAAGTAAGCACCCCTTTGGGGAAGATGGTGCGAGCAGATCAGTATGTGAGGGATTGTAAGGTTAAGGTGGGGAGAGAAAATCTGGAGGGAGATTTGATTGTGTTGGACATTGAAGACTATGACTTAATTTTGGGGATGGACTGGTTAGCCAAACATGGGGCTAGGGTAGACTGCAAGAGTAAGACAGTTCAGTTTGTCAGACCGGGTTGTGATGTGTTAGAATTTGATGGAAAGAGGGTGAAAGAGTTGAAGTACTTGATTGCAGGGGCTAAGGCCCGAAAATTATTGAGGCAAGGTTGTAAAGGTTATCTGGCTTACGTGATGAACAAGCCTAAGGACCAATGTATTCTAGAGGACACGGAAGTAGTGCAGGATTTTCCCGATGTATTTCCAGCGGAGCTTGATTCTCTACCTCCTAGTCGAGAAGTGGAGTTCGCTATCGACTTAGTTCCCGGAGCGAAACTAGTATCGCGGACTCCGTACCGGATGGCGCCGGCAGAGTTGAAAGAGCAACTAGAGGAGCTCGTTGGCCAAGGCTATATTAGACCAAGCACGTCACCCTGGGGAGCGCCTGTGCTATTTGTAAAGAAGAAGGACGGGACCTTGAGGCTGTACATCGACTACCGAGGGCTGAACAATTTGACGATTAAGAATAAGTACCCTCTTTCGTTGATCGACGAGCTATTCGATCAGCTGCAAGGATCCAGTTGCTATTCCAAGTTGGATCTGAGACAAGGATATTACCAAGTGCGGATAAGAGAGGAAGATATCCCCAAGACAGCCTTCAACACCCGATATGGACATAACGAGTTCGTAGTAATGCCATTCGGGGTGACTAACGCTCCAGCAGTGTTCATGGACTTGATGCACCGAGTATTCCGGCCTTACCTGGACAAGTTTGTAGTAGTATTCATCGACGATATTTTGATCTACTCCAAGAGTTCGGAGGAGCATGCGGAGCACTGAGACTCGTGTTGGAAAAATTGAGGGAGTACAAGCTGTACGCGAAGTTCAACAAGTGCAAATTTTGGTTGGACAGTGTGGCATTCCTTGGTCATGTGGTGACTAAGGAAGGAATTAAGGTAGATCCGGCCAAAGTGGAAGCGGTATCAGACTGGAAGCAGCAGGAGAATATTACCGAGATCCGGAGTTTCTTGGGTTTGGCGGGATACTACCGAAGGTTTATCAAGGGATTCTCGACACTCGCATCGCCAATGACCCGTTTGTTGAGAAAGGATGTTCCGTTTGTGTGGGACGAGAAATGCGAGAAAAGCTTCCAAGAACTAAAGAAGCGACTGATGACAGCACCAGTATTGAGTCTACCAGAGGAAGGCAAATCTTACGCACTGTACACCGACGCTTCGAAAGAAGGACTGGGAGCGGTGTTGATGCAAGACCGGAAAGTGATTGCCTATGCATCACGGAAGTTGCGATCGCATGAAGTGAACTACCCTACTCACGACTTGGAGCTGGCGGCTATAGTGTTTGCCCTAAAAAAATGGCGACACTACTTGTATGGAGCCGAGTACGAGGTGTTTACCGACCATAAGAGCCTGAAGTATATCTTCACTCAGAAGGATTTGAACTTAAGGTAACGAAGGTGGATGGAATTCTTGGAAGAATACCGTTGCCCGATCAACTACCATCCCAGGAAGGCTAACGTGGTGGCAGACGCCCTAAGCAGAAAAGTTGGGATGGCTAGGCTAAAGGTGTAAGAAATACAAGTAGTTCAGGACGTATTGGACAGAAGGACGGAAGTGCGAGACAAAACGATTGTTATCAGCAACTTGAAGTTGGTGCCGGACTTGAAGCAATAAATAGTGGAAGCTCAGCGAAGCAACGCCGAGTTTCAAATTTTTAAGGATAAGGAGCTTAAGCGACCGAACAGCGAATTCCGTCAGGACGAAGCAGGAGTTTTCCATTTCAGAGATCGATTGTGTGTACCCGAGGAGCAACAACTAAGGGTCAGAATTTTGGAAGAGGCACATAAGAGCAAGTACGCAATTCATCCGGGAGAGGTCAAGATGTATCAGGATTTGAAGAGAGCATACTGGTGGCTCAGAATGAAGCGAGATGTGGTGAAGTACGTATCGACCTGTCTCACCTGTCAGAAAGTTAAAGCGGAGCATAAGAAGTCAGCGGGACTATTGCAGCCATTGCCAGTGCCGGAATGGAAGTGGGAGGAGGTGACTATGGATTTCGTTACCGGACTCCCTATGTCAAAGACTCAGAAGGACGCCATATGGGTAGTAGTGGATCAACTGACCAAGTCGGCCCACTTTATCCCGGTAAATGTAAGGGACTCCATGGAGAAGCTGGCTCAGACATATGTTCGAGAAATAGTCCGACTCTATAGAGTACCTTCGAGCATAGTGTCAGACCGAGACCCGAGGTTTACTTCTCGTTTTTGGGGAAAGTTCCAGGAAGCAATGGGATCGAATTTGAAGTTCAATACGACGGTGCATGCGCAGACTGATGGGCAGTCAGAAAGGGTGATCCAAATATTAGAGGATATGTTGAGGGCCTGTGTGCTAGATTTCGGGGACAAGTGGATAGAATGCGTACCTTACGCGGAATTATCTTATAACAATAGCTATCAGGCTTCGATTGGGATGGCACCTTACGAGGCTTTGTATGGGCGCAAGTGTCAAGTACCGTTGTATTGGAGTTGGACGGAAGATGGACACGTGAGCAAAACCGGAGAGGTTTGTGTGCAAGAGATGTTGGATAAGGTGAAGCTAATCCGAGAAAGGTTAAAGGCGGCTCAAAGCCGGCAAAAGAGTTATGCGGACAACTGGAGGAGGGAATTGGAATTTCAAGTCGGGGACCATGTATTTCTGAAGTTATCACCCAACTGGGGAATTGTGAAGCATCCGAAGGGTGGAAAATTGAATCCGAGGTATTTGGGACCGTTTTTTATTAAGGAAAGAATCGGACCAGTAGCTTACCGGTTGGACCTACCGGATGGGTTGACGGGTATCCATGACGTGTTCCATGTGTCACAGTTGAAGAAGTATAATGCGGATCCCTGTCACGTGTTGAATGAGGAACCGTTAGTGTTGCAGCCAGACTTGAGCTACGTGGAAAAGCCTGTACGGATATTGGACCGCAGTGTCAAAACCCTCCGGAATAAACAGATACTGATGGTTAAGATTCAGTGGGAGCACCCTGGCACGCAGGATGCTACATGGGAATCGAAAGAATGGGTTAAGCGGAAGTATCCCGAGCTGAAATAGAGGTATGCTTGAATTTCGGGACGAAATTCTTCTAAGGAGGGGAGGATGTGAAACCCCAGTCAAGACCAACCTTAGAGTAAGGGGGTTGGGATGCATATCATGCTTTATTTCATGATTAAATATATTTTCATATGATGTCTATGTACTTTGAATTTGATTTTTATTATCTTGAAGTCTTGTTGGTGAGTGATGTGTGAGAGGGGCAAAATGGTAATTTTTTCCCGAGGTGAAAATAAGGAGATAGCTTGTGGATTGAATAGGAAATAATTTTTCTAGTAGAAACAGCAACAAGAGTTGTTGTGGTTTAGTGGTTAGAGCCTTGGAATTAATTCTTGAGGTCTAAGGTTCAAAGTCCATCATAGAAGCTTTAGCTTGAGTAAATTTTATCTTGCTTGCAAAAGGATGGTTTCGGCCATGAGGGCCTAGATCAATGTGGTGATGATGTCCTAGGAGAGACATGTTAGGAGAATTCTCACTTTACTCTTTTGTTCTTCGCGAAATGCCTAAAGGGACTTCATTCTCCCTTGATCTTTAATTTTTCTTAATTTCCAACTCCTTAGTTTGATCAAGGTGTTCTATCCTTTTCCTTTCCAGAAAATTCAGTAGAGGACTAAGGTCTTTTAGGATCAAAATTTCCTAGTAAAAGGCTTCTCATTGTTTGGAAAATGTAAATGATTTGTAGGAAAATTCAAGAGGAAAATCCCTCTTGAAAGCTTGCTGAAATTTTTCCTCTAACTTAGTTCATCTATCTTCATGAAATGAGCTGAAATTTTCCAGCTTGTTGTACCTTCAAAAGGTCAAAAATTCTAGCTCACATTCCCTTCCAAATGCTACCAGAAAAATGGTCTTTAGGATCAGTTGAAACCTGAAAGTTTTTGCCCAAATTCGGACTGCACAAGCTGGAGCAAAGCAGGAAAAATTCCTGTACGAAAATCAACTTTGTGAGCTCCAAACCAAGCTTTTTTCTCCCAGATTTTGTGCAGCACCTTAGCCATATTTTTCCTCCATAAAGAAGGCTGGAAACCAGCCTTGAATGTTCCTGAAATCCCCTTCAAAACTCGCTGCAAATCCGTTGGAAATGGCAGACCAAAATTCTGCCAGAAAACTGCTGTTCAGCGAAATTCTGTGCAGAATTTTTTGTCCAGCTTGTTTCCTATTTTGTTTCAACCGAAAACCCCAACCTACTTCTGTCAAAACCTCCCTTAGACCTCTATTAACAGAGCTCCATTGTTCCCTGAAGCTTCTGCACGAAATTCCCTCCATGGCTGACCGAAAATCTCTCAACCAAATCCCTGCAATTTAGCTTGATTACTTTCCAAATTTTCAGCCATCTTGTTTAACAACTTTCCATAAAATTTTGTTCAATTGATCAGACATCTTCTCCACCATTGTGCACCCTAATTTCGGCCATCACAAGCCTCATTTAACCAGCTTTAATTCCCCAGAAAAGCTGCACAATCCAGTCGGCCATAGGAGACTTCAAGCTGTCCAGAAAAATCAAGATACTCCTAGAATATCTAGTTTCCAAATTCTCTTCCTAAAAATATTCTTCAAGGATTGTAACAATTAACCTTTCCTTTCTCTTCCAAATCAGAGAAATCACTCCCTAAACCCTACAAAATTTCGACAGTCCAATCCCTCAGAAAATCGGCAGCTTCTTCTTCTCTCTCTCTCGATTTTCTTCAAGCAACAAGAACACACACACACACTACACCAAGAACATATACCTCTTCTCTACACCTAATACACATCCAAACCACTTCAAACCCTCACAAAAATCTCCAGATTTGATCTACTCCTTGCTGTGCATCCATCAACACCAATATTAACATCAAACTCCTCCAAACATCTTGCTACTTTGGATCAAAAAGCAGAAATTTCTGTGAAGAACAAGAACATCTTCTAGGTAAACTTATTCTAACAACTTCATCCTCTTCAAACTTAATCTCTAATGAAAACCTATATGAATAAGCATGCTAATGATCTCTTCTTCTTTCTCTCTCTCTCTCTCACGGACCGAAATTCTCTCTCTTGGCCGAATGGTCTCTTCCTCCATGGCCATGCTTTCGCCACCCTTCTTGAACAAGATTAGCCATCTAGGAGTTGAGATCTTCTCTAAACTCCTTCAAGTCATTCATCAATCAAGTAAGTACCTTCAATCCTCTTTTTCAAAATTTAGAATCATGTCTCTATGTTGGTGAATGGCGATGGGTTTGTGTATGTGATGTTGTTGATTGAAGCATGAGTATATGTATGATTGTGAAGGAGATGGGGTTTGTGCATGGAATGATTATATTGGTGGATTTAATGATGAGTTGAGATTTGATGCATGTCATAGGTAGTATTTGTGATGAAGCATGCTAGAGATTATGTCACCATGGGTGAATTGGATTTATATGCATGATTAGATTTTGAAGCCATGATCATGTTTATGCTAGTAGAGGTTAAATCATGTAATAATAAATTTAGATCTATACCTATGTGCAAGACTTGGATGATTTGATGAATTGAAGGATTGAGTATGTTATTGATTATGGTTGACCATGGAATCTTGATCATGATCTAGTTGTCCCTAAGCAAATTTTATTTCATAAATAAAATATTTACTAATAATTTTTGCTAAAGAATTTTGAAAACCCTAGGAAGGGTAGATTTGGAATTATAATATATGTAAAGGATATTTTAGTCAAATAAATAATGATTTTTTTTGCTAGAAAATAAAATAAATAAATATTATTTAAAATAAAGGAAATTAATTAAAGCCCTTATGAAAAAGATTTATACTTAATAAAGTATCTACTAGATCAAGACCCTTGAGGATTTACTTATTATTTTCCAAGAAAGACTTATTAAATTTAATCTTAACTAGTTTTAGCTATCAATTATTTTCTAACAACTAAGCTATCATTAAATCACTATTTTACCTAGTACCACCTATGGCTCTTAATCAAATAAACTCTAAATTTTCCTTAACAAGATTTAAACTTTCAACTTATTAGAATTTATTTCCTAATCCATTAATTATTTTAAATAACAAATTAAACTGAGCTTATAAACCTATTCAATTATTGTTTTGCCTTAAAGCTTGGGACACTAAGATCATGGTAGTAGTGAATTGAATTGATTTAAAACTGAGGAAGTGGATTGTGGCTTGAATCTGATTAAGATTTGTATTTGCCCATGTGGGGTTAGGTCTTCTGTCCGAGACCTTGTTGTTGTGAGCGAGAATCAGGTAAGCTCCTGCATAAAACCTGATTGATGCGAAGTGATTTCCTTATGGCAAGCCAAATGTGGAGTGCAAGGACACTCAGTTATTTGAAAGCAATTGAGGGTTGAATTCATCATTAATTCCAACGCTTAAATTATTTAAAAAGTCTTTGAGCAGATTTTTCCAAACTTGAAACTCTTTCTAAAACTAATTTCTCCCAAAGCTTTGGAAACCCTCAAATTATTATTTTCATGAAGAACAATGCTTTGTTCATTTTATCCCAAGTGGGGAATGTCGTTGAGTACTCAATAAGGGTGGACTACTAGGACTAGTCTTTGAAGGGTTAGGGTGAGTCTCTCAGTAGGTGGCCACCTCTGAGGGATGAGTCCTTCCCGGATAAGATGCCAGTTCCAGTGAGTCGTGCCTGTCCGAGCTAGCAGTTTATTTTGTTTCAGTCAAGTGACTGTGTTTTTGCCGGAATGGACACCCGGCGGTTGTTTGGGTATAGAGAAAGAGGAGTATCTTGCCCAGTAGGCTGATCACCTACTTTTGTCAGTCTGCACAATGTGTTAGGCATTCTGACTGGTTATGGGGCCCAAAGTGTGGTAACCCATATCCTTTTCTTTCGAGTGGTTGATTCCATTACTTATGTATGGCTAGAAGAGCCAAAACACCACTCTTGCTTTTGACTAATGTCTATTGCTTGCCAATGTTTCTCTTATAAAGATTTCACACTTTGCATCCACGAACTGTTTCTGCTAAACACCCAAAGCACACACGAACTTACTGAGATTTCTGTCTCACCACCTTTTATCATGATTTTAGGTTGATCCTGTTATGGGTGAGTAGCTACCTTGGAAAAGAATGTGTCTTTTGATTTTATGTATTGCTTTGGGGAGACGAGAGTGGATGATTTTAATTATGGTTTTTATTTTGGAATTTCATGGATGTACTTTTGAAGTATTTTGGGTTGTAATAAATTTTTTTTAGTTTAAGTATTATTTAATCCAGCAATTTTATTTGTGTCCGAGTTATAAAGACCCATTGTCCTTTAAATGGGGCGACATCCCCGGCCCTGGCGGGCCTAGGTCATCCGGGGTGTTACAATGGGCTTCTTCTTCCATAGTTTCTCATAAGGTGAGATCATGTCGAGCTTTGCTTGTGGTAGACAATTTGTGATATATATTGCGGTCTTAATGCATACTGCCCAGAACAGTGATTGAATGTTCTTGGCATGGAGTATACTTCTACACGTCTTTGCAAGATGTCAATTCTTTCTTTCTGCAGCTCTATTTTGTTATGAAGTATTCGAACATGTCAACTGTCGTCGAATCTTGTTTTATTTCAAGAATTCTATAAACTCCTCTGAAGTGTATTCTTTACCATTATCTGTCCAAAGGCACTTTATTTCATAGCCATTTTCACTTTCTATTTTCTCCTTAAATGCCTTAAACTTTGTTAAGGCTTCAGACTTTTCTTTCATGACATCAATCCAAACATATTGAGAATAGTCATCGATAAATGTTATCATATGACAAAAATCACTTACCGATGGCTGTTTTACTTGGCCATAGACGTCTAAGTAAATCAATTCTAAAGGTTCCTTGGCTCTAAACTTCGACTCCTAATATGGTAGTTGATGCGCTTTACCATATTAGCAGCCAGCACAAATTATGTTTTCTCGAACCTCTAACTGTGGTAGACCCTTTAGTATTGACGTCTTCATCATCACTTTTAGTCTAGTGTAGCTCATGTGTCCCAATATTGCATGCCACAAATCTGGTGTCTCGTTCTTTTTAGTCCTATCTACATATGCTATCTCTACAGACATTACATAGATAGACTATAATTTTCGTCCTTCCATAATTGGTTCTCCTTCAAGCTTCAATTGATAATACACCTTCACGTCGTTTGGGTTGAATATGACATAGTTCCTTATTGAAGCTAGCTGTGATACTGATAGCAGGTTCTTTTTCATACCAAGCACGTGTAGCACATTATTTAATTCTACTTAGAGTTGAATCGTAGTACTACTAGAGCTTTGCCAATTTGTGTTATTAGTATTTTAGAGTTATCAGCAGTTACAACGACACGTTCACTTTTATATTTCTCTATGTTGCAAAATTTTTCATATGATTAGAGCATCCTGAATCTACTATCTAATCATTTTTATAATTGATAGGTTTGTCACTCACCGCGACTAGTGCAAGATCTTCTTCCTTTTCTTAAATTGGGTTCGACAGTGTCTCCTTCTCTTCTATTGCAAAAGATGCTTAAAAGTCCCATTTATCTTTACTTTCTGAAGTATGCGAAGATGTGGCAGTATTCTCTTTAGCCTGTCTTTGCCAACAGTCTCGAGCAAAGTGACATTTCTTTCCACAAAACACTCGTTGTTTTTTCGTCGACTCCTCATGTTGTTATTTTCCTGTAGTGGTACTCCCCCTTAATGTGTATTCTTCTCCGAATGCCTTTTCTGCTAGAAGCCACGTCTCTCTTTATTTTTGTCTCCTTCCATTAGTATTCTAACATTTTTCTATCCTCTGTATACTCTTCATCTGCCATAAGGAGCATTCTCTTCATCATTTGTTGATGTGCTATAGGATGGTCTCATTAAAGTTTCTTCATTTGCTAGCATACTTTCCAACACATTGAGTGTTGGTGGTTCTGGCCATCCCCGCGTTGTTGTTATAATAGAGGTGTATTCTCGTCATAATCCCTGAATTTTAATTCTTCTCATACTTGTTTCATCAATAGGGCGAATGGGATCTAATTTTGAAATTTTTTCACTTAAGGATCTCACTTTGGCAAGATACTGACTTACCATCATATTACCTTGTGAAATTCCTAAAAGCTCATTTTCAAGCCATTGCACCTTAGCTTCATTAGTCTTGGAGAATCTTTCTGCCACAATATCCCAAGCTTCCTTTGGCATCCTTGCATTTTTAATCAAATCTAAAAATTATTTTTCAACTGTTAAGGCTAAAATAGATAGAGCCTTACCAGCATTCTTGTCCTATTTTTTGTATTCTCCAATATTTTCCAATGGTGGTGGTGTTGTTTGGCTTTCCATCTACGAGCTCCCATAATCCTTGGCCTCTCAAATAAAATTTTAGGCACACACTCCAATCGTTGTAATTGTCCTCTGTGAGCTTTTCAATATTATTTGCATTGACGAAGTCTACCATTGTGACTTGGTGATGCCCTACACCTTATCCAAGTAAGTCAAGTCCCTGACCAACCAACTTCATAGTCCTTGACTGCATACCGATAGAGTCTCAACGTACCACGATCACCAACGGACTACTTTAAACATAGTTTCTAGCCGTTCTTTGACTAGATCTTAGAACCTTGATGAACCTAGCGAGCCTGGCTTTGATACCAATTGAAGAATTGAAAACAAAAGAACAAAATATTTATTACAAATATTGAAGCACTACACTTTTCTCCCAATGAGCACTTATATAAGCACACCATACTCACTACTTTTGTTAAGCACTACCACCACATTCACAATTTCAATTGTGCTCACACCACACACGCAAAGCATTACCACTACAGGAAAAATCGCGATTTGCGACGGCCAAAAACCGTCGCTGACCATTTTTGCGACGGTTTTAGCCGTTGCAAAAAATGCGAAACCGTCACTATTAGCGACGGTTTTGCGAGGGCAAAAAAAAATTCGTTGCTATTTGCGACAGTTTTGCGAGAGTTTTGCAACGAATATTTTTTGTCAAACCTCGCCAAATGAGCAAATTTGCGACCGTTTTGCGACGAAAAACATTGACCCTCGCAAAACCCTCGCAAATTGCGACGGTTTTGCGAGGTCGACTTTGTGCCCTCGCAAAACCGTCGCAATTTGCGAGGGTTTTGCGAGGGCTAAGGTTTGGGCCCTCGCATGCGACGGTTTTGCGAGGGCTATGACTTGGGGGTTAATTTTCCCCTCGCAAAACCGTCGCAATTTGCGAGGGCTACGATTTGTGCCCTCGCAAAACCGTCGCAAATTGCGAGGGTTTTGCGAGGGGAGAATTAAATCCCAAGTAATGGCCCTCACAAAACCCTCGTAATTTGTGAGGGTTTTGCGAGGGTCACGGCTTGGGCCCTTGCAAAACCGTCGCAGTTTGCGAGGGTTTTGCGAGGGCCACGGCTTGAGCCCTCGCAAAACCCTCGCAGATTGCGACGGTTTTGCGAGAGTTTTGTAATAATTTTTTTTTATTATTATATTTATTTTAAATAATTAATTCCCTGTAAATCAATCCTGAAACACTATACAAATAAATGCCAAAACTATGTTCATAATCCAAAAAAATACTATAAAAATTAAAAATAAGCCTAAATAAATATAATTAAAATACTAAAATATAATATAATATAAAATACATAATAAGTATCTAAAAAAGTAAAATAATTCACAAAAATAAGTAATAGTGTATAAAGAGTATAAAAATAAATATAACAAGTCTATGTAAGTAATGAAGGAGCAGCTGCAGAAGGGGGTGGAGGAAGGGAACGAGAGCCCCTACGTGGGCCCGGGTGCTCATCAGCTGGATCAAATCCATCGTCAGCATTTGGATCTTCATCTTCAGCATTAGCAGCCGCAATGCGCGCTTCTATCTCCTCTATGGATGGCATAGATGGTGCAGGAATACCCATCTTGTCCGACATAGCTGCCATCCAACCACCTAATGTAGACTGTTGTTGCCTCATGAAGTCCCGATACAAGTCTATTTGTCGATTGAATCTTCGCTCGGCCTGTTGAACCCTTTGCTCTACTAGATGTCCAATATCAGCTGGTGTAGTGGAAGATGCATGCAGTCTACTTTGAGACAGTCTAGTTCGAACATGTGTCGCCTCTGAGCCTAATCCAAAAACTCGTCCCCTTTTGAACCCGCCTTGTGCCTTTACGAACATGGCTTTTTCATCAAAAGGAACAACAGAGTTTACGGAGTCACTAGACTCGGATTGAGGAGTGCTCTGTATGAGATTTCGCACCTCATCCTAAAAAACAACAAAAAAAAAAAGAATTGTCAATAGTAATTATCAAAATAAAATACAAATTCCACGCAATATAAAGAATTTCAACATATTTCATCTATATACTACCAATGTGTGGCGAGATCGCTCACTGACAAACTGACCCTTTTGTGGCCCACTCTGAAAGACATGTAATGTCTCAAACATGTTTGTGTAGCTAAAAGAACTCCCCTCCTTGGCCCGCTACATTTATGTTAACAAAATGTAATTATTACAATCTTACATAAATTTGTTTTAAAGCAATTTAGAATAATAATTAATTAAGTGAAGGTGAATTACCAAACGGTCCTCGTGTTCTATGAACGAAATAGACCCTCCAGTATGGGTGCAGCTATTTCCACGATTCTTTTTGTTGGTGGATGAGAGCTTCTGATACTTCTCTGATCTCCAGTACTCGCAAATGTCATTCCAATACTGTGCCTCTATCTAATGAGGACATACCCAATCATCCCTCTTCCTCAACCTAGACATTATGTCCAAAAATCACGTCCGACACTTCTTTTCCCAAGTTGATCGAATTAGGGAAGCATACTCTTCCCTCCACCGAAAATATTTCTGCATGATCATGATTAAGATTTCTGATTAACATATAACATAGTACTTAAACGATAAAAAATACTCAGAAATTGCTTACCCCAAATTCTTGAAACCATAAGTCTCGCACGGTTATCGGGACGTGCGTGTATGTCGGATACGAACCAGTGAAGTACTGCTGTATTATATTTGAAATTTCGTGGACACATTTGTCCGAGCCGGCGAACCTATTTTTGGTGCAATGACAATGTACAATATAGTTATGTTAATCTCAAAAATAATAATAATAATTGAACTAATAATCAACATCTTACAAAGTATGAATATGTTACTTACCCGTTTCCCCGTGGAACAATCCAAGGTCGGGAGTCCGTAACTTGCAACCCAACAGAATGCGAAGTTGAAGCAGCGGATGATTGAAAAGCCGGGGATGGTACTCCCTCATCTCCAATAGAGCCATGTAATGAACGAGGCACTGAAAGCTGAGGTAGCTGAGTAGGGGATGGAGTATAAGGCTCCTGACCCTCCTGACTCCCCTCCCTCAATGATCCTTCATTAGAAGACATTGCTAAAGGAGATGAAAAAAGAAAAATAAGTAACCAATAAAGATGAAGCCCACTTCAAAAGAAGGATGTAAATAACCGTGAATAAAAATGATAAAAGAATAATAACATTGAAACGTTATATCTATTCGCTAGTTTAAAGTAATACAATAATATGTATGATAATGATGGATATGTCAAAATAAACATTGTACTTGTAAATTGAATTTTTAAAAAAAAATTGACAGAGTCTCCCCTATAATTGGATATTTCCCAGGCACAAGGCCACCTCAAGATTTGACAATCAAAACGCTGTTACAAACAACAAAGACAGATCTTTCAAATATAGAAAAATTCAAAAGATAACTAGGGGTAATCACCCATTACCCAAGAGGAATGATCACCCATCACTCACGGGGAATGATCACCCATCACTCACGGGGTTCCAATTAAAATGTTAGATATAGTTAAAATCAAGCTAAAAATTATAAATGCCTCTGTCCTTGTGAATTGTCTGTCAATACAGCAACAATACAATATATAAATTACCTTGTTGTTTACACCACAAAAGAATATAATGTTACACCTGAAGCGTGCCTTCTATACATCCAACTACGATCCTCCATGACGTCTAAATGAGAGAAAAGAACAATCAACTCAATAATTAAAATCACCCCTTAAACAAAAGGAAGAGAAGTGTAATTACATTTTCCTTTCTATTATCTAACAAAAAGAGGTCCAAAACATAGAATTTACAATTGCTATCTTTGGATACAGTTACACCTTCAATATCTACGTTTTAACCAAATTTTACATTTAATTGAGGTGAAAAGTACAATTATTTGAAGAGTGAAAATAAATGAGAAAATTTTATATTTGATTAAGATAAATAATATTAAAGCTAATTATATTCTTATTTTACACATTCCAATGGTTAAAATAATAACATTTTATTTATTTTCATTCCAATGTTTATATTTGTTTAAACTCTCTCTATAACGTATATTATTCCTACTATTATTAACATTCATATTATATATGATATTATTATTATTATTACTCATTTCATTAGTCCTATTCTTATTGTTATTAGCAATATTATTTTTAATAATAATGCTATTATGGGATATATACTCATGTTCAATTGAATAATACACTCCAAGATAAGGGTAGTTATTCTACTCCACAGTAAATAGCAGCAAATTTTGAAAAAAAAAATTTGACAGAGTCTCCCCTGTAATTGGACATTTTCCAGGCACAGGGCCACCTCAAAATTATACAATCAAAATGCAATTGCAAACAACAAAGACAGATCATTCATTTATAGAAAAAAAAAAATAAAAGGATAACTAGGAGTAATCACCCATTACCCAGGAGGAGTAATCACCCATTACTCACGGGGAATCCAACATTTGAATTCAACACAAAGGCAATTTATATGAACAACACGCACCTCTTACATCTTCATAATCTAAGGAAACGAATTTCTCACATAAAAGAGCCTTCAAAGCATTCCACTAGAGTTAAATCTTCATTCACGCGCTTAATACACTTGTTACTGTTAGTATATATTAAATTATCATTTATAGAAAGGTATTGTTTAAAGCTAAATTGTCTTTACCTAAACTAAAATTTAGAAAATATATCTACTAAATATAGTATTGATACATTTGTGTCTCATATTCGTTTTTGTTCACATAATTTAAGAGAAAATGAGAAGAACAAATATTTTTTTTTTCAATTTTATGCATTTATTCTATGATTTTCTTAAAACTAACTATTTTGAGAGACACTAATATATTATTATAATTAAGTAATAAGACTACTAAACTAATCAGATATCAACCTTCCTATTATGGCATCATAACCAATCAAATTAATTTATAAGCGTTTATATAGCTAAAACATAGTTTCCATATAATTTGATCAAAGTAGTAATTTTTTGATAACAAGGTAAAAAAGAGTGCACTTTGTACAAAGTATATCACATATAAGTACAGATCAAAACACCATGAATGTTTAAAAAGGACAACAATTCCAATTAACAGTTCAGCAATTCCAGTTCACAATTCCAAATTTAAATCAATAATCCAACATCAAACCACCATCATATCACTCCCAATCTCCTCAAATTCAACCCCAACATCAATACAACTTTTATACAACAATTCCAACTCTGCTCATTCACAAATAATCACCCAAATTTCAAAGCTTCAGGGGAAATGCAAATCTGCCCAACATGGACTTAGTTTATAAGATAATGAAGTAGCTCAAGAGATGAATTCTAACTACTTACCCAAATGAATCCGCTTCAACAATAGCACAACCAGTAGCATAGGAATGGCAGTGGAGGCGCGAGCTGAGGGGGCGGGCTGAAGGGGCAGGCCGAGCGGGGGGCCGAGGGAGACTCGCGGAGAGGGGGCGCAGGAAGGGGGCGGGCCGAGGGGGATCCGCATGAAGGGGGCGCGGGGAGGGGGAGCCGTGGGGGAGGGTCGGCGCGGGTGGGGGGTGCGGGGAGGGGGACTCGCGGGGGAGCGAGGGTCGGCGCGGGTGGGGGGCACGGGGAGGGGGGCTGCGAGGGAGGAGCGCCGGGGAGTGGGGGCTTGGGGGGGGGGAGTTGAGGGAGGGGGGCGCGGGGATGGGGGAGCTGCGGGGAGAGGGGGGAAGGATGGGGAGCAGCGGCGCCGAGCTTGGGAAGGGGAGGGTGTGGCGGGTCGTGTGGAAGGAAAGAAGGATGTGGGAAGAAGGATGGGGGAAAAAAAAGGAGGAAGTGAAAAATTTTGGAAAATTTTAGTTTTTTTTTTATTTCTAGCTATTTCGTCGCAATTTGTGACGAAAAAATAAAACCCTCGCTAATTTCTCATAAATTAATACGAATAACATTATAAATCGATCTATACATTATAATTTTTATTATTTTTTAGTGATTTTAATAATATTATTATTATGTAAATTATTTTTCTTTATATATTTTAATTTATACACCACTTAATCAAATAAATAGATCAAAAAATTAGATATATGTATATATATAACTATATAGTATAATATATATTAATATGTAGGAGATGAATAACATTACAAATCGATGTCTACATTATAATTTTCACTATTTTTTTTAGTGATCCCAACAATAATAACAGTATTTGAATTATTTTTTTTATATATTTTACTTTATACATCACTTAACCAAATAGATATATTAAAAAATTGGACATATGTATATACATAGCTATATAGTATAATATCTATTAACATGTAGGAGACGAAGAACATTACAAATTGATCTCTACATTATAAATTTCACCATTTTTTTAATGATATCAACAATAATAACAGTATTTGAATTATTTTTCTTTATATATTTTACTTTATACACTACTTAATCAAAGTGATAGATTAAAAAATTAGACATATGTATATATATACCTACATGTTATAATATATATATATATATATATATATATATATTAAACTAAACAGATACTTATATACATTATATACATATACTCATATATTAGAATAAGTATATAACATAACATAATTAACTATATACATTTACTTATGCAATACATTAGGTGTATAACATGACATAATTACATATACAAAATTATAATAAAATGCACTAATTGAGATATGTTATTAAAAATATTTCAGTAAATTTGTCAAAATACACCACCACATAAACACATAAAGAAAAATTTAAAAATAAAAAAAAAAGATTAAAACCCTATTTTGTTGTAAAACCCTCGCAAATTCGTCGCAATTAGTGACGGATTTGCGACGAATTTGCGACGAATTAGGGTTTTGAGATTTTCTATAAATTTTTTCATTTATTTATTTTTTAATTAAAAATATTGACCGTCGCAAAACCCTCACAAATTGCGAGGGCTTTGCGATGGATATTCATTTTTTTTAATTATTTTTTTAAAAAAAATAATCTATAGTCGCAAAATCCTCGCAAATTGCGACGACTTTGCGATGCACATTCAAAAAAAAATTTAAATTTTTTTTTTAAATCATTGGCCTCGCAAAACCCTCGCAAATTGTTTTTTTAAAAAATATTTTTAAAATTTTTGAACGTCCATCGCAAAACCCTCGCAATTTGCGAGGGTTTTGCGATGGACGTTCAAAAATTTTAAAAATATTTTTTAAAAAAATAATTTGTCGTCGCAAAACCCTCGCAATTTGTGAGGGTTTATTAGCCGTCGCAAATTCCTCGCAAATTGCGAGGGTTTTGCGATGGACGTTCAAAAATTTTTTTAAAAAAATATTTTTTTTAAAAAATAGATAGCCGTCGCAAAACTCTCGCAATTTGCGAGGGCTGAATTACCGTCGCAAAACACTCGCAATTTGCGAGGACTTTGCGATGGACGTTCAAAAATTTTAAAAAAACAATCGGTCGTCGCAAAACCTTCGCAAATTGCGAGGGTTATTTGCTATCGCAAAATCCTTGCAAATTGCGAGGGTTTTGCGATGGACGTTCAAAAATTTTTTTAAAAAATATTTTTTTAAAAAAATAGATAGCCGTCGCAAAACCCTCGCAATTTGCGAGGACTTTGCGATGGACGTTCAAAAATTTTTAAAATATTTATTAAAAAAACAATCGGTCGTCGCAAAACCCTCGCAAATTGCGAGAGTTATTTGCCGTTGCAAAATCCTCGCAAATTGCGAGGGTTTTGCGATGGACGTTCAAAATTTTTTTTTTAAAATATTTTTTTAAAAAATAAATTACCATCGCAAAACCCTCGCAAATTGAAATTGCGAGGACTTTGCGATGGATGTTCAAAAATTTTAAAAATATTTTTTTAAAAAATAATTTGTCGTCGCAAAACCCTCGCGACGTTCAAAAATTTTTTTAAAAAATATTTTTTTAAAAATCTCACTTTGCACATGCTACTTCACTTGCTCACATAACTCACACAAACACACACCACTCACAACACTCACACATATGTTCGCAGCATCGTACAACAACACACAAATTACACCACTTATTGACTCTATTTATAGAGCTCTTTACACCGACTCTTCAATGTCGGTTTACATTTTTCGGAGCTGCAAGTTGCTACTGCAACTTGTTATTCCAAAATTTTCATTGCAAGTTGCATTCTAATGGCGGTGGAAGCAGCAACTTGTAGTGGATTTCTAGAGCTTTCCTTGTTAGTTGTGAATGAGTCTTCAAGGTTTTTTCTGGAAGTACAAGTTGCCGATTTTTATCCGCAACTTGCTGATTTTTTTTTTTTTTTTTTTTGGCTTCTTCATGTGGCTTTAAGTTGCAGTAAAAAATGATTGTTGCAATTTGTTGATTTCAGATCGTTCTCTAATGGTGGTAAAGCAGTCATTGCTTTCTCAGAAGGAACAACGCAAATTGCTGTAAGTTAACGAAAGCTAAAGTTAGCATTTTTAAGTATTTATAAAAATAAAAAATTTTTAAAATACACGCCCTTAGACGATGAAATTTTTTGTTATTCACCTTGTAGTAAATTGTCACTTAAAGAAAATGAACTGATGGCAAAACCGATAAGAACAGATACACCTGATATTAAGCAAATGGTGTGGAAAGGGTTTGGGAAGATATAACATGTTTGTCAGATCTTTAGTGAATCTTTCAATAAGTATGAATTATATAAATGGAGTTACTTTACCACAGATTTGCTTTCATTTATGCTGGAGATAAAATGTTGCAATAATAAAAAGAAAGATACAGATAAAATAACAGCCATCGCGGGACCTAATTCATTCCTGAGATATGGAACCAGAAGCCAAAAATGATCAGAACCATAAGCAACAATGTCTTGAAAATTTTGTGTTCATGTGTCCAAGAGACAATTTGATTTCAGCATGTTAAAACTGTCCAAGTACATATTTAACAACTAAAAGAATCACTTAGAATTTAGTTAACCTCCCAAAATTTTCATAGCCAGCTTTTTCTTGACTCTCTTGCTGTGTTCTCTATTTCCCTTCTCCAAATGCTGTCACCATCATATCCTAGACTTGTAAAGTAAGTGATATGTGGTAGTAAATGCTTCAAGCTCTCCTGTTGTCTTTCAATTTGGTCAAATAGGTCAATTCCTACATCTGTGTATTACCCTAAGCCCTGTTTGATCCCTAAGCAAATTGTTTTTCTTCTGGAATTTTTTGTCATAGCTCGATCGCCGACAACTTAATTTCAAAAAAAAAAAAAATTAACAACATACTAGACAAATGTTAGAAAAACAATATGCTAATGAATCCCCAACTATACCCATTAGATCAATTCATTTGCCATGAACAGAATTTCTAAACAAGTTCAATAGTTGAGCTTTGAGTTGAGATTTACCAAGCTCAGCTCCTGTACTTCGTTGATCAAGCTCTAGCCATATTGACCGTGCTTTTTGTAAGTACAAAAGCCTCGCTTTATTTAAACCACTGCTCTAGATGGTCTCAGATTCCACCGATTCTCTCTAACCTAAGCAGACGGCCTTTTGCTAATTAGTCATGCTTCAATTTATCATTTTTGCTGTAGTCCTTTTTTTAACACCTAATTGATAGACAATAGATTGGGATTCCCATTAGCCAATTATGTTAAGAATCTTTTATTGCTGGTGACTTGAATCCATGGTGCTCAAAAGAAAGTATTACGGGGAAATAGAATAAGTTGTTTAATTAAATAGTTGAAGAAACATACGGAGTCAGAAGTGGCATCAGAAAATGGATATATCCTGCAAAAGGAAGTTGATCCCTCATCAAGCATTAAGACATTCTAAAAACATGTATTCAAAAAAAGGTCATACATGGGCCACTGCAAAAGTAGGCTCAAAAGGAAAGAACCATGTAGAGAAATCAACAAAAAGCCCTTGGAAAACAGAAATTACAAGGAAAAAATTATTTGCAATGTTAACTGCAATCTCACTTGTTTGGCTCACGAGCAAGGCTACAGCAGATAGATTAAACTAGACTAGGCATCTTCCCGGCTAATAATTCATCCCAAACATGTTATCCTGTATTTAGTTCAACTTGGATAAGAAATTTCGTGGTTAAAAGTAAATCGAAACTGGCCATACATGAAACACAATATGTATTTAGACTCAACATTATAGAATGTAAACGGAAGTTAACTCTCTTTGTGGGATAAATGTTCTTGTTCTCCTAGATACCTTATCTGGATTCCTTATCATGAATTAAAAAAACAACTAAATAGTAGGATACGAGATTAATAATCCAATCTAATGCCATCACACAATGAAAAGTTTCACAAATCAATGCGAATTTCAAAAGGCATACTAAGCAAACCACTAATTATTTATGATATTTATAAAGGGTGTTACATTAATGGTTTATTGTTTGTGAGCCAACCAATAAGAAAGTCGAATAACTTGAGTTGAAATAAAAAAGTAAAAAATTGTTAAATTTTAGGACTTGTTTAGATCGAAAGAAACCAAAGAAGAGAAGAGAGGGATAGGATAGAAATGAAATGAAAGGAGATCAATAATTTTTTATAATTTTTTGTTAAACATGGAGAGAAAATAAATAAAAGGACATTAAATATAATGTTTGGAAGAGGGAAGTGAAGGGGGGAGGGGGGAGATACCATTTGAGTTTGCATTTTTTGCCCACTAATTTAATGCAACAATATTAAACCCTATATTTATTAGGGTTATTTTAAATTATTCAATACAAATTCATTTTATTTTCTTTAATTTCCACCCAATTTTAAATAGAAATGACGTTTTAAAACTTTTATACTAAAACTAATCTATCTATTCTCCCCTCATTCCTTTCCTTTTAGACATGGCAATTTTCCCGCTTAAATTGGGGACCCAGCCTAGCCCGATCCGGTAAGGCCGAGAATTCCCTGATTTAAACAAGGCCGGGCCAGAAGTAGGCTTCATTCATCGACCGGCTAACTGGGGACAGGTCGGAGGGGGGGATTGCCAGATTCCCACCCTCGGCCTGGCCCATATATATTACATATTATATGTATTATATATATTAGATATATTTATAATACAAATATAATCGACTTCTATATATGTCGATTATATGTGTATTAGATATGAATACATACAATATAGATTATATATATATATATATATATTATATGTATACATACTATATGTATATATATACGTATACTATATAAATTATAGATAGATTATCTATATTATATATGATTATATATGTATATAAAATAAAAATAAAATAGAAGAGGCGAGGCGAGGAAAAAAGAAGAAAGAAAAAGAAAAATTATCAATTATCAATTATACTCTTACTAATTTAGTAATATGAATGACTAATACGTGAACCATTAGAAACCATTATAAAAATTTTCAAAATGATTAAAAAATTTTGAATAAAAATATATTGAAGGCTAAAAAAATTTTCTTAAAAAAACTTTAGAAATTTTTTCGAGCCCAATCGGGCCCCTACTGGGTTAGAACCGAAGATTGTTTTGTCTTCGACTAGGGGATCCCCCCCCGCCCCCTCCTACCTTTTCCAGGGCGAAAATGGGGAAACAAGAGATATGTGGGAACGAAGTCAAAATTTCTAGTCCCCAACCCGACCCTATTGTCATCCGTACTTTCTTTCCTTCTTAAAACACTAATTCATATACTTAAAACTCAAAGCATTAGTTTCCTCTCCTCTCCTCTCCCTTAGTTTTCCTTAGTATTAAACATATTGTTAGTAATTAAGAAAATGAAAAGTTTGTGTTTAAATCATACATGAGAGAGGTAAGATCAATAATAAATTTATAGGAAAAAGGAATACAATAAACACAGACGGTTCTTGAGACAGGCTACTAGAGCTATTCTCCTCTTGCCATAGCAAATGTTTATTAGATTATTGAACTGTCCTTGTCACTCATAGTTCATGAATCCAAGCACTTAATTCTTAGCTCAATCAACATAGTTTTCTTCTACATGTCCAAATCTCTCTATCTTTCCATCATTGCCTGTGAACATGGGATTAGAGACCGAAAAAGCCAGAAATGCTAAATATAAATTGCATTTGCCTCAAGTATTGACCCCATTTCTAAAGGCATTCACATCAATTATGATTTATAGGATCAAAAGAAAGAACACTTTTTTTTTGGGTGCCGGGGGGGGGGGGGGGGGGGTGTTCTCAGTGAAGCACAAAGAATTTAACTTTTGTAGATATATAGAACTTGTCTACAAATAATTTAAAAACTCCAAAAAACTCTCTAAAAACATTCACATTTCGACCAATTTCTCCAGATTTCATTATCTAAGTTACTCTGCTCTAGTTCTGGGAAGTTCAGGGAAGAACTCCTCCATCCATTGCCCTGTCAGTGTATCCACCATGCCCAAGAAGAAAAGGGGTTTAAAGACGCTGAAAAATACTTAAAAAGTAGAAAAATCCATTGCTTCTGAGGAATTTCAGCCATTGGTGGTCAACTTTGAATATATCCCTAATTTCCAAATAAAAATTATTACAACTAGGATGTGACTAAGGAAAGAAAAGTTTACTTTTTTCAAATCGGTTCGATCCTCTACTTTGAATCATTTTTTTCTAAAAGTGTTCTATTTTGTGTAAAACGTTTTGAACTTATCGATCCAATCCAATTGAGCCATTCTTCTTTTTTTTTTTTCTAGATATAATATATTCATAAAAAAGAAATAAGTAATACAGAGGGACTAAATAATCTATAGTAATAGATATCATAATTTTCTCCCAATTTTGTTGTTTATGCTTTTATAGATTTGAATTGTATTATATTATTGAACAATTTTATTCTTTAAAATAATTATATTTTTAATTTTTAAATTATAATATTACTGATTCAGTTACGATTCAACTGTAATCTATTTACGATTAAGTCATTGAACCGTGAACTAATAAATTTTCTAGTTCGATATCTAATTCGATTCTAAAAACGTTAAAATTTACTATTAGATCAATAACTCAATATATAGTTGAATATTTAACTAAAAAATAAAGGCTAACCTTGAAGACTTTTGAAAATAATAATAATAATTCTCTATTGGATACTCCTTTTCTGTTGTGAACATCATGTTTGGAGCCTATTCTTTTCTTTCTTTTTTTTTTTTTTTTTTTGGGAAGAATGAAAAAAAAACAAAGAATGTGTGCTTCCATGCTTATAAAAAGTTGATATTCCATCAATCATTATAAAATACTCTGAAGGATTTTCATGATTATCCCATTGTATAGAAGCAAGGGAATTATGTAATGTTTTATCTGTTAACCTTATGATTGGTGATTTAAAATATGAAGAAAAAGTATTAGTTTCCATGAAGATACCGTAGAAATAGATTTACAGTTACCAAATTTTTGGAAAATCACTTATTATATTATTAGCATTACGAATGAACTGTTCTATCAGTAAAACTACCGTCTAATTATTTTAGAGAATAATCAAGTAAGAATGTTGATGGAGAAAGAAATATTAGAGGTTAGGGAAGAAGGGTTTGGGAAATTATAATCTTAAGGGGAAAGTCTGTTTTATCGTTTTATTATACTATTACTCTACCCAATTTCTTTGACCTCAGATAACAAATAATCAAGCGTTCAGCAAATATGCTTCAACAGATGTAGAAATTCCTTGTCTTATTTTATTTCTATCTTCCAAAAAAATGTTGGAATGGGCAACAGAAGCAATACACAAATATATAAAAAAGATGAAAGAAAATAAATAAATAAATAAAACACAACATGAAAATTTAACGTGATTCGATCTCTCAATTAAACCTACATCCACGACCCCGAAGGGAAACACTCCACTATATAATTTTTTTACGGATAAAATTACAAACCCTCTCAAAATAACTCAAGGCCCAAAAATCTCCAAATTTACTAGGTTCAATGAGTTAGTGTACTTTCTCCAAAACAATACTAACCTATTTATAGGGAAAGCCTTCCTTACTCTTTTTTTAAATTATCCCATGTGAGATTGAGAAAAACTCAACAAATCCTCTCTTTTCTCAATGTCTCAAATTACAACAGAATCTGAAAACTTAACTCTGTTCATAATCTTTGCAGTCTTCTTCTCTGTTGCTTCTTCCGTTTTACTTCCTTCAAGTCACTTCTTCAAGGAATAACCATCAAGATAATAGATGTTTTTGCTCTTCTTTCTCCCTTGCATAATCAGACAGTTCCCTTTGTATAATTTGCAAGACTTCCCAACTCCAACATACTTGTATCCTTTTAATGCCATCACACCTAATGAACTAATATTGACACTAGAATCAGGAACATACCTTATATCAGGAAGTATTTTGACTTCATCACTGTGGATTTAAGGCGGACTCGTCCAATGCCTTTAACCTTCATCTTAGAGTTGTTTCCCACATTGATGTGGCCAAAATTCCCTAATTGCAAATCGTAGAACATATCTTGGTCCTTGCAGATATGCAAGTGTGATGTAGAATCCATTATCCAATTCGAATGCTTCTCATCAACGGTATTATCCGAATATCTCATCAATAATAAATCATCTCCCGTAACCATATTTGTAAAAGAATCACTTACTTTGACCTTACCCCTTATTTATTCTCTTAGAGTTTTTAAATCCTTTTTCATTTTTGGGCAACGACTTTGGATGTGACTAATTTCTCCACAATAATAGCACTCAATGTCGCTATTATCACTTTAATGGGATTTTCCTCTTCCTTGATCACCTCTTCTTTTGCTTCGACTCCTCCTTCTTCTCCAACTCTCTGTAGCTAGTACTCGACTATCTTCACAGTGATTTTTTTTTTATCATCCAGTAATTTTCTTTTAATGACTTCGACACCTCATTCAGTTGCAATGTACTCTTTCCTGCTAATAGTAACTGTACTAATGGCGTGTAAGATTTGGATAGAGAAACCAACAAGAGCAATGCTTGCTCCTCATCTTCAATCTTCTCCCCTAAATTTTCAACTCGAGATACTAACTCATTAAATTTATTTATATAGTCAATAATGTTTCCTCCTTCTTCCATCTTAAGTGAATATAAATCCATCTTTATCATCAAACGGTTAGTCAATATCTTCAATGCATAATTTTTATCTAAAGTCTCCCACATTTTTTTAGGCGATGTCTCCTTCAACACTATAATTTTAATATGTGGAGCCAAAACTGACTGAATAGTACTGACCATCCTTTTCTAAATAATACTCCAATCTAAATCTTTCATACCTTTGGTTTATCATCTTCTAATGCAGAATCAAGACTCTACAGCACTAAGTAGTCTTGAGTTGTGCATTGCCACAGAGTAAAGTCAATCTTTCTGTCAAACAATGGAGGTAAATTTTCATTCTTCATATATGTGATATTTAAAGAATTCATAATAAAATATCTTACCTCTACGTGACACAAAAAAATTACCTCTTACTCAAAACTGCTAATGAAGCACCTCCTGTCCTTTTCTTTCCTCCCTAGATCTGAACCTTGCTCTTCTCCCAAGCCGGAATTAGGCTCTGATACCACTTGTTGGGATGGGCAATGGAAGCAACACACAAATATATAGAAGAGAAGAAAGAAAATAAATAAATAAAACACAATATGAAAATTTAACGTGACTCGAATTCTCAATTAGACCTACATCCACGACTCCGAAAGGAAATACTCCACTATGTAATTTTTGGATAGATAAAATTACAAACCCTCACAAAATAACTCAAGGCCCAAAAATCTCCTAATTTACTAGGCTCAATGAGTGGGTGTACTCTCCCCAAAATAAAACTAACCTATTTATAGGGAAAGCCTTCCTTACTCTCACTACAAGAAAAACATTAATTTAGCGACAGATTTTTGCGACGGCCGCTAATTTGAGACGGAATAACAACGGAAACAAAAATTTTGAAAATAAATTTATTTTTTAAAATTTTTTGTCGCTAATCCATCGATAATTGCGACGGATTAGCGTCGGAAATCAATCCGTCGCAAAATTGCAACGGATTTCTAAAATTAAAAAATAAATTAATTTTCTTAAAATTAAAAAAAAAATCCGTCGTAAATCCGTTGCAATTTTGTGATGGATTTCTAAAATTAAAAAATTAATTAATTTTCTTAAAATTAAAAAAAAATATGTCGTAAAATTGCAACGAATTTCTAAAATTAAAAAATTAATTAATTTTCTTAAAATTAAAAAAAAATCCGTCGCAATTTTGCAATGGATTTGTGATGGATTTTCTAAAATTAAAAAATAAATTAATTTTCTTAAAATTAAAAAAAAAAATCCGTCGCACTTTTGCAACGGATTTGCGACGGATTTCTAAATTAAAAAATAAATTAATTTTCTTAAAATTAAAAAAAAAAATCACTGCAAATCCGTTGCAATTTTGCGATGGATTTGCGACGGATTTCTAAAATAAAAAAATAAATTAATTTTCTTAAAATTAAAAAAAAAATCCGTCACTAATCCATTGCAATTTGAAACGGATTTACGATGGATATATATTAATATAGCATTTTTATATACATATAAATATGTTAATATACTTTTTAATATAAAAATAAATATTTGTACATACATATATACATATTTATTTATGTTAGTATGTGTCAATATATATATATATATATATTTATACATATATCTATATATATGTTATAATATTTTTTAAATAATATATATATATACACACACACACACATAGTGTGTGTGTGCGTATATATATATATATACATACATTTGCTATTAAATATACATACATTAATAGCAACAGATGCATATATGTCATATTCTTACATATATACATACATATATATACTTAATAATATCATGTGTGTGTGTGTATATATATATATATATATTTCAACTTACTAATATATTTTTGCGTATTTTACTATTTCAAGACACACACACTATATATCATATGTATATATAAATAATCAAACATTAAATTTTTTTGGGTGAATTTTTTAGATTAGCGACAGATTTGCGACGGATCAGGGTTTATGAAACCCTAATCCGTTGCAAATCCATCGCAATTTGAGACGGATTTGCGACGACAATCTAAAATTAAAAAAAAATATTTTTTTAAAATTAAAAAAATCCGTCACAAATCCGTTGCAATTTTGCAACGGATTTGCGACGGATTTCTAAAATTAAAAATAAATTTATTTTCTTAAAATTAAAAAAAAAATCCGTCACAAATCTGTTGCAATTTGCAATGGATTTGCGGCGGATTTCTAAAATTAAAAAATAAATTAATTTTCTTAAAATAAAAAAATCGTCGCAAATCCGTTGCAAATTGCAACGAATTTTTAAAATTAAAAAATAAATTTATTTTCTTAAAATTAAAAAAAATCCGTTGCAATTTTGCAACGGATTTCTAAAATTGAAAAATAAATTAATTTTCTTAAAATTAAAAAAAATCCGTCACAAATCCATTGCAAATTGCAACGGATTTGCGACGGATGTTTAAAATTAAAAAATAAATTTATTTTTTTAAAATTAAAAAAAAATTCGTCGCAAATCCGTTGTAATTTGCAATGGATTTGCGACAAATTTCTAAAATTAAAAAATAAATTTATTTTCTTGAAATTAAAAAAAATCCGTCGCAAATCCATTGCAAATTGCAATGGATTTGCGACGGATTTTTAAAATTAAAAAATAAATTTATTTTCTTAAAATTAAAAATAAATCCATCGCAAATCCATTGCAATTCGCAACGGATTTGCGACGGATTTCTAAAATTAAAAAATAAATTTATTTTCTTAAAATTAAAAAAAAAAATCCGTCGCAAATCAGTTACAATTTTACAACGGATTTGCGACGGAAAATTCTGTCGTCGCAAAGCCCTAGTAAATCCATCGCTAATTCACAAAAAAAAAAAAATTACTATATAATTAATGTATAGCACAATATATCACAAGAACTTCAATAGCTTAGTGGTGGAATGCGTGTTCCCCCACAATAAGGACGCGGGTTCGAGCCCCAAATCCGACATAATCTCATAATATTCTTGTCGGGTCGGGTTGTGGATCGGGTTCTCAGCGGGCCGAGGCAGACCGAGTAGCTAATTAATTAATTTTTTAATAAAAATTTTTGGCCGTCGCAAAATTAATTAATTTTTTAAATTTTTTTCGCTACCGCAAATTAAATTAATTAATTTTTTAAAAATAATTTTTTTCCCGTCGCAAAACCATTGCTAAATTATTTTAATTTTTGTAAATAAAAAAAATTTTGGCCATCGCAAATCCTTCGCAAAATTAATTAATTTTTTAAATAATTTTTTTTGCTACCGTAAATTAAATTAATTAAATTTTTTAAAATAAATTTTTTTCCGTCGCTAAATTGTCGCTAAATTATTTTAATTTTTGTAAAAAAAAAATTTTTACCGTCGCAAATCCGTTGCTATTTGCGACGGATTTTCTTTTCGTCGAAAATTGCGACGCCCTTTTAGCGACGGACGTAATCCGTCGCTAAACGTGATTTGCGACGGATTAACGATGGATTTGGTCGTCGCTAATTTGGTTTTTTCTTGTAGTGTTTTTTTTTTAAAAATTATCCCATGTGGGATTGAGAAAAACTCAACAAAAATAATGTTACTTTTGCTTCCTGTCTCTCATTTTCAATATATCAAGAAATTAAATTCAAATAAAATCCAAACTCCAATTCAAGGATAACTTACTAAAAAGAACCTGTGTAGGTGTGGAATTTTAGAGTCATTTAAGATGATGCTAGGTAGCTATATTTAGATGATAGATGTACATGAGTTGTAAAATCCATAATCTCTTTTTCTTCTTTTCCATCATTTGAAAATATAAGAATTTTCTTGAACCAAACAAAAAATTTACCATTTACTGCACAACATAGTGAAAAGCAGCCTGTTGTTATACTTCCATTTTCAAAGCAAAATGTTGAAAAAAGAAAAGAAGATATATATGTGTGTGTGTGTGTGTGTAAAGTAATCCAAATATTCTAATATGTTTTTAGGAAACAAGAAATTATTCCAATCGATGATTCTAGCACTAAACTAATCCAACTATATTTTCAGTTGTCGAGATTCAATAAGACATACTATATACCTAAACCTATCCAAAGTCCATTCTTTTCTAATTCATGATAAATTCCCAAAATCAAATTTCTTAAACCACAAAATTAAACATGAGCCCCGTTGAAACAAGGAAAGTAAAGAACGTATACCAGATGCAGATTAATGCTGTACTGGGTTTTTTTTTTTTTTTTTCTTTCCATTAACTGCAGAACAGTGAGAGAAAATAATGGTGTTTCTTTTTCTTTGTGGGGGAGGTTGCTTACGGACAGAGAGGAGAACGGCCGTAACGGCTGCCGTTTTTATTTAAACAAAATTCAGGGGCTTGATGGTAATTCTACCTTCCAAATCGAATCCTAATTCATTTAAATGCATTTATTAATTTTTTAAAAAAACAGAAACAAGATATTCTTCCATTCATGGAGGGTTTATATACTAAATTTTTTGGTCTATTTTACATGTTTTGGTAGCGATATGATTTTATATAGCAATTCTGATGGTGATCTGATTAGATAACTCAATAATTATTCCTTAGGTTTTGATTTTTTTTTTTTTAGGGTCAACCATTAAAAAAATTATTACTACTATCTTATTATCAAAGTCAAACAATAATGAATGTGTCATTCGATACTAAACACAATAATCTGGGTAATCGAAACAGAAACATATAATTAGTTTATCTAAATATTGAATAATTAATTTAATTTTAAAAAAGAAAAAATATATTTATAGTCAAATTTTTAACTTAAAAAATGAGCAAACCTCAATTTTACTTTACGAAACTCCTAAAAAAAACAAGAATATAAATACTTATTAGTTACGATGATGTGATTGATGAATTATCCTTTTATGTAAATATGGAAAGGAAGGGGTAGGAGTTATCATTCGAGATGAACTATCATTTGAGATAAATTTGGTTACATTTATGCAGCTCTATTTTTAAACGAACTTACTGAAATATTCGAGAAAGCAATGTCTAAAAATTAGAAAATTCGGAATAAGAGTTCCAAATTGATTTTTTAGAAAAAAAAAAAATTCCAAGTTTTGAGGCATATTAGAGTGGGTGGATTTCCTCACTCCTTTTGCATTATATATGTAATACAGATCGGTTATGACGGAAAGGGGAATGAGGTGGCACACGGGTCTAGGAGGGCTGGGTTTTTGGGTGCTGGAAGAATTTCTGAAGCCATAAGGCATTAGAGATCTCCAGAGGTTGCTAAAGTTGATGATGATGTTGAGAGGAGATGCCCAAACAATTCCCTGTTCATAACGTTGAGAAATGTGAGTGTGAAGCTAAAGGTATAATAGAAAATGCTCATCGTTCAAGAGGTACTTTTATTCCATGATGAGAAATTAGCAAAATGCAGTGAGGATCAGGCATGAGGGGTTGATTTAATTTTTGCCCTCCCTGTAATACTAACTTCTTAAAAGAGAAAGAAACTCAAATTCTCAAGTCAAAACTCGGTAATTAGTTTTCCACAGGTAGGGAACTCAAAATATGAAACTTGGTAATTAGTTCCAAATGAAGTAGAAATGTGCTAATATACTGACGAACACAGACAGACAATTCAAATGAATTGAACAAACACCGTGTATATCCGATTAGGACTTTAACAAATGCAATTATCAAATATCAATAAAATTGGCAAGGCCAAACAATCCAAGTGTAAAGATATTAGACAGAATTCAAAATTAACAAATAAGTCAGTAATGGATTTGAGAGATTTGCTCGCGATTTTTGCCAGAACGTACTCGGTGCAGACCCCACTAGATGTACCCGGCGCCAGCTCTCATCTGAACAAGCTACGATGCGACGGACAGAAACGCTGACCGAATCATTAGTTCAATACTAGTTTGCCTTCAAGAAGCTATTCGCCCCACTCTGGTACGATAGGTACAACGACTCTCATTGTAGGATAAGACGGTCTCAGATCGCCATTGATACACACCAACTACAATCACCTCGAAAATCTCATCAGTTCACCGATCCCGTTCAGTAAAAAAATTATGGGTCGTGATAGGGAGAACAGAAAAGGCGATTTTTCTCTCAAAGAAGCAAAACCCGAAAAAAACCAGAACTTCTGCGACGGCTCTGTTATTTTTCTTTTAATATTGCCTCTTGGGAAAACTAAAACCAATCCGAATTAGGATACCCTAATTCTAATCAGTTTTAATGTTTTCTTTTACTTTTCAAGTTAGAATCAATTGAGTCAAATAAAAAGAAAGGAACGTAAAAACATGGCCCAAGCCTAAGCCGGGCCGACCGGGCGGCACACGCATATGGCAGCCCGACTACCTTGGGCTTTTCTATCAAATCTATAGAAAAGCCTTTTAGTATATAAATGCTTCTACACTCCTCAATTTTTTCCATGTGGGACTTATGTTCCCAAATGATTAAACACTCAATTTTAATGATATTTAATTATGGATTCCTACCATGAAAATGAATTCTATCATAATCAAAACAATCTCTAACATGTTAAGAACAACTCTCATTAATTGTTTTAGGCTAACTCATCATGAGTTAAAAGTTATTAACTCACAAAGTTGCCATTTTCAACAATCCCCCACAAATCTATAGCCAAAGACTATCAAAGATTTACATAATGTACTTTTGATAATGGTACTTTCCTGTTTGAACCACTACCTAAGTTATCCAACTTATGCCCCCACAGGAACAGATGGACTTGAACCTTGAATCTAAACCTTAAGTGTGACGGCGTCCATTGGTAACAACAGACTATCGGCTATGGAGACAATCTTTAGGGTTGACACGTTATGGTCGTGTGTCCTGATCCTGTCTTATGAGTGTATTCAGAGAAAACCCAATTCTCTTTAGTTGCGGCCACACAACACCACTAACATAGTTGGCGATTTCCAAGGATGTACTGCTAGCATGCTGTCTAAAAGATTTGATCTCATTCAGAGTAAAAACTCTTATTAATTGCAATAAACTCATCACGGGCTTTCAGGGAAAGGACCTAGATACAAAAGTATCAGAATATGTGCCAAATTCACTCAAATAACTTATTTATACCACATTGAACTGCCTTGTGGGATCTCGACTTGGTCAATTGGGTTGCCACTATAGGTGAATCATTGTTGGGTTATTAGTCTCATTCCCAACCTGGATTTAAGGAACAAGGATGTTTCTAGTCCCTTAATTAGGAGGTCTGCAATGTTATCTTTGGATCCAACAAAGTCAACATACACTACCCTTTCAGACACTAACTTCCTTATAGACTTAAGTTTAACTTGGATGTGTCTCTTAGTCTTTTAATTATACTTAGTACTCTTTATCTTTGCGATAGTAGTTTTACTATCACAATGCACAGATATAGCAGTAATAGGCTTGCTGATCATTGGCAAAGAGGACAATAGTCCATATAGCCATTCAACTTCCATTCTGATAGTATCCAAAGCACATAACTCAGCCTCAAAAGTTGACTGGGTTATCAAAGTCTGTTTACAAGACTTTCAGGCGACTGCTTTGCCACCTAATGTAAACACATATCCAGTGCAACCATTGCTATCAGAGTTCTTGGCTATCTAACTTGCATCACTATACCCTTCAAGTACCGCAGGGAATTTCCCATAATGTAGCCAAAGGGATACTGTTCCCTTCAAGTACCTTAATACTCTATTCAAAGCCTCACAATGAGTCCGATTTGGACACCTTGTATATCTTGCAGCTTAGATACAAAAAATAAAATATCTGGTCTTTAGCTATTTGCAAGATATTACAAGTTACCAATAATTTGAGAATATCGTAATTGAGACACATGAACTCCACTTTCATTCTTGAACAAAGCTATAGAAGAGTCACTTGGAGTTTTAGCAGTTCTACAATTTTGATAACCATATTTCTTAATAACACTTTCAACATAATGAGTTTGAGAAATGGTTATCCCCTCAATTGAGCGAATCAACTTTAGGCCAAAAATCACATTTGCTACTCACATATCCTTCATTTCAAACTTACTTTTCAATAATAATTTAGTCTCATTAATTATCTCAATATTGGACTTATATAGCAAAATGTCATCCACATACAAGTATAGTACAATACATGCATTGCCTTTAACCTTACCGTAAACACACTTGTCATTCTCATTTACGATGAAGCCAAATGATAAAATAGTTTTATCAAACTTTTCATGCCATTGTTTGGATTCTTGTTTTAAACCATATAGAGATTTAACAAGTTTGCAAACTTTCCGTTCATTTTCTTTGGCTACAAATCCCTCAGGTTGATCTATATATATCTGTTCTTCAAAACCACCATCAAGAAAAGCTGTCTTCATATCCATTTGATGGACGGTGAAACTATATACAGAATCTAATGAAATTAGCACTTGGATTGTAGTCAAACGAACACTAGGAGAGTAGGTATTAAAATAGTCTATTCCATCTTTCTGTCTAAACCCTTTGGCAACTAATTTGGCTTTATACTTATCTATGGTCCCATCTGGTTTAAGTTTCTTCTTCAATATCCATTTGTATCCAATTGTAGTGTACCCAGGAGGGAGATCTACCAGTTTCTATATCCCATTAGAGATAATGGAATCCATCTCACTTTTGACAGCTCATTTCCAATGCCCTGCTTCTAAGGAAGCCATGGCTGCTTGAAAGGTTAAAGATTCGTCCTCAACATTATAGGTGACAAAGTCACTTCCAAAGTCCTTGATTACCTTAGCTCTCTTACTCTTTCTAAGTTCTTCCAATTCCTCAATTTGAGTGTTGGAACTATTTAGACTTGCCCTCACATCTTTCATCCTTTCCACATGATCAGGAATGGAATTAGATGTTAAGGCTGAATCTAGAGTAGAAATATCTTGAGGTAAACCAGTTTTCATAGGAAATACATCCTCAAAGAATGTAGCATTACGGTATTGAATAATTGTGTTAACATCTATGCCAGGTATTTCAGACTTAATTACCAAAAATCTCATAGCATAGTTTGTTTCTACATAACCAATAAAGATGACATCAACAGTCTTTGATCCTAACTTCTTCCTCTTATGTTTAGGGATTAGAACTTTTACAAGACAATCCCACACATGAAAGTATTTGAAGTTAGGTTTCCTACCTTCTCAGATTTCAAACGGAGTTACCTCTTTATATTTGTGAGGGACTCTATTCAGAATATGGCAAGTCGTATGTAAAGCCTCACCCCACATATACTTAGGCAATTCAGAATTCAAAAGTAAATTATTGATCATATCTTGAAACATTCTATTTTTTCATTCAGCAATCCTATTAGACTGGAGAGAATAAGGAGGCTTCTCCTCATGAATTATACCATTACTTTGGCAATATTCAATAAATGGAATAGACCCATACTCTCCACCTGTATCAAATCTTAACCTTTTAAATTTCTTGCCAGTTTGAGTTTTAGCTTCATTTTTAAATATGAGAAGCTTTTCAAGTGCTTCATCTTTATGTTTAAGTAAATAAACATAACAATATTTACTGCAATCGTCAATAAAAGTAATAAAATATTTCTTATAATCTCTAGTCAACAAACCATTGAATTCACAATGTTTGTGTGAACTAAATCAAGTATTTCTGAATCCCTTTCAATTAAATGATAGGATTTCCTGGTTGTTTTAGCTTCCTCACACACTTGACATTTGTTTTTCTTATTAATTAAATATTTAGAGATTAAGTCTAAATTCATCATTCTTTTAACAGAATTTAAATTTAAATGTTCAAGTCTACTACGCCAAATATCAGTGGATTCAATAATGTACACCATAGGATAAACAGAATTCTCAACAGAAGAAGCTTTATTCAAATCAGAAGTAAATAATTCAACTCTTAATTTAAACAAATCATCTAACAAATAACATTTGCCAACAAAAGAATTGTAGTGCATAATCACTACATTGTTACATTTTAAAGTGAATCCATAACCCTCTCTAATTAAACATGAACCATTAAGAATATTCCTACGAACTGTTAGAACATGGTGTACCCTATGAAGAGAAAGAATACGCCCTGAAAGAAGCATCAAGTCCACATGTCCAATCCCCAATACATTGGCTGCAACTGAGTTCTCCATCTTCACAGTTTTTCCTTTAATAGGCTGGTAAGACACAAAAAACAATTTATTAGCACAAACGTGCACATTTGCTCCAGTATCAACTAGCCATTCAGTGGCTCATAAATAGTAAAGACTTTTAGATTAACAGAAACATACCTTTTATCATCATTGGAAGTAGTGATGCCAGTCCTAACCTCAATGGTACAAACCTCAGCAATGTGTGTACTCAAATCAGCTTCCACTTGACTAGTATTCTCTACCACCACATTGACTTGGGCTTTAGAATTTGATTCTTGTTTGACTTTGGACTTTTTAGACAGACAGTCCTTAGTCTAATGTCCAACTTGACCACAATTCCAGCAAGGTTTGTTCACTTTCGATTTCTTCTTGGCCTTGCCTTTTGTTTTGTTTATGTTTTTAAAGTTTGAATTAACCCCCACATTCCTCTGATTATTGCTCTTCTTCCCAATAGTCAACACATGGACATTAGACTCCACAGGTACAATATGACTATTCTTTCTATATTGCTTTTCAATGGATATTGATTTCATCAGGTTGTTTAGAGAAATTTTCTCCATCTTATGTTTGAGAGACATACCAAAGTCCTCTCAAGACTTAAAAAATTTCTCTATCACTGACATCACTTGGAATTTCTCAGGAAGTTCCATATCCACTTCATGAAGAGAATGAATATTATTGTAGCTTTTGAGTCTGTTCAGTTCCAGACTTGCCTTCAACCATATGAAATTTCAGGAATTTGGAAACATAATACATTTTTAGACCTTGATCTTCAGTATTATATTTCCTATCCAACTCATCCCATAGCATTTTTGTTGTGTAGGACTCAGAATAATAGACATCAAAGATATCATTTGTCAATGCTAATATTATTGCCCCTCTACCTATATTGTTCTGTTCATCCCATGCAGCAATCTCAACTACTCTAGGATGCATATCAATTGGTATGGGTCTGTCTACCTGCACTGCTTACAATAGACCCCTCATGGTCAACTAAATTTTTATGCGTTATTGCCAACGCTTGAAATTCTGCCCTGGACCAAATTTGTCTTGTAGACCATTCAAGTCAATCAAAGGCTTATACATAGCAGAAGCAGTACCTGACGAACTGGCCATTGCACATAAACAGATAATTACATAATAACTTTTTGAAGACTATTAGAAACAGGGTACTGATGAATACAAAACAGACAACTCAACTGAATTGAACAAGCACCGCCTATACCCGATCAGGGCTCTAACAAATGCAATTATCAAATCTTAATAAAGCCGACAAGGTCAAACAGTCCAAGCGTAAATACACTAGACAAAATTTAAAATTAATAGATAAGTCAGTAATGGACCTGAGAGACTTGCTCGTGGTTTCGCCAGAACATACCCGGGGCCGACTCTCCTCTGGACAAGTTGCGATGCGATGGATAGAAATGCTGACCGAATCACCAGTTCAATACTGGTTTACCTTCAAGAAATTATTCGTCTCACTCCGATGCGATGGGTACAGCGAATCTCCTTACAAGATAAGACAATCTCAAATTGCCGTCGCGCACACCAATTGCGATCACCTCAAAAATCTCCTTAATTTACCAGTCCTGTTCAGTCAGAAAACTATGGGTCGTGATAGGGAGAACAGAAGGGGCGATTTTTCTCTCACGGAAACAAAACCCAAAAAAAAAAACTAGAACTTCTTTGGCGGCTTTGTTATTTTTCTTTTAATATTGCCTCCTGGAAAAACTAAAATCAATTCGAATTAGGATACCCTAATTCTAATCAGTTTTAATGTTTCCTTTTCCTTTTCAAGTTAAAGTTAATTTAGCCAAATAAAAAGAGAGGAATGTGAAAACATGGCCCAAACTCGAGCCGAGTTGGGCCGGACGGACGGTGCTCGGTGTGACAACCCCACTACCTTGAGCTTTTCTATCAAGTCTATAGAAAAAGCCTTTTAGCATATAAATGCTTCCACACTCCTCAATTTTTCCCATATAGGACTCATGTTCCCAGATGGTTAAACACCAAACTTTAATGACATTTAATTATGGATTCCCACCATAAAAATGACTTCTACCATATTAAAAAAAAAATCTCTAATATGTCAAGAACAACTCCTATTAATTGTTTTAGGCTAACTCATCATGAGTTAAAAGTTATTAACTCCTAAAGTTACCATTTTCAACACCAACGAGTCCAAGAACTAGAAGTGAATAATTTTTCACAATGCAAAAAAACCTTGCTAATGCAAAGGGCATTCACTCCTCTAACTTTTGGATGTGCCTGTCTACAATTTCATATGCCATTTGTATCTCTCTAGCAGCCCAGTGCATCCTCCTAGAAATAACAGTCACACCATATACATGTTTTGTACTTATAAAGTGGAATTAAGCAAGTCAAACAAAAGTAAACATACCTCGATGTTGCAAATAATTGATTTCTAAATTTTCAGATTTCAACTCTAGCATCTTATGGGGGAAAAAACTGTTGAAAATAGACCAATTTGCATTGGTGTATTTTGCAACTTATCATGACTAGTACATATATTATATAATCATTAAAAGATTAATACATCACCCGAAGAATTTACAGGAAGTGAATTTTTTTAAGAAAAAAAAGTTAAACAATAGTTTACCGTTTGGCAATTGGAATGCTTGATAGATTTCCTAGCAAGCATATCGAAGATAAATAAAGGTCTATACCAGCAGCATTGGCAAGTAGATCGCCCCACACAATTTTAGGTCGTGCCAAGTCAGTCCCCTGGCCTATACAGGCCAATCCTAACTTTATTTGGGCATTGCCAAGCTGGGCCCAAACCCAAAAATTTTGGGCATGGCAATGATCGAGCCCTAGGACCCACCGTTCTAGCAGGCCCTTCCCTTTTTTTTTTTTTTGTTAGATATTTTAAATTTTTTATAATTTAAATAATATGATTGTTTGTAATTATAAGAAAATGTACCTTGAAGTGGTAGAGGATTTGGTTTAGACTCCTATAGGTTTTATTAATTAACAACATAAAAATTATATAAGAGGAAGACTTGACACCTAAATTTCTTTAAAAGTATTATAATATTTAAAATTTAAATATAATAATATCCTAAGATATCAAGGCTTAGCTACCTCTTAATAAACTTCTAAATTTTTGAAGAAGATGCTTGAAGAATTCTAAAAATATATACATAGCAAATTCTATTTTGACACTTTTTTTGGTAGAATAAATAGAGAGAATTGAGGTTTGAGGAGAGTATTTAGTGAGTTTTGTAGTGAATTGGAAGTATTTATAGAGTTTTTGAAGTGGAAAGTGAATATGGTCGTTGGGGGGATAAAAATGTAAAAACAAAAAAAAAAGAGCTAAATTTGATGGGCCGATATGTTGGTCCAGCCCATGACAGGCCAGGAAATTTTTTTCTTGGCCCGGCACAAACCGGCATGCCAGATCGGACTGCAAGCCAGCCAGCCATAAAGGGGTTGGGCCAAGCTAACTGCCAATCATGGATTGGTACAGACCAACCCTTCAAACCAATGAGCCGACTCAGCCTACTTACCAATATTAATATGAGGTAGCAACTTAGAAAAATCTTATCCATGTCTGAAACACCAAAAAGATATAGATGGTGAGAAGGAAAGATACTTCTATATGGGGAAAAAGATATGTTTTTAAAACATGTGAACGGGTAGAAAGTAAAAATAAAGTAGGCACTCAACTAGAATTTTTTTTCCTGATATGCCAAAGCAAAAGATCAAGTCAAAGAAAACTTAAAATCTTTCATGTTAGACCAAGATCACATAGATATCTCTGTTGAAGGTAAAAGGACACAGAATCCTTTCTTAATGTGAAGGTAAAAGTACAAGACTAGTCTCATATGTTAGTATTGATGTTCCACGAGGCATTCTTTTTCTAAAAGATCTAATAGTATAAGGAGGAACAACTTCTAATAGAAGTGTTGTTGTGGTAAAATGCTCCATTTTCTTATCACTAGAACCAACATCTCCAACAAAAAGAATTTATCTTAGTGTCTTACATCTCCAATAGAATGAATTCAATGGTTTTGTTCAATTACTTCTATAAGTCAATGAATTTAATGAATTCAGATCAAGATATATGTATTGATAAATTGTATCTAATGATTTAGAAAATTGAGAATCTTCATTTGAATTCAACTTTGTCACATGTTGTTGGGGTTGTGTCTTACATTCCTAATTAGGCAAGGACAAAGTGGTTTGGTTGAAAATATATTTCTAATGTATTTATAATTAGGAAGTTACTATTGTCCTACATATATTTGAATTAGGAAATTACTCTTATTATAATATATGTTAATTAGGAGTCTTATGATTTGATACCTATATACAGGTAGAGTCATAAGCTTTCTAGGAGGTCCTAGTTTTGTTCTGGTGTATCTAGTGTTATAGGGCGTATGGGTGTAGGTTAGATAAGTGTATGAGTGGTGAAAGATAAGGTTTGGATAATACCTTATGTAAATCTTTTGGTGGCTATTAATAAAGTATTTTTGTGATTTTCACCCTGAACATAGGCTTGGTTAAATAAGTTGAACCATGTAAATCTTTTGCACCTTGTTTTATTCTTCATGTTTGTTTTTTATTCACGTTGTTGATCTCGATTTAAATTTTCCCAATAAATGGTATCAGAGCCTAGCTAGGTTTCGGGTTTCTAGGGTTTCGAGGTTTTGAGATGGTGAAAATCAATGAGAAGAATTGTTTAGGTAGTAGAAGATTGAGAAACACTAATTTCTCTTAGGATAGACATATTGGTCAATATGTGTGTTACTTAATGAGGTTAGGTGTGGAGAGAGGTTATTAGACACCAATAAAATTACTCATACAGTTGTACACTCTATGTGAACTAGATAAGTTTTGGACTAAAAGTATCTGATAGTGGATCTAAAGTAGGTAGATCCAGATTATACAATTAGAGGAAAGAACAAATAATTGTAGTTGTCATGAATGGCCATGTACTCAATGGAAAATGAAACATGAGGATTTGCAGTGGCGATACGATGACACTAGCATATGCGAAAATCTCCTTACAATCTTCAAGCATATGGATACTTCATATCAAGTAAATTTTAAATTTCGGATTTTGACTTCAAGAGATTAATTGGCTTCAATATGAAAGTAAGTTTTTTTTTTTTTTTTATCATTTGTGATAGTTGTACTTATGGTGTATTAGAGCATTAGAAAAAGGGGTTTTTAGAGTGGAATACACTTTGGGTAGTATGACAGATGTCCTAAAGATACGCAGAATCTAATTTTCTTAAGCCAGTAGGATTGCAATGGTTGCGATTTTTAATTGAGATGAAGTCCTAAAACCACACATGACTAGAATATCCCAGTGTAATAAGAAAAGTATAAGCAATGGTATTCATTTGTAAGGAAAGAAGTACCTCGATGACTTGAAAGGGAGTGTACAATGACTTTTAGGGGGCAAATGATAGTGTGAGGAGAAATCCTGCAAAGGCGAAAAAGATCGAGGCTTTCTCATGCGAGTCCACGGATTATGTTTAGACTAGAGGACAACTACATGTTTATTGACCAAGTTGAATCAAGAATAATTGAGATACTAGGATTATGCTGATTCGAGTATGTAGTTGGGCACCAAAGAAATTTTTACGGTTGTGAAGGTAATGGAGTCAAGAGGATTGTGACTTTGATGTTGTTGCATATCCTGGAGGCTGGCGAAGGTGGAATACAAGCTAAGGTGGAGATTGTTTGGTTGTGTCTTGCATTCCTAATTAGACTAGGACAAAGTAGTTTGGTTGAAAAGATATTCTTAATGTATTTTGAATTAAGAATTTACTATTGTCTTATGTATATTTGAATTAGAAAATTACTCTTACTATAACCCCATGTTAATTAGGAGTTTTATGATTTGGTACATATATATATAGGTGGAGTCATAAGTTTTCTATAGGGTTCTAGTTTTGTTCTGGTGTATCCAGTGTTATGGGCAGTATGGGTATAGGTTAGATAAGTATATGAGTGGTACAAGATAGGATTTGGGTAATACCTTGTGTAAATCTCCTGGTGGCTGTTAATACAATATTTTGTGATTTTTGCCGTGGACGTAGGCTTGGTTAAATAAGCCGAACCACATAAATCTTTTATGCCTTATTTTATTCTTCATGTTCATTTTTTTTATTCTCGTTATTTATCTCAATTTAGATTTTTTTCAGCACATATCACTAAGGGAACTCTACAACGTGTTACCAAAGGAGTATTCCGTAACTTCTTTTGTATTGATAAACTGTATCTAATGATTTAGAAAACTAAAAACATTCATTTGAATTCAACTCAATCACGTGTCACCACAGCAAATGTGAAAGGCAAGATTCAATACATTTTGATAGCAGAAGGGATTTTTTTTTTTTTTTTTTGAAATAAAGCGAACAAAATTTAAAATTTGAAATAGTTTAGGATTTACATGCACTTCTTATCCTCTAAGATAATTTTCATTCCAAAAGTATCACATTTTCTCTCTTTGATCCTACATATATCTTTCTTCTCTCCAAAATTAATTTTCATTTCAAGTTTATCAAAGTGAAAATATCAATAATCATTTTATAGCATGGATATTTGTTTATTCGAATTTCTTTGGTCACAAAGGATAAAATTGGACGAGAAAATTTTGAATACAAGTTTTGAGGTATGTTACGGGTGGGAGGAGTTCCTCTTTCCTTTTGCATATTATATATGTAATATAGATTGGTTTTGAAGAAACGGGGAATGTGGTAGCGCACAGGTCTAGAAGAGCTGGGTTTTTGGGTGCTTGAGGAATTTCCAAAGCTAGTAAGGAATTGGAGATCTCCCGGACTGAGGATGTAACTCCAGAGGTTGTTAAAGTTGATGTTGAGAGGAGACACCCAAATTAATAATTCCCTTACTCATAATGGTGAGAAAGGTGAGAGTGAAACTAAAAGTGTAGAAAATGCTCATCGTTCGAGGGGGTACATTTCAGCTCTAATATGCCACAGGGAGGAAGACGATTGCATTGGTGTATTTTGCAGCTTATCTTGGTACCTATATTCAATAACCATTAAGAATTTAAATATAGTAAGTGATTTTTTTTGGAAAAAGAAAAATGGTTAAACAGTGATTTACAAGCTGGTAATTGTCATGTTTGACAGATATCGCTACATGAATATCAAAGAGAAATAGATAGATAGATAGTTGGTAATTAATTTTTTTTTTTAATAAGTCTTTTAAAAATTTATCTTTCGTCTTTCAAAATTTTTTGAAAAATTATAATTTCGCTCCCTAATTCCATATTTTTAATTCCGTTCCTGTCAAAGATAGATAGGAGTTTATAACCTTAGTAAATACTGTAAAATGTTTGGGTACGAGTTGGATTGGTTGAATTTCTTGAAGAAATAGGATGAATGCAATGCGTACTCTCAACAAAATATTGAAAATGTTGAGATCATAAGCAATGAAATCTTGCAATTCTGTGTGTTGATGTGCACATATATCAATTCTAACAACTCCAACAATTGTGTTTAGAATTTTAGTTACTCAACCTCTAAATGCTTCAATCTCGGATTTGTCTTCCACACAAAATTGATCTGAAGTGAAAAAGTTGCATTGTATTCTAATTCTACTAAAACTCGAAATATTAATCACCGACTATTTTGTATTAATAATAGTTTTTATTTGTAATTGATACTCATTAATTTTTGCATCCTATTAGAGTACGGATGTGTAATTTTTTGCTTGTCAGACTAGTTATTTAAACTATTGTTTAGTTTTTATTTCCTTTTGAGTTTGTTAATTTTTTAAGAATCTCAACTTTTTGTACTAATTTATTTTAGTTCTTTTGTACTTTCTTTAGATTAGCCAGAATTGTTCTTAAATATTCTATTTTTCATTCTCCATGTTTAGTTGTGTGTTATCATTAAAAGCGTTTTTTTTACCCCCTTATCATTCCACTCTAAATCGGATAGTCCTTAAAACTTATATGAAACAATGAAAAGGAAAGCTTTTCTTGAAAAAACCGATTCAAAGGCCGAGCGTGAATATTACCTTATCTAACAAAATTTTAAACAAATCTCAATTATACAGAGGTGAAATTAGTTACGATACCGGACCGGACGGGCGACACCCGTGTAGTATCTCCCATATCTTAAACTTTTCTATTAAATCTATAAAAAAACCTTTTAGTATATAAAGACTTTCACACTCTTCAATTTTTTCCATGTGGGACTCATGTTTAATATGAGTTCCTAAATAATTAAACACTTAACTTTAACAACATTTAATTATGAATTCTCATTATGAAAATGGTTTCTACCATAATCAAAACAATCTCTAACATGTCAAAAATAATTTTCATTAATTATTTTAGGCTAATTAATCATGAGTTAAAAGTTATTAAATCCCAAAGTTGCCATTTTCAACAAAATTGAAACCATTAAACCTACACAAAATTTCAATTGCAAAATTCATTCTACATGTGTTTATCGACCGAATCACATGCATGTTTCTAAAGAAGGAAACTAAGGGTGGCAATCGTGTCGTGTTCGGATTGGCGGGTCGTATCAACTTGAGATAATTACACTTGACAAGTCAACCCGAACACGACTCGTTTAATAAACGTGTCGTGTCGTGTCAATCCATTTATTCTCGTGTCGTGTTCGTGTTATAAAACGGGTTGACACGATTAGACACAAAAATTAAATAGATAATTATTAAATCCGTCAATCCGAATACTTACTAAACCCACTAATCTATGCACCATTACACAAAAAAAATTTACAAAATTAAATCAAATCATATAAAATTAAAAAAAAACTAATAAAACAACTCATAAAGTCATAAAATAACCAATAAAATAACAAACTATCCCACTCAATATTTAGAGATTTTAATAAATTCATAAGATTTCATCTTAAAAATCTAAACAAATGTAGTTTTGCAATAAAATTGGATTGTTCAAAAAATTATTTCTCTAACTAAAAGTCATTGTAATAATATTATTATTATAAACACTAAATAATAATTAATTAAGAACGATTCATTTACTATATATCAAGTAAATAGCCGCATTAACATCATTTATTTTTCTTAAGAGGTCTCATATAATTAAACAAAATAGACACACAAATAATACAATTAATTCATATAATAAAATTTAATTCAATTAATTCATGTAAAAAATTAAATTATCTAATTTTTTATAGTGAAATTTGTAGGTATTACAAAAAGTATTAAATATAAATATTAAAAAAAGTTAAACGGGTTCGCTGGTTGAAACGGGTTAAAACGAGCTGAACCCGTTTATAACCTGTATACATTTAAAGTTAAACGGGTCGACCTGTTTCGACCCGAACCCGCGAAACTCTAACAATAACCCGCTATAACCGTATCATTTTCGTATCGTGTTCAATATTATCGCCCCTAAAGAAAACTATAAATAAAAGGTAAAAGCAAGTACAACTAAAAAACATGAAAAAGGATTCTTGGAAATACAGAGACAGGCTGCCAGCTATTCTCCTCCTGTCATAGCAACGGCTTCTTGAATGACTGGAACTGTGGTCAAAGGAAGATTTTTTTTTTTTTCCTTCTTTTTTTTTTTTAAACAAAAATTCTTTCCAATTTTCCTTCCTTCTCTCCTCAATCAATGTCTTTTACTTCTACATGTCCAATTCTCTCTATCTCTCCATTGTTGATCTTGAACAGGGGTTTAGAGACCAAAAAAAACCAGAAATCTAAATATAAATGGCATTTGTCTGAAGTATTGACTCCATTTTTCAAGGAATTCACACCAATTATAACTTATAGTATCAAAAGAAAGATTAACTTTTATAGATATATAGAACTTGTGACAAATGATCTTTACAAATATTTTTAAAACTCTAAAAATTTCTCCCAAACTATTTACATTTCTATCAAGGTTCTTCTGATTTCATTCTCCAAGTTACTCTAATTCTCAGGAGTTCAGGGAAGAACTCCTCCATCTATTGTGCTGGCAATGTGGCCACCACGCCCAAGAAGAAACGAGGGATTTCAGCCATTGGTGGTCACTTTGAATATGTCTCTAATGAGGAAAATGCATTGTTCATCTTTACAAAATGGATGCATTGGAGTAAGAGTTTTGGTGGAGAGGGAGGAGAAAAAGCAAGAAGAAAGCCATCAATGTTTTGATATTAATAAAGAAAAAAATTAATAAGATGGTTTTAATTTTATTGTTAGGTCAATAACTCAATAGTGAAATATTTGATTACAAAATAAAATACAACATCAAAGACTTTAAAAATAATAATAAAACAATTTTCTATTTATTTCTCCTTTATTGTGAAGATCATGTTTTGAGCCTATATTTATTTTTTAAAAAAGTAAAATATGAAAGGTACAGAGAAAGAGGGGGAAAAAAAAGATTCAAAGAATGTGTGCTTCCATGCATATTATAAAAAGTTGAAATTCCAATTCCCATAAATCATTCAATAGAAGATGACAAAACGTTCATATTTCTCAACTCTAAGTCTTCACCTTTTAGAGAACAATATTTTTACCCCAAAAAAAAAAAAGGTAAATAATTTTTCTTGGACGCAAACAAAATTTTGAGGTTCGTAATTCACCGCTTACTTTAAAAAAAAAAAAAAAAACGGTGATAGCAAAATGTGTTACTCCCACTCTTCATAAATTTGAACATCTACATATTTATTTTGAAATATTAAAATATAAATGCTATTTTCCTTAAATAAATATATATTTTTTATTTAAACTTTTAGAACTTACTTCATATGATGATACAAATTCTATAAGCGCTCCATTTCATAAAATAAAAAATTGAAAATTTAAGTTTAAATATTTAAGTATTAAGTTTTAAATTTTAAAGTTTAAATTACACTTTAAATTAAATAATAATAATAATAATAATAATAATAATAATAATAATAATAATATATTCAAATTTTTAGAGTTAACTAATTTTCGTTTATAAAAAAATTTCAATATATCTTTATTAATTAAGTAATAACAACAATCTATTATCAAATATATTAAGTAGTTAAGTATTTATATGCTTAATTAATTAATTTAAATACTTAATTAAATTATCAAATAAATTTACGTAAAGGGCTTATCTGATAAAGTTAGAAATTTGAAAACTGAAATTTGAATATTTAAGTACAAAATAAAGTTGAAGTTTTGAAGGTTGAATTTTAAAAATTAAAGTTTAAACATTAAATTTTGAATTTTGAAATCTAAATTTGATGATTGAATTAATTATAATTTATTTTTACACTATATTTTATTATAACTTATATTAAATAAAAAAGAATAATAACAATAAAATACATATTTAACATAATAAATTTTAAACTTAAATAACATTTATTTCACATACAATATATAATATAATTTTAATACGTTTTATTCGGTTAAGTAATAACAAGCATTTGTTATTAAACGCACTATGCAATATTTTTTTTTATCAAATACACTTAATTAAATAAGTATTTGTTAATTAAATTTAAATATCTAATAATTTATTAGATTTTAATAATTAAATATTTAATTTATAACTTAAAAAATCACAATTCAACAATATGATTATATGGAGAGAATATATATATATAAATATATATATATATATATATATATATATATATATATATATATATATGACTAATCTACACAGAGACACAACAATATTTTTAAGAATGTGTGATTTCCATATTTAGGGATCGAAGCTTAATTTTCTTGACCTAAATTATGAACATCATTGAATTAATAACTCAAGTTAACTCCTTGACTAATAATTCAAAAATAAAAATGGATAGAAATTATAAAAATAAACTATAATTATTACAGAAAAAAAAACAAAAAAAATATTTTCGAAGAAGGTTGCTTCCATTCTTTAAAAAAAAGGGGGGGGGAGCTTCCATTAATTGTAAATTTGATTCCAAATAGAATCAAGAAAATAAATATAAAAATTGAAAATTAAAGAAATTATATGAGAAGAGAGAAATGAGAGAATTATTTAGATTCAAATTGATTCTCGTTGTTCATTTACATAAAGCCCATATTTATAGAGATTTAGATATATCATCTAAAATAATAAGAAATGAATCTATTAAATACAATCATCTTATCCATTAATAATCTTAGAAAATAAACAATCCTATTTATCTTCAAGATAAATAGATAGTTTCGGGAAAATGAACAACCTCTTTATTATTTTCATAACACTCCCCCCTAAATGTTCATTTTCAAACTCTTGAAAATGCCTTGTTAAAAACCTTCTTAGGAAAAATCTTGTGGGACAAAAACTTTGTGAAAGAAAAAATAGTACACTTTCTGTTTTAAAGAGAACATTGTCTTATTAAAACCTAGCCAAGAAAAAAACTTAGTAGGAAAAAAAATAGTTGGGAAAAAATAGTACAGTGTACATACACACCCTCTTGACCTTATACATATAAGTGTTGTAGCATGCAAAATAGTATGTCCTCAAGTAGATGTATAGAGATTTGTTCTCATTAATAACGATCTAATAATTAATTGTAATCTTTTAATGAATGATTCAACTAGACCACTCAAGATATGAACATAAGCTACTAGATGTTCAATGGTAATGCCAATCGACATGCAATAATCATCAAAGGTTTGGGAGGAATATTTTCCAACTTTATCTAGACAAATCATTTTAATAGGATCATCAAAAAATTGTGCTCGTAAGCGAATTATTTAGGCAAGTATATTGGATTTTGATCATGCAAACCAATTTACAAGCAAAGAAAAAATAAAACGAAATCTACTCAAATGATCACTCATATGTAATTAAATGGGTTAGGAGTGGGAAGAATATTTGTCACCTGAAAAACGCAACTTTTAAAATTTTTCTTCATGTGAATCCCCTTCGTAAGTCGATTAAATCGAGCTATCAAAATTCCAAGTATAGGAATTTCTCTAACAGTATCCACGCGAGAAATCTGCACCCTACCAGTGCCAAGAACCGATGCTAGTGGTTTTTAATTTGGCGGTGTTAGGGATTTTATTCCTAAGAAGAAAGAAACGAAAAGGGCTTTCTATGTTTTGTGTATTCATTCTCAAATTAGCGGCAAAATTCTGTTTTTCCTCAACTTCATACACCACGAAATTTCTTTGTGTGTATTTGTGATACCCCAATCTCATATGGGATTGGGATGAGAAACGTAAGTAATATATAAAGATGGGTCTAAGTACCCATTATCAACTTGGGATATCCATTTTGGCCCAACGAGAACAGTGGCCAAGTAGTTGATCGCATGCACTGTTAGGACTATAGTCAAGCTCCCGGGCCCACGGGTATGGGGCATGACATTTGGTATCAAAGGAAGTAACCAATCCTCGGTATGAGAATTAAGTACTACACCGTGTACAGTGGGAACCACCTCTAGAATCTTATGCCGCCTGGTTGGTCCTGAGTTTGGCCTCTAAAGTATGGGCTCAGTGAGGATGCTTGGGCCTAAAGGAGGGATGAATGTGATATCCCAACTCACATGAGATTGGAATGAGAAATGTGAATAGTATATAATGATAGCCCTAAGAATCCATTGTCAACTTGGGATATATTTTGGCCTAGCGAGGACGGATGCTAAGTAGTTGACCGTGGGTGCTATCAGACTCATAGTCGTGCTCCCGGGCCTACGGGTATGGTGCGTGACAGTATATATAAATAAAAACATCACCATCCTTTTAATTAGGAATCGTAAAAACATTGTTATTTTGTTTCGTAATTCCTTTAAGAAACAATTATTTAGCCTTTTCAATTATGGGCTCATGGGTTTCAAAATTCGCAATTAAGCCCTCAAACTATAACAAGCTTATAATTTGGCCATGAAGCTTTTAGCAATTGTAATTTTGACCCCTACAATTATAACCAACTTATAATCAGCCCATAATATTATTTCTTCTTACAAAATAACCACATAATATTATCAAATAATATATTGAGTACCAATTCATCTATTGTGTGTAACCTATTAGGTTTTCTAGTTAATTGTTAGCTAATATGAATTAATTCTATCACAATAGAATTAATAATCTTGAATAATTAGAATTAACTTATCAATTCTAATTAAAATTAATTTATTCATTCTCTACTTAATAAATCTCTATTTAGCAAATCATGAGCGGCATCTAGTAATATATCATGACCATCTAGAAGTCCAAAAAGTCAAGTGGCTTGATATGAACCTTTCAATAGTAAAACGCCAATGCAATAAACTTTTTTCATCATACAATATCTCATTCAATTTAGAGTATGAAATTAGTGTCGAATCCCTCAAGAATATTAATTAATTCTGAGTCGAATATTTTAGTACTTATTTTTAGAATCCATTACTCAATATGTGTATCAAATGGAACTATTTCTAAAATATAGTCACATTGGCCAAGGACTTCTCGAGTAATTACTCCTACAAGCGGTCCTGAGATATTCGCTCATACTATTAGGAGTGGTGAATCCTTTAACTACTTTCGTTTACTTTATATCGTACCCAATATCCATCTTATAGGCGGCTTTCGATCTAACTTCAAAGATTAGAATCAAAGTATAATACTCAGCAAACAAAGTATCTTAAAGATCTTAAATCTAAGGATACTTGTACATTTGCTGTAATGAGATTCGATCACTAACACTAAATAGTTATCTATGTGATTATCTCATAGCTAGGTCATCCAATATGCTTGTTCAAGTAACAAACATCTACGTGTTAACTTTGAATATCACAATACTCACGGATATGAGAACCACCACTTGATCAAATCAAGAAGTATAACACGTGCTACTCTTAGCGTATTAATGATGTCCCATCTCATCAATACTATGATTAGGGATAATTTAAGTACAAACACAATCCAATGTAGTAGGAACTTTATATTATGATCTCTATCATGATTTTCTTAATATAGTGTTGTACTTAGGACTTTATCTAATAGTTACATACACATGAAAATATAAACAAAGTGAACTATAAGATAAGAAATGACTTTATTAAATAAATATATAATATACAATATACAAGTGATTGATTTTAGGGCACAACACTAACAAACTCCCACTTGCACTAGAGCCAATCGTTCATATATCGAATACTAAATGATTGAACTTGACCATCATGTTCCTTCTAGTACAGAGCTATAGTAAGCGAATCAGCTATGTTTTAATCAATGGGAACTCTCTTTATCTTTTATATCTTTCCTATCAATAATTTCACAAATCAAGTGATAGCACTCAAATTGAACACGTAGGCTGATTGTGACTCGCAATCATCATTATTAGATTGGAGACTGGCATCGATATATAATTTTAACTCATACTAAACTTTTTAGCATTTTGTCTATGTATATAGACTGCAAAAGACTAAGCAACCTCTTTTAATCTATCTCTATAGATTCTTATTCCTACAAAATAGGTTACATCTCCAAGATCTTTCATGGAGAACTTTTCTAATAACCAAATCTTGAATGATTGTAAAACAGTGACATTGTTTCCTATTAACAATATGTCATCTACATATAGCAATAGGAAAATAATTACACTTCTACTAGCCTTCTTGTCAATGTTTTCAGAGCCGGACCGAATATCAAGCTAGATATTTATTGGTTCACGGTTCAAAGGTCCAACCATAATTAGATCGTAATTGAACCGCAATTGTCCCGGTAATATAATAATTTAAAAATTTTCAATATAATTATTGCAAAAAGCAAATTTGATTAATAATATAGTGTAATTTAAATATATAAAGACATAAACATTTGAGTCCATAACTAATATAATATAATAAATGATAAACTACCAACAAACTAAATAATTTACAACTATAAAATTAAAATTAACTATTCTTAGTTTATTACTAACAATATAATATACAACAAAATTAAAAGTAATCATTCTTAATTTATTACAAACACACAATTTCAAATTCTTATTACTTAAAACAGCAGTACAAATACTCAAATTCCTCCACGCCAATTTTCATCATCATGATCCTCATTGTTGGTTGCACTACCAGTGCTGTCAACTCCAATATCAACATCCAATAGTTATGACTCAAATGCAAATTTATCTATTCTTGAAAGATTAATGTCGTCATCAATATCTTCCACCACAAAATCATCACCATCATTGTTATCTACAAACAATTCAAATATATATATATATATATATATATTTATATATATATATATATATAAAAAAAAGAGTTAAAAATATAATACTAGTATATTATAAGTAATTTTGATCAATATTAAAAAAAAAAATAAGAAAGGTTAACCTTCTCTTCCACGACGACGTTACCTTTGTAACCTTAGTTCCTCAAGCTCTTTATATAACATTTTCTCTACTTCTTCAATGTTACTTGAAGGCTCATCCTCTACATCTTTAAGAATCTAATAGTCAGTAGCATCTATACTTTCATAATCAATTGGATAAAAATTCTACTCCTTAGACAACAACTTATTATCAAATCAAAAGCTATATGTTATATCAAATAAACATTCAAAAGAATAATCAAATTTTTAAAAAAAAAAAGAAATTTACCTATTTTTCAACTTCGAGTTGTAATGAACAAAGATAAGATCACTAAGGCTTTGATGTTCCAATCTTTTTCTCTTTTTAGTATGTATCCTTTCAAATATACTCGAATTTCTTTCACATCCAGATGAACTACTTTTTTACCCTAAAATACAAATTGCCAACTTTCTTAAATTTGGTGCTCCATAACTAAACATTATCTATGACTCATCTATTAAGAAGAAATAAAATTAACAATTGAATAATGAAATAAAATGATATATAACAATTTAATACTAATAAAAAATAAAAGTGAAAGAATTAATATTACCAGGTGAAAAAGTTTAATTTGTATGTCTCTTTTGCAGCATCAGAACTAAAACTACCCAATTGGTCTCTAAATAGAATACTTTCTTGTAATATTTTACTCCAACCCTCCTTGGTCTTTTTAGTAACAACCTCAATAAGACCACCCATGACATAAGATTTATCACAAAAATTTTCTTGATCATATTAAAAGGTAGGGTTCAACCAATATGCAGCAGCATGTATACTTTTCTTTAAATGTATATCCCATCTTCTTTTAATGATATTAGTATACACCTTGTAATACTTTTTCTTTTGATTGAATAGCATTTTGATTGCCTTATGTGCCCTATGCACGCCCATCAAAACACATAACCTAAAGATAGCTTTTTATCACCATCCACAATACGCAATAAATGCATTAAGGGCTTTACTACTTTAAAATAATATGACAATCATTCCAAAACTTGTTATCCAAAATGATTGCAATCACTTCCTTTGTTTTATTTTCTCTATAAAGCTTAGAATCACAAAACTCCTTACAAGTCACCAAAGCCCTCAAGTCATGCATATGTTAATAGGCATTATTAAGAGTAATAAAAGTGATAGCACACCTAGTAGCATTTAGATGAATGATTTCAATCCAATCTTTTCTTTTTCTCAACCAACTCAACCAAAAACCATGATTATACACAAATTTAGTAATTGCAGAAGCCCTCTCAGCAAGAATTTATATATGGCTCAATTTACTAACATCTTACAACACTAGATTCAAACAATGAGCTGCACACAAAGACCAACTAATTGATGAATAAACATTATTAACCAATTTTTCAGTAGCCACATAATTTGCCCCATTATCAGTCACCATACGTACAACATTAGTTGGACCAACCCATTCAATAACTTCTTTAAATAACTGAAACAAAGTTGGTGCATTTTTCACATCAGAGGTATCAACAAATTTCAAGAAAAAAGTTCCATGAGGACAGTAAACTAGAAAGTTAATCCATGTCCTTTGTCTATTATCAGTCTAACCATCACCCATTATAGTGCAACCAAGTTTTTTCTACTCATTTTTTTCATAGAATCAACAAATAACTGCACTTCTTTTTTTGCATCATTCAATAAAGAATCAAGAAGTGTTTTGAGACTGTGATTTTCCTCGCCTAAGTTGTATCACCAACAAGTAATAGGCGGTAGAATATTCTAAATTCTCAAGAAACATTTGTGTTCATGCAAGCAAGACGTAGCCAAATAATTGTAGGCATTGAACCAGAGACATCTTCCAGGCGCGAGGAAGTCCCTATGGTTTCATCATCCACTCCGGCACCAAAAATAACATCCAAGCACAGAGGTATAAAATATTTTTGCCTTCCGCTGCCCTCTGTGTGTTCTTTTTAGTTTTATGGTTTCCAGTATGTGTGAATGTTCTCTTACTTTTCAAGCTTCATCTTCTATTTCACTTACCATGCGAGGCAAGGGTTGATAGGCCTGTGCAATATAGATGGATGTATCCATTTAAATGCTATGTCTCAATCACTCACAAAATTATTAAGTTAGTTTTGGTTTATTTTATTTTATTTTATTTTTTTTTTTTGAAAACATCATCAAGTTTTAAAAAATTGGTGATGGCACGTTCTTGCATCATCTCAAGAAAAAAATAAAAAACAAGGCAAGGGTAGAAGAGTCAATCTGCAATGCTTTCCTTGTTGAGGAGCGATCAACATTCTTCTTCTACTACTTTGAACTTCATGTGTAAACAAACAATAGAATATCATCTCGAAACGAAGAATGTTCTCCCAATTCAACTGAAGATGTTTTGTCAATATGCAAGTTGGTGGGGCGAAAAATAGGTGGAGCAAAAAAGTGATATTTGAAGGATGAAAAGATGATTGCAAGTACAAATTATATATTATGTAACTGCAAAAAGGTTGAACCCTATGTTGAGTAAGTAATATACATATACTAAATATCCTTGATAATGTATTATATGCAGAATTTCATTAGAGAGGTTCAGAGATCACAACACATGTATTACTGGTGATGTTTCTAGGAAATTCAAAAACTATTTGTGGTCTGTGGAACCTGTAATACCCTGTGTTTTAACCTTTGATTGGCTACTACTTATAATAGGATGAGAGTTGTATCAATGGCCAAAACAAAAGATGATCAGTATAATGAAACGAATATTTTGGTATAATAACATCTTATCAGGACTTGGATGTAATTATTGAATTTGTTATACCCGTATCCTAAATCTTCAGAAGGCTACTACTATTAATAAAAAAAGAATTTGAGGGTATTTAGAGAACGAAAATTGATTAGTGCGATGAAATGCACGTTTTGGTAAGAATTAAGTTAATCGGGTTATCAGGGGCATTTTTGTCATTTTAACCGCGCTTGCAATTTTGACCACAAATTTGATCAAACTGAGAAAGAATTGAAGAATTTAAGTATTATCAATGGATTCAAGAGGATTTTTGGAGTTGAATGGTAAAATAAAATATTTTTCAATTTTAGACCCGAATTTTGATTATTTCGAAAAAAAAGTGAAATCGCGATTAAAAGAAATGGTACGTATGGAGTTTTGTGATTGGTAGCCCATGAACATGTGTCAACTTATGAGAGGTTGCATGAAGAATTCATGCAATACATATGGAACTAAGGAATTGCAAAATAAATAAAGGAATGATGTGTTTAATTGTGATTGGAACACGTCATTTGTGGAGCCATTTAATTTATGTCTTGCACAATTTAATTAGCCAATATTTTGACCATGAAGAGGAGGTGGAATAGCTAAAAAACAACCAGAAATTTGGCAGCCACAAGAATAAAGAGAAGAGGAAATTTTAAGGAAGGAAATCAAGGGAAATGATGTGTATTTTTGTACTTGAAACACACCGACATGTAAACCACCACACAATTAATAGAATTAGAAATTAATTGGCCAAAAATTCTGATGGAGAGTGGCAGGAAGGCTGTTTTACAGACAAAAATTTGGCAGCCTTGAAGGGAGAAAAATAAGAGAAAAAGAAATCAAAGAAATTAGCAAAAGAGAGAGAAAATGTGAATAGTGTGTGTTCTTGACAGGTTCTTGGAGCAAATCACACCAAAGAGCTCTATACACAAGGTAAAACCTCACCTTGCTAGAATTAAAGTTGTTGTTGGGTGAATGGTGATTATTTTGATGTTAATTTTAACATAAAAATATGATTTTCATGTCTTGATTTTAGATCAAAAGTTAGGGTATATAAACTTTGTGTGTGATTATGTGTGCCAGCTACCTAGGGGATTTATGGATAATGTTTTGTGTGATGAAGGAATGAATTTTCATGGTAGTTCAAAGGTTGATCTTGGTTGATGAGATGATGATCAAAGTAGAATGAAAATGGGAGTTAATTGGTTAGAAGGATGAATTATGCTAACTTTTGATTGAAGGAAGTGAATTTGTGTTGAATAAACATGACTTTTATGAGTTGTTGGAATATAAAAATTGAAGCATCAAAGATGATTTGAAGGAAAAATTGAATGAATTTAATGTTCTCAAGGTGTTAAAGATTAAAGGAAATCAAAGGATAACATGAATAGTTGAGTTAGGGCAAATTATTGTGACTATTTTGCCTCCACATTGTGTCACAGAAATATGAACTCAAAAAATGGCTAACAGTTAAGAGTCTTACAATCATTTTGATATATCATAGAGCCCAATCGAAGTTACGGATTGAAAATTATGCGCGAAACAAAATTGTGTGTCAAGAAAGTAAATTCCAGTATTTTGGTTGGGAAATGAATTAATTTAAGAAAGATTAATTGTGTGATTTAGGATGAAATGAATAAGAAACATGAAGATAATTCCTTGTTCATGAAGAGAGGAAGGACATGGAAAAAGGAAAACGGAAGAATTGAACAAATGATGAAAAAACGACATGAACGATTGTTGAGCGTTTTTTTAACCGTCGGCCCCATCGGCTAAACGTCAGCTGAACGTCGGCTAACTGTCGGGTACGTCGGCAGGACGTTGGCTAACAGTCAACTACTTTTTGACCAAACACAACTAAACATAAAAACAATATTTGATATAGGTTTACAGGTAAACAGCCAACAACGCGTTGGAAACGGTGAAAACGGTAGTCGATTGGCACTTGACCAATAAAAGCTTATTTATGACACGAGATGAGTCACTTTAAGTTCTAAAACCTTTTGAAAGTTAGTATGCTTTATTTTTCCATGAAATGCCACGTTTTACACCGTTTTGAAAATCTCTATTAATATTTAAGGTTTTTCTGAGCAAGATTTATTTTTATGCCATCTTGGACTTTAATGAACGTCATAATTGACTTGGAAACCTTAACGGATGATTAAAGCACAAATTTTGTGAATTTAGTCCTTTTTGAATTAAATACTTGGGATTTTCAGAAAATGGCAATTTTGCAATCGAGTATTCACGAATTGACTAGAATGTCTTTATTGGAACATTTTAGGGAAACATGATTGGAAATTTTTAATTTAATCCTCTTTTAGGATTAGAATTCTAAATTTCATGAAATAAGTTCATTTGGAAATCAGGTATTTGGAATGTTTTATGAAAACTTTTGGAATCGAGTATTTAGTAAATGACTAAAATATCCTTATTGAAACTTTTGTAAACACTTTTCAAATCGGGTAAGGGTAAAATGATCTAAATACCCACGAAAAGCCTTTTGGAATCGGGCATGGGCAAGATGACCCGATACCCTTGGAGATGACTTTTGAGATTGAGTACGGACAAAATGGCCTGAATACTCTTGGAAACTTGTTTTAATGTGCGAAAAGAACTTTTTACCCTATTTCGACACTATTTTGGAAAATGATCTCTCGATATGAGATTGATTTTTGAAAAATAATATTTTGATCCCAAAACTACTTTATTGGCCTGATGTACCTATGGAATGAACTGATTGGCCTTGGGAGCCTATGGGAATAATTATTTGACTTACAAGTCAGTGGGATCAATTTCTGAAATATGATATTTTGGCCCCAAAAATATTTGATTTGGAAATCCTATGGGAACAAATAACCCTCTTGCCTGATCAGTCAGTAGGGATTGGTATTGGAACGTTGAGTACTCAACAAGGACTTTGATCTTTGTACTAGTCTACGTTAGAGTTAGACGACCCTAGTAACTTGGTCTAATTCTAAGGATTGTCTTACTCCGAATGGGGTGATAGGACATTGAGATATGTCGTCCTAGCTAACCGTTTAGCACCTGGCGTTTGATGCACTTGCGAGTGCACCTTACTTTTGAGTTGTTTACTGAATGCCGGGCAGGAACACTAGGTAGCGTTTGACTTATTGCTGCCACGATGGTGAATGACGGCAAGATTGGAATCCCTTGGCTTATAGTGGCAAGTAAAATATTTAGTGTGTTGTGGTGTACTTATTCATTCTCGGTAGTATACTGCGGTGTACTTACCCTCCGGCAACGCACAGTCGAGTGCTATAGGCTACATTCTTAGTACAACAAGACGTGGTGCTGAAGGCGAAGCCTAATAAGCTTTGCATGCAAGCCGACCTTCTATTGGAGAAGTGCTTATAATTTGAAATTTGGGGCAATGATTTGAAATTGAAACACAGTTTTTAAAAAATAATTGAAATCTGAATAAATTCTTCTTTAAAGAGTTTTGTCATTAATTTCAGTGGAACTGTAGTGCCCTTTTGGGATAAAAACACAACATTGCTTTACTTTATCTTTTTTTGCAAAGCACTGGCACACATGGGACTCACTGGGTGATTTTTCACTCACACGTATCTTTTGTCTTACTATTTTGTAGGATCCGGAGTTGAGCAAACTTACGGATAGGGAGATGATGCTACAGTGACAGCAGATTAGGTCCAGATGCTTTCTCTTTTGATTATGTACCTTATTACTGATGTAGTATGGAGATTGCATGTACGAGACTCACTGTTATATATGTATATGACCACGTCAGTATATGTTAGTTGTACTAGTCTGGGCCTTGGTTATTGCTTTTGGTTCTTCGTTATAAAGACCTCTTGTCTGGATAACTGGACGGGGCAGCACATGATTTTATTATACTACAGCTATTACTTTTAGTAAATGTGTTACAATTGGTATCAAAGCATAGTTATCATAGAATTGTGGTATCATTATAAGAATTGGTAGAACCCTTTTATCTGTATGTGTGACGAATAAGAACGATAAAGGCAAGCGCCCAATGGATGATCACAGCGATGATAGGAAAAAGACGGGTGAGAGCTCGGGCATGAAGACACCTTGGAAGATCAGGACGGTCTACCGAAAGGATATGTCGGGATGTTTTACTTTGACAGGATTCGACCCTGGCCGCCATCATGCACTCTGTCGCATCGAGAGCGCATTTGACTCGACAGTGCCTGTTGTTTTGCCATTTGCGCGAGACTTCATTCTAGATAGGACACCTACTCCTGAAAGGACACCGTCGCCATTCAGCCAGGCAGGAAAGGTAGGCGGGGATTCTGATGATGTTGATGGCAATGTTAAATCACACCATCAGCATGATGATAAGGAGGTATTTGGCGGGGACGTTCCTGGAGTGTTAGAGAAGGAGATGCCAGGGTTGGAGGTTGCTGAGGCAGGAGAGGATCAAGAGGTACATGAGGTAGAGATGCTTGTGGTCGAGGAGCCTGAGAAAAAGTTGGAGAGAGACCCGAAGATGGAGGCTTGGTTGCTAGAGCTTGAAGCAGAGGGTATCATAGGTCTAGGTGTTTGGATTGACCCTGATATGGATGGAGATGAGAGATTTGACTCACCCGAGTCCTACACAGTTTTTGCCGACTCAGAACCTCCCATTTCAAATAGCAATGATGACGAATAGGAGAATAAGATGTAGATATATGTAATAGGACATGTACAGTTCGGCCAGTGTATATTAGATATGACAGTATGCTCGGCACAAAAAATTTGTACTGACTTCGTGTTTTTACAAGAATCAATATATGTTATGTTTTTTGCTATGTGCACTATGTCCACTTTTGTGCTTACTTTTGAGCTATATTACATTGTTTTACTAGGAAAACCTTATGAACTGTACAAATACCTCCTAAACGAACCCTCGGACGATCGTCACGAACTACTCAAAACCACCCTGAGCCAACGGTGGAGGAACCGTATGTGGAAGGCTCCTACCTTACAACTTTGGACCATCTTATGTTTCAAACCTTCTAGAAAATGGTTGACACTATTCAACAGTTGACTAAGACTACCACCAAAGAAAATGAGAATGCTAGAATGAATGAGAATATGAGCAAGAGAAGTCAAAGAAGTGAATTCAAATTAGATCGAGCTCTTGAACGTTTTTTAAAATTTCACCCTCTGCAGTTTCAAGGGCGACCTAATTTAGAACAAGAGGTTGAAAAATGGATCGAACAAATGGAAAAGATTTTTGCAGCTTTGAATTACTCAAAGTAGAGAAAGTATAACTTGCCACATTTCAGCTAAAAGGACCTACCTAAGATTGGTGGATAAGAGAAATAGATCAACAGGAGTGTGAGTGGATGGATTTCAAAGCCAGTTTCAAGAAGGAGTTTATTTTCAATTGGGTAGTGGAAAAGAAGGAGGACGAATTTTAAGCTTTTTGACAGAGAGGTCGTACTATGGGTCAATATGCTACTAAATTCACTAGACTGTCAAAATATTATCCATTTCTGGCACATTCAAAGATAGACAAGATTAGACATTTCATAAAAGGCCTATAGCTAGAGTTGAAAAAAGTACTGGCAAGCATGGGTTCCACCAGTAATAATGCTGCAGTAGAGATGCTTCCATGACAGAAATGGCTGACATTGAACAAGGGGGGTAAGAGAAATCGAAGTGGATTTTAGGGTATGAATCAGAAACAATCTGGTGGGCCCTGATGGCAAAAGAAAGGAAAAATATAGAGAAGAGGAGGCCTGATTGGAGGACAACCCTCTTTTAGATGCTACAACTGTAAGGAGGCAGGGCATAAGATTTTCAATTCCCCTCACCCTCGAAGGACAGGAGGATGGAGTCGATCAGGGGGAAACAATCAGGGACAGAGGCTAGGACTAGGAAGAGGGAATCCAAGACAGGCTTCTACCTTTAGACCCGGATCTGCCAAACCACAAGTGAATGCTCGGGTAGTTACATTGGAAAAGATAGATAATCATGTCACCGTAGTAGAAGTTACGCTCTTTATTTGTTATCATGATGCTAAAGTATTGATAGATCCCGACTCTATGCATTCTTTTGTTACCAATTCATTTCTTGATATTATAGGGGTTAAAGGGGAAAAAACTTCATATAAAATGATTGTTAGTACCCCATTGAGAAAACAAATGAGTAGTAAGAAAATATATAAGGGATGTGAGATTTTGGTAGAGAATGAAATATTCGGAGGAGATTTGATATTTTTGCCCATAGAGGACTACTATGCTATCTTGGGCATGGACTGGCTATCTCAGTATCATGCTCAAGTTGACTGTAGACATAAGGTAGTACAATTCTGTCGGCTTAGGAAACCTATATTGGAATTTGGAGGTGAGGTTGGAAGGAAAAGTAATACTTTTATATCGGGACTCAAGGCCCAAAATATGATTAGGAAAGGGTGTATTGGATACTTGGCTTGTGTGATTAACAAGCCAGGAGAGGTTAAAAAACCCAAAGACGTTCCTGTGGTAAACGAGTATTTGGATGTTTTTCCAACAGAATTGAAGGAATTACCACTAGAAAGAGAAATAGAGTTTTTTATTGATTTAGTGCCAACGGCAGAACTAGTTTCAAGAACTCCTTATAGAATGACACCTACAAAACTACAGAAGCTTAAGAAACAATTACTTGAATTAATGTAGCAAGGATTCATTCGGCCTAGTACTTCACCTTGGGGAGCACCTATATTGTTTGTTAAGAAGAAAGATGGGTCACTACGGATGTGTATACATTATCGAGGGTTAAATGCTGTGATGATGAAGAAAAAATATCCATTGTTTATAGTTGATGAATTGTTTGACCAGTTACAAAGAGCAGGATGTTTTACGAAGTTAGACTTGAGGCAGGGACATTACCAAGTTTGGATTCAGGAGGAGGATATACTGAAAACTGCATTTAACACATCATATAGACATTTTGAGTTTGTAATGATGCCCTTTGGTGTTACCAATGCACTTGTTGTTTTCATGGACCTGATGCACTGGACGTTTCTACCTTACTTAGACAGTTTTATTGTTATATTCATAGATGATATCCTGGTGTATTCTAAGGATCCTTAGGAACATGAACAACACCTTCAGAAAGTATTGGAAAAGTTACGGGAGGCTAAATTATATGCGAAATTCAGTAAGTGTGAGTTTTTAGCTATAAGAAGTAGCATTCTTGAGACATGTGACATCTAAAAATAGGATTATGGTGGATCCTGCAAAAGTCAAAGCGATAACCAATTGGAAACGTACTTAGACTCCAACTAAAATACCCAGTTTTCTAGGATTAGCAAGATATTACCGGAGGTTTATTAAGAGATTTTTTAAGATAGCTTCACCTTTGACTCGACTTACTTAAAAGAAAGTTTCTTATGTTCGGACCGAGAAGTGTGAGAAAAGTTTTCAGGAAATGAAGAAAATGTTAAGTTCTGCTCTTGTTTTGGCGTTACCAATGATGGACAAACCTTATGAGGTGTATACAGACACGTCAAAAAAAGATTGGGAGGAGTATTGATGCAGAAAAGAAAGGTGATAGCTTATATCTCTAAAAAATTAAAATCCCATGAGGAAAAATAACCCACATATGACTTGAAGTTAGCAGCTATTGTGTTTGCTCTTAAGAAATAGAGACATTATTTGTATGGAGTTGAGTTTGAAATCTTCACCGACCATAAGAATTTGAAATATGTTTTTACTCAAAAAAATTTGAATATGAAGCAACGTAGGCGGATGGAATTTTTGAAAGAATTTCGGTGTTCAATTAAATATCATCCCGGAAAAGAAAATACAGTAGCAGATGCCTTCAGTAAGAGGGCAAATTTATCATCTCTTCAGATGCTACAAATTTCAGAATTAGAAGCATTTGCAGTAAACGGAGAAATAAGAATAAGTAATATATCCATTCAACCTACTTTCCTATAACAATTGAAGGGAGAGCAAGATAAAGATGAAGAGTTGCAAAAGTTAGTGTAAGAGGAGGAGAGTAAGGGAGGAGGTGAATTTCGAAAGGACAGTGATGGGATTATTTGTTATCGAGATCGATAATGTATTCCAAAATAATCTACAATAAGACAAAAATATTTTAACAGAGACACATCGAAGTAAGTATACCATCCATTTAGGAATGGTAAAGATGTATCAGGACTTGAAATAGTATTATTAGTGGATTAGTAAAAAGAAGGACATTTCAGACTTTGTGGCTTTAATTTGTCAGCAGGTGAAAGCTGATCAGTAATGACCTGGAGGGTTATTACAATCATTACTTACTCCATCGTGGAAATGGGATAAAATTACCATGGATTTCATTACAGGACTACCCATGGTAGTAGGAGAACGAGATACTATATGGGTGATAGTGGATCGACTGACTAAGTCCACTCATTCCATTCCTATCAGCCAGCGGGATTCTTTAGAGAAGTTAAGTAAGATTTATATGGAGAAAGTAATCCGACTACATGGAGTACCCCCTAGTATTGTATCAGATCGAGATCCTAGATTTACCTCGAAGTTTTGGACTAAATTACAACAGAGATACGGGACAACATTAAAGTTTAGCACAGCAGCATACCCACAGACGGATAGACAGACTGAACAAGTGAATAGAGTTTTGGAAAACATGTTGTGGGCTTGCACTTTGGATTTTAGAACTAATTGGATTGATAATTTGGCGTATGCAGAATTCGCGTACAATAATAGTTATCATTTAACAATTGGAATGGCTCCATTTGAAGCCTTATATAAAAAGAAATGTCAGTCCCCATTGTATTGAGAAAGTTTAGGATGGAGAACGGGTGAATAGGATGCTTTTGATCTTGAAAAAGTTCAAAAACCTGTGGAAATGATCAAAATCAAGTTGGAGGTAGCTCAGAGTAGACATATAAACTATGCGAATTGACACAAGAGAGATTTGGAGTTTGTAGAAGGAGATCATGTATTCTTGAAGTTGACTCCACAATGGAAATTGGGAACCAGAAGACAAGGGAAGAAGTTGGCACCTAGGTACGTTGGACCATTTCCTATTGTCGAGAGGATTGGGAAGGTGGCTTAACGATTGGAGTTACCAGCAAAGCTTCAAGGTGTTCACAACATATTTCATGTCTCCCAACTTCAGAAGTATGTAGCTGATCCGGCACACCTTTTGAATGAAGAGCCTATTGAGATGACTCTAAACTTGAAGTATGAGGAAAAGTCTATTAAGATCTTGGAGTATGTTGAATAGGAATTACGGAATAAGAAAATCCCACTGGTAAAAGTGTTATGGAATCATCATCCAGTGTGAGATGTGACCTGGGAAATGTAAGCGATGATATTGAAGAAGTATCCAGAATTATTCCATGTGTAAGCTAATTTCGAGGATGAAATTTTTGTAAGAAAAAGAGATTGTAACACCCTGTGTTTTAATCTTTGATTGGCTACTACTTATAATAGGATGAGAATTGTATCAATGGCTAAAACAAAAGATGATCAGTATAATGAAATAAATATTTTGGTATAATAACATTTTAGCGAGACCTGGATGTAATTATTGAATTTGTTCTACCCGTATCATAAATCTTCATAAGGCTACTACTGTTAATAAAATAAGAATTTGAGGGTATATTGAGAACAGGAATTGATCAGTGTGATGAAACGTACATTTTGGTGAGAATTAAGTTAATCGGGTTATCGGGGGCATTTTCGTCATTTTGACCACGCCTGCAATTTGGACCTCAAATTTGACCAAACTAAGAAAGAATTGAAGAATTTAAGTATTACCAATGGATTCAGTGGAATTTTTGGAGTGAGATGGTAAAATAAAATATTTTTCCATTTTGGACCCGAATTTTGATTTTTTCAGAGAAAAAGTGAAATTGCTGTAAAAAAAAAAAAAAAAAGGTATGTGTGGCATTTTGTGATTGGTAGCCCATAAACATGTGTCAGCTTATGAGGGGTTGCATAAAGAATTCATGTAAGACATATGAATTAAGGAATTACAAAATAAATAAAGGAATGATGTGTTTAATTTTGATTGGAACACATCATTTGTGGAGCCATTTAATTTATGTCTTGCACAATTTAATTGGCCAATATTTTGACCATGAAGAGGCAGAGGAATGGCTGAAAAAAAAAACCAAAAATTCGATAGCCACAAGAATGAATAGAAAAGGAAAAATTAAGGAAGAAAATTAAGGGAAATGACGTGTATTTTTGTGCTTGAAACACACCTACATGTAAACCACCACACAATTAATAGAATTAGAAATTAATTGGCCAAAAATTCTAATGGAGTGTGGTGGTGGGAAGGCTGTTTTATAGCCAAAAATTTGGCAGCCTTGAAGGGAGAAAAATTAGAGAAAAAGAAATCAAAGAAATTAGCAAAAGAGAGAGAAAATGTGAATAGTATGTGTGTGTGTGTGTGTGTGTGTTCTTGAGAGGTTCTTAGAGCAAATCACACCAAAGAGCTATATACACAAGGTAAAACCTCCCATTGTTAGAATTAAAGTTGTTGTTGGGTGAATGATAATTATTTTGATGTTAATTTTAATATGAAAATATGATTTTTCACGTCTTGATTTTGGATTAAAAGCTAGGGTATATAAACTTTGTGTGTGATTATATGTGTCAGCTGCCTAGGGGATTTATGGATAATGTTTTGTATGATGAAGGAATGAATTTTAATGGTAGTTCAAAGGGTTGATCTTGGTTGATGAGATGATGATCAAAGTGGAATGAAAGTGGGAGTTAATTGGTTAGAAGGATGAATTATACTAACTTTTGATTGAAGGAAGTGAATTTGTATTGAATGAACAAGACTTTTATGAGTTGTTGGAATCTGAAAATTGAAGGATCAAAGATGATTTGAAGGAAAAATTGAATGAATTTAATCTTCTCTAGGTGTTAAAGAATAAAGGAAATCAAAGGATAACATGAATGGTTGAGTTAGGGTAAACTACTGTGACTGTTTTACCTCTGCATTGAGTCACAAAAACCTGAGCTCAAAAAAGAGCTTAAATAGAATTAAATTTAAGAGTCTCACGATTGTTTTGATATATCATATAGCCCAATCGGAGTTGTGAATTGAAAATAATGCTCGAAACAAAATTGTGTGTCAATAAAGGAAATTCCAGAATTTTGGTTGGGAAATGAATGAATTTAAGAAGGATTAATTGTATGATTTGGGATGAAATGAATAAGAAATATAAAGATAATTCCTTGTTCATGAAGAGAGGAAAGACATGAAAAAAGAAAAACGGAAGAATTGAACAAATGAAGAAAAACGTCATGAATGATTGTTAAGCGTTTTCTTAACCGTCGGCCCCGCCGGCTAAATGTTGGCTGAACGTCGACTAACTATCAGGTACATTAGTTGAACGTCAGCTAACCGTCGGGCACATCGGCTGGACGTCAGGCATGTTGGCTAGACGTCGGCTACTTTTCGACCAAACACAACTAAACATAAAAACGATGTTTGATGTATGTTTATCGGTAAACGGCCAACGACGCATTAGAAACGGTGAAAACGGTAGTCGAAGGCACGTGAACAATAAAAACTTATTTAGGACATGAGGTGAGTCCATTTGACTTTTAAAACCTTTTGAAAGCTTGTACGCTTTATTTTTCAATGAAATGCTACGTTTTATACCATTTTGAAAATCCCTGAATATATTTAAGTTTTTTTTTTAGTAAGATTTATTTTTATGCCATCTTGAACTCGAATGAATATCATAATTGGCTTGAAAACCTTAACGGATGATTAAAGCATGAATTTTGTAAATTTAGTCCTTTTTGGATCAAGTACTTGGAATTTTTGAAAAATGTCACTTTTGAAATCAGGTATTCACGAATTAATTAGAATACCTTTATTGAAACATGTTATGGAAATATGATTGAAAACTTTGAATTTAATCCTCTTTTAGGATTAGAATTCTGGATTTCTTAAAATAAGTTCTTTTGAACTTAATTGGCCAAAAATTATATGTTTGCTCAATAAATTTTGAGCTGTGGAATCTGATTGAAAAGGCACCATTCATCCCAACCAAAGTAGTTGAAGGTGAAATAGTGCCTAAAAGAAGTGATGAATACAGCAGTGATGATAATGCTAAAATAACCTTAAATTATTAGGTAATGAACATTCTATGATGTCCTCTCAATGCAAACGAATACAACCGAGTGAGTGTTGTGATTCTGCTCATGACATATGTAGATTGATTAAAGTTACCCATGAGGGGACTAATCAAATAAAGGAATCAAAGTTAGGACTTTTAGTCCTAGATTATAAGCTATTCACTATGAAACTAAGTGAGAACATAACTGATATGTTCACTTGATTTATAAATATCATGAATGGACTAAAGGCATATGGAAAAATCTATTCCTTCGGTGAGCAAAACAGAAAGCTACTTGATGCTTTGTCAAAAAGTTGGCAACCAAAAACCTTGACTGAGGAGGAATCCAAAAATTTAAATAGCTTACCTACTGAAGAGTTGATCGAATCTCTCTTGATCTATGAAATGAAACTCAAATGATTTCAAGAGCATGGTGATAATGACAAAGGTAAATGATGAACTACTTTAAAAGCAGTTGATGAAGAAGCTAACAATGATCAAACTGATAGTGAAGATGGTACTGATTTGGATACAAAAGAATTGGCTATGGCTGCCAGAGAATTTAGAAAAATGTTTAGAAAATGCCACTTCAAAAGGGGTAAGAAGTTTATCAAAAAGAAGAGACAAACTCCTTCCTTCAAGCCTCAATATTTTAAGTGTAAAACCACAGAGCACTTTATCATCGACTGTCCAATAGCTAAAGAAAAAGAAGCTAAGCAATTCAAAAAAAAGAAGAAAGACATAAAGATGAAGAAAGGAAAAGGGCTGATTAGGACTTAAGACCAAGTTGAATCCAAGACTGAAGAAAGTTGTAAATCTGATAATGAAAAATCAAACATTTGTTTTTTGGCCATGGAAGAAAAGGTAAATCCTACTTTTGCAAATTTGATATCTGAATTGCATGATTCTAATTGTGAGAAGCATGATTATCCAAATGAGCTGCTTTTCGACAAGTTCATGAAACTATTTGATGAGAATGCAAAGCTGAAACTTGTTAGATGAGAATGCAAAGCTGTTAAATGAGAACAAAGCTTCACTTGATTCCGTTATGTGCTCAAATATTGAAAAGGATGTTATTCTAACTTCTTTGCATCATATGTCTCTTGAAAACAAATGTTTATATGACAAAGTTCTCTCTCTCAAAATTATGGTCAACAATTTTGATGATATGAAAAATAGAGTTGATGACCTCACCACATGCATTGAGAAATTCACAAATAGCAAAAACAATTTTAAAAAAATTACTTGGTGCATAACACGTAGCTGAAAACCGAAATGGTCTAGACTATAAGCATGAAATTAAAGTTGAAAATTACAAATCTTACTTTGTAAAAGATACTTCTTCATATATGACACACAGTTGTTGTACATAATGTAGAAAATCTGGATATAAAGCATCTAAGTGTCATGTTAGGAAGAAAGTGGAATCCGATATAAAAATAGTTCAGAAAGTTAAAGGAACTATTACTAACCCCCTGTGGACCCAAGAAGGTATATGTACCAAAAATCACTTTTCTATCTTATGTATAGGAACATATGAGCTACACAAAGTGATTTTTAGACAGTGGATACTCTAGGAACATGACTAGAAATGCCGGAATGCTGAAAAATATTCAAGTCACAAATGATGGATTTGTCACATTTTGAAACAAAAAGAAGAGAAAGAAACTTGTCATAAGTAATATTGGTAAGGGATCCTCTACTTTTATCAAATAAGTATTGTTAATTGATGAATTAAAGTATAATCTGCTTAGCATCATCAATTATGTGATAATGACTGCAAAGTTGTGTTTGAAAAAGATTCTTGCACTATTATGGATAGTTCCAGCAATGAGACAATTTTGTTGCTAACCATATTGGAAAATATGTATGTATTTTATCTTGATAATCTTGTGGCTCATGATATTAGCTGCCTCTCTATGAATGATGCTGATAGCTACCTTTGGAATAAAAGGCTAGGCCATTTATCTATCGATTTGCTAAATAAATTATCCTTAAAGGAGCTTGTTAAAGGACAACCCAAAATGAGATTTGATAAAAATTAGGTGTGTGATGCTTGCCAATTTGGAAAACAAACCAAAACCTCTTTTAAACCCCAAGAAAATGATTTCAACATCAAAACATCTTAAACTCATACATATGGATTTGTTTGGGCCAATGAGGACCACTAGTCTTAGTGGTAAGATGTATGCTTATGTATTTGTGGATGGCTTCTAAAAATTCATTTGAACTTTAATTCTTGCTCAAAAAGATGAAGCTTTCTCTGAATTTTCAAAATTACTCAAACGTATTCAAAATTCCCTTGGGTGCAAATTGATTTCAATTAGAAGTAACAATGGTCGAGAATTTTGTAATCATACCTTTACAAAATTCTGTGATGAAAGTAGTATTTCGCACAAATTTTTCGTAGCAAAAACTCCTCAATAAAATGGTGTTTTTGAGAGGAAAAATTGAACCTTACTAGAGATGGCGAGATCAATACTTTGTGAAAACTCCTTTCCAAAATACTTTTGGGCTGAAACTGTGAATACAGTTTGCTACATTATTAACCGTGTTATGCTAAGAATCTTTCTAAGGAAAACTCCTTTTGAACTCATATTTGACAAAGTTCCATCTATTTCTTACTTTGAAGTTTTTTGCTGCAAATGCTTTGTCCTTAATACTTGAGACAATCTTGGAAAATTTGATAGTAAATCTGATAAGATTATATTTCTTGGATACTCTTCCAATAAAAAGACATATAAAGTACACAATAAAAGAACTCTATGTGTGAAAGAATTCGCACATATCGTGTTTGATGAATCAAATATATATTCTTCTAGAAAAGATGATAATGATATAGGAATCACAAAAGAAAAAGGCCGTGAGCAGCACAAGGCTCCACCACTTGACATTCATGCCAAAGAAGTAGAATTAGAAGAACAAAAGCTAAAAAAAAATAATAAAGGACTGAAAAGCTCACTAATCAAGACTTACTAAAAGATTGGAAGTACAAAATTGTCTATCTAAAAGAGTAGATCATTGGCGATCTTAGCCGCGAAGCCAAAACTAGACGGTAATTTGTTAATAATTTTGCTTTACTCTCAAGCATTGAGCTTAATTGCATTGATGTGTCTCTGCATGATGATTTTTGGATTTTGGTCATGTAAGAAGAATTAAATCAATTTGAAAAAAATCAAGTTTAGAAGCTTATTTCTAATCCACTTGATCATCCTATGATTTGTACAAAGTGGGTTTTCAGAAATAAACTTGATGAGCATGGTGTTGTTATTAGAAATAAAGTCAGATTAGTTGCTCACGGATTCAATCAAGAAGAGGGCATTGATTATGATGAAATTTTTGCTCCCATTGCTCGGTTAGAGTCAATAAAAATGTTTCTTGCTTTTGCATCTTTCAAAGGTTATATACTCTATCAAATATATGTTAAAAGTGATTTTTTAAATGGCTTTATTGAAGAAGAAGTATATGTGGAACAACCTCCTGGTTTTATTCATGAACATTTTCCAAACCATATCTTTAAACTCTCCAAGGCTTTTTATGGTTTAAACAAGCTCCACATACTTGGTATGAAAGACTTAGTGGATTTTTACTTTCAAAAGGTTTTTCAAAAGGATTGATTGATACTACATTATTTATCAATTCTGAAAATTCTAATGATATCTTAATTGTTCAAATATATGTTGACGATATTATTTTTTGAACTACTAACGATTCCTTATGCAAGAAATTTGCTACGACAGTGCAGTAAGAGTTTGAGATGAGCATAATGGGAGAACTTAATTTCTTCCTCAGATTACAAATCAAACAAACCAAATATGAGATTTTCCCAAATCAAGCCAAGTATGCCAAGGAACTGCTCAAAAGATTTGGAATGAATGAAGCAAAAGAGATAAGCACACCTATGAGCACATCATTAAAGTTTGATAAAGATGAAAAATGTAAGAAAGTGGATAAATCGAAATATAGAGGTATGATTGGTAGCCTTATTAATCTCACTGCCAGCCGACCCGACATTATGTTCTAGTATACCTTTGTGCAAGATTTCAATCATCTCCAAAGGAATCTCATCTATGTATTGTTAAACGTGTCCTTAGGTACTTAGTTGGAACATATGATTTTAGTCTATGGTAGTCACGAACTAACTTGTTTTATTTTATAGAAAGCACGGATGCCGACTATGCTGGTTGCAAAGTTGAGAGAAAAAGCACCAATAGACACTGTTAATTTCTTGGACACTCTCCTATCTCTTGGTATAGCAAGAAGCAAGCTTGCGTCTCTCTCTCAACAACCAAAACAAAGTACATAGCAGCAGGAAGTTGTTGTGCGCAAATTTTGTGGATGAAAAATACTTTGCTTGATTTTGGTCTAAACTTTAACTGCGTGCATATCTTATGTGACAATACTAGTGCTATCAATCTGACCAAAAATCCTGTTCAATATTCTTGAACTAAGCACATTGAAATTAAGCACCATTTTATTAGAGATCATGTGCTTAAGGATGATGTTTGTGTGGAATATATTCAAACTAATGAACATCTTGTAGATATATTCACTAAATCACTGACTGGAGATAGATTTAATCATCTGTGAAAAGGTTCAGGAATTACCAGATTATGTAACTAACTATTTTGCCAAAGCTTGTTTTGTTCATTCTCACAGAACATCTAAAGACATACGATTTTGGGTGGTGATTTTAGATACAGCAATTTCGAAAACATGAATCTAAAACCCCTTCAACAAAATACCTCTGAATTTGTTTTTGGACAGACGGGTTTGGACTTAGTCCAAGTCCAAAATAGCAGCAGCCTAGAATCGCGTAAAATTCATTTTTTTTTTTTTTTATTGGATGAAAAAGCGTCTGAGTCCAGAATTCTCTTTTTGAATTTTCAAAAAGTCTGCACTTTTCAAAGTAGCTCACCTTATCTATGATAAAATCTCTTTTGAAGTGTACTTAATGGTACTTATCTTCTCAAGTACCTAGGAAATCATAAAAAGCTTTTCAAAAGCTATTTCTCTCTCCTCTTGAAATCCGAAACCGCCATCAATTTTTCTGTCTCTCCCTCTCTCTCTTTTTGAATCTTCATCTTCCTCACTGAAATGGAAAACCCACATCTCCTTCTCGCAACTGCCATGGCAAAACTTCCTAAATCAGACAAGGGAGCCAAACCAAAGACAAAGAATAACCAGAAAAGCATAGCAGTGGCGAAAACCAAATTTGTTAATGCCACCCAACCTGCCGCCAAACAAAAAGGGAAAAAGATTGTTGCTGGGGAACCTGCTTTCCAGACAGACTCATTGCAAAAGCTTCCTGCACAAGAAAGCTCTAAGACACAGGTACCTCGATTCCTTGACTTAAATGTAAATTTGAGTTTAATGACTGGCTGTCAAGAAATAGGATTGTCATTATTGGATATTGTGTTGATTCTGAAGCCTTTTTGAATTTTGCTAATATCCTGAATATGATTGAATCACTTAGATAGGGGGCTTTATTATCGGTAGATGAAAAACTATACACTACATTGGTCTAAGAATTTTATTCAAATCTAAGAAAAGGAAGACTGGAGGAGACTGGCAAGGGATTCATAGTTCAGTGGTATACCTAGAGGGTAGGCTATATGAACATGGAGTTTCATCATTGAATGTTGAACATAATATTTGGAGTCAGAGATAGTAGAATTCAATTTTTTGAAATGAATAAATTTTTAGAGGAATCTGACCTGTTTGACCTAGGGAGGTTTGAGGCTAAATTCACTAGAGGCAAGAGTTTCAAAAACTCAAATAGTCGAAACTCAAAATGGCTAAATGGATTCAGGAGAAGTTTGCACCACATGGTGTCAACCATGATGGCATCTAGCTTTGGGCACAAAACTTCTGTGAGTATCATGCAAATGATACTGATGTTAGCCCTATCAGAGGGGAGGCAGATTAATTTTGGATTTCTAGCTGTGAAGCTAATGCTTCAATCAAGGAATACCTCGAAGCAGGCCCTGCCATATGGAAATCTTTTGACAAAGGTCTTTAAACATTTCAATGTGAATCTTAGTACAAGTGCCCTTGGACACACCAAGATCAATGTTTACAGCACAGACTCTTTTAAGAAAATGGGCATTGTACAAATGAATAATCAATGGATTCTACTTAGTTATGCTTCAGAAGAAGAAAGGGAAAAGCTGATTAAGAACAAAGCTAAGGGAAAGAAAGTTGCACCTGCTGCCTCGATTGGAACCAAATGTAAAGTTGAAATCACTGAGAATTCCTCAAGTAAAGGCAAGAAGAAGTTTGAAGAGAGTAGAGCAACTCAAAGCATTCTGAACGCTTTGAATATCTTGCTGAAAAATTTGATGGGTTCAGTGTCAAAGTCAAAACTAAATTGCAACTTTTGGACACTTGATTGAGTTGTGTGGAAAGGAAGCAGTCTACAGAAGAGAAGGATACTGGAGATGTCTTAAAAGATCAAGCCACTCCACCACAGCAAGAGGCTGAGCCTGTAAAGGATATCGAAAAAACTACTGCTGAAGAAATTCCAGCTCCACCCGCCGCAGTACCCACAGCTGGAACAATTTCATCCCAACCTATTGAAAAGATCTCTACTGTTTCCTCTGCTGACCCAACTACCCCTACAAAGGACAGGCCAGTTCCACCTGGTAGCTCTTTAGGACGCAGAGTGAAACATGTTGTCAAAAGGAAGTTCAACAGAATTACTAGACAACACTCAAAGAAGGGTGCTAGTGCTAAGCCTGAAACCATCAACATTCCATGATCAGCATATGACGACTGCTGACTTATTCTGCAACATTCTATTCTGATTAACACAATTACCTTCAATCTTTTTTATACTTTCTGCACTATCTTCTCATGAACACTTTTATTTTTTATTTTTTGCTTTTGGACTGATATTCCTACTGATCCTACTGCCAATATGTTTACTACCTCAAAAGAGAACTGATATTCTACACCACTATATTCCTATTTTAACATTCCACTGTTTGATTCCTTATCATTTCTCTACTGCTTAAATTTTTTTTTTTTTTTATTGATGCCAAAGAGGGAGAATAAATGTGAAGTATGATGGATTGTGACTATATGTATGATAGATTGTGACTATTTGAGTAGAAGCTGAATTTACTGTTGAGTTGAATTTACTGTAGTATTGTGTTAACTTTGGATTATGAGGATTAATTGTGACTGAACTTGGATTGTGAGTTATGGATTGTGACTAAGTTCGGATAATGGATATTTGAGTGGATGCTTATGGAAATTATGTTGTTTCTCTTTGGTTGCACAGTTGAAATACTTTGTGAAAATTGGATTCGGTTTATTCTTGGAAAATTGTTGATCTATCTTATTGGAATTTTTTACCTTACACAAACACAGGGGGAGTTTTGGACTCTCAATTTCTTAATCCAAAACCTTTTTTTTTTTAAAAAAAGTTATCTTTTACCTTATTTTATCCTATTTTGGATGCAAGTTTTGGACGTTAGAAGTCTTGAAATCCAGTTTAGTTTCCAACGCACTTCATCGCTAGCATCCTTCTATCTACTGTTCATTTATGCACATACACAGGGGGAGTATTGCTATTTATAATTTATCTTCTACACTTCTTCATGTACATAACTATACATTTTATTTTTTTTTTGTGACCATTATTTGGCTATTTCTTTATGAAATAGTCCTCTTTATGGAAGGAATGAGGATAAGGAGGTTGGTTGGGTCATAGGCTCATTGAGCCTTGTTTATAAGACTATGTTTAAATTTTTCTATCTTAAACTCATAAGCACTCTTTGAGTCCTATGATAAGAGAATGCATTTCAATTAAATATATACTTACTTCTCTCGGTCTAACATATTCATACAGTATATATCATTTTTTTTGTCACAAACCCATCAAATTTGTCATCACTCAAATAGGGGGAGATTGTTTGCCCTAAGGGTATTCTCCTGTGTTTTGATTTATGATAAATATTGATATAGACTAATATGTGTAATCTATATGTGATAGGACATGTTTAACCTCAATTCTTCCAAGGCATGCTAGTAGGATTGCTAAGCAGCTCTTAACTAATAGAATCCCAGAATGGTTGATAAAGTACAAATCGAACTTGAGAGATTGCATATCATGAAGGCTTTGTGAAGAATTATAGACTAGAAATTGTGATTAAGGTATTATTTGTAAATTCCTATGTCTCTTTACCTTATGTTCAATTTGTTTTACCTTGAAGCAATTACAATTGATTTCAAAAAGAAAATATTTCTAAATCTAGATTTTATAAAATTATTGGTTGAGTAGTTTTAGATGGACCTCTAAATCCAAAACACTATCCAATAATCTGTAGCATTTTCTAAAATATATCTATTTGCCTAAAGTGTCGTTTTGAACTCACCTTTTGAATGCATATCTTTCCATTCTATGAATCCAAAACCTTAAAAATCCTGACAGAGTAACTAGCCGTTACTAACCGTTGGGACTTCGTTTTTAGCTCTTATAAAAGCTTCTAAAACTTGATTTTTCAGTAGATTTTTGTGATAACTTATTCAGAAACACTCTTACACTTTGAAATACAAAAATCTCCCTTTTCATTTGTGCTTCAAAGTAAAATTAAATTGTTCCAAAAGTAAAAAGGTAATTATGCTTAGTGGCTCATATTTGCTCAATCTGTGAGCTATTTCTGTATTCTTTCTTTAATCTGCTTTGTATCAAAGATAAGAAAGTAAAACCCAATTGGGATGAGCCTTGATTGTTGAGTTTAAAGAGGTCGGGTGTAAAACCAAGTGTGATGATCCTCTTGTGTAAAACTGGTGTCGCCTACCACCATTGATTTGGAAAATTTTTTTAGTAAGTTGTGTTTAAATCCTTAAGTGTAAGCTTAAGGTAGTAGATGTAGATCATTTAAGGATCGAACCACTATAAACCTTTAGGTCTATTCTTGTGCATTTTGTTTGAACTTTTTCACTGCATTTTGGCTGGTCATCAGATCTTACATACTTTATCTTTTTTTTAAAAAAAATTATTTATTTATTTAAGACTCTTATGTTCTATAGTAAGTTTGTCCTTGATAGCTCAACTGCCCATCTTTAATACAGACCATCTTGACACCATTTAGTGAGGATATAAAAGATCCCTGACTGCATTCTTAAAGATGCGAAACAAATCTGCCTTTTTAAACACACATTCTGTTTGCACTTTTTTTTCAAGAAGACATCAAAAGATATATTTTTTAAAAATTTGTATTTGTTTGCCATAAACCTTATTCACCCCTCTCTAAGGTTTATCAACATCCATTCGTCAAACCTCATAATTATATAGGGTGGCAATTGCTAGGAGTATCCTTATGGATTTTAGCATTACTACTAGTGAAAAGGTTGCGACACAGTCAATACCTTGTTTTTTTTGGTAACCTTTGCAACCAATCACTCCTTATAGTTAATTACTTTACCATCCATCTCGGTTTTCTTCTTGAAAACCTATTTGCTCCTTATAGATTGTATCCTTTCAGGTGGATCAAACAAAGTCCAAACTTGGTTGTCATACTTGGAATCTATATCTAACTTCATAGATTAAAGCCATTTGTCAAATTTTGAACTATTCAGAACTTCTTCTTAAGTGGTAGGCTCATCTTCTTCTATGAGCGATACGTCATTTTGGTCAATGACAAGAAATCTAAATCTCTCAGCTGATATACGTATCATACTTAACCTACGAGGTTCTTATGTATTAAAAGGTTTATCTATTTTATCAATAAATCTAGGATCAACTTGTTGATCATTGTTTGTTTGTGCTTTTTGAACTTCACTGAGTTCAATTTTGTTATCACTATCTCCTTTAAGCATAAAGTCCTTCTCAAGGAATACTGCATACTTTGAAATAAACATTTTATTTTCAAAAGGGAGATAGAAGTAATATCCATGTAATTCTTTTAGATATCCTTGTGATTTTTTTGGATATCCAACAAATAGACACTTGTTAAAATTATTCTCTAATTTGTTTGACTTTTGTCCTCTTCAAATAAGCATGACATCCGAGACTCCAGGGGTAATTTATATTAGTGGACATAGACCACGCCACGGTGCTAACCTACTGATCGAGTGTATGCATCCTTAAGTGAGTTAGCTTTGGTCTTTTACTATAAAATAGCTCAAATAGGATAGTGAAACCCCAGTCGAAACCAACCTTAGAGTAAGGGGGTTGGGATGCATATCATATTTTATTTCATGGTTAAATATATTCTCATATGAATTTTTATGTGTTCTGGATTGGAGTTTTATTGCCTTGAAGTCTTGTTGGTGAGTATTGTGTGAGAGCGGCAAAATGGTAATTTTTGCCCGAGGTGAAAATAAGGAGATAGCTTGTGGATTGAATAGGAAATAATTTTTCTAGTAGAAATAGCAACAAGAGTTGATGTGGTTTAGTGGTTAGAGCCTTAGAATTAATTATGGAAGTCTTGGGTTCAAAGTCCATCATAGAAGCTTTAGCTTGAGTAAATTTTATTTTGCTTGGGAAATGATGGTTTCGGCCTTAAGGGCCTAGATTAATGTGGTGATGATGTTCTAGGAGAGACATGTTAGGAGAATTCTCATTTCACTCTTTACTCTACTCGAAATTCTTGAAGGGAAATTCATTCTTCCTTGTTCTTTAATTTTTCTCAATGCTCAACTCATTAGTTTTTCAAGGTGTTCTAGCCTTTTTCTTTCCAGAAAATTCAGTAAAGTACTGAGGTCTTTTAGGATCAAAATTTCTTGGTGAAAGACTTCTTATGGTCTGAAATATATGGAAGAGTTGTGAGGAATTCCATGAGGAAAATATCTCTAGTGAACTTGCTGAAATTTCACTTCAAATTAGTTCCCCTTCCTTCATGGCATGTGCAGAAAATTTTCCAGCTTGTTGTACCTTCAAAAGGGCGAAAATTCTAGTTCAAATTCCCTCCCAAATGCTACCAGAAAAATGGTCTTTAGGATCAGTTTGAAACCTGAAAGTTTTGGCCCAATTTCGGACTGCACAAGCTAGAGCAAAACAGGAAAAAATTCCTGTACGAAAATCAGCTTTGAGAGCTCCAAACCAAACTGTTTTCTCCCAGATTTTGTGCAGCACCTTAGCCCTGTTTTTCCTCCATAAAGAAGGCTGGAAACCAACCTTGAATGCCCCTAAAATCCCCTTCAAAACTCTCTGCAAAATGGCTTTGAACAGCAGACGAAAATCTGCCAGAAAAATTACTGTGCAGCGAAATTTCTGTGCAGATTTTTGTCCAGCTTGTTTCCTATCTCTCTTCCAGCCAAAACACCAACCTTAATCTGTCAAAACCTTCCTTAAACTTCCATCAGCAAAGCTCCATTGATCCCCTTGAACTTTTGCACGAAATTCCATTAATGGCTGTCCAAAAATCTCTCAAACAAATCCCTGCAATTTAGCTTGATTAGTTTCCAAAATTTCAGCCATCTTATTTAGTAACCTTCCATAATATTTTGCTCAATGGACCATGCTTCTTCTTCACCATTAAGCACCCTACTTTCGGCCACCATAAGCTTCCATAAACCAGCATTAATCCCACCGAAATTCTGCTCAAACAATCAGCCATGGCAGATTTCCAAAAGCTGTCCAACAATCAAGATATTCTTGGAATATTTAGTTTCCAAATTCACTTCTTAAAAATATTCTTCAAAGATTGTAACAACTAACCTTTCCTTTTCCCTTCCAAATCAGAGAATCAACCTCATAAACCCTACAGAAATTCGTCCACCCATATTTCTCACAAAAATTCAGCAGTTGCGCATTACCATCTCTCGATTTTCTTCAACTTTCAAGAACACACACTACACCAAGAACACCTACTACTTCCTTTCACCTAATACCTCTCCAAATCACTTCAAACTACCTCTAAAAATTCTAGATTTCATCTATTCATTGCTGGAATCCATCAACACCATTATTAACATCAAACTCCTCCAAACATCTTGCTACTTCGGATCAAAACCAGAAATTTCTGTTAAGGTCAAGAACACCATCAAGGTAAACTTATTCTAGCAACTTCATCTTCTCTAACCTTGATCTCTAATGAGAACCTATGAGAATAAATATACTAATGATTTCTTTCTCTCTCTCTCTCTCTCTCTCTCTCTCTCTCTCTCTCTCTCTCTCTCTCTCCCCTCTCTTGGGCGAATGACTTTTTCTCCCATGAACATGCTTTCGCCATCTCCGATGGACAAAGTTAGACATCTAGGAGTTGAGATCTACTCTAAACTCCTTCAAAGCATTCATCAACCAAGTAAGTACCTTCAATATTCCTTTTTAAACTCTAGATTCATGTCTCTAGGATGATGATGATAGTAGGTGGATGGCAATAGGATTTAAGTATATATATATATATATTGTTGAGATTGAAGCATGAATATATGTATGATTGTGAAGGAGATGGGATTTATGCATGGAAGAATTATCTTGGATGATTATATGATTATTTGAGGTTGATGCATGTTATAGGTAGTATTTGTGATGAAGTATGCTAGATATTATGTCACCTTTGGTGAATAGGATTTATATTCATGTTGGACTATTGAAGCCATGATCATATTTATGCTAGTAAGGGTTAGATCATATTTTGATAAATTGAGATCTATGCTTGTAAGCATGATTTGGATGATTTGATGAATTGAAGGGTTGTATATATTCATGATTGTAGTTAGCTATAAGAATATGATCATGATCTAGTTGTCCCTAAGGTAAATTTTATTTCATTAATAAAATATTTAATAATATGATTTTTCTAGTAAAATTTTGAAAACCATGGGAAAATGTGGATTTGGTCTTTTATATAAAATCGTGATATTCTAGTCAAATAAATAATAGTTTTGCTAGAAAATATATATATATATATATATATTATTTAAAATAATAAAATCAATTAAAGCCTTTTATGGAAATAATTATAATTAATAAAATATTTATTACTAAAAATTTAATTATTATCTTTTAATCAAAACCCATTAAGGATTTGTTTATTATTTTTCAAGCAAGACTCATTAAAATTATTTTCAACAAATTTTAGCTATCAATTATTTTCTAACAATTAAATTATTAATGAATCATTATTTTACCTAATACCACATTGGACCCTTTTTCAAATAAACCATAATTTATTTTTAGCAAGATTTAAACCTTCAACTTTTGTACCTATTTCTCAAACTCTAGTTATTTTGATATCAAACTAGATTTATTTTATAAACCATTTTATTTATTATTGAGTCTTAAAACTTGGGACACTAGGGACATGATTGTAGTAAGTTGAGTTAGTTTTATTTGAGAAAGTGAGTCTTTGGGTTGAGTTTGATTGTGGTTTGTATTTACCCTATGCGGGTCAGGTTAGCTATTGGAGACTTTTGTTGTGAGCAAGGATCAAGTAAGCTCCTGCATAAAACCTGTTTGATGAAAAATGATTTTTTTTATGGCAAGTCAAATGTAGAGTGCATGGTCACTCATTTCTGTAAAGGCAATTGAGGATTATTTCCATTCTCATTTCAGACAAATAAATTATTTGCAAATCAATGGGCGGTTTTACTCAAAACTAAAACTCTTTCTAAAACCAGTTTTGCCCCAGACTTTGGAAAACCTTAATTGCCATTTTCAAGTGGAACTATGTTTTGTTCATTTTCTCCCCAAGTGGGATATGTTACGTTGAGTACTCAATAGGAGTAGGCTAGTAGTACTAGTTTTGAAGAGCAAGAGTGAGTCTTCTGGCAGGAAGCCACCTCCAGAAGATAAACTCAACTTAGAGAAACGTCAGTACTACTTAGTCAGGCCGGTCCGAGCTAGCAGTTTGTTTTATTTCAGTCAAGTGACTGTGTTTTGCCGGAATGGACACCCGGTTGTTGTTTGGGTATAGAGAATGAGGAGTATCTTGCCCGGTAGGCCGATCGCCTACCTTTTGTCAGTCTGCACAAAGTGTTAGGCATTCTGACCGGTAGTATGCACAAAGTGTTAGGCATTCTGACCGATTATGGGGCCCAACGTGTGATAACCCATAATCCTTTCTTTTGAGTGGTTGATCTTATAAATTATGTACGGCTAGATAAGCCTAAAACGCCACTCTTATTTTTTAACATCATTCATTATTTGCCAGTATTTCTTTTGTCAGTCTGCACAAAGTGTTAGGCATTCTGACCGGTTATGGGGCCCAACGTGTGGTAACCCATGACCACCTTTATGAGCGGTTGATTTTATTAGGCACTTGTATGGTTTCAAAAAGAGAAAAACACCACTCTTGCTTTTGACTAATATTTATTGCTTGTCAATATTTCTCTTATAAAGATTTCACACTTTGCATCCACGAACTGTTTTCACTGAACACCCAAAGCACACACGGACTTACTGAAATCTCTGTCTCACCACCTTTTATCATGATTTCAGGTTGATCCTGCTGTGGGGATGAGTAGCTAGTGTTATCTGCCTTGGAAGAGAATGTTGTCTTTTATTTTTATGTATTGCTTTGGGGAGTTGAGAGTGGATGATTTTATTTATGGATTTGTTTCCTTTTGGGAGTTCGTGGATTTATTCTTGGGATGTAATAAATTTTAAGTTAAATTATTATTTTTATTTCGCTATTTTATTTGTGTGACCTAGTTATAAAGACCCCTTGTCCTTTGGACGGGGCGACATCCCTCGCCCCGGCGGGCCTAGGTAGCGGGGTGTTACAGTGTCAACCATTTTTTATGAAACTATGTTCAGAATATAATTAGTAATTTTCAATGCATATTCCTAAAACAGTTTTATTACCTCTACAAAAGCCATCATAGATCGAATCATATTTAATAAAGTTCGATTCATTCTTTCAGATATATCATTATGTTGAGATGTATGCAGTGAAGTCCACTTCCCATTATCTCTAAGATAACTTAGAAACTCTTGATTTTAGTTACCTCCTTAATTAGATCTTAGAATTTTAATACTTTTACTAAGTTTTTTTATTTCATTCCTGAATTTTTTGAACTTGTCAAAAACTTTAGATTTGTATTTCATTAAATACAAATATCCAAATAAAAAATAATCATTGATGAAAGTGATGAAGTATTGATAACCCCTTCTTCCTTGCAATGTCGTTGGTCTACATACATCAGTATGTATTAGTTCTAATAATTGCTTAGCCCTTTCCCCTTTCTTAGAAAAAGATATATTTTAGTCATTTTTCCTAGTAAGCAAGATTCACAAGTTTTATATGATTCAAATTCAAATGAGCCTAAGTCACCACACTTGTGTAACTTAGGAATACGATTCTCATTTACATGGCCTAAACGACAATGCTATAAGTAAGATCTGATCTTGTTATCTTTTCTAGACTTTTTATTATTTATATTGAGAACTTGATTTTCCTTGTCTAGAACATATAAACCATTCATTAAAGTTACAGCACCATAATGGATATCATATAATGAAAAAGAACATCTATCATTCTCAAAAATTAAATGAAATCCAAGTAAATCTAAATAAGTAACTAAGATAATGTTTTTAAGTAAAATTGGTATATAATAACAGTTTTTTAGTTCCAGAATTAATCTAAAAGGTAAGTGTAGATGATAAGTCTCCACAGCAAGTGCAACAACATTTGCTTTATTTGCATCACGAAGGCCCACATCACCTTTCTCTAGCTTCCTACTACTTTTTAGTCCCTGTAAATTATTGCACAAATGAGATTTATGTTTGATATCTAATACTCATATCTCATTATTGAAGGCAGTATTGATCTCAATCATAAATATACTAGGGGTAAAAGTAGAAGTGCTTGCAAGTTTCTTTTTCTCCTTCTTTTCCTTAACAGTCTCCAGGTAGTTTTTGCAGTTACGCCTTCAATTGTCCATTTTCCTATAATGGTGGCATGGGCCTTTGATAGCTGTCTCATTCTTCTTTACACTACCTTTAAGTTTAGTTGGATTCTTCTTCTTCTTCTTCTTAGAAATATTTTTCTTCTTTAAAGAAGAATTAACCAATAAGATTACATTGTTTTCTTTCTTCATAGAAGAATCCATAGTCTTAAGCAGGTTGATCAACTCAGGTATAGTGGTCTCAATCTTATTCATCTAGTAGTTTATCATAAATTATGAAAAACTAGTTAGCAAAGATTGAAGAATTAAGTTTACATTTAATTCGTGATCCATTGTAAACCCAAGTGATTCAAGCTTCTCAATTAATCCCAATATCTTAAGTCCATGAGTGGCTACTGAAGTGCCTTCTATCATCTTAGAACGAAATAACTACTTAGAGATCTCATATCTCTCCATTCTAGCTTGCTTATTAAAAAGCTCTATTGGATGGAAGATAATAGTATGAGTATCTATATGCTCATGCTGTTTTTGAAGCTCAGTGGTCATTGACGCTAGCATAATACAAGAAGTTGTGTTGAGGTCCTCTTTATGCTTCTTGTGGACTTGATGCTCCTCAGCAAGAGCATCATTAGCTGGTAGTGGTGGAATAGGAGCATCTAACACATAGAGAAACTTTTCTTATTTGAGAACGATTCTCAAATGTCTATATTAGTCTAAGAAGTTTGATTCAGTGAGTTTATTTTTTTCAAAATACTACGTAAGTTCAAATTCGTTGTCATGATGCAAATGACCTAGATGAAAGATAAGAGATATTAAACTATGCATATGTACATGAAATGCATTTAATTAGGTTTTTAATTAAACACGTATTTATTCCACTATTTTACTTAAATCAATAACCCACACTATTGACTTGGAAAAGTCTGTTAGAAACTTTCCTAGTGGACCGATATCCAAATTTCATGAGAATGACTTTGGGTATACCCAACAAACTACTCGTAAATTCAATAGTAAGTTTCAAATACTGATTACGTCTAATGTAACAACCAAATTATTAGGTGATTAACATCTTTTAAACTTAAAACATTTAGTGCTACCCCAACTTAGCTTCTAATATTTTTTATGCTTGGGTATACCCAACCAGGATAAAGATATTAGTTAAACCCCACCCATTAATCCCGAATCATATTTTATAGCTTGAGTATGCTTAATGTTGAATAAGCTTAGGTATGCCCAACAACCTAATCTCGAAAAAGAACTCTCATTCTTGTTATATTAATGGAAGCATTAAATTTAATATTATTTGAAGGATTTAATTATTTAATTAGCAGTCTCATCGTTTGGCATGCATAATATCAACACTTTGACACAATTGTAATAGACTCAATTACATGGCTTGGTTATGGACTTTTCTAGATTAATTTTCTTGAGCCAAGAAGAAAATTAATTTTGATCAAACCAATATGTTCATGCATGTTTGAGAAGAATGTCATACCATCCTCTCGCTTTATTCTTGAACGCCATTTCCATAAGCTTGAAAAATAATTTATATTCCTATCTAACTTATGTATTCTAATTATATAAATTTCTAATGAAGAAACATCGAGTTAAGTTTGAGGGGAATTAGATTAGAAGAGAAATTACAAAATAATTATAGAAAAGGGCATGATACACAAACCCTATTTATTTAAAACAAAGCAACAAAAATGCATGACACAATATTAATTAATCAAAATTAATTAGTCTAAGTCCATAACCAAGCAAATATGCCAAAATCGTGCTTAATATATTAAGCAAAATAAATAAATATGAACTATAAATTTTCAAAATTATTGTTTTGAAAAAATAATATTGTTAGTCCTAAAATCAAAATTTAAGAAATTTTGTGGGTCCAAAACAAATTTTGAAAACTTGTGGGTCCTCAAGGGAAAAGAAAAGAATAAGAAAAGGAAAAAAGAAAAAAGCTTTTTTTTTTAAATAATATGCAAGCCCACGTGGGCTTGGGAAAAGACAATTTGCTGACAACAATTGCCATTGGCAATTGCAACTGCAATTGCTAAAAGTATTGCTTTTTGGATCGGACTGGATTGACTGGTTCGACCATATATTGGTGCTACTACTGGTCCGATCCCAGCTTTCTAGCTGACTTTTTTCAAAATCATTGCCTTTTTTTCAAGCCGTGTTGGACAGGTCGGTCCAACTAGTGAACCGATGGACCGGCCAATCCAACATTGAACCGGTCATACTTTTAAAAAAAAAATTAGGTCAAATTTTATAATTTTTTAGAGTAAATTAAATTATATAATTCAATAAACTACTTTAAATTTTATTGGTGTTAGATTGTTAGTTATAAACTAATAATGACTACTTTTAATCATGGATTTGAATATTTATATCTTTATGAATTTAAATTATACTATATTATTGATTAATTTTTTTAAAAAATAATTATATTTTTAATTTTTAAATTATAATATTACCGGTTTAATTATGGTTCAATTATGACCTAATTACGATTGAACTATTAAATTGTGAACCAATAAATTTTTTAATTCGATGACCGATTCGGTTCGAAAAACATTAGCCAAAAGTGGTCACTGACATGCCTAAGCAATTTCCTTTTTGTTTTTTTCACTTTCCTTTTGTTATTTTCGACTTTTCGTTTTATTCATTTTCGATTTGCAATTTTTTTGTTTCCTTTAAGCTTACTGAACAGAAACAAATCCCACCGAAACTGCAACATCTTACAGAAAAGAAATCTGTGGAAACAATTTCCTTCTCTGGAATAATTTCCAAATTCCTCCTTTTTTTTTCGCTGTATTTTTCGGAAACAATTTTAAGAAGATTTCGTAAATTCTTTTACTGAAACCAATTTTAATAATTAATACGTATAAATATTATATATATATATATATATATATATAACCCACTAGAATAATTTTATTTTCAAAATCAAAATATTCGTGAAATAATTTCACAAACCTAAATATAATTTTGAAACAATTTCAAAATTTAGAATATTTATGAAATAATTTCATAATCCAAATTAATTTTTTTGAAACAATTTAAAAACTAATAATTAAACCTGTAAAACACGTACGAGATGGATCGATACTATTGTTGGATTTTGATCATGCAAACCAATTTACATGCAGAGAAAAATTAAAACGAAATCCACTCAAATGATCAGTCATATGTAATTAAATAGATTAGGAGAGGGAAAACTATTTGTTGCCTGAAAAACGCAACTTTTAAAACTTTTCTTCAAGCGAATCCACTTCATAAATCGATCAAATTGAGCAATCAAAATTCAAGTGTAGGAATTTCTCTAATAGTATCCACATGAGGAACCTGTACTCTACGGCACCAAGAATCAATGCTAGTGGGTTTTTAATTTGGCGGTGTTAGGGATTTTATTTCTAAGAAGAAAAAAAATGAAAAGGGCTTTCTATGTTTTGTGTTTTCGTTCTCAAATTAGCGGCGAAATTCTATTTTTCCTCAACCTCATACACCACGAAATTTCTTTGTGTGTATATATAAACAAAAGTATCACCACCCTTTTAATTAGGAAATGTACAGAACATTGTTATTTTGTTTCCTAATTCCTTTTGGAAACAATTATTTAGCCCTTTTCAATTATGGGCTCATGGATTTCAAAATTCGCAATTAAGCCCTCAAACTATAACAAGATTATAGTTTGGCCATGAAGCTTTTAGCAATTGTTACAATTATAACCAACTTATAATCAGTCCATAATATTGTTTCTTTTCACAAAATAACCAAATAACATTATCAAATAATAAATTGAGTACTAATTCCTCTATTGTGTGTTACATATTAGGCTTTCTAATCAATTGGTAACTAATATGAATTAATTCTATCACAATAGAATTAATAATCCTTAATAATAAGAATTGACTTATCAATTCTAATTAAAAATAATTTATTAATTCTCTTATTAATAAATCCATATTTAGTAAATTAAGAGCGACATCTAACAATATATTATGACCATCCAAAAGTCCAGAAAGTCAAGTGACTTGACATGAACCTTTTAATAGCAAAACATCAATGTAATAAACTTCTTTCATCATACAATATCTCATTTAGTTTAGAGTATGGAATTAGTGTCAACTCCCTTAAGAATATTAATTCATTCTAACTCGAATATTTTAGTACTTGTTTTCGGAATACATTACTCAATATACGTATCAATTGGAACTATTTCTAACACATAGAGAATTTGAAAATAACAGAGGAGCATGCACAGGTGAACAAAAATGGAGACAGAAAAATAGAAATAGAGCATGGCAGCAGTATGGAAGGATTAAAATCATACCTCTTGGTGCCTTAAACCTTGAAGATTGTAGAAAAGTTGATCAAAGCGCAAAAAACAGCTTCCTTCTCTCCCGTGGTTGAAGCTTCCGGTACCAATTTCTTCACCTCCGGTGAATGTTTGGCTCTTCGGCTCTCAGAATATTCCACAGCCTAACCTCTAGTTGGAAAGCACAGAATTGGGATGAGAAGAACCTCTCAGATTTTTCCTCTTCCCCACAGTTGGCCTCCTTTGGTTTCTTATGTTAAGAAAACAAAAACCAAAAGCCAGTAATAGAAAAGGCACAAGAGACAGAGAGCTAAGAGTCTCGGGGAGAAATTATATTTTTTTTCTAATTTATTTTATTTTTTCACACAGAAAGCTAAGAGTCATGAAACCAAAAATAATTATTTTGATAATAATAATATCCCCGGAATTTAATATTTCAAACACCCAAATATTATTAACAAAATAAATTTTGGCTTCTCTCTAAATTCTTCTGAACTGTGTTCGGAAAAATCCTATGGTCCAGGCTATTGGGCTAAAATAATATTTATTATTTTTCTTGGACCCGAAAAGTCCAAAATAATAAACATTAATTATTTTTCTTGGGATTAAATAAATAACTCAATAAATAATTAATGTACCCAAATGAACCAAAAAATAATTAAACTTTAATTATTTATTTCTTGGGATTAATTAAATAAATAGCCTAATAAATAATTAAGTATTAATTATTTTCCTCTAGTTTAAGTTCCGGTTAATTTTTTAATTATTCAAACTGGACCTCAATCCTAAATAATTAATTAACTAATTAAACCAGATAATAAATTTCTCTTAATTTATTTTATTCCAATCCAATAACAAATTAGACTTCCTGAATAAAATAAAACCCTCTCAGCTGAGACCAGTTTCTCAACCTAAAAAAAATTAATTAGGGCTTATAGGCTATTCTAAGGACCAAAAAGACACATCGCCTTGGCTACTAAAATGACCAAAATACCCCTACTCTATAAATAGCTGTATTTTACATTTTAAATATTTTCTAATATTGCCATAAGGAAATATTGACCCCAAGGACAATGCTGCATTAGCAAAGTCTTCAACCTACAGGTAAAATAACTAAAATACCCCTCTACACATCGCCGTACATTTAGAGAGGAAGAAATGTACTAACACCCCTCAAAAAGACATCTACCATTCTTAGGCTTCTAGTCCAATGATCCACGACTACTTGGAGTGTTTCCGCTTTCCAAGGGAGCTACCATAAAGCAAACATCCAAATTATGTTTCCCAGGGCCTTAGATATTTAGATCATTCAGACAACCATAAGGGGCGATATAGTGTAGAAACTATTTTGTACAAGTCTATCTTAACTAACTAGTCACACATACCCAACATGCAAGTATATTGGCCCTACGATAGAACCTCAACTATAGCATATCAAAGTACATGCTTCCAACTTCGTCAGACCACCAACTCATACTCAAGTCGTAGAGTACTAGTCCATACTGTAGCGGTAGTAATCTAGATTTCTACCATATAGTACTTTAAAGAAACTACTACTACATGTCCTGTTCTACGTATTCGAAATACGCTTATTTCATGAAGTGAATGGACTACTCACTGGTTAAAGTTAAGTCATTCCCAATTTGAAATTCATAACATAATAACCTAAACATGATGAGATTTCTATTCTCATCAATTAGTTAAGAACAAATGTTTATGTGTTCAAATAACCCATGATCCATACCTACCGTGAAAGACCACTATTCACATGGATAACTTATTTAAACACAATGGGTCTTTTCTAAACGAAAATTGTGCACAAATTAAGAAAATTAAATTCACAAACGATTTTCAAAAAATAAATTCTTTTATTAAAATATTCGATATTTATATCAAAAACCTAGTCTAAGAGGGCACACATTCCAACAATAGTCGTCTTGGCAGGCCAAGGACTTATCGAGTAATGACTCCTATAAGCGGTCCTGAGATATTCGCTCATACTATTAGGAGTGGTGAATCCTTTATTAACCCCCTCAACTACTTTTGTTTACTTTATATTGTACCCAATATCCATCTTATAGGCGGCCCTTGATCTGACTCCAAGTATTAGAATCAAAGTATAAGGCTCAACAAACAAAGTATCTTGAAGATCTCAAATCTAGGGATACTTGCACATTTGTTATAATGAGATTCTATCACTGACACTAAATAGTTATCCATGCAATTATCTAATAGCTAAATCATCTAATGTACTTATTCAAGTAACAAGCATCCATATGTAAACTTTGAGTATCACAATACTCACGGATGTGAGAACTATCACTTGATCAAGAAGTATAACACGTGCTAGTCTCGGTGCATTAATGATATCCCATCTCATTAATACTATAATTAGGAATAATTGAAGCACAAACACAATCCAATGTAGTAGGAATCTTACATCATGATTTTCTTAATATAGTGTTATACTTGAGACTTTATCTAACAGTTACATACACATGAAAATATAAACAAAGTGAATTGTAAAATAAAAAATGCCTTTATTAAATAAATTTACAATATGTATGTATGTATGTATGTATGTATGTATGTATGTATGTATGTATGTATGTATGTATGTATGTATGTATGTATGTATGTATGTATGTATGTATGTATGTATGTATGTATGTATGTATGTATGTATGTATGTATGTATGTATGTATGTATGTATGTATGTATGTATGTATGTATGTATGTATGTATGCATGTATGTATGTATGTATGTATAATACAAGTGATTGCTTATAGGGTACAATACTAACAAAGCAATCTCGCAAATGTCAGATTACGAGTTAATAATAAATTGACATGCGACCATCAGGTCGATGCATTAAGTAAAATCATACAGTATCTGAATTGCCTACATAGTGGATGGATTGGTTCACATATATCACCATGAATTCTCTCTAGAAATGTTGGATACTCAAACTCTACTTTTGTTGGAGATGGTTTAATAATTAATTTCCCTTAAGAACGTGTAGCACATGAATATTTATCTGATGTCAAAACATTTTGACTTCTCAAAGGATGACCACACGTATTTTTAGTTATCCTTCGTATTATAATGGCTCCTAGATGACCCGAATAGTCATACCAAATGATAAATATAGCAGAATTAGTAAACTTCTAATTTATAGAATGATGTACTTCAATTGCATGAATATTTGTGCAATATAGGCCAAATGAAAGAGATGGTCGTTTTTCTAATAAAGATTTCTTACCTGAAATTATTTGAGTAATATAGAGATACTTGAATCCATTTTCTTATATTGTTTTAATGTGATATCCATTTCGGGGAATATCTTTAAAACTTAATAAATTTTTTTGAGATTTTGAAGAAAATAATGCTTTATAAATAATAATATTTGTTCCTCTATGTAATAATATAATAGCTCTTTCGGAGCCTTTAATCAATTTTATACTACAACTTATAGTATTAACAATTGTTTCTCCCATCTTCAGATAAAAGAGATATTTTCTATCTTTCAATATGGTGTGTTGTACCATTATCAATTAGGCATATATTTTCAATGCCACTTTTATATCCAGTAAATGGAATAATAGCTATCTAGGCTTAACAAAACATGTATAAAGTTAAATATTTAAATAATAAAATAAAAATTTTAAATGCTAATTACTATTACAATGTTAAAAAATATAAAATATAAAACACATCTTAAAAGTAAAGTTCTAATTATTCTGAACACTTCCATCACCAATCAAACGATCAATTCTTCCTTTCTGGATGCTTAAAAAAAATTAGCCACATCCAAATGAGTTACATCAATATTAACATCTTTAAGATTGGTATCATCATCATCATCATCATCATCATCATCATCATCATCACGAAAAGAATATTGTAGAGTAAAATTTGCCTCGCATTTTTGCTTTTCTTTTTAATAGAAGCTTGATAAAGATCAATAAGGTATTTTGCTGTATGACAGGTATGAGACTAATGACTTTTCATGCCACAACGATAACATTTATCTTCATAATTTGTAGGAACCACATCCTTTCTCGTTATTTTTTTATCACTTCTGATAGTTATCATTATCTATCATAACTCTGTTTTGACTTTTGTGATTATAATGAATATTTCTAGTATAATGGTGTGCATGTTCATGGCAACCTCTTCTGGAGTCAAAATCACGAGGTCTAACAGCATTCACTTCTTGGAATAGAGTAGAACATGTTAGTCGGGTTTCATGATTTTTCATTAATAATTCATTATTTTACTTAGTTGCGAGAGAGAAGATATCAATTCTATATATTTCTTTAATCCATTTTTCTTGATATTGCTGCTGCAGGAACACATTCGAGGTATGAAATTAGAAACAGTTTTTTCCAACATATTTTTATCAGTAATATTTTCTCTACAAAATTTTATCTGCAAGCTAATTTTAAACATCGCAAAATTATACTTACTGATAGATTTAAAATCTTGTAATCGCATGTGCATCCAGTCATACCGTACTTTTGAAAAGACAACCATCTTCTGGTGGTCAAACCCATTTTTTCAAATTATTGCACAAACTAAGTAGATTTTTCACGATGAGATATTTCACTTTTAAATTTTCACGAAGATGATGGCGAAAAAAAATCATAACTTTAGCATCATTTTATGATGATGATAGTTTTCCTTTTATAATGGTATTTACTAGACCCATTGCAGCTAAATGCATTCCAGCATCTAGTGTCCAGAGTAAATAGTTTTTTTCTGATGATATCTAGGGCTACAAACTCAAGTTTAGTGTGATTTGCCATATTAATACAAAAACAAATAGAAAGGTACCTTTCTTCTTTTGTTTAGAAAATTTTAAAAATTAGATTTCTTGATTGTACGGATTGAGAGAGTAACTTTGATGGTATTGACTTAATTATCAACTTTAGTAGTGTTGTCTTGATTAAAATATTTAATAGAACAACTTTGGTAGAATCTTGTATTGGTAACATGTTGTATATTTGATTCCAAATAGAATAAAAAAAATAAAATATAAAAACTTGAAATTAAAGAAATTATACAAGAAGAGAGAAAAAAGAGAATTATTTAGATTCAAATTGATTCTCATCGTTCATTTACAAAAGACATTTAGATACATCATCTAAAAAGATAAGAAATAAATATAATAAATACAATTTTATCTTATTCATTAATAACCTTATAAAAACAAATAGTTTTATCTATTTTCAAAATAAATAGATAACTTCGGAACAATGAATAACAACTTTATTATTTTCATAACATCATCCACTTAAAAAAAATTTTATATCCATCATTCAATTAAAAAACCCACAAAAATGCAAGATTTGGGCGATCCAACCCAAGAAGAACAGGCCCAGAACCCATTGATAATCCAACAGGAAAAAACGTGGAATAAATCAACCCGTAGACTAAGTTACCGGTCTGCAATGCCTTAGGACTATTGGGAGATGCTGTTACAAATACCCGTAAACAGTTGTCTCCACGTCATCCCCAAATGAATAAACCTGCACGTGTCGGTGGGGTTCTGCAAAGTCAGCGTCTGTAACCGAACTAAGCTCGTGATTGTGTGTCATTTCCATTTCCAAGCTTCTCGCAAAAATATTTTGTTTTTCAAAGGGGAAAAACACATAAACATAAACCATAAAACGCAAAGATTTGGAGATTGGGATGAATGGTATTTTTTTATTTTTTTTCTGGAAACAGAAAATTAGAATCAAAATCAAAATTTGAGACCTGAATTCTTCTCTCTCCCTCTCTCCTTTATCAATGGCGTCACTGAAGAGCCCTAGCAGTATTTTGAGTACTATGCTTTAGCCGACCTTTCTTTTTCCAGAAACATCAGCATAGAAGCTCTCAGAATTTATTCTTTTCTTTTTTGCTGTGTGTGTATACGACAGGAGGCTTGTGTTCAGGTAAGTGATATTTGTAATATTGACTGGGGACATAGGTGTTTTTTTGGTTATGTATGAGTTTCTTGGCTGCCAGAGTGTTTTTGGGTTGGGCGTGGGGGGAAAGTATGGATGGGAAAGTCGCGATTTTGGGTTTGTTGGAACAGGTTAGCTTTTGGGTGTACGGTGTGATGGGGTGGAATGAATTTCTGTTTTAATTTATGGGATGAATTGGGTTGATTGGGAGAGATTGAATCAATGATGTTTCTTTCTGCTGATAAGTGGATAACAGTGTTGATATACTTTAACGTCTTCTTTTTTATATTAAAGTCATGATGTGGTTGTTATTTTGTTAGTTTTTGCCTTTACCTCAGTGTTGCAAGTCTGAAGATTGCCTCTTTTTCAGGAAAGGAGGATCCGTAATTTGTAGGGTTTGGGATAGGTTTATGTTTATTGATGCTTTTCTGAAATTGGCAAAGTAAAGTTGGGATTGGAGTGGGGTGAACTGAGGTTAGGTGTAGGTGTAGTTTTCGTTGTCTTTGCTGATGGCAGAAGACGGCCTACGGATTGGTGGGCTATCTTCTGGATTGGCTGTGGTGCTGGATGGAGATGATAGAAGAGAGGGTTCACAGAGAACCCGTCTTGTTTCATACTGTGATGATTTTGGTGATCAGTCAGTAGAGAGGACTCTGGAGCACATATTTGATCTTCCTTACAAAACTATTAATCCGCTGACATGCCCTGTTGACACTGGAGTGGTTTGTTCTATAATAAAGAACCAATTTTTAAAGTATCATGTGAATTCAACTACCAATATAGACCGAAGTAGAGATGGGGTGTCCACCGTTGGTGTTGGCTTCAGACCCCAAGTTGTTGGGATTGAAGAATCAAGCATATGTGGTGATATTCGAGTCGTTAAGCCACCCTTGCTTTTGGAAAGTCATGCCTTGTTTAGCAGTGCACGAGCAAATACCTGTGTGTGGAAAGGAAAATGGATGTATGAAGTAACTCTGGAAACTTCTGGTGTGCAGCAGCTGGGTTGGGCTACACTTTCCTGCCCTTTCACAGATCATAAGGGTGTCGGGGATGCTGATGACTCTTATGCATATGATGGGAAAAGGGTCTATAAATGGAATAAGGAAGCAGAGGCTTATGGTCAGTCATGGGTTGTTGGTGACGTGATTGGATGCTGCATAGATTTGGAAGGTGATGTAATATCATTTCTCAGAAATGGTGTTTCACTAGGTGTAGCATTTAAAGGGATTCGTAAGATGGTGCCTGGATTAGGGTATTATCCTGCAATTTCGCTTTCACAAGGTGAACGTTGTGAGTTAAATTTTGGGGCCCACCCTTTTAAATATCCGGTCAACGGCTTCCTTCCTATTCAGTCTCCTCCATCTGTAATCTCCATTACGGTGCAGTTACTTTGTTGCTTCTCAAGACTGTTAGAAATGCAACATAGAGGTAGGGCAGGCTTTGGTTTGGTTGAGAAATTGAGGAGGTTGAAAAGATTTGTGTCATTTGAGGAGCTTTCTCACCCAGTTTCTCAAGGAATATGCAAGGAATTATTGTCCACAGTCATTGCTGAAACTGGAAGTGCAGAATATATCGCAAGTGGTCCACTTTTGTCTTTTGTGATCGAAATTTTCAAAATGCATCCACCACATGATTATGGGAGTTTAGATAGAATACTTGATTGCTTCCTAGAGATCCAGGAATCAAGTCTATTGTTTAAGCACTTCATATCTGCCCTTTCGTCTGCGTGTAAGACAGCACCATGGAAACTTTCGGATTTTCCATACTCAGGACCATATATCTATCTTGCTTTGGCATGCCATATTTTAAGGCGAGAGGAATTGATGATAATGTGGTGGAAGTCACTGGATTTTGAATTCATATTTGAAGGGTTCCTATCTCGGAAGAGTCCTAACAAGCAGGATCTTCAATCCTTGATGCCTTCGGTATGGTGGCCTGGTTCATGTGACGATATGTCGAATGAAAGCAGCATGGTACTGACAACTACAGCTCTATCTGAAGCCATTAACATGGTATGCTGTTCATCTGTTACTATTTTTGTTCTACTTTTCGGTTTCTGGAATGAAACCTGTTCCATTATTACGTCTACTATTGTATTTTCGTGATAAGGCCTGAATAAAAGTTATTACTTGCCTATAGAAGAAGTGAATCTTTAGCACTATAGATTTAAGTTACTATAGATTTAAGTTAAAGGAGGGAAGAGAATCTGGAGCACTATAGATCATAGTTACCAGAAACGCAATACGCTTCAGTATGCGGTACGGGGATGGGTACGTGATTCTTCACTTTACAAGAATTGGATTCGCTAAGGGGTAGGCTCATTCGGTACGCTACTATACACTATGAGTCACGATACAAAATGTTTTACACACACACACACACACACACACATATATATATATATATATATATATATATATTCTTCATCTATAACATATTAAGACTAGGAATCAAGTCCATTAAATTCTTTTTTAAAAAAAAAGTTCATTAAATTTTAAAGGAAATCTCATATACTTTTGGGGTCAAAGGAATAGAAAGTTAATGAAATTAGTACTAAACAAAAATTTAGGAAAAAGGTAAGGATGTGTTGATAATTTACAGCATAAAAAAATGCCCCCTATTCTTTATCTCCCGTGAACGCATTGCTCTGTTCCTCTGCGCCGCTGCAACAGACACATCTCCATCATCTTGTTCATTCTCAGCCACCTCTTCTCTTGTTCGTTTCTGCCGCTTCTGCCTCCGGACACTTTCTGCTTTGTAGATTTGCTTTTGCTGTTGCCGTTACTTGATATTTCTTCTTTTTCTCCTTGCTTCCATCGTAGCTATTTTCGCTTATGCCAGCGAACTGAAACGCGAATCAGAAGGACTCCAAACGTCCCAGTACCACCGATGGTGAAAGTGGCGAATCTGGTAACTATGCTATAGATTTGGTAATTTTAGTGCGTATCCATGGAAGATATTGGCATATGAAGAATATATTGGAATTGAGAATATTGTCTGATCTTGTTAGTGACTTAAGAGGAAGCACACATTGTGAATATATTATTGAAAGGAAGTTTTTATTATTTATTGCATGTATAAGCTACTTACCAATAACATTTGAGCAGATGGTGGAATCTTTTCCTTGTGTACTTAAAAGTTTCTTGCGTGCTGGCAGTAACACATGAATACAGATATTAATAAAGATTTAGAATGCTAGATTGCCAATAAAATGGCATAAAGAATGTCCTAATCAAACTGAGACCATACATGAGTAATTGTAAGTGTTTCCTTTATCTCCTGTCCTTTTGCCTTTCTTTCCATTTCATGCGGTTAAGAAGGATTTTGATGTCTTAAGTATGTTTGCTACAGTAATGAGATGCAATATCATTGATTTGAGCTTAACTAATAACAATGGAAGTGGTATGAAATTCATGTATTCATGACAATCTGGGAATTAATAATAGAAGAGAGGGGGAAAAAAGATAAATGAGGAGTTACATTTATTAATAACGGTTTTAGCTTAAGTTTCTAGGTTGATATTTGTTGCATTTAAGTTGCTTCCAACCAACTTTTTTGTCAACTGGAGATACCATGCTTCTACTTTGTGTGCAAATTTGATGTTTGCAGTTGTGACATAACACTCTCATGGTAATGGAGCTTTGTGTTACCTGAGAAAGCTTCGTCTGGTAACTAAAGATAAAACTAAATAATGATGAAATAGTTTGAGAAATTGAAGAGATCTATGGACAGATGTTGACATATGGAAAGCCTGATTTAAAATCAGAATATATATCTTGGTATAACATAGTTACTTGTCTTCATATTCTTGAAGCATTTATTTTGAATGATAAAGTCACACGTGTAACTTTTGATGATAAATTATTTGCTTTATTTATTTAGTTCACTTCATAAACGATCTCGTTACCTACTTATCCTTTAGTATAACCTGCTGAAAAATGGAGCAGCACTGCATCTCTTGATATTCTTAGAATCCACATTGGAATTTGTGCAATAACATGTCTTCAGCTTTAGCGACCGGTCCACAGTTGGAAGCAAATCCATATCAAAAGTATTAGTAATTGTATCAAAATACCTATAAACTAATACTAGGCACTGAAAAGGGAAAAAAAAATTGCACGAGTGTAGTACTATTTCCCTGGTTGTGTTTTATGAGCAAAATTAGGCTTAATTCCACATTTAGTTCTTGAACTTTTTTCTACTGCAATGGTTGGTTCTTAAACTTTATTTTTAACTTTTTAGGTCCTCAATCATTTTTTGTTTGACATACTTGGTCCTTCCGTTAAAATTTTTGTCAATCAACGCCAAGTCAACGTAACTAGTTGACTTTTACCACATACATAAGGGTATTTTTGGTATATAAATTTTTTCGACTGCTATAGTTGGTCCCTATGCTTTATTTTTAATTTTTTAGATCCTTTGTCATTTTTCGACTGCCATGTTTGGTTCCTATATTTTCTTTTTTAACTTTTTAAGTCCTTTATTCTTTTTAAAGCGACATAAGTGGTCCTTCCATTCAATTTACGATGGCTTTGTACAGCTAAAGTTCTAGAGAGAGATGGATAACTTTTGATGAAAATGTAGAGAGAGAAAGACTGGAGAGGGAGGAAATATAGGATGTTGCATAGACACAGGGAGAATGAGTGGAGACTCTATTTGTTTGCTTCTAGTTAGTTGATAGATGATTTAACGATGTTTGGACTCGGAAATTTTGAGGGACAAGTCGTACGGAGCGACTTGACTGCTATTATTTTCACATAAGATTTTAGCAAATTTACGTCATTGGTATTAGCATACCATAATGGATATCCTCCCCCCCCCCCCTCTCCTTTGTTTTCCTCTGATTTCCACCTTTGAAAAGATCTATTGGCATATAGCCGTTTCTTAAATATCTGGTGGTACAAATGAAAAATGCTGCTAATTCTTGGTAAGATTTTTTTTGTGGAAATAACTCTATCTTCTCTTCAAGTAAGTTTTAAATAATAAAAATATCTCACGTAGATTTGATGGTCTTAAATTATATAATTTAAAATTTTTATTTTTTTTAAAATGTAGTAAGATGTAATATTTAGGGTGTAGTTTTGATTCAATGATCCAAAAATATGATTTGTATAGAAATATTTATTTTTAAATAATATATATTCACTATTTCTTATGAAAGTTTTAATGTAGTAAATTATAAATGTCGCTAGATTTACTCTTTTGTGAGAAAATAATGCTAATAAATTACGTTTTTCATTTTTTAATACAGGTTTTAACAAAGTAGACTTTTTTAATACATTAGAAGAGAAAAATATATAAATAAAATATATAACAACCCAATTGATGAGAAATATTTTTATCAACTAAATTAATACATATAAAAATTTTCAAAAGATGGAGGGAATGACCAAATAATTTTTTATTTCTTTATAATTCTGCTAATACCAATGATCAAATAGTTGTGACTGATGAGAAATTGAACGGAAGGACCAAGTATGTCGTTTGAAAAATGATAAAGGACTTAAAAAGTTAAAAAATTAAGTATAGGGACCAAACATGGCAGTCGAAAAATGATAGAGGACTTAAAAAGTTAAAAATAAAGTATAGGGACCAACTATGACAATTGAAAAAATTTATATACTGAAAATACCCTTATGAATGTCGTAAAAGTTAAACCAGTTATGTTGACTTGATGTTGACTAATAGAAATTTTGATAGAAGGACCAAGTATGTTAAATGAAAAATGATGAGGATCTAAAAAGTTAAAAATAAAGTTTAGGTACCAACCATGTTAGAAGAAAAAAGTTCAGGGACTAAATGTGGAATTAAGACGCAAAATTAAGTTGCAATGAAATCTTATCTATGAATTAGATAACTGGTGTTATGCATTAGTTGTTAGCAAAGATTCTTATTGGTGGTTCAGGTGTCGAACATCGGCTTGGTTTTCTTTGTGTAGATTTCATGGATCGGATGTTACTTTCTTATCAATCTTTACCATAAGTGTGTCCTCCCCCCCCCCCCCCCCACACACACACACACACACACACACACACATTTTGAGTAAGCTATTTTATGGTGACACTACAATAATTTGGATGTTGGTACTTTCAGCGGCATCTCTTTGGGGTTTTATTTAAAGTGGAAAAAGAGGGTTTGGAGGTCACAATAGAAATTGAGAATCTGGATAAGGATGAAAGAGATATTATTCAAAGTCTACGTATCTACTCGGATTAAATGAACATGTTGTGCACATTTTCCACCTTTACTTCAATTTGATATTTCTGCTTGAAATGTTGAGGCTGAAGGAGCATATGCCCTTTTATCTGCTAAGTTTGATGCAATTTTTGTTGATTCATTTTGCTGCGTACTTTTTCTTCAGCATTAACAGTTTAACCATTGACTTAACTGATAAAATTATCATAACTTGACACAGTCAAATATGAAATTGAATGGCTTATAGTTGGAAGAGTGTAATGCTACTATGGATTGTGTAATGTCATCTTTGTTTAACTTTTCTGAGTTGATGATGTGTCAGATGCTGATCTTTGGTATTTTAGTGCCAGTCTTCTGAGTTTATATAAGGTCCTTTTACCAACTTGGGAATATTGTGGCATAAATTTCAATTACTCTTTGCATCTTTTGGATTGTGATTTTAATCTTCAAATGGGAACTTTTTGAATGTGTTTAATGTGATTGTCTGGCCCCATTACATTTGTCTGTTTATGTATATATTTTTTGGATAAACGAGGAATTCTGTAATTTTCTGGGATGTAATAAAATTTTGCTATCCTTTCTAAACTTGTGATGCTTTTTTGATTGAACGTCTTGTACTAGAATTGGGTTTTATCTTCACTTGAATAAAAATCAATTCCTTGCTTTTCAGGTAGAAGAGAAGCACAGGGACCTCTGTTGCTTAGTAATGCAATTTACACCACCTAGAACACCACCACAGCTACCAGGATCTGTGTTTAAGACATTTTTACAAAACCTTCTGTTGAAGAACAGGGGTGCAGATCGTAATTTGCCACCCCCTGGAGTCTCAAGCAATTCTGTACTTGTTTCTTTGTTCTCAGTCATACTTCACTTTTTATCAGAAGGGTCTGCAATGGGCGGCATATGTGGCTGGGCAAAAGGTTGTGGGGCTAGTTCTGGACCTGATGTTGGCTTTCTTCACAGGGGCGGCCAACAAAGTTTTTCTGTTGGCTTATTTCTGAGAAATGATCCTCACCGGGTTGATTTTTCTAGACTTGGAGGATCATATAGTCATCTGGCTAAATCTCATCCTATGAGTGATGATCAAGAGGAAGTTATTCGGTGGGAAGAAGGGTGCATGGATGATGAAGAAACTAGGGTAACACATTTTGATAGGCAGAAGCCATGCTGCTGTTCCTGTTATGATACTGATTTTGCAAAGATATCAAAGCATCAGATTAGGTATATGGTGAAAGGTTCCAGGGGGCATTGCAGCTCTATTCCAGAAAGATCTGCTCATGTTGCTGCAGAATATAGTGCTGGGAATTTGAATGATGAGATAGAGGAAAAACCTGGTACAAGTGATCAGTCTGAGTCCGAGTTTAATTATCGGCCTATGCAGCAGATGAGGATTCTTCCCAGAGAGAACAATTTGTCTTCAGCAACACTAAAAGAAGAAGAGCTCTTGGATTCTATGCTTTTATTATATCATTTGGGAGTTGCACCAAATTTTAAACAGGTGATTCCGTTATCTTTCAGAAAAATAAAAATTTTCCATGATTGATTCTTGTATTGCCCATGAGGAGTTCATTACTTTGACAAATGAAAAAGGCACGATTTCATGTGTTTGTGAGGAAATCTTGTAGAAATCGATTCCAAGACTGAAGTGGGAAAATATGTATGAGCAATATAAAGCTGCTATTCATGAATTTATCCGTCTGTCCTTTCCTTTCCTGTTTTCCTCTCTTCTTCACTTCCTTTGGCTTTTTCCCTCCATGTCTTTTTTAATCTTCTTATGTTCCTTGCCGTTCTTTTTGTTATCTGCAACAAGGATGCTGTACCCTTAGAAACTAAGGCTACTGGATTTATTAAATCGTGGCATCCCTTGTTTTAAGTAATGTCTAGAGTAAATATCTAAAAGTGTTATTTCTGGTATAGGCATCATCTTACATTGCTCGTCAGTCACAATCAATCTCTCTCCTGGAAGAAACTGATAAACAAATCAGAGATAGAGCTTCTGGCGAGCAAATAAAGCGGTTGAAAGAAGCTCGAAGTGTTTATCGGGAAGAAGTTATGGATTGCGTTAGACATTGTGCCTGGTAGTGAGATCTTTTCTTAATCATATAGTTGTCATGTTGATACGATTTAAGGGCCATATACTTTGCTCATTTTTCTTTCTGCATCTGGTTTCCTTGCTGAAATTTGATAGTTCAATTTCACGCATTGCTTGCCCCGAGTATAAAAGTTATCCTAATTTCAGAACATAAATGATTAAGCAGTCTTCAAGCTGTTTCATTCTTTTGCCCCTTATGGTCTATTAGAAGGCTGGATATGCTTGTTCACTTTTGTAGTCCTCTGCATCTTGTTAAGAAAATCATTCTGGAAAATGTAGTTCTCTGAGTTTACTTGTTACGTTGAATTATATTAGCAAATAACCAGTAACATAAAGGATGATCTCCTAAGATAACTTTCTACCTATCCTTTACATACATTTGACTTGTTATGAATCTGATGTCATCTTATGCCTGAAACTTTGAGGTTATCTATTAATAATGGACATGTTAATAGATAATTGTGGGATACAAAGTCATGGAGATCGAAGCCCTCTCTCGTATCCTGACTAGACATGTAGTTGTCTAACTAAAATTATTGTCTTATGGTACAATATTAATTCATATATCTCAGGGAATGTGTTGATTCAGTTCTCTGAAGAAGATGTTTGATTTCTGTTGGTATAGTCCAATAACTATTGTTGATTCCTGTCATTTCTTTGACATTTGGAAAATACTTATACTGACTAATCATGAGGTATTGATGGTTGAGTGCTCCTTTTGACAATCAGTTGAACATAAGGAAAAGCTTCCTCTAAGATACAAAAAAAAAAAAAAAAAAAAAAAAAAAAAACTAAGCTTTAGTCCCAAGAAACTTGGGGTTGGCTACCTGAACTAATACTAGGCTATGTGTGGTCATCCACATGAATTCTCTCTCTCCATTTCCTTCTATCGACTGTCATTCTTTTATCCAAATCTAAGAAAGACATATCTCTCCTAATCACCTCTATTCATGCCGTTTTAGGCCTGCCTCTACCTCTGTCTGACCTATTTTATCTTGCTCCCTCAATCCTCCTAATAGGAGCATCCCTCGATCTTCTCTGTATATGTCCAAACCAAAGTAAGTGGCTTTCTCTCATCTTCTCCTCAATAGATGCCATTCCCATCTTTTCTCTAATGATCTCATTTCTGACTTTATCCTTTCTAGTATACTTACACATTCACCGTAACATACGCATCTCAACTACTTTCATTTTGTGAATATAACACCTTTTAATTGCCCAACATTCCATGCCATATAGTAAAGTAGGTCTTACGGCTGTTCTATAGAACTCTCCTTTTAGGCTCAATGGTATATTACGATCACATAGAATACTAGTTGCACTCTTCCATTTCAACCAACCTGTCGTAACTCGGTGTGCAAAGTCACCATCGAGTTCTCCATCTTTCTGAATAATAGATCCTAGATATCGAAAGTAATCACCTACCGGTATATCTTTACCATCTAAAGTTATACTCTGAGCTATATTTATGCTATTACTGAACTTGCATTCCATATACTCCGTTTTACTCCTACTAATTCTGGAGCCCTTGGATTTCAATGTCTGTTGACACAGCTCTAATTTAGCATTTACAGTGACTCTAGTCTCATCAATCAACACAATATCATTAGCAAACAACATACACCATGGTACAGCCTCTTGTATAGTGCAAGTCAACTCGTCCATAACAGCCGCAAAGAAGAAAGGGCTAAGCGCTAATCTTTGATGCACCTCTATAGTAATAGGAAATTCTGCAGTCACTCTGGTTCAACTTCTTACACTTGTACATGCTCGCTCATACATATCTTTAATGAGAGTAATATATTTTAGCAATACATCTTTCTTGGTCAGCATTCACCAAACTATTTCTCTAGGCATCTTGTCATAGGCTTTCTCTAGGTCAATAAATATCATATGTAAATCTTTCTTTCTTTCCCTATAATATTCAATCATTTGCCATAATAAATGAATTGCCTCCGTAGTGGAACGCCTAGGCATAAAACCAAATTGATTATTTGAAATCTGTACAATGCCCCTTAACCTCTGTTTAATCACTCTTTCCCAAAGCTTCATAGTACGACTCATGAGTTTAATCCCACGATAATTGGCACAATCTTGAACATCTCATTTATTCTTGTATAGAGGAATCATAGTACTCTTCCTCCACTCTGGGGGCATCTTATTAATTCTATATATCTTGTTGAACAGACTTGTCAACCACGCAATACCTATCTCTTCTAAACACTTCCAAACCTCGATCGGTATACCGTTTGGTCCTATAGCCTTTTTTGGCCTCATCCTTTTAAACGCCTCTCGAACTTCATGCTTCTGAATACGACAAATACACACACAGTTAACCTCTTCGTTCGAAATTGCAAGGCTACCCACACTCGGAACTTGAACTTGATTCCCGTTAAATAATTTATCAAAATAGGACCTCCATCTCTCCTTGATTTCTTCGTCTTTAACCAAGACTCTGTGGTTGTCGTCCTTCGCACATTTCACTACACCGATATCTCGTCTTCTTCTCCCTGAAACACACCAGTATATATATATTCTTCTTCCTTGTAAACTGTGGATCTTGTTTTTCTAACAGCTTCTTTAGCTTTTCTTCTCGCGACCTTGTATTTCTCAAAATTCTCATCACTCCTGCACTTTCCAAAGTTTCTATAGCACTCTCTTTTACTCCTTACGGCTTCTTTCACTTCGTTGTTCCACCACGACGTGTCTTTGTTTAGTGGTACTCTTCCTTTAGATTCACCAAGCACTTCCTTAGCTACTATCCTAATACATTTAGCCATCTTTCTCCACATAGTATCTGGATCCAAATTCATATCAGAAGTCCAGTCATCCGCCTAAACTATCTTATCGACAAAGGCTGTTCTTTCATCCCCTTGTAGCTTCCACCACTTGATCCTAGGGTCAACCCGATGACTCTGTTGCTTACCTTTTTTCTTAAAATTAAAACTGAGGACCAACAACTTGTGTTGCGTAGCTACATTCTCGCCTGGAATAACTTTACAATCTGTACAACCACTATGAAACGTATGCCTCATAATAAAGAAGTCTATCTGACTAGCATTTAACCCACTTCTAAAAGTCACCAAGTGAGAATCTTTCTTCTTAAACCAGGTGTTTGCTATAGTCAAATCATAGGCCAAGGCAAAGTCAAGAATAACAGTTTCTGTTTCATTTCTAACTTCGAAACCTTGACCTCCATGAACACTCTCAAACTCGCTTTGATCAATACCCTCATGTCTGTTTATATCACCACTAATGAAAAGCTTCTTTGCACATGGTACACTCTGTACAATCACATCTAAATCATCTCAAAACTGTTGCCTAACCGAATCATCAAGTCTCACTTTTGGCGCATACGTACTAATAACAGTAGTAATCTCGCCTTTAATCATGATCTTGATGCTCAAAATCCTATCATTCTTCCTTTGTACTTCAATCACATCATCAATAAACTTACAGTTAATAATAATCCCAAATTCATTTCTGTTCCTAACTCTACTTGAATACCGAAGCTTATAATCCTAAGGTGCTACTACTTCTCCTTCTCACCTGCACATTTGGTTTCCTGAAGACACAAAATACTAATTTTTCTTTTCTGTATAACTTCAACTAATTCTGTCAATCTAGCGGTCATAGATCCTATATTCCATGAAGCTAGACAGGTCCTATCACTATGGATTGTCTTTTTTACCATACACCCTTACCTATTTGACACCATATCCGGAGACCGACATGTCGCGTTGCTTCTGGGCAACGACCTAACAACCCTCACATATTTATCACTACACCTGGGTCTAGGAAGTGCAGTGCGTTGCTGAGTAGGGAACGCCCCCACGAAGTCAATTGATTGGTTCATGTTATGGAAGTGACTATATTTTATGTTGACCGTCGCAAGTCTTACCATAACTCTCCTCCTTTATCCGGGCTTGAGACCGGCAATGAATACCGCAAACAAAGCCCACGGAACTCACAGGTGGAGAATAAGAGAGAATATTTCCTTGCTTATCCAGCTTGATTGGATGTTTAAGTGGCAGCTCAAAATTTCAGGGAGATGCTGTCATTTATTGGTGGTCAATTTAGTGATGGTTAATACATCTACTTTGTCCAGGATTTGAGCCTTTGGAAGAAAGAGAAGAACAGTGAAGCAACACTAGCCTGATTTCTGGATTCATTTTGTTTAGAAAGTTCCTTCTCACGGTAGCCATTTTTGTTACCTATTCCCAAAGAAAGAATAAATAAATAAATCATTTGCTGTTGAGTTTTTGGCCTGGGCCTCTCTCTTATTAAATAATTGATTTTGCTTCTGCTCTGATGGTTTAAAAAAGGGTATACTTTGGTGTAAATTTGAACTACCTGTTAGATTTATCCTGGTAACCTTTTTGTTTAACAGGTATCGTGTATCTCTTTTTTCTCGATGGAAGCAGAGGGGAATGTATGCATCATGCATGTGGATTGTTCAATTTCTTCTTATTCTCAGCAAATTGGACTCCATCTTCCTCTACATTCCTGAATATTATTTGGAAACATTGGTATGCTTCCCTGATTTTGTACTGTTTGGAGCTCAATTTGGTGTTTGTCTTGTTCTCAAGCTTGTCCTATTTGGTGACCCATTTCTAAAGGGGAAAAGAAAAGTATAGCTGAAAAAGGGGTCAGCATCTGAGATTGAGAGACTAGGAAAATATACAAATTTATCATCTGTTTTGTGGCCATGTTCTCTGAATGTTGGAGGTTAATAGAAACTTTTAATACTTTTAGATAACACTCTTAAGGTGGCATTCTATTCTTGGTGTCGGCATTGAGTTTTCACTTTTATTGCTTGTATCAGTTTCCTTCCTGAGCTTTTGTTGATTTACATTTTTTGCAACTTGCAGGTAGACTGCTTTCATGTGCTGCGTAAGAGTGATCCTCCTTTTGTACCTCCTGCTATATTTATCAAGCAAGGACTTGCATCCTTCGTATGTGTTGAGCTTCTCTCTCCCCCTTCTCCCCCCTTCCTTTTGTGTCTGAGTGATTGTTATGTGAACTTGGGTTGGCGACAGAAGGCAGATGCCACAGCGGATCCAATTCAAACTAAATAAGGCAACAGAATAAGAAAAGAAAAAGAAAAATTATTATATTTTTGTTTATGGCTTGTCATCCACTGTATTTACTGTGGAATGCATTCAGTTGGTTCCCACTTCTGTCTGAAAAGAATTGAGTTTATTTGTTGCTCAGTTTATTTTTGTCTTTATTTTAGATTTTTTAAAAAGAGAAATATAGGAAGCTTGTGCTTGTGCATCTTAATTGGATAATCATCTGAGCAAGCCTTTTAACTCTGAATGACTTCTGGACGAGATATGTCATTCTGTTTATGAAGAATATTGATTAATTTTTCATGAATGTAATAATTTTTTGATTTGTTAGCCTGACCTTTGGCATGGAGGTCTGCATTTTGTTGGTCTCATTCCTATAGAAGAGCAGTTATGTATGTGCCATCAAAAGCTCGTTGATTTCTTGGAATAATTGGCCTATTGGTACAATTTTTATTGATACTTGCTTTCTCGGTCAGTAGCACCTAGTGGTATTTGATCTTTTCAAAGTATGGGATGAAAGTCACATATTGATGTTAATACTAATTAGCTGCTTTTTGAACGCCTTTTGGTCAGGTTACTTTTGTTGTCACCCACTTTAATGATCCAAGGATATCAAGTGCAGAGCTGAGGGATCTTCTTCTTCAGTCGATTTCTGTCTTGGTACAATACAAGGAATTCTTGGCAGTTTTTGAATGCAATGAAGCAGCGACTCAAAGATTACCAAGAGCGCTATTGTCAGCATTTGATAACAGGTCCTGGGTTCCTGTAACAAATATAATTATGCGGCTCTGCAAGAATTGTGGTTTTGGTTATTCAAAGCATGGAGAGTCATCCTCCTCTTCGGCTTTGTTCCAGGTGAAATCATAGATACTGCATCATCTACTTGTTAATAGCTTGCCCCTTTCCCTGGAACTCTTTTGGTCAATGAATTGAATTTATTATTATTTTTTTCTGAACTTTGGGCCATTTAATTTGTAAAGAGATTGCTCCGGGAGGCCTGCACTCGGGATGAAGAACTCTTCTCAGCTTTCCTTAATCGGCTGTTCAACACCCTGAGTTGGGCAATGACTGAATTCTCAGTTTCAATACGGGAAATGCAGGAGAATTATCAGGTAATAACAAAATCTTTTATGTTATTTTGGTTTGATACAGACAAGATACATCTCAAGATTATGTGTTTGTTAATTTTAATTATGTTGCTTATAATTCTAAAATATGTGAATGCATGCACTGGTGAATCTCATGCTAGGTGATGTATCAGGTCGTCTGAATGTGGATTGAGGTTTTTTATTAAATAATTTTAACTATTTCAATCTTAAGTAAAAAATTTGAAATTCTGATGTTGGATGAGTGTTTTGTAGGTTACATATTATATTTGATTGGGTTAATGGAGTCTATTAGTTCTTTTTTCTGAACCATTTCTCAACTAATTAGTAGTTTTAAGGATCCTTTTCAGGTGTTGGAGTTTCAGCAGAGGAAATGCAGTGTTATATTTGACCTCTCATGCAATCTTGCGAGAGTATTAGAATTTTGTACCTATGAGATACCTCAAGCATTTCTGTCAGGCACAGATACAAACTTGCGAAGGCTGACAGAACTGATTATCTTCATACTAAACCACTTGACTTCAGCAGCTGATCCGGAGCTTTTTGACCTGTAAGTTTCTCCTGAGTCATTTTGTTTTTTGTTTTTGTTTGTTTGTTTGTTTTTGTTTTGGTTTAGAGTCCTGCTCTGGCCTTTGATTCATTATAACCATATTGACTTTCTAATGTTTTGTCGTGAGAACTGCAGTGCCATGTTAATGTTAATCATGTTTCTCTTTGCAATTAGGAAGGGCTGCTACCTTTGAATGACTTGTGGGAACTTCTTTTCCTATCTAGATTTTTGTTAGTTTTTTCTGATGGTAATATTCAGGATCATACATGTGATATAGAACACATTTGACCATAAAAGAAATACATGTGTATCTGATGTTTGCCTTCCGGCTCTACTTTCAGAAAATTGGAAAAACAACTTCGTTGGAGAATAAGACGTTTGTGGCACTAAAATATTGTATTCCTAATCCTATGGATTGCTAATTAATCAGGTCCATTAGACGCCCTGGTCAATTATCAGAGAAAGTGAATGGTGGCATGATTTTAGCTCCTCTTGCTGGAATCATTTTGAATTTGTTGGATGCAAGTAAAGAGGCAGACCATGGGGAGCAGAATGATATTATTGGGATATTTGCAGGCATGGACTGTGCTGAGACTGTCCTCCGGGGATTTTACCTCTTGGAATGCAATTGGGTTAGTGATTTCTCTCTTATATTTTCTGCTGCATTGGTATTGGTAAAATGCTGGACTTAATACTAGCAATTACAACATATATGTACTCTTGTACCATTTTCACATTTTTCATTATTTCACTGTCCCTGTTTCCTTCTACACAATCTTATATTTTATACAGTGTGGAGTCATGAGCATCATAAAGCCTGTGATTCTGTGTTTGTTTCGTTGTGCCGGACATCCTTTTAGTAGCTCCCTCCTTGTGGCTTGCCCTGTAAACCGCACCATGTATTTTCTTCATCATAATGGAATGATACCATACATACTGGTTTCCTACGTTGGCTGACTTTGACTTGCTTCAATCTTATATGCTTTTGCTGGATGATGTTGATGTGTTCTTCCCTGTCCTCTTTTCTTCCTGTTATTTTTTCCAAATTAATGATTTCTTTTTATCTTTTGTTAAAGTTTTTTTGTTCATTGATTTTTCAGGCTGGTTTTGTCAAAGGGGATGACGATATTGCAAAACTCAGGCAGCTAGAAAAAATATCAAGCCTGCTAATCTTGCAGACTCAATCGCAGAATGTTGAGGCTATGGTGGGATGCGGTGGAGAAACAGATTCTGAAGATAACATGTGCTGCATCTGTTACGCGTCCAAGGCTGATGCTCAATTCTTACCGTGCTCCCATGTTTCTTGCTATGGCTGCATATCACGGCACCTTCTCAATTGCCAGAGATGCTTCTTTTGCAACGCCGCTGTGACAGAAGTGGTTCGGGCAGGCCAAAATACTGCATGAAAGTCTTCCCCTTGCTCGATTTTCATCCTTTTTTTTTTTTTTCTCTAAGTTTAGGGGATTGCGGTCGGGCACCTTGTGATGGTTATACCGGACAAATGTCTGAAGTTCCTTTAGAAAGACAAGAAAAGCACCATACAGGTAGTTTTTTTACTTTATAGCTGCTGCTACAAGTTAATTTAAGACAGAAATGTACTAGTGTATATAAATATGGGAGAAAGAAATGGGGGGTAGGGAAATTGTTCTGGGGTTTACAGTTTTGTAGCAAAAGGTGAAAGGCATTATTTTGTAAATATTCGAGATGTAAATGGAAATGAAATCTTTTCCGTCCTTCCTTTCTCCCTTATGGGTGTTTGGTGCAATGCGAATGTCTCCCTTATGGTGTCTGATGCTGGTGATGTGTGCATCATCAATTTGTCTATAGATAGAATCTGAACTCGTATTTGTGAAAGCATAACTAGTGGGGAGAAGTGTGAAAAGTGTAAGTCAATTAGGGGCAAATGATCTGCAGGTGCCTCTACTACCCGTTTTGAACCGCGAAAAGAAAAGCGGGCAACGATATAAGTATATCAATGAACACATGTTATAATTCTATTTGTTTTTCTCTTTGAACCTTGAAGAATACCCATGAAGTATAACTCATTTGAATATAGGCTTTAATTTCATTCCTTCACCGGTTCTAGACTCCAAGTCTCCACTAAACCATTTGATAAGAAATTTGCAAAATTGAGTTTAGACGATGAATAGAAATGATCCATTTCCCAAAGCCTCTTTACATGATTATATTTGATGCACACTTGTCTGAATGTCCTATTATAACAATGACCTGAAATTCATTGCATAACAACATCATTATCACAACAGATAATAATAATGATTTCTTCTTAGATATGAACTTCAAATATTGAAATTTAAATATTAAAATATTAAATTTTAAAAATTAAAAATTGAATATTAAATTTTAAAATTTAAAGTTTGATATATGAAGAATGAATTAATTATAATTTATTTTTATTTTATATAATAATACAATTTAGATTTAATAATAATTTAAAAATAAATTAGAATTAATTCAATTTTAAAACTTCAAATTTTCAGAATTTAATATTTCAAATTTAAGTAATTTTTATTTCATTTAAAATGTATAATAAGATTTTATTAGTTAATTAAATAATAATAAAAAACAATTACCAAACACATAGAAATAATTAAATATTTAATAGTATGTGTTATTAAATATATTTAACTAAATAATTAATTAATTTTAAGTATTAAATTGAGTTACCAAACACGTTCTTGCTCGAAATAAGGATATCAATGACCAATCTTGACGAAAAGGATGCAAATTATTCTTTTGGTCTAATAATAGCCATAAGTCACAATTTGCCCTTTTACCAACTTTAGATGTAAGATGATCAATTATTTAAAGCATGAATTTGAACATCCTATTTACAACATATTCTTTTCCAACAAAAATGTCATTCTTTGATAAAATAAATTTATTAGCCTCAACTTTCCTCTTAATCCACACTTCTATTTCATACTATACAACAAAAACTTCAGTTACCATAGTAAATTTATGTAAAAGTTTATAGCGATACTCTTTCCAAGAAGAAGGAAGTTTTGGCATGATAGCTCCTATGTGAAAATCCTTATCAAGAGAGATTTTAGCTGCATCTAATTTCCAAATATTCTTTGCCAGTCTGTGACACACCCGTATGAAAAATTTATTAAATCCCAAAACTACCCTCCTCTTTCTCCTCTATTGAGAACTCTCGGAGCTGTTGGCCGTAGCACTTCGGTAAGCTCGAAGTGTAGCGCCGTAAATAGCTAACTTACAAACTCACTCAGTGAACGCACACTTACTGTGTGCTCTATGTGTGATAGAGAGACGGGGGAAGAGAGGGAAAATGTTGGGTGCAATGAAATTGCAGGCTAAGATGCCTGTGATGAATTGCAGGTACAAAGGTGGCTTTAATGGCGAGCCAAGGTTAAATTTGCGGTTGAATAATTGCAAGCTGTTAATGTCTGTGTCTCTCCGACAGCAGTCTCAGTTGCCGGATTCATCGCAGCCACTCACCTCCACCGTCGGTTCATCTTCTTCGTCCCCTGCCGCGATTCAGCTCACGCATTGGACCTTCACCCATCGCCACATTCGTATTCTCAATTTCGTCGCTTGTGCTGTAACTCCTCTCTCTCTATACAGACATTCATATGTCGTATGCATTTCATTAATATTCTTTTATCAGTGGCGAGATTTTCTGAATCCGGATTAAATAGGTTTGTGCTAATTTACAATTATTTTTTTGGGTTTATGAGTAAATGTAATTAACTTAATTAGAGAAATTTCTTTCGAGCAATTATGCGGATGCCGGAAGATGAAATCTTCTAGAGGGTCTAAGGGTTTTAGCTGATGATCGCTGGTTAATATTTTGATTTTGTTATTTTGTTAAAATTGATGGTTTATTGACTGAACAAGGAATTCGTGCATTCCTTTTCAGGCAGCAATTTCTGCAACCTGGCTATTTTGCTCTGCAATCCCTGCTCTACTGGTTCGTGATAATATATTTATTATTTTTCCTTGACGTTCTTAAGCTTTTATGTGTCAGCATCGTGAAATCTTGATTTTAATATACTAGCTTTGTGAGGCATTTAAATCTACAGGGGCTCTAAAATTGCTTGAATAAATTGAGATTATGTTTCTTATTTTCAGTTTCGCAGATAGATGGAATCTAGAACTAGTATTTGATAAGTTGAAAGATATTTTTAATTGTGGGTATGAATGGTGAAAATGTTCCAGACTGTTCATGCACTAGGAAGTATTGATGATCTGGATTTTACATGAAAACCTAAAGGTTGTCTATTTCTTTCCTTTTCTTTTCCCTGAAAGAAAAAAGGTTGTCTATTTCAAAGAACCACGTTTTTGTTGATATCATTGGGTTTCTTTAGAGTGTTGGATGCTTGAAAATGTTTAATGTGGTTCTATGTTCGGGCCTTTTTGCTTTTGTTTTGAAACCATACTGTAAAGAGGGTCCAATACAAGGAAAAATGAAATTGTTCAATGTGGTGTCTTGAAGGCTTTTAAAAGAGCAGCTGAGTCAATGGAGAAACTGATGGATGTCACTAGAGAGGAACTTCCTGACACTATGGCTGCAGTTCGACTATCTGGAATGGAGATAAGTGACCTGACGATGGAGCTCAGTGATCTTGGGTAGGGAATGTTCAACACTACTTTGTTTTGCAATTTTATTTTGGGGCTAATTTCAGATTCATATAATCTTAATCATGGCTTTAATTTTATTTCCTTTTTCCTTTTGCAGTCAAGAAATAACTCAAGGTGTTAGGAGTTCTACCCGAGCTGTTCGCTTAGCAGAGGAAAGGTTGCGGCGTTTGACAAACATGACCCCATCAGGTTACAAAGTTTTCCATTACTGATTCGCTGTTTGTCACACTGGAGTTTGGAGTGATGAGTTTCATGTCATCTTTACTTGATTAGTATCCATGCAGGAGGTAGCTCCAATGCAGAACAGGGCAGCAGGACCAGCACTAGCTAGAACTGTGAGGAATGTGAGGGAGGGGATTGTTAAAGGTCGTGCTATGTTGCAAATGTTTTTTACCCTCACCCATTATTCCAGGATTGCCTTCAAGTACTTAAGAAGTCGAGCTAAGGCATGAATGGAAAAATGGAATCCATATTGTAGTAGTTGTATGGCAGCTGCCTTCTGTACATATTTTTTCTGCGTGAATGTCTGGTTTCTGGATTCCAGTCAATTATCTGCTAGTTTCCAATTGAATTAGCACAAAATAAACTGTTACTAAGTTGTGAGGCTATAATTTCTTATCAACTGTTTAATTTTCCTTCCCACTTTTCTGTTTTGTTCTTTGATTTGGAGCAGAATCTCTTCTTCCATTGTACACTGATAGGCAGTCAACTTATTTTATTTATTAGTTTCCTTGATAACATTTTAAATTATCTCAATAGGATTTTACTCCAGATGGTCAAGCCGACATTTGTTATATCAGTGTTATTGAAAAGAGACATTTTGATGCTCATAGAATGATATCGTAAATTAATATTTTATTGCCTTCATCTTTCGCTATGAATTAAACAATTCAGACCTGCAGGGAATAAGGCGTTTGTTCCCAAAAAAAAACCAGAATCAAAGGTATGCTTGTTGCTTGAACATATTACCTTGTTGTAGTTGGGGGCAAGTTTAAAACCAATGCCCCTAAGGGTATAAAATAGATTCTCTGCCTTTTGATATGGATAGTTGTTGCTCAGCACATGCTGGGACTTACTGTGTTCTATACATTCTACTTCTTCCATTTGGCCTTGTAGGCTGTCCAGTAGCAAGTTTATCCTAGACAGGACTGGACCACTTTTGCCTTCAATGTTACTAGTTCTCTAATCTAGTATCTAATTGAAAGTAGAAGGCGAGTTTGCTGTTTTGGAGGTGGATTGTCTTGTGGGTTGGATGATCTCCCATTAAATGATTACACTTTCTTCAGGCATGGCATTCTTTCCTTTTTTCTTTGTTTTTTTAATAAATAAAATTTTAAAGATGATAGGTGTGACTTGTGGGCAGTGATGATCCAAGATGATATAACTAGAATTGGATCAAATAGCATTCTTTTTCTTAATAGTTACCCTGTTATATTTGATAAGTCAGTGATAAAGCAGGATTAGGAGTTTTGTGATACCTCATGAGATTGGGATGAGAAGTGTAAATGGTATATAAGAAGAGGTCTAAATACATATTTTCAACGTGGAATATCTAGTTTGACCCAACGAGAATGGTGGCTAAGTAATTGATCGTGGGTGCTACCAAGCTCGCATAACATTTGGTATCAGAGCTGACATTTGGTATCTGCCTGGATGGTAGGATGGTATTATGATCATATGCCTTAGGGAAGTATTGTTTGAAGACTTTCCCCTTTTCTTGGGATTGGGGTGTCATGTTCGCCGTCCGTCCTTAGGCTTCTGAGATTTATTCATCTTTTACTTGAATGCTTCCTCTTTTTGGGCAATACTTCCTTAGTGACTATCCAGGTCTCTCACTGGGTATTTAGAGTATGTTCATCCTTCTCAAGGAATCCAGTGACTTGGGCAGGTGACCTTTGCCCCATCCTCGTGCCTCTAAGCTCTTTGTGACGGTTTCTGGACTCTTCAATGTAATGGCCGTAACTATCAAACTGAAAAGCTGGTGATGTTTTAAGCGGAGTTTGCATGCATTCATTTTGGTTTAGATGTTTTGCCACTAAGTATTCTTTTACATCAATGTCTGTGCTAATTAATGCTCTAAATGGGAGTTTTTCCAATTAATCATACAGAGCCATTCTGTATTGACAAAGTTATCAAGAAATTGCAGAAAAATAAGTACGATAGTTGACGAAACCAAGTTCCTGGATTCTGTTTGGTAAAAGCAGAGATATGGTAACCTGAGCACTGACTTCTTTAGATGCGATCATTGGAGTTTCGCCTGAATGTTCTCTTAGGTTAGAATTTCTGCTATTTTATTTAGCCACAAGGGCAGACAATTTTTTAAAACCTTTTGTAACTTGCATAGGGACCATAGTGCCGCTCTAGAACTCTACTCTTGATTTTCTTGCCTTTATGTGTTCAGAATGTTCAACGAATTCTGCATAAAGATATGAAACAGGAATTACTTCTAGACAAGAATCAGCATCGTTCGTGTTTGTTGAGTTGAAAACTCCAGCATTCTGCAAATTCCCTTCGTTTACCACAGGTTGAGAGCTATACTCATTCGCACTCTGAGGAGCAACAAAGCTATTAGAATGCCCATATGAAGAATGTGCTTTATGCATCCTATATATCATGGTTGATACTAATCAGATACATGACGAGAGACTTGTGAAGTGGAACTTTAATTTTAAAGTAGTAGTGATAATATCGTAATTTAATTAGTTAGAAACCCTTTTTATTGATAGTGTGGAATATTAGGCAAAAACAAAATTAAGCGTAAAAATTGAAATATGATGCAGAGAACTTCGAAGAATAATTTTCTATTGAAGATTTTTATACAAAGGAGAAGGGAAACATGATATATAAATACACAGAAGATGCTTTGGAAATTTCTATATGACATAGAAGAATCCAGAAAATAGTTATAAATCTATATCAAAATTGCATAAATTACACCATTATTTGAAAACTAAATAGGATGGAAAAGCAGTTGTAGGTAGTTATCCCGACCGGATCAGAAGGATGCAATTTGAAACTGCCGTTTGTGGATATCAATGCCTTTGGATCTTGTGATCTAACAGATAGTACTGAGTTCCATAGACAATTTTGTCATGTCCATGTATTTTGGGTAATGCACTATATCTCACTTTTGCATTGTAAAATTTTCACTTTTGCCAGGGATTTATGTATGAGTGTTTAAATATGAGAATATTTACAAAAAAAATTGTTTTTGTGGATCACATACTTTAAAAATTTATACAATTTAAAAAAGTATAATATGTAATAAATGTTATACAAATCTTTAGTAGAAGACTGATACCTAACCACAAAAACTAAATGAAATTGGTAGGTGATAGAAATAGAATAACTTAATGGAAACAGGCGTTCTGATGCAAGAAGTGGGAAAACAGCCCGACAAAGACACCAAGGTTATAAACGTGAATTTGCTGCGACGTATGCATGAGCAGTGCATTGAGACACACCTCCTTCTAGCTTCTTTGGCTCAATGTTGCTGAGATAAGGATATATACATTACGTATGCTGATCTAGATGTTCTTGTTTGTTAGTATTACCTAACCATGTGCAAGATGGTAAAAAGATTTTTATTTTTTTTATTTTTCTTGTTATATATAGCAATTAATTTACTACAAAGTAGTAACCTCCTTTTGGGTGCCTCCTTCTACTTGTAATTTACTTTTATAGATTCAATTTTACGAAGTTATTCACTATAAATATTTTAGAGTGCAAAAAAATTAAAATTAGGAGACGAAAGATAAAATAAATGTATTATTTAAGAGGATAATAGAAAAATGAATACAAATTTAAGAGTTGGATAATATTAACCAACCAATTTGTTCATATCTCAATAAACCGAAATGGAAAGCTAAAGATGTAAAAAATCGACTATCATTATAAAGCAAAAACAGAAATTCCATGACAAAAAATGATAAGGCTTGGTGGTAATATCATACAGAATCAGTGCATCTTTCAATATTTGTTAGTCTGGCCAGGGCCTCCGGGTTTAACCGGTGGTCTTGTAGGGTTCTTTCGGCCTTGTGGCTTACCATTACCTCGTTTTTCTCTTCCTGTTTTGCTGAAGTAGTAGCAGTTTCATCTTCCTGCCAAGATACAAAGAGAGCCTGAGACAAGAGCTGCGTCGCCGGATGCAGGTCCATTGCCCTTTGTATTTGAGCTGGAATCATGGTTAAATTCACGAGAATTGAAGGAAAAACACGAAGAGAGAGAGAGAGAGAGAGAGGAGAGGAGTACTACCGTTATTGTATTGCTTACGGTACTGTAGTTCTTGGATGCAGGCTTATTTGATTCAGAACTCAAACATGGGAGCAGATTTCTGATGCCATGAGGAAGGCAAGTGCAAGAATTGGAGTTTGCTTCATCAGCCATGTGTTGCCGCTTCCCTCTCTGTGTGTATGCAAACGTTTTGTGCTGTTATTCTCCTCCCTAGGGATGAACACGTGATGTTTCTTTGTCATTTATAGTGCTATTTTCTCGACCTTTTTTTTTTTTTGGTTGGGTGGGGCGCCCGGGGTGGGGGGGGTTGGTGGGTGTGAATAAGAGCTTACTCCCAACAAATGACAGATTTAGTGGAAAAGATAGATATATTGTTGGAATACAAATGTGAGTTAAAAATCTTACATTTGAAAGGAGATCATATGAGTAATTCACAAGTTTGGAGGATCCATAAAAATAATATAGTAAGGTCTGGTTTAAGATGTGTTGATTAATCCAAGAGTGTGTTTCTCACTTGGGCTTTATGCAAATTCTCCCATTTTTTGGGGCTGCTCTAATTTTAATTAGTAGTATTAGAATTAATAGTTTGGCAGGAGTGAGTATTGTGCGTAATTGGTAGTCCTATGATTGTATCCTTATATGAAACGAAGAATAGTTGGTTTTTTGACTAATGATCGGTCTAGCCTCAAGTGGAATTGATAACATAGAAAGAAGAGCAATTTGATCCCTTATTAATGACCAATCCAGACCTTGGTAGAATTGGTAATGACTCTAGAAGAATCAACACATGTGGTACTATTGCGGTACCTGGGGCAACAATAAGCACACATTCTTGATTCAAGTGAGTTTGATGAAGTTGATGATGGGTTCTAATTGAATTACCACAATATACTCAAAGTAATAGAAGGCTTCCGTTGAAGGGGGAGACATACGAGGCCAATTGAAGGGACTCACATTTAAGGGGAAGATTTTTCATTGCTGTAGTTGATACTTCCATGATTGCTGCCTCCGCATAAAAAGAACAGTGGTTCGACTCCTGATTAATAGCGATTCAGGTAGAGTCAGTAAGATACAACTTTAGAAGAATGGATACGTGTGGTACTAATATAGTTCTCAGATTAACAACATACCCATACTTTGGTTCAAATGAGTAGGCACAATCACATTTCAATTTTACCAAGTTGGTCCTGCACTCTTAATGAATTAGTAATAATACTCAAAATAATAGAATACTTCTGTTGAAGGAGGCATGCCTAGGCCTTGTACTCGAAGATTTTGGGTTAAAATATAATGCATAAACCTATAAATTATTGATACAGGTTGCCACGGAAGACCACTTTCTCTGTCTACAATTCCTTCCCTGCCGAAGCTTTCTTCGCCACAGCAGCTGGTTGCCAATCTTGGCCAGATCGGAGCCGGAGCTCGGTTGGCCAAATATAGTGCTTTTCTCTTTTTTTTGTTCTCCCATTCCCATATTGAGTCACAAATTATAAAAATTTCTTTTTATTGTTTTCGTTATCAAGATTCTCATATCTGTGAGATGATTTCTAAACCGATCTCTTCAGACTTCTGTTTCTTCAAAGTTTATTTGTAAACCATTCAATTGGGCCTTCGTGTTGGATCGATCAATTAAAGGATATAATTATTGACTCCAGTAATTACGATTAGACTAAGAGTGCAGTTACGTTCTTTTAGTGGAGTGGAACGTAATTAATAAATTATTTTTATTGACAAAATAATTTATTGGAGCTTAGTCTAATTGTATCCGGTCAGGTCCCTTCAGTGGCTCCTAATTTTGGGACAATAATAAATTATAATTTATTTATAATTTATTAATGAAAATTGCAGAAAATAAAAAATCGTATTTTAAATGGAATAGGATAAGTGGAGATAGTTGTATTCAACTATACTTTTCTTATTCTTTCAAGACTCGTATTTGGAGATAGAGCCAATAATACATATTGGTTTATGACTCTATTTTCAATAATACGTGAGAATCATCGTGGTGGTTCTCTGGAGTTTTTCTCTCAGTTTTTGTGTGAGTCCACCCTCAACAAAGAGAGAAACAAAATACGATTAGCAATTTTCTGGTCCAAGGAGATTACATTGAAGAAGACTTGGGGTCCGGAGCATTACCGGAAGGCCGAAGACTTCAAGAATCGTATTGGTGGAGACGATATCTACAAAGGTATGATTCGTTTCTCATATTCTCGAGATTTAATCTGGTTAACACATAAGCATGTCGATCCTATTAACTAACAATTGGTATCAGAGCCTGGTTTTGATATGTGTTTATGTGTTAAGATTAAATTTTTTTATGCATATATATAGTTGAGCGGTGTAGGAATAATGCATATATGTTCATAGTGAATGATTTGATTAATTCTGTTCAAAATAATTTTATGGCTATAGTTTATGATTCGGTGAATATGTATAAGTATTATCGAGTCTTGTAACAAAAGGGGTGGATTACGTCTCCATGTTTCCCTTTTAAGTTTTTTTTATGTTGTTATTTTATGTTATAAAAAAAAAAAATTGTAATTGGAAGCTTGGCACGGACTGAAGACGGATGACCGAACAGTCTGTTCCTTGAATGCTGGCGGACGAATTGCACGAAGAAGAATCTGGCAAAGCAAAGTTACGCAGAAGGAATTGGACAAAGCGAAGTGGGCTGGGGCAGCAGCCCAGCGACTTGGGCTGGGCGCTGCTTGGGCCTAGAGGCCAGCAGATTGGCCCATTTGCAAGCCACTCCCTTTAATTAAAAAGAAAGGGGGAGAAAGTGGCAAAGGTGGGATTTGATCCCAGGACCTCAAACTTGGATGTGCAGCATTCTAACCACTAGTCCACTGCAGAACATGTGACTCAAAATTGCTGCAACAAATTGATATTGCAGAAGATTGAAGAATTAGCTATATTGTTAGCTAATTATTATTTTCAATTGTAATTTTGTAGTTTTATTTTTGAGTTTAGGTTGGCCATAAAATTATTTTTATTTTTATTTTATAGTTTTTTACTATTTAATTTTGATTGAATTATGTATCATTCATGTTAACATGCCATATAGTTAGCATTAACACCGCTCTAGGTACTATTTAGTTATGCATAAACAAATTAATATTTTTATTAATTTATTAAAAAAAAATTAAGTGTGAGTTGGTTAATTTTAATTAACATTTGGCCTCCCCTATTAGCCCATTAGTAAAATTAACGTTTGCTTCGTGCCATTTTAAATGGTCTCCCTATAGGAAGGCTACGTTTTATTGGTTACTAGATTGGGCATCAAAATTTTAATTATTTTTTAAGTTTAATTCATTCATAATTACCCTATAGGTGATGTGATTGGATTGGAAACTTTATAAAATAAAATAAATTTTGAATATAGGGGTTACACTTAAATCAAAGACATTATAAGGACTTCCTATAGAATATCCAAATAATATCTATGGTGGCCAAAATATTAATAACACTAAAATTAATATTGCGTTTTGATGCAAGATATATTAATTTTAGTGGGATGATCCAGGCTTAACTATAAGTTATATTGTTATCTCCTATAGAGGTGCATATTACTTTGGAGTTTTAGGTTGTGGATCTTGACCTAACTATAAGTTACATTGTTATCTCCTATAGAGGTACATGTTACTGTAGAGTTTTAGGTTGTCATATTTTGATAGTAGTTCTATTACTACTTAAAATATTATCATATTGATCATGCATCATGATATGATAAATGGCTCATATGTTTTTATTTTATTTAATTTCAGAAAAATGACTTCCAACACTTTATCCCAAATTTTAACAAAGAACCAACTGGTTGGAGAAAACTTTATTGATTGGAAAAGGAACCTCATAATTGTACTCACTGCTGAGAAGCTCAAATATGTGCTAACTGAACCGTGTCCTGCTAAGCCTACTGAACAGTCCATGCGCGAACAAAAGGAGGCTTATGATAAGTGGTTGAGTTCTGATGAGATGGCTCGCTGCTACATTTTGGGATCTATCTCAAATGTGTTGCAGCAGAAACATGAGAACATGACAACCGCTACAGTACATCATGAGAAGCCTCCAAGCAAATGTTTGAGCACAAAGGACGTCAGGCCCGTCAAGCAGCAATGAGGCGCATAATGAATATGCGCATGAAACCCGGAACGCCCGTGAGAGATCATATGTTAGAATTGATCGCTCGGCTTAACGTGGCAGAGGTCTTAGGGGCTGAAATTAAGCCCGAGACTCAGAGTTGACATGGCTTCTAGAAACTCTTCCAGAGATGTTTTCACAGCTCAAAGTTAATTATAACATGAACAAGATGGAGATGTCTCTTACGTAGTTAATGAAGGAGCTTGAGAGCGCCGAGGCTACCCTAAAAGTGGGAAGTGGCAACGCTCTTGTTTTATCTCATGCTGGATCTTCCTCTTCCAAGCCTAAGGGCAAAGGAGGAAATAAGAGGAAGCAGAATAATAATAAAGGGCCTAAGCAGCAGGTTAAGAAAGCAAGAGTGGATGAAAAGCCTAAAGGCAAATGTTTCCACCGCAAGCAAAAGGGACATTGGAAGTCACAAGGCTCAGATTGCTTAGTTAAACGCAAGCAAGGTATCGGTGAGTTATCCTACATTGAAACTTGTTTAGTGGTTGATTCTACAAATACTTGGATAGTAGATTCTGGAGCCACTAACCATGTTTGCAATTCATTGCAGGGGTTCCAAGTAACCAGACATCTCAATGAAGGAGAGCACACTCTAAGGGTTGGCACATGATCAGTGATATCTGCAAGAGCTGTTGGAGATGTTTATCTTTATTTTGATAATAAACATTTGGTTTTGAAAGATTGTTATTATGTTCCCGACATTTATCGAAATTTGATTTCGGTTTCTTTGTTATTCAAACAAAAATATTCTGTTAAATTTTATAAATTTTCAGTAGAGATATTTTTGAATAACTATTTGATATGTCGTGGAAATTTAAATAATGATCTCGTATGTTTTGAAACCTACCAACAGCTCATTATATCATACCGAAACTAATAAACGCATTAAGTTATCTCCTACTAATGAGACTCTCCTATGGCATCTTAGACTTGGTCACATCAATCTAAATAGGATTCAAAGACTTGTAAAAGAAGGTCCTTTAAGTGACTTAAAGGTAGAACCTCTTCAAGTTTGCGAATCTTGTTTGGAAGGTAAAATGACCAAAAGATCATTTCTTTCCAAAGGAAATAGAGTAAAGGAAGTCTTAGAATTAGTGCACTCTGATGTATGTGGACCAATTAGTGTCCAAGCTAGAGGTGGGTATGAGTATTTCATTACTTTTACGGATGATTACTCAAGATATGGATATGTTTACCTAATGACTCATAAGTCTCGATGCCTTAGAAAAATTCAAAGAATTTAAGGCCGAGACTCGAGAAGCGATTAGGAAAGAACATTAAGACACTTCGATCGTATCGAGGTGGAGAATATCTATCCCATGACTTTAGATCTTACTTATCGAAAAATGAGATTTTATCTCAACTAAGTGCACCTGGCACTCCTCAACAAAATGGAGTGGCAGAAAGGAGAAACAGGACCTTGTTAGACATGGTCGTAACAATGCTAGGCTTCTCTACACTCAAGTACATCCTTTTGGGGGTATGCTATACAAACTGCGACATACATATTGAATATGGTTCCATCAAAGTCTGTCCCTAAGACTCCATTGGAATTGTGGAATGGGCGGAAGCCTAATTTGACGCACATACGGATTTGGGGTTGTCCTGCATATGTGCTAAAGGGAAAGATGGATAAAATGGAATCACGATCAAATTTATGTCTGTTTGTTGGATATCCAAAAGGAACAAGGGGATACTACTTCTATAGTCCTCAAGATAAGAAAATATTTGTAAGCACAAATGCAATTTTCTTAGAGGACAAGTACATAGAAGAACGAGGATCTAAGAGTAGGGTTATTTTGGAAGAAACCAAGGGAGATAATCCCAAGCAAATGGTTACTGAGACCCATACTCAAGATTCACGTGGAGGATTCGTATCTATGCCGCTTAACATGCCAGATTCCAGTGGGAGAGAAATAGATGTTACATCTTCTATACCCACTAACTCTTCGGGACATAGAGTGGAAGAATCTCCTGCTCCTGTTCAAAATCCAGTCGTTGAGGAATCAGCAGATCTAGTTCCAGTCAACGAGGAGGAGGAAAGTCCAATTGTCCAGGAACCTCCACAGCTTAGACGTAGTGGGAGAGTCATTCGACGTCCCTCTAGATACTTACTCTAAGGAGAAGCTTTTCAAGCAGTTTCTTTTGAGGAAAAAGAGGACCCCACTACGTATAAAAAAAACTGTAGAGGACGTAGACGTAGACCATTGGAAGAGTGCAATGGATTCAGAAATGAAATCCATGTACACTAACTCCGTCTGGGATCTTGTGGACCTGCCTAATGGGGTAAAACCTATTGGGTGTAAATGGGTCTACAAAAGAAAGAGAGGAGTAGACGGGAAAGTGGAAACTTCAAAGCTAGATTGGTTGCTAAGGGTTATACCCAACGAGAAGGTATTGACTATGAGGAAACTTTCTCGCCTGTGGCCATGCTAAAGTCTATAAGAATCCTCTTATCCATTGCAGCTCACTTCGACTATGAAGTATGGCAAATGGACGTCAAGACAGCTTTCCTTAATGGAAATCTTGACGAATGTATCTACATGGTACAGCCAGATGGTTTTATCCAGGAAGGTCAAGAACAAAAAGTTTGTAAGTTGAATAGGTCCTTATATGGGCTTAAACAAGCGTCTAGATCTTGGAATATCAGATTTGATCAAGCCATTAAAACTTATGGTTTTGATTAGCATCCTGATGAACCTTGTGTCTATAAGAGAATTATAGATGGTAAGGTGATTTTTCTCATACTGTATGTTGATGACATCCTTCTCATTGGAAATGATGTAAGAACATTAACATTGGTGAAAAGTTGGTTAGGTAAACAATTTGATATGAAGGACTTGGGAGAAGCAAGATATGTTCTGGGCATTCAGATCCTTCGGGATAGAAAGAACAGACAGATAGCTTTATCTCAAGCTTCATATATTGACAAAATACTGACGAGATTTTCTATGCAAAATTCCAAGAAAGGTCAATTGCCTTTCAGACATGGAATTCAGTTATCTCAGAAGCATAGTCCTAAAACTCCTAACAAGGTTGAGTACATGAAACGAGTTCCTTATGCATCAGCTGTAGGAAGTCTCATGTATGCTATGCTTTGTACTCGTCCAGACATTTGTCATGCTGTTGGGATGGTCAGTAGATATCAGTCAAACCCAGGACCGGAACACTGGACAGCAGTCAAGCATATATTCAAGTATCTTCGTAGAACTCGAGGATATATGCTAGTTTACTCAGCTCCAGAATTGGTACCTATAGGTTACACTAATTCTGATTTTCAAACTGATAGAGATAAAGAAGTATGCAAGATTTCTTCTGCTGAAAATCTTGCTGATCCTTTTACTAAAAGTTTACCTGTAAGTGTTTTTGGAAGTCATATAGAAAATATGGATATTTCTGACATGTCCCATTTACTCTAGGACAAGTGGGAGAATTTTTGTTAGATATGCCCATCGAGTAAATACAATGGTTGTATTTTTTGAAATTAAATAAAGTATGTTTTTATATATTTGTATGTATGAATTATGTATGAGCCTGTTTGTCCACGAATTATTTAGATATTATAAATCAAGTGTTTATTTGTTAAACACAGAAAGACTTGATTTATAATTTAGTTCGAAATAAATTATCCGCGATCTAAGATAAATTTGGGCAATTTATTTTGGAAGATCGTCTTAATTTTATTGAAGTCTGTCTTTGACTTTGGTAATAAAATTAAGGATATATTTTGATATATTGGACGGACCATCAATATTTATTTGTGGAATATACCATACAAATAAAATATTAAAAGATTGTCGTACATAATACCTTAATCCTGAGAAAACAATTATTTATATTTACTAACTTGAAGTTCCTTGAGTTGCCAAAGAGTGAGATTAACTTAATAATCAATATCTCGACATCTTGGGAATTAAAGTGAAATAAATATGAAATAATTGTTGTGCAATATGGAATCCATCACCTTTAATAGGCAAGATCATTTCCTCATGAGTTCTTCTAAGGGACAGTTAAATCTGAGCTCAGTAATTCAATAGTGACTATTGAATTCATTTTGTAAGTGTGACGTGGTCACATGGTACTGTCAAATTGAAGATGAGAATTGAGGTTTTGAATGAGGGGCACTGTGGTCATACTGCCTCATTCAAAGTATTATATTGATCGACGGAGGTAATTTGTTGGATCGATCAATTAATGGATATAATTATTGACTCCAGTAATTACGATTAGACTAAGAGTGCAGTTACGTTCTTTTAGTGGAGTGGAACGTAATTAATAAATTATTTTTATTGACAAAATAATTTATTGGAGCTTAGTCTAATTGTATCCGGTCAGGTCCCTTCAGTGGCTCCTAATTTTGGGACAATAATAAATTATAATTTATTAATGAAAATTGCAGAAAATAAAAAATCGTATTTTAAATGGAATAGGATAAGTGGAGATAGTTGTATTCAACTATACTTTTCTTATTCTATTAGGACTCGTATTTGGAGATAGAGTCAATAATACATATTGGTTTATGACTCTATTTTCAATAATACGTGAGAATCATCGTGGTGGTTCTCTGGAGTTTTTCTCTCAGTTTTTGTGTGAGTCCACCCTCAACAAAGAGAGAAACAAAATACGATTAGCAATTTTCTGGTCCCAGGAGATTACATTGAAGAAGACTTGGGGGTCTGGAGCATTACCAGAAGGCCGAAGACTTCAAGAATCGTATTGGTGGAGACGATATCTACAAATGTATGATTCGTTTCTTATATTCTCGAGATTTAATCTGGTTAACACATAAGCATGTCGATCCTATTAACTAACACTTCGATCCATTGCTTATCTCTCTTTTAGGTAGTTTTCAAAGCAATTGATCTGCTCAGAGCCTTTCAAATTGCTGTTTATGTGGTTAGGTGAGTATGACTTTCTTATGTCACTAATGTTTGCGGATGGTGATACAAAGGCTTGGAAGAAGATTGTTATGTGTTTTGTTATATTTCCTGTACTCACCTCACGTGTGATATTTTGTTCCCTGTACTCACCTCATGTTTTGAGCTGTGGTATTTTGTTCCTATCCCTAAAGATCTCATGATCCCTCTATGTAATTTATTTTTTTTTTGAATGAATGAAATACTTAGATTACAAAAAAAAAAAAAAACCTATAAATTTATTTTTTATCTGTGTCTTACTCAAATTTTCTTTAAATTTAGATTGATTGATTCTATCACATACCTTAATTTTCTCTGAGATAGGGCTAAGAAAAATTCTAATATGGACCAATGACCCATAGATTAAATATATTTGTAACTTGTACCGCATATAATGCAAATTGTATAATACAACTCATTAATACATTTGTTTATAATTTATGTAAGAATTGCTCTAGTATTAAAGGAAAGCAAAGTATTGACCTCTGCATATACAATCGCCACCATCAAATAAGGGCTCAAGGGCAACAAACCGTTGACCTCTTGTAATCCGAAGATTTTAGCAGATCATTTAATCGGTAGGAATTAAGAATTTATAAAAAAAAAAGTAGGAATGTAGTCAATAATAAGTAGAAATTTCTGATTAAAAACCAACAACTTCAATTATCTATTTCAATTAGCACGCACGTGGCTCAATAACTAAGTTTGTTTATTTGAAAAACAGTAGACAATAACTAGGTATTACGAACGTGTTTCATTTTATATACTTAAAAATATCAGAAGGATTATCCCAACCATCTGATTTGGATACTGACATGAAAAAAAAATAAAAAATAAAAAAGAGAGTTTTAAGTTCACATAATGACAAAAGAAGGGGCAGAAGTACCGTCTGTTCCACAAATTTTTTTAAAATTATAATTTTTCTTAAAATTTTTTAATTTTTTAGTATAATCTTTTAAATTTTACTTTTTTACCTAAAAATTTATAAGAAATTATACCATTATTTTCTAACATATATTTTTATATAAATTGCCTTCTCAATCCTTAGATTCTTGTTCTCTCTCTATATATATAATTTCCTCAACATACCTCTCATACATGTTATACTAATGAACGTTAGGATTTGTAGTCCCCAACTTTCCAGGCATTCTTTTGATACTAAGGATTTTTACCTCCAAACCTTTTAAAATAAGTACATAATTATCCAAAAATTTTCAAATTTCTTTCTTTGTAAAATCCAAGTTTCACATTAAACAAGTACACTCGTCGGAATATGTTAAAGTAGAAATTGGTGTACTTGGATTGAGATTATATTCATTTATTTTTTAAAAAAGAATATAATTATAATTATTTGAATTTTATAAAAAATTTATAAACTCAAATATTAACATTGTAATTTACTTGAAGGGATAATAAATTATCAATATTTTTCATAAATAAAATTTATTTGTATTAATTCTAATTTTTTTTTTTGGTAAAAAAAGTCTAAAAGACTATTCTTTTGAAAAAATTACAAAACAAGTACACCAATGTCACAAAAACTTAACATTGCACAAGCTATTTACGATTTACTGGGGAAGGGTAGTTATAGAATTACACATGCCTATTCGGAATCTAACATAGTGACTGATAGAGTTACAAAGCAGCAATTTGAACTATAAAAGTGTGTTTGATAAAGTTAAAATTTATAAATTGAAGTGTAAATATTTAAATATTAAAATTTGAAAATTGAAGTATAAAGATGAATTATAAAATATGAAGTTTGAATTTGAATATTGAATTAATTATAAATATTTTTATACTATATTTTATTATAATTTAGATTAAATAAAAATAATTAAATAAATATTTAATATATTTATATATTAAATTTAAGTAATTTTCCTTTAAATTAAAATTTATAATAAAATTTTATTACGTCTTAATCAATTAAATAATATAAAATTTTTGTTATTAAATATATTTAATATAATTAAACACTTAATATTATATATTATTAAATACACATAATTTAATAATTTAATAAATTAATTTTAAATATTTAATTAAATTATCACACAGTTCCAAACTTAACTTCAAAATTTTCATGCCAAATTGGGGGATACTTCATCTTTATACGATCTTGAAAGGCAAAGCTTCTTGCTTTTTTAACAATATAGTGGTCTCAGTGGACAGTGGAGTAGGAAGAAGTCAACGAGGAAGATTCTTACGTAAATGTTAATACCCATTTCAAAGCTTTCTTTGTCAGCATGCGGAAGATGATGACTTCATTCACGTTGGATCGCGGCGGAGGAAAGAAGAAAGAAGAAATTTACCTGAGCGAAGAATAGTTGCTAGACTGATTTCTAAAATCGCTAGTAAATACCATTTCTTTATTAGGCTTTTCAGCTCTCTTTAATGGAAAATTCTTATATATACTCTGTATGTGATATGTCCATAGACAGAATCGAATATAGAATGAAAAGAAGTTCGTGTGGTCTATTTACTAGAGGGTGAGGTTCACTCGTCATCGATTCATCGTATACTATACTATTTTTGACATTGGAACAAAGACAATTTGAATTACACTTTACAAAGACAAATCTTCCTTTCGTGCTCGTTTTTGACTCTTCATTTGTTCTTTAAAATTCCTGACATGTTACGACAAAATTGTTGTTCTAAATATCTATCATGTGAGACCGTACAAGTAAGTATGAGTTAAGAGAGTCTATTATACGGTATATTGAAATTTTGGTGCATTAGAGAGTTGTATCACCTACAAGTAAAATTGTAACAATCATGTCATATTTAGATTGAAGGATCATGTCAATTTCAAATAATTACACATGACAGATTAACCCGAATACGATATGATTAATAAACGTATCGTGACATGTCAATCTATTTATTTCGTGTTGTGTTCATGTTATAAAACGGATTAACATGACACGACCAGATACAAAAATTAAATAGATAATTACTAAACCCGTCAACTCGAATATTTACTAAATTTGCCAATCTGTCCGCCCATTACACAAAAAATTTTAAAAAAAATCAAATCAAATTATATAAAATTTAAAAAAATCAATAAAACAACCATAAAATCTTAAATAACTAATAAAATAATAAACTATCCAACTAAATATTTAGAGATCTCAATAAATTTATAAGACTTAATTTTAAAAATTTAAACAAATATATCTTTGTAATAAAATATGATTGTTCAAGAAATTATTTTCTCTAACTAAAAGTTGTTGTAATAATATTATTATCATAGATACTAAATATAATTAATTAAGAATGATTCATTTACCATATATTAAGCAAATAACCACATTAACATCATTTATTTTTCTTAAAAGGTCTCATATAATTAAACAAAATAGACACACAAACAATTCAATTAATTCATATAATAAAATTTAATTCAATTAATTCACGTAACAAAATTAAATTATCTAATTTTCTAAGTTAAATTTTAGTAAAATTTATAGGGATTTACAAAAAGTATTAAACATAAGTATTAAAAAAAAAGTTAAACGAGTTGACCCGTTTCAATCTGAACTTGCAAAACTTTAACCATTACTCGCTATAATTGTGTCGTGTTGGCGTATCGTATTTAATATTACTATCCTAAGTGCATGTACATTGAGTACATATAAGAATTTTCTTTTTTTAATAATAAAAGTTTATTTTAATAAATAGGAAAGGGTCGAAATCTAACCTCTCACATTATTATGTTTTTTTTTTTTTTAAATGGACATGAAAAGAACTTCATCTATTATATGCAAGTAACTGCTGTTTCTTTATTCAATATGCATTTGTTTTAATTATTTTACGCTTTGTTCCATCTTTGGAAAAAATTTTAATATGGATCACTAGTTCATGGATTAAATAAATTAGTGACTTGTACTGCATATAATACAAGTTGTACGATACAACTCACTAATACATTTGATCCACCGATCTATAATCTATGTAAAAATTGCTACATCTTTGGTATAACATTGTATTCGTTTCTTCTTGTAATGCTTGAAGTGGATTTGTTTGTATCTTCTCTCATTAAGGATGTAAGTGAATAAGAATTTAGAAGAATTTGATTGGGATGAATTTAATAAAAAATTATTAAATATGTGGGATCATGTAAGGTTAAAAAAAGAGAACATGATATATTATAAGTAAATGACAGATTTTGAAAAATAAAAATATATAAAATAATAATTTTTTAAAATTAAAATGAAATTTTGAATGAGAAAGGAATTGGAAAATTTTCAATTCACTTTAAGGCTGCTTCTGTGTCTACCACCTTAAACTTGTGTTGGATCAATCTAATAAATAAACAAGAAGAGGTCCATATATGCCAAATCCCATTCAAATTGTTGGGTTTGTTGGGCTCCCAACCCATGTGAAAAATAGAAGGCCCATGATTCCTTATGGCCCACTAGATAAACAAAAGGAAGAAAATTTTTCTCAGCCTTTTTTGGGAAACAACAGAAGCGAGAAGCGAGAAGCGAGAAGCGAGAAACGGGCGGATAATGGCAACAAAATTCAGCTAAAACACAGCTTGCATTGCTGCGAAGGAATTGACATCTAAGGGGTCAAACGGAATGCCATTGAGCTCAAACTTAAAAGGTTTGTGTTTTTTTGTCTTCACAAAGATTTTTCACGTAAAAATTTAGTATTTCTTGTTTTTGTGTTTGTTTGTAAAAATTTAGTATTTATTGTTTTTGTGTTTGTTTGTGTTTTAGCTTTTATTTATTGTTGTCATTTTATTTTTCCCCCAAATGTAGAGTTTCATAAAGTTAAGGGTGTTGAAGGATTAATTTCCTATTTGAAGCTTTGTTGAGTTTCCTTTTGTTGTTTCTAGCTTTGTTTGAACATTTTTGAATATAAATATATTTGATATATTAATAGAATAAAGATATAAATCGAATTTAAAATTTATTTTTGTTAAAAAAAATACTATTAATCTATTAAAATATCATATATATTGTCAAAAATATTTTTGGATATATTAGAAATCGGGATTCATGAACAGAATAGCAAATTTTAGATTTTGTTATGTATTATTGACCACGGTACAAGCACAATCCTTGAAATAAGGAGAAAATAAGTTATCGGAAATTCTTAAACGGTTTAAGGGCATCTTGACTCTTGAGGGAGACTATGTCAAACAGCCATTTACGAAAGTGAGTATTAGGTTTGAATTCTTGTTCTAGTCCTAGTTGCTCTGGCCAGGACTTCCAGTTACAGGAGACCGTCTTGGAGGATTCGTTTTGCCAGTTGGCTTAAAAGGCCTAACTTCCTCTTTTCCTTCCCCTTTGGCTGAAGAAGCTCGGGTTTCTACCTGCAGGAACAAGAAGAAAGTCTCAGAATTGCGGTGGTAGCAGTACTACATGGAATAAACACCATCCATGAGCACTTTTCTCATATTTTCCCCTCAATCTCGGGACGCAAAGTGGTGCTCGCATTGAAAGAAAAGCAGGAGAGAAGAAAAATACAAGAATACAAGAGGAAAAGAGGGTAGTAATATTGCTTACACTGGGAAAACTCTCGGATTTGGGCTTATTTGTTTCAGAACCCTGCAGGGATGGAAGCGAAGAACAAGAATTGGAGACTGCAGCACCAGCCATTGGAAGTAGTTTATTGCTATTCTGTTTGTCACAGGTGAGGATATAGCATTCGCTGTATTTATAGTGCTATTTGGTTTTTTATTGACAAAAAAAGACCATTTTAGTGGCAATTTATGGGAAAGGAAAATATGAAAATGTTACATGCCAAAGACCATTTCGATGCATTTGATAATTAGCAAAAAAAAAAAAAAAAAAATCGATGCATTTGATGGTAATTGATTTCACAATAATTTTCATTGAAAAAAACAAAAAATACTAAAAGCTTGTTGAAATTCATTACTTAAAAAAAAAAAAAATCGCGCTGTTATATAGTATTTTTATAAGTCGTCTTTTTGTTTTCTTTTTTCTTGTTAAAATTTAGTGGTTATTTGCTTTAGATTAAGCGATGAGAATGAGAATTATTAGAATGATAGACAAGGTAATTAGAATTAATTCCGATTGATTTATTAACATGTTTGGTTAATCGCTTTTAAATTATATTTGGATTAGTATTTCTTCCATACCACAACTCCGAAAAAGACAGAAAAATAATTGCACATGGAAGATTCTTCAATTCTTATTAGATTATCGTATGTCTAATATAATTAAGCAAAAACGACGTATCAAAGCATGTGGGAAAGAGTGGGAAAATCTATTACCATGTAGAAAGGAACCAATGGTTTTTTTTTTTTAACGACAAAAATGAAAGAGAATCACAGAAATGATACTCACCAGAATAAACTAGAGCAAAGAACGGACCTTTTAAATAAAAGCGAAGGCATCATTATATATTTTTCCAGCCTATTCCTTGTCACCACTTTAATCTAGTGCCTTTATGCTTGAACCTATGATATTTAAGACTAATAATTCAACTCCGGCTTTCTTTTTTAATTGTTATTTTAGAATAATCTTTTTTATTTTATAATTATGCGTAGTTTTAGAGAAGAAAAGAATATTTTATTATTTCGTTAAGCCATAATATCAGTTGATTCAAAGAAAATATTAAGTTTCTATTTGTTGCCTTATGAAAAGGGGAGCCGATGGAATTGTCGATCGGTTATTCTTTCGATAAATATAAATAGTCTAATAAAAAGATAAATAGATGAGTCGAACTTTTTAAAAGACGTGAGTTTCTTGAACTTACTATAGAAAAGGTGCAAGAAAGCAAAAATATTGCATGCGAAAGAAAAGTAGGACTGAATACAGTGTATTTTGATTAAGACGATGAATAAATACAAAAGTATTGAAATTTGAAATCAAAGCAACATAAAACAGAAAGCTTGTAATCAAAGGAGTAAGAAAAATTGTAAAGAAAATATAAACAAAGCTGTAAACAAAAGCTGTAAGGAAAGCTATAAAGAAAGTTGTAAAAAATGCATAAAAAGGGAATTGAAAGATTGGAAGAAATTTTGGTAATTTGGTTTGAGACGATTGTTGTTGGTTCCTTCATTCTGGGGTTCCTGCTCATTTTATACTTGTTGTGGCATGGTTGCCGACTATCCAAACGTGGAGAGAATCCCTTTTCGTGGCCAGTCCTTGGTGGTTGAGAACGGTAGTGTTTTACCAATTGTGTCGCGATGTGGGGGCGACGGCTCATCGACTCCTAGTTCCAATGTTGATTGAGTACATCAGCTAAAGATTTTCTTGACATCATCATCCATTTGGCAGAATTCGTATCGGTTTTGGCTCAAAGTTACCTTTGTAACAGATCGGCTAAAAATGATGTCAACACATGGCCCCTTGAGTCCCGTTGCTTTGATGGCGCAAACAGGTGAAACGACGAGAATCATACCTCTTTAATTCGTAGTCGTTCTTTTTCTGACAAAGTCAGAACGTCCCGATTATTGTGGAAGGGTGCTAACTCCTCGGCTTTGAAGCTCGCGAACGGCTAGTTTTTTGAATCGCTTTTTAAATAGCTGTGGTCCTTATTGCTCCTCCTTCACCGATATGAAATCCTTCTTCTGCAACAACTCTATCTTGATCAGACTTCTACTTTTCTTGTGAAATCCACTGCCATTTTCTGCACATTTTCTTGGATTGATGAACTTTGAATCTCCATGGCCACTTCAATTAATCATTCCCCCTGGCGTTGATCCAAGTTGAGGCCAATCTGTACGCCTTGGGTCTGTGGTTATTGCCAACGGAAGTTACTACCGAACACTTATAGTTTGCCTATTCGGAGGGTTTCATCCTTATCTAAATCGGGACAATTTCTCTACGGCCGGCCTGTTATTTTCTTTCTGCCACTGGCTGCGTCCCCTGAAAAATTACAGATAATGGCATGATCGTTGCCAAGTTACTTACAACACCCTTTGGGATCAATGGGCCATCCGAGATGCTATCATGATATCCGATTTCGAGATGGCCTTCGACCGCAATCTTTTCGCCGCTGTTCTGCCGTTCTGGTCTCCGGCGATCAATGGCTTCATTTTTCCTCATGATATGTTTTCACCAACTATATTAGACATCTGCACTATTTTGAGTTTCCGTTGTGACGGTGATGAAATCCCTGCCCTTCATGACCACGAGAACTTGCCTACCATTGAAGCCTATCTGGACAAGTCTACTGCCTCCTATGGCAACTTTATGGCCGCCCAAAGGGGTTTCGACAATGTTCCGTCAAAACAAGAATAGTCTGCCTTTCTATGGTTGTGGCTCTACAAGTAAATCCTCTACTCTCACTCGGCGGAGATAAGTAACGAGTACCGATCCAACCTGACTCGTAGGCTTCCGTAAGTATGAAACGATATCGGAATGCCAGTCTTCTTCATGTTTCTCTTTCGATATCTGCTGACACATTACCACCCCAACTCTTTTCTTAAAATCGAAAGCCGTTTGAGCTAATTTGTTTGCTTCTTGGTTCTCAACTCAAGGAACATGAGTTAAGATAACTTTCGAGAAGTAATGCAACAATGCTCTCACTTCCTGTAACTTGTCTGACAACACGGGCTTAGTGCATTTGTACTCACCTAAAATTTGTCGGATGACAATTTGAGAATCCCCTGTTATATTGACCATTCATGCATCCAAAACTTTTAAAATTCAAAGTCCCAAAATGGGAGTATTGTATTCCGTCTAATTATTTGAGGTCCTTTTACTTAATTCAAACAAAATTTTTCCTTGTCGTCTGCAAGGAGCTTCAATAACCAACTCGGCACCTGCCTTATACTGAGTGCTAGATCCATCAAATTCTAACTTCCATGGTTTGTGTGAGATGTACCCCTGTACCTCTTCTTTTTCAGGATTGGGCACTTCTAAGCATAGATGCTTGGCCAAGAAATCAGCTATGGCTTGACATTTCATTGCTTTCAAAGGCAAGTGAATTAGGGAAAAAATATGTAACTTAATATCTCATTTCATTAACTGTCCTTACAATAGTGGGCGGTTTAGCAGATATTTGACGAGATCGATTTTGTACAGGACTTACACTTCCCTAGGTAGCAAATAATGTTCTAGTTTCACACATGCATAGTATAAAGACAAGCATAGTTTCTCAACAGGGGAATACCTGGTCTCGGTGTCTGTCAGGTTCCGACTGAGGTAATACACTACCCTTTCAACCCCCTGTGCATTGTCACGATTTAGCAGACAGCCGAAAGACTCCAGAGTCACCGAAATGTACAATTTCAAGGGTACCTTATCTTGTGGCGGCACTAGGATTGGTGGTTGTGACAAAGCTGCCTTGATCTGATCAAAGGCCACTTGATGCTCCGGTTGTCAGATGAATTCTAGAGACGACTTTAACCAGAGCAGAGAAGAGAACACCTTCTTCTTACTTGCGGCATTCGCCAGAAAACGTCGCAAGAAATTGATCTTCCTTAAGAAACTTTAGAGCTCCTTTTTTGTTTGTGGTGGCCTAACCTGTAGAATATCCCTTACTTTGTTCTGGCCCACTTCAATCCCTTTTTGATGCACCAGGAACTTGAGGAAGTTACCGGCTGAAACTTCGAGGCGCATTTGGCAGGGTTGATTTTTAACCAGTGCTGGCGCATTCGAAGGAAGGCCTGCTCCAACTACTGTAGGTGTTGTGAAAAAGTGGCCGACTTAACTACTAAGTTATCAATGTAAACTTCCATGGTCTTGTTGATAAGATCATAGAAAATGAAGTTCATGGTTCTCTGGAAAGTAGCTCCAGCATTCTTCAATCTAAAAGGCATAACTAACCATTTGAATAAATTGATAGATCCTGGGCAATGAAAAATTGTCTTCATGGTGTCTTCTTTGGCTATAAATATCAGGTTGTACCCGGAGTATCTATCTATAAAGCTTAGGAATTGGTTTTTTGTAGCTGAGTCCACCAACATGTCGACTATCGGCATGGTGTATTCATCTTTTGGGGTAGCCAAATTTAGATTTCTGAAGTCAACGCAAACCCACAGCTGACTGTTCTTCTTAATGAAGGGCACAATATTGGACACCTAATCTGTATACCGGCAGGTATGGATGAAACCACACCGAAATAGCCTCTCAATTTCTTCTTTGATCTTAGGTAAAAGAGTGGGATTAAAACACCGGGAAGGCTGCTATGAGGCCTGAAACCTTTCTTAATCGACAAACAGTGCTCTGCAATATCTCTGTTCAGCCTTGGCATCTCATGATAATCCCATGCGAAACAGTCTTTGTACCTACGAATCAATACTGTTAGAGCATTTTGCTGATCGAAAGTTAAGCACAAGCTTACCTTTGTAGTTCTGTTCTCCCTAGATTCCCTGATATCCACTTCTGTTAATAGATCTTGAGCGATGAAACTAGGAACATGCCAAATATTAGGGTCCTCTATTCTTGGACATTGATCTTCTATCCCTTCTATTGTGATCTGATTATGAGCCATAGTGAGCTTGGAGTAATGGCTTGGGTCAAAGGTAGAGCGGTAGAACATAACCTCATTCATATGTACTTCTGCAGAAAATGGATTGGTCTTGGTTGGTATCCTTTCCACTCACTCTCCATCCCAAATCAACATAATTTGGTGAAGCATTGATAGAACACAATGCTTTGCATGAATCCAATCCCTACCTAGTAAGACAGAATACACCGGCTTTGCCGTGATTACAAAGAAGATAGTCTTACTAACTTTAAATTCAACGGCCACCTCCAAAGTGATAACTCCTTCTGCTTTGACTACCTCACTCGTAAAATTAAGTATTTGGATGTTTGTAAGAGATAGATTGCGTTGATCCTTACCCAAACGCCTTAAGGTTACCAACGATATTACGTTCAGCACAACCCCTCCATCGATGAAAACCCGAGAGAAAGGTCTTCCATTGATGTGTGCCTTGATGTACAACGGTTTGAGGTGATTGGTATGTTCTGCTGTGGGGATCGGAAAAAACATCCATTCCGATGGCATTTTAAACTCGATGAGCTCAACGGCCGCTTCTTCCGTTGCATAGTAATCTTCTACTGTTTCTTGCTCGACCTTCGCTTAGAATTGTGATGGGAGAATGCTGAGCATGTTCTGACTTGTGGAAGTACATATTCGTTTATTCAACCACTCCTCCAATGATTGTTTCTGTTGAGCCCATCTCCTTTGTTCCCGTCATTTATGAGTTTTTGTAAGCTGGGAATGATAGCTCGGGAAGAACGGCTCTTTACGAGGTACATGTACTGTGAACTTCTCATCCTTTCCTTGAAAATAAGCCGTGAAGGTCGGAACTGTAAGCCGAGTGAAAACTAACGGTCAATTGTCTAGTCTTTGGAATGTTGGTCTTTCCCTTTCTAAGACTTTGGACTGCTTCTTGACTGAAGAATCTCCCGGCTCATGCTCCATGTTTTCTTTGCATGTTTGCACCATACTGGCATCCGCCGTTGGGAACGGGTGTACATCGACTAAGGTTTTCTCACGTTTGTCAGCAAATCTACTCTTCCTTCTTGTAGAGCCTTCTGTATTGTGTTCCTAAAAACAACACAACTATTGGTATTATGGAAAAATAGTTATGCCACTTATAGTAGTTCTTGCCCTTCAATGCTTCTAGCCCCGGAACCTTGTGGCCGAAAGGTAGACGAATCTATTTGTATTTAACCATTTGATCAAAGATTTGCCTAGCTCTTGATACATCGAATGTGTATATGGATGGCCCTGTAAGAGAAGCTTCCTCCTTCCCTTTGGCAGGTTTAAAAAAAGGACAAGTGTAAAATGTACCTTTTACTAATTTTGCTACCATCACTTCTAGTAATTGTTCCTCCTCATTATCGTTAACGTCATCCACCATTGATATCATGGTTTGCCCTTGAGAAAATTTAATTGACTGCATTTTCCTTTTTTCCTTGATCATTTCTTCTATTTTGATGGCCTGGGATAACAGTCGGGATAGATCAGAGAAGTCCTGGAGGATAAGGTGCTCTTTGAGCTGCGGATGCATTCTACTGATGGCTATCCTAGTGATCTTTGCTTGATTGCTAAAATATTCGCTATGGAGACCTCATGTGCTGGTTTAAAGAAATGCTCATGAAAGATTTGTTCCATATCTGCCCATGAGTACACAGAACTGGGTGTTAGATTTACATATCAAGTAAACACCGCCCCTGTCAAGGACAAAGAGAATAATTGCAATTTGTGCCTGTCACTATTCCTGAACTCTCCACATTGTGCCGTAAACCTCCTTATATGTTCCATAGTTGACTTGTTGTTCTCTCTAGAAAATATGAAAAACTCAGGCAACTTAAATCCTCGTGGCAGTACTACCATAGAGTCCACCCATTTTGGATACAGCTTCTGATACACTGGCTGATCCCTAGCTTGTCGACACAATGCCTCCGTCATTGAGCTAACATCAGTCGATGGTACTAGCTATTGATTCTGCGTGGGGAAACCTAGCACAGTCGGTCGAGAAACTTATCCTGGGAATGAAGTCATCTCAGGATACCCTGCTCCCAGCATTGGATAAGCTGTCGTTGTAATAGGATATGTGGCAGGGATAGTTGCAACGTAGCTCTGGGGTCCTCTGTAAGAGGAACAAACATTCCTGTTTGGAGCTGCATTCTAGTTGTAGAACACCTGTGCCCCTATCGGCATGTGGGTCCTTGTGACAGGATATGGTGGAGTTTTTCCCAAGAAAGTTTCCGCAGGAATCATGCCGGGTACATTTAACCCCAGATTCTCTTGGTGCCCCCCGGACATTGGCATAGGTTGCTCCTGGTGCAACAATTGTACCGACTCATAAAATGGTGCAACCAAAGATGAGGGGGGAGGATACACACCTACTTGGGGTGTCCTGCGAGCATTTTGTCTTTGTTCGAAATTATGGAACTCGTTCTAAAGCAGAGGTCGGAACATTGTGGCGAACTGAGGAATAGGACTCTAAATGAATTCACCTGTATACTGCTCCATGGCTTGTCGTATGACAGTTAAAGAAGTGGGTGTCAACTGGGACACTTAGGGAGGAGACGAACACTGTGCCCCCTGTTGTTTAAGGATGGTGACTTGGGTGTTGCCGAATGTCGTCACTGCGGGATCAAATGCTCCCCGTAAAGTCCGAACTGTAGGCCGATCGAAGGAATTCGACGAAGGCCCTGAGGATTGCTGCTGAGAATTAGCCATAATGCATCCTGAACGCAATTGCATGCAACAGCTACCTTTGGTTCCACTGGGCATGCCAATTTATGTTGCCTTACGAAAATGGGAGCTGATGGAACTATCGATCGGCTACTCTTCCGATGAATATAAACAGTCCGAAGGAAAGATGAATGGATGAGCCGGATGTTAGTGTTATGCGCTAGAGGCAATCACTTGTACGTTGTAATATAACTATTGGATAAAATCCCTAGTACGACACTGTGTTAAGAAAATCATGATAGAGATCATGATATGAGATTCCTATTACATTGTATAGTGTTAGTACTTAAATAATCCCTAGTCATAGTATTAATGAGATATGACATCATTAATGCGTTAAGGCTAGCATGTGTTAAGACTTTCTGATCTTGATCAGGTGATGGTTCTCATATCCGTGAGTATTGGGATACTCAAAGTTAACACATGGATGCTTGTTAGTGGAACAAGTTCATTGGATGACCTAGCAATGAAATAATCACATGGATAACTATTTAGTGCTAGTGATGTAATCTCAATATAGCAAATGCGCAAGTATCCTTAGACTTGAGATTTCCAAGGTACTTTGTTTGCTGAGCCTTGTGCTTTGATTCCAATCTCCAGAGCTCGATCGAGGGCCGCCTATGAGACGGATATTGGGTATATTGTGAGGTAAACGAAAGCAGTTGAGAGGGTCAATAAAGGATTCACCACTCTTAATAGTAGGGGCGAATATCTCACGGCCACTTGTAGGAATTACTACTCCTAAGTCCTTGGCCAAAGCGTATGTGTATTGGAAATGGTTCCAATTGGGACACATTGAGAGTAGTGGGTTCCTGGTACAAGTATAATTATATTCGGGCCAGAATTAATATATATTCTGGAGGGAGTTGGCACTAGTTCCGTACTCCAGACTGAATGAGATATTATACGGTGAAAGGAATTAATTGCACTGTAGTTTGTTATTGAAGGGTTCATGTTAAGCCACTTGACTTCCTGGACTCTTGGGTGGTTATGATGTGTTACTAGATACCACTCATGATCTGGGAATATGGGTTTATTAATTGATGAATTAATAAACTAATCCTAATTAGAATTAATAGGATTAATTCTAATTAATTAAGGATTGTTAATCTCAAAGACGTTTGGATTAATTCATGTTCACTACCAATTGACTGGGAAACCTAATAGGTCACACACAAAAGAGGAATATATACTCAAGATGTTATTTGATAGCAAAGTGGGGTTTATTACGAGAAAGAGAAGTTGATGTGGCCAAATTATAATTAGTTATAATTGATGGGCCAATTTATAGTTCTGAGAACTTAATGGGTTCCAATTGCAATTGGAGAATTGTTTGGAATTCTCAAATGTGGTTTTTGTAGAGGCTTTTGGTTATATGAGATATAACCAAAGTGGTTTTATTGTTGAGCTTTTCGTGTGACTTCAATGGTCACACAAGAAAAACAAAACATGAAAACTAAAGGTCATATGATCCAATTCTACAAAAACCAAAGGGCACACAAGTGGATATATGATATGATCTTTTGTTCTCTACTCTTCACACTCTCTCAATTTTCGTGTGTCTCTCCAAGAGAACACCAAGGGTCTTCTTCTTCTTCTTCTTCATTCTTTGGTTTTGTGAAGAACAAGAAGAACAAGAAAAACCCCAGTCACCATTGTTGTTTTCTGCTAGCACAGAAAATCTTGGTGCTTGAGTGTATTCTCTGTGTGGATTACTGTTAGAGATAATCACACATTGTGATTATAGTGGTTAGATATTCAACTCTCGTGGAGATTCTTCAAGAGGATTGCTGGATCACGCCACAATTATCATACTAGAAGAAGGAAAGCTTTGTTTTCCACACAAACAAAGAAAGGTAAAAGCTGTTATCTTTGTTTCTTTGTTTCCTATATATATGTCTTGTTTTCCACACATATGCGGATCCTGGGATGGTATCTCATTCTTATTTTTTTGCTGTGCCGTATATGATACGCGTGAGATACCCAACATCGGACCTTTAAAAAGACGTGGGTTCCTTGAACTAACTATAGAAAGGGTCTAAGAAAGTAGAAATATTGCATGCGAAAGCAAAGTAGGACTGAACACAGTGTATTTTGATTAAGACATGAATAAATACAAAAGTATTGGAATTTGAAATCAAAGCAACATAAAACAGAAAGCTTGTAATCAAAGGAGTAAGGAAAACTGTAAAGAAAATGTAAACAAAATCTGTAAGGAAAGTTGTAAAGAAAGCTATAAAAAATGTAGAAAAAGGGAATTGAAAGGCTGGAAGAAAATTTGGTAATTTAGTTTGAGACGATTGTTGTTGGTTCCTTCATTCTGGGGTTCTTGCTTGTTTTATGCTTGTTGTGGTATGGTTGTTGACTATCCAAACGTAGAGAGAATCCTGCTTTGTGGCTCGTCCTTGGTTGTTGAGAACGGTAGTGTTTTACCGATCGTGCCGCGATGTGGGAGTGACGGCGTATCCACTCTTGGTTCCAATCACTACAAGAAAACAACAATTTAGTAACTGTCAAATTTGTCACTAATCCGTTGCTAATTGAGTTTGGCAACGGATTTTGACCATCACTAAAACTGGCGTCGCAAATAACGACGGAACAAAAATCCGTTGCTAATAGCGACAGATTAGCGACGGCTATTTAAGTAATGATATTTATAATTAAATTTACAATTAAAGCCGTAGCTAAATTTAGCTACGAATTAGCGACGACTAACGAATTTTATTAAAAAAAATTAATTAGTCGCGACCTGACCTAAACCAGTTTGGCTTGGCAACCGACTTGACCCGACCCACCAGATAAATTTTTGAGATTACGTCAGACGCGGGGTTTGAACCTGCGTCCTTGTTGTTGGGGAGCACGTGCTCCACCACTAGGCTATTGATATTCTTGTGATTTTTTGTTCTTTATATTAATTATATAGTTTTTTTTTTTGTAGATTAGCGATGGATTTGCAAGGGATTTGCGACGACCCTGTTGCTAAGTTGTGTCTAATTAGCGATGGCATTCTAATAATTATTTAATATTAATGAATAATCACAAATACCGTAGCTAATCCCTCGCTAATTAGCGACGATCAATAATTCTTCGCTAATTAGCGAGGGATTAGTTACGGCATTTGAACAATTAATTTAGTATTAGTATTAATTACGTACGCCATAGCTAATCCCGTACTAATTATTACGTACGCCGTAGCTAATCCCTTGCTAATTAGCGAGGGATTAGCTTCGGCTATCTGATAAATTTTAGAAAAATAAATTTAAATTAAAAATTTTTTCTTGCCGTTGCTATTCTGTCGTAAATGTTGATTGAGTACATCGGTTGAAAATTTTCTTGACATCATTATCCGTTTGGCAGAATTAGTATCGGTTTCAATTTAAAGTTATCGTTGCAACGGATCGACTAAAAATGACATCAACACTACTATTTTTAAGAAGGCTAATTTACTCTTTTTCTCTCAAAACTCATAAATTTAAAAATTTGCTTATAGTTTGTGTGTCAAAACCTAGATGACATATAAAGAAAAATGGAGACAATATTATATTCCTCAAAATTTTAAGTCAAGTTCGATCATGAAGAGTGACATGTTCATGGTTTGTTTGGTCATGGTATACTTCGTCTATTAGTATATGAAACTCGCGAACTATTTATTAACCTTTTTCTGAACTCAAACTCAAATTGCACTTGATATAATAATTTGTCACTTTTTTTGGATAATTAATCTCTCGCACCAGCTAATGGATCTTTAGAAAAGCAAAATTTTCCCTTATTAGAGATTGTTAATTTAGATCATAGATTTCATGGCAGAAAATGAAATAAATGAATGAAATTATTTCCACGCATTATTTTCATCCTTTGCTCAAAATATCCAAGTTACAAACAAAGGCCTAAAGAAGATTGTTGGAAAGGATTGCAAGACCATATTGGGCTGGGTATCAAATTACAAATCCTAAAGCTTGATGGACTCAGAACTTCGCCATGGAGACACTTGATCGTCATTTTTCACTAGCAACACAAAGCTAGCCAGTACCTTTACTCGGGTACTAATGACTCTTTCCAGGCCCTTTCGGTTTAACAGGTGGTCTTGAGGGGCTTGCCTTGAGGCCATGCACAACTGGGGTAACTGGGTTTTCTTCTGCCTTCGGTTCTTCCTGAAAAAACAATTACAAATTTGAGACCAGCAGTAATAGCTTTTTTCTTATAAACGAAAGGAATGATCAAATTGTCTTTGCCGCTATTTACTCTTCAATTCTCTCCAAATTTGACTTAACTCGTGCTTGTGACGCAAGAAAACTATGTATCGCAAGCTCGAAACATGACTCAGTGCAAATTGGAGAGTGTTATAGTAGAGAACTGGAAGAAAAAGCACAAGCAAATATTAGGCAAATTGAAAGAAGAGATTACTATGGCTTACGGATTCGGACTTGTTTATTTCTAAACCAAAGCAGTGAAGCAGACTTCTAATGGCCGGTGGAAGGCAATAGCAAGAATTGGAGTACGAAGCATCAGCCATGTATTATTTTCTTGTCCAAAAATTGAAAACTCCTGCTGTTCTTTTTTGTCCCAATTGATAATATTTGCATGCCATTTACATATATAGTGCTAAAACTTGTTTCGTAACTGATTAATATTGATTTTTCTAAGTTTATTGGAGAGATTGATGTTTGGCTTTTCACGTGGATATTTGTTTGCCCACCCGGAACAGCAACAAATATGAAAATCAAGGTGTATACATCAATCTTGAAACTTGATTTTCTACTTGGTTTTTTAGATATGATTTAGGTACGAAACGTTTGCATGAAGATAAATGTGCTAATTGGTGCAATAACTTTTTCTTTTTCCTTGTGTTCCCTTCGGAGAGATATTATGGTGTGGAAGGGGTACAACTAAAATATTAACTTTTGTGAATTATATGGCAATAATTTTGGTGAAAATAGAAAGATTTAGAAAAAAGAGATAATAGAAGTAATAATTTTTATGGGTTAAATAGTAACTGATTTTACAAAAAAAATAGAACTTTTTTTTTTCTGGGAAAAAAAAAGTTTTAATAAAAATACGATCAGTTTCAAACTCATTAAATAACATTGACAAATTTCCTTTTTATTGAAACTTTTTATTTTTTTATTAATATAGTTAGTATTAACTTCATAAGACTTACTATTTAAATAAGTACTTGTTCTTTTTTTCCAAGGAATATTAAAAAAAAAATGGTATAGCAGGTACTTGTTCTTCACTACAATATCGTCTTTGCATTTTGTACTTATAAATATAAATAACAAATATCTCATATGCCCTAACTTATTTAGTAACATCAACGAAATGTTTATTACAATACGAAAAATGTAAGCAGCAATAGTTGCGAACAAAACAAAGATATTAAATTACAGTAAATTTATTAATTTTCTTTTACACAAATAATATATGGTGACATGGACGTATGCAAACAAAGTTGAAGGAAGGCACCAACTGAATAAGAAATTAAGAACACAATGATTGGAAATTCTCAGCTTTAGTTTAATTTTACATCCTAATTAATTAGCATCATTCAACAAAATACTGAAGAACTGTGGTTAGGAAAAAAGTTGTTGTCAATGAGCAACACGATGAACCCTAAGACTGGATTTTCTCCTCATTACTATATATATATATATATATATATATATATATATATATATATTGTTATAAAATTAGGGTAGTGTTAGAATAAAATCTACACACTACACACTAAGAAAATTCTAACTATTCTTTGCACAAGAATTTCTCTTCAAACTTCTCTCTTTCTTTCTCTCACAATTCTTTCTCTAATCTTTCTTTCACAAAATGATGGTGTATTACAAGCTTAGAGAATAGCTCTATTTATAGAGCTCTAATTAGTGGAATACATCATTGCATACATCATATTCAACTAATCTCAATTAATGGTGTCTCCACTAAATGGTGGACATCCATAAAAATCTTCTAATAATTCACATAAATCCATAATTAGTGGAGCCTCCACTAATTAATGGAGATTCCAATAATTCATAACACTCCCCCTTGGATGTCCATCCATACATAAAGAATATGCCTCGTTAAAACCTTACTAGATAAAAACCCAGTGGGAAAAAAAATCTAGTGAAGGAAAAAGAGTACACTATTCTATATGTGTGTTTATTACTCCCCCTGATGAGATGATTCCTTTAAATCTTTAAACCGACGCATACCGATTTTATATCTCAACTTTTCAAATGTTGCCGTCGGTAAAGTCTTCGTGAAAATATCTGCGAGGTTATCACATGACCGAATTTGTAGCACATCAATTTCACCTTTCTTCTGGAGTTCATGAGTAAAGAAGAATTTTGGTGAAATATGTTTTGTCCGATCTCCTTTAATATATCATCCTCGTAATTGAGCTATGCAAGCTGCATTGTCTTCATAAAGAGGAGTTGGAATACCTTTGATTGATGATAATCCACAACTTTCTCGGATATAATGAATCATGGATCTTAGCCATACACATTCTCGACTTGCTTCATGAATGACTATAATTTCAAGCATGATTTGAAGAAGTAGTCTGCTATAGATTGTTTCGTAGAACGCCATGATATAGCGAGTATTTCCACATGTAAATATATAGCCCGTTTGAGAACGTGCTTTATGTGGATCAGATAAATAACCAGCATCTGCATAACCTATCAATGTTGGACTGGTTTTATTTGAATAAAATAATCCGAGATCAATTGTACCTTGGAGATATCGAAGGACTTGTTTAATTCCATTCCAATGTCGTCGTGTTGGTGAAGAACTAAATCTTGCTAATAAATTGACAGCGAAAGCAATATCAGGCCGTGTGTTATTAGCAAGATACATCAATGCACCAATTGCACTTGAGATATGGTACTTCAGGACCAAGGAGTTCTTCATCATTTTCTTGAGGTCGGAAAGGATCTTTATCCACATTTAATGATCGGACGATCATTGGAATACTCAATGGATGTGCTTTGTCCATGTAAAATCTTTTTAGCACTTTTCGTTGTATATGTTGATTGATGAATAAATGTTCCACTCTCCAAATGTTCAATTTGTAAACCAAGGCAAAATTTGGTTTTACCAAAATCCTTGATTTCGAATTCTCTTTTTAAATAATCAATTGTTTCTTGGAGCTCTTCAGGAGTTCCAATAAGATTAATATCATCAACATATATAGCTAATATCACAAATTTAGAACCAGATTTCTTAATAAAAACGCATGGACATACCTGGTCATTTTTAAATCCCGCTTTCAATAAATATTCACTAAGACGTGTGAACCACATGCGCCCAGATTGCTTCAGGCCATATAATGATTTCTGCAACTTGATGGAGTAATTTTCACGAGGATAATGTTTATATGCTTCAGGCATATGAAATCCTTCGAGGATTTTCATGTAAACATCATTTTCTAAATTTCCATACAAGTAAGCAGTGACAACATCTAATAGGCGCATATCTATCTTTTCATGTACTGCCAAACTGATAAGATATCGGAGTATAATAGCATCAACAACAGGAGAATAAGTTTCATCATAATCAATACCTGGTCTTTGTGAAAAACCTTGGGCTACTAATCGCGCTTTATATCGAACGATTTCACTCTTTTCATTGCGCTTTCACACAAATATCCATTTGTAGCCAACAGGTTTTATACCTTCGGTGTTCGGACTGCGAGTCCGAAGACTTCACGTTTTGCCGGTGCATTTAACTCCGATTGAATCGCATCTTTCCATTACAGCCAATATTTTCTATGCCGACATTCATCAACTGATATTGGTTCAGGATCATCATTATCCTGTGTAACATCAAGAGATATATTGTATGCAAATATATTATCAATAACAGTTTCTATCCGATTCCAACTTCTACTGGAAGTGGTATAATTGATAGAAATTTCAGTGTTACTTTCATCAACTTCTGGTTCTTTGTCATCAGTTCTCTCTTGGTCTTTATCATTCTTTTCTTCAATATGATCTTCTGGATCAGTTAATCCTCTTTTCTTTCGAGGATTTTTATCTTTAGAACCAAGAGGTCGGCCACGCTTCTGGCATGTTTTTGACTCAGCAGCTATAGGTATAATATTTTGTTCTGCTGGAACTTCAATTCGAATAGGAGCATTTATAGCTGGAATATGCGATTTTGTAACTCTTCTAGAGTCAACAAAAGCGTCTGGCATTTGATTTGCAATGCTTTACAAATAAATTATCTTTTGAACTTCAAGTTTACATGCGCTTGTGCGCGGATCAAGATAATTTAATGATGTTGTCCAATCAAGATCCTTTTTATACTGTTTGGGTTCTCCCCCTAATTTAGGGAATAATGATTCATCAAAATGACAATCAGCAAATCTTGCTGTGAATACATCTCCTGTCAGGGGTTCAACATACCGATAATAGAGGGAGAATCATATCCAACGTATATCCCCTTTCTTCTTTGAGGACCCATCTTTGTACGTTGGTTTGGTGCAATTGGAATATATACAACACACCCAAAAATTCTTAAATGAGCAATATTTGGTTCTGACCCAAAAGCCAATTGCAAAGGAGAGCATTTATGATAACTAGCTGGTCTTATACGTACAAGTGTTGCAGCATGTAGAATAGCATGTCCCCGAGCGGATGTTGGGAGATTTGTTTTCATTAATAATGGTCTAGCAATTAATTGTAATCGTTTAATCAAAGATTCGAGCAAGACCATTACGTGTGTGAACATGAGCTACAGGATGTTCAACATTAATCCCAATTGACATGCAATATGCATCAAAAGCATGTGATGAAAATTCACCGACATTATCCAAACGGATATTTTTAATGTGATGGTCCGGAAATTGTGCTCGTAATTTAATTATTTGAGCAAGTAATCTCGCAAACGCCAGGTTGCGAGTAGATAATAAACATACATGTGACCATCGGGATGATGCATCAATTAAGACCATAAAATATTTGAACGGTCCACATGGTGGATCAATAGGTCCACAAATATCTCCGTGAATCCGTTCGAGAAATGTAGGACTTTCAGCTCCTACTTTTACTGGTGATGGTTTAACAATTAATTTTCCTAGGGAACATGCAATACATGCGAATTTTTCTGATGTTAATATCCTTTTATTTTTTAAAGGATGACCATGTGTATTCTCAATGATTCTTCTCATCATGGTAGATCCCGGATGACCCAACCGGTCATGCCAAATGCTAAAAGTAATAGGATCAATAAACTTCTGGTTTACTAGATGATGAATTTCAATTGTACGAATTTTTACAAAATATAGACCAGTAGAAAAATACGGCAGTTTTTCTAATACCGATTTCTTACCCAAATGCATTTGAGTAATAAAAAGATGCTCAATCCCATTTTCCTCATTTGTTTCAACATGGTACCCATTTCTGCGGATATCTTTAAAACTCAATAAATTTCTTCTGGATTTTGAGGAAAATAGTGCCTTATCAATAATAATTGTTGTTCCTTTAGGCAACAATATACTAGCTCTTCCGGAGCCCTCAATTACATTTGCACTACCGTTTATCGTATAAATATTTATTTCTCCCATTTTGAGATCAGAAAAATATTTCTCATTTTTTTAGTATGGTGTGTCTAGTTCCACTATCAATTAGGCATATATCTTCAATGCCATTTGTGTATCCGGTAAGCGGAATAATAGCCATCTTGGCATAATAAAACATTTATAAATGTAAATACTCAAATAATAAAAACCTTAAACGATAAGTACTATTACAATGTAAAAAAATATAAAATATAAAAGAAACATATTAAAAGTAAACTTTTAATTATTTTGAACACTTCCATCACCAATCAAATGCTCAATTACAAAAGAGCAACTATAAGCATGTATCCTCAAGTTCATATGAACACTAGTGATATGAATAAAAGATGTGATGCTTATTATTAATAGAAATATCTTTTCTGTTCCACTTCAGGTGGCCAGTATTTCTCTATGATAAGAGAAATATCGAGTGTGTCCATGACCATAACCACGACCACTGCCACAACTACGACTATAACGATGGCTTCTGCTGGAGCCAACAGCATTCACTTCTGGGAGTGCTGTTGAGCCAGTTCATCTGGCTTCATGATTTCTCAATAATAACTCATGTTAAAGCTGTCAATTTTGGATACCCTTTTTCTCGATATTGTTACTGTCGAACATGAAAAGTGGAGAATGTCTTCTCCAATATAACTTCATCAGTAACTTTTTCTCCGTAAAATTTTTAACTAAGATGTAGTTTTATACATCACGGAGTTCACGGTTTTACAATCTTGCAACTTCAGGTGCAACCATTCATACCATGCAGTGGGTAGTACGACCATCTTCAGGTGGTCAAATCTTTCTTTTTATCCACATGACATATGGATCTTCTTTTTTTAGCATTTAGATGCATTTTTGTATGACATATAATTTTTTTTTTCAGAAATATCAATGGCTACAAATTCGAATTTAGCGAGATCAGTAAATGCGTACCTGTCTTCTGGCTTTAATAACGGCAGAGACTCGTGCTGATAACGTGTTATAAAATTAGGGTAGTGTTAGAATAAAATCTACACACTACACACTAAGAAAATTCTAACTATTCTTTGCACAAGAATTTCTCTTCAAACTTCTCTCTTTCTTTCTCTCACAATTCTTTCTCTAATCTTTCTTTCACAAAATGATGGTGTATTACAAGCTTAGAGAATAGCTCTATTTATAGAGCTCTAATTAGTGGAATACATCATTGCATACATCATATTCAACTAATCTCAATTAATGGTGTCTCCACTAAATGGTGGACATCCATAAAAATCTTCTAATAATTCACATAAATCCATAATTAGTGGAGCCTCCACTAATTAATGGAGATTCCAATAATTCATAACATATATATATATATATATATATATGTGCGATTCTTGCAAACTTTTCGATGTCTCAAATTTGGACTCATATGACGCGTGGTGGCACATGTAAAATAAAACTAACAATTTTCTTGTTTCTTGCACAAAACCGTAAATTTGGTCCAGTAATAATTAATCAGAAGTATATATATATATATATATATATATATATATATATATGTATGTATGTATGTAGACTCTCCAAGAGTTAGATTCCCTTCATGTAGTAAAAAACAGAACTGATGTCTATTTTTCAACGGTTGAGGTAAGATTTTGGAATTGATGTGGCAAATTCATATAGGAAAAATGTAACAGAATGTTGGAATATTAAACCAAATTTATTAATTAAAAATATGTTAATTTTGGTATTTATTAGTTTTAATTATATTGAGTCATGTTTTTATAGTCTTTTAATATTATTTGATTTTAATCCATTAGAGAGTAATTATTGTCTTATGTAAAATAGGATTAAGATGTTGCACTTAATTACATCCTAATTCGATTAATTGTCAAGAATTTTTGTACATATATATATATATATATATATATATATATATATATATATATATATATACAGAGAGAGAGAGCCCCTTTGAGGTATGAGTGGATCTTTGTGAAGTGGCTTCTAAGAACCTTAATGCTCCAACACTTTGTTCTAAATTCTAAATATAAATATTATTGTTTATCTCACCAAATAAATCCGATTTGTTAGTTTTCCTTCATTTAAATTCTTCAAATTAGTATCAGAACCAAGTTGATATGGAAAGATCAAATATTTAATCTTGTACAAATAGTTTCTGCCTTTGATGACAATAATGACTTTGAATTATGGGTCTCAATATGTAGACTTTCCTCACCATTCTTCACTATTCTTCGTCATTGGGATATTGTTGAAAAACGTTTTGAAGAACCTCTTGTTAATATCCAAGTGAGAGCGAAAGGAATTTGAATACTTTCAGAAAGTAGTGTAACATAAAAAAGGAGCACATGATATAAATAGAGGCTATATTTGCCAAAAAAAAAATATTGATAATTCGGAGGCTTTATTATTTAATTTCTTCTAAAACCAGTGAAAATAAGAGTAATGGATGAATTTTAGATTCTTGGTGCGATAATCATTTATATGGAGATAAAAATTTGCTTTCAAAATTAGGTACACTAGTTTCGAGTATTGTGAAACTTGAGAATAATGCACAATTGCAGAAAAAATTGCTATTACATTGAAGAATGGGTCTCTTAATTTCATTTATGATATTTTTTATGTGCCAACTCTTCATCATTATTCATTTAGTGTTGAACAGCTCTCTACAAAGGACTATAATATTAATTTTAGTGATGGAATTTGCATAATAAATAACTCATATAAAAGACTAACTGTAAAGATAAATATGAAGGCAACTATATTTGATGATCATTGATTGTGGCATATACAATTTAGAAACTTAAAATTTTCTACTCTGAATTTACTTGTAAAGAAAATTTTGGCTGCAAAAAAAAAAAAAAAAAAAAGGGGTTTTGCATTTGCAATCACTTAATTTTGGTGATAAAATTGTGAATTTTGTATTATTGTAAAGAAACATTGAGATCCTTTTGATAAGAAAAGATCTTGGAGAGCAAATTCACCATTGCAATTAATATATTCAGATTTGTTTCAGTGGAGATTCCTTTCATAGTAAAAAAAAAAAAAAAAAATATTTTTTTCATTTTTATGAATGATTTTGGTAGAATGAATTAGATTTATTTTTTAGAAATAAATCTAAGCCCTGTGATATATTTGAATGTTTCAAAGCTTATGTCGTAAAGAAAGCGGTTATCGTATTAAAACTCTCAGAATTAGTAGGAGCGTTGAATTTCTTATTTGTGATGATTTTTTGAGAAAATATAATACATTCAACATCAATTAATTGCTAGATATATTTTCCAATAGAATGCGGTAGTTGAAAGTAAAAATAGAATAGTGATGAATATGGTGAGATTCATGTGGAAAGTAATTATATTCTTTATTTTTAAAATTTAATATTTGGTTTATTAATTATGTTTTGAAAAAGGAATCTAATTTCTAAAATTTGAGAACATAAATATAGAATATTGAGAAAATGAATCCTTTTTAGAATACGGTATTATAATTTCTTTCCCAAGATTATAACAATAAAAGATAAAAATAATTTAAAAATAAAGATAAATGGAAGACTTATTTATATATATATATGTGCCGAATCACTTATCTTTCTCCCCTTCCTCTCCCAACTAGTATTAAAATTTCCAAAAATGTCCTTTTTTTTTCAAAAATTTTAAAAGACTCAAAACTTTAAGTAAATAATTGTAAAAATTTAATTTAAAAGCCATATCATAATTATATAATTTACATGAAAAGAAAATTTATTGAATTTTTTGTAAATATTTTAATTTGACAATAATTAAATGCTCTTTTTTTTTATTAACATTAAAATTTGAACCCATGTTAAAATAATTATAATATAAAATAAAACAAAATATGTATTTAAAGACGCAAGAATACCGTTTATGTGATTTCATCTATTAACCATTTGAAAGGAAAAATATATAATTAAATTGTATAATAAAATGAGAAATATTTAAAAACTATTTTAAAAATTTTCGTATGTACCGCCTCAGTATCTAGGATTGTCGAATGCTCTCAATCCTAGATACTGATTTGGCCTTCAAAGTTCTTACGTCTTTACCGCCTCTGTAGCAGTATGACGGTGAGGGTGTTATGATATGGCAGCCTTCTTCTAAGGGTACTTTCACAGTGAGTTCAGCGTGGTCTGTGCTTAGGCAGGTGAAGGAGGTTTCAATTTTAATGAGGGATGCTAAATTCTTGGGAGTTCAGCCAGCTGCTAAAGTGTTTTTGTGGAGACTGTATAATTGCACTTTGCCTTTAGACAGTACTTTGCAGAAGCTTGGTCTTTAGATATGTTCACAGTGTAATTTTTATCGCGGTTCAGCTGAGAATGTTGATCATCTCTTTGTTCGCTGTCCTCTGGTTTGGGAATTTTGGATGAAGGCTGGGCGGATGCTAGGAATTTACAGAAGTTCATTGAAGGATATGCGTCTTCAAATTTATATGCATTGGTGGTTTGCTGCAGACTCAGTGCGTTCTTTTGCTAGGCTCTTCTTGGTTGGTGCTCTTTGGGAGATTTGGTAATAGAGATGCTAGGTGCATTATGACGGGATTTGTTGTTCTTCAGTGGTTCTATGGAGAAAGATGCAGGTGTTTATACACTATTCAACTTGGGTCTTTCCTATAGGCAAAGTGATAGGGGTTTCGTAGCATTTTCAAGTTTGATTTCAGATGCATAAGACTGTGGTGCCATATTCGGTTGTGTGGGAGAAGAGGGGTGCTGTAGATTTCATTCTAAATATTGATGGTACTTCTTGTTAATCTTTGGCTTTAATTCTCCCACATCGTTTGTGTTGAGGAAACTTCGCCAACTCTATGCCTATATAATAAGGCATTGGTTGGCTTTGTAAAATACACCAACAACAACTATCTCTTTTCCCACTATAAATAAAAGCGGGTTGCTTGAGTAGTGCTCGTAGATTAGGCAAATTTTGGCCGAACTCCATTATCAATTCCAGGTGTGTTCTTTCTTTATTTCTGTATTTATTTATTATTATTATTGTAATTTCTTTTCAGTTGTAATATAGTAGTCAATATTATTTGTTAGATTTATTTGTAATGTTTTGTACGGTTCATTTGGGTGTATTTTACTATTCATGTATATGTACTATTTATGTATACACGTGTGTAGGTTGTGATAATACATTGTGCACGTAAGTTCTAACAGGAGACTAGAATTTAAGAGAGACAGTGTCTCCTCTAGTCTTTTCTTAAGAACTACTGAATTGATTCATTTCACTAATTAGAGAGAAAATTTACTTGGTTTTCCCAACAAGTGGTGTCAGAGCTGAAGGTTCGTCCTTGGTTTGTTATCTTGTTATATTGAATACTATTATTTTGAGTCTGTAATGGCATCGAATGATCAAGAAACAATGAAGATTGCTTTAGGGACATCTACGCCCTTGTCATCATGGTCGAGGATTCCGAAGTCAAGTTTGAAATTGGCAGTGGAGATATTTGACGGTACTGGCCATTTAGGCATGTGGCAAGGAGAGGTCCTGGACTCTCTTTTCCAGTAGGGTCTTAATATAGCCATTGAAGAAAAGAAACCAGAAGACATGGAAGATAAAGATTGGAGTATCATAAATTGGCTGGCGTGCAAAACTATTCAATCATGCCTATCCGAGAGCAGAAGTATGCTTTCAAGAATGAGACTTTTGCATATAAATTGTGGATGGCATTGGAGGGCAAATTTTTGAAAAAGAGTGGTCAAAATAAGCTCCTTATGAAGAAAAGATATTTTCGATTTGACTACCGACCAGGTACTTCTATGAATGAACATATCACTATGTTTAATCAATTAGTAGCAGACTTGCTAAATTTAGATGTGAAATTTGAAGATGAAGATTTGGCTTTGATATTGTTATCATCTCTTCCTGATGAATTTGAACATTTGGAGACTACGTTACTTCATGGGAAGGAGAATGTATCTTTAGATGCTATATGTTCTGCTTTGTATAGTCATGAATTGAGAAAGTAGGATAAAATAAAAAACAAGGCAACTACAGTAGATGAAGTATTGGTGGCAAGAGGTCGTTAGCAAAGCTAATTAAAGGGAAGAAGAGGAAGATTCAAATCAAGAAGTCGAGTTGCCAATGATGAGTGTGCTTTCTATCACGAGAAAGGACACTGGAAGAAGGACTGTCCAAAGTTGAAAAAGAAAGGGAAGGCTCCGCAAGATGCAAATGTTGCCAAATGAAAAAGTGATGCGGAATTAGATATCTCTTTGGTGGTTTCACCATCAACATCACAGTAAGACGAATGGATTTTGGATTCAGGTTGCACCTATCATATGTCTCCCATTCGGGAAGATGCAAAATCATGACGGATCTACTAGAATTTTGAAGGAGGTGCAGTACATGCCAAAGATGAAAAAGAATCTCATCTCTTTGAGGGCCTTAGAATCACAAGATGGAATTCTTAAAGCTACTTCAGGAGCACTTGTGATACTGAAAGGTGTGAGGAAGAACAATCTATACTACTACCAAGGTCGTACAGTGACTGAGACAGTGTGATGTGTTCGGACTTGGGTGTAAAAAATATACAAAAACTAAGCACATTCCCAATCAAGTTTAAATTAAAACGTTCAACCCAAATTACATATATGAGCAAGCGTACTCATCATTAACCGAGCATAGGGTTCAAACGAGTGTCAATCCTCTAGGAACAAGTAGACATTGATCACCTTTCTTTCATTGTTTAACCGACTCAATAAAGTAAAAAAAAGAAAAAAAAAAGAAAAAAAAAATAAAATGAAAATGAAATTATATACATGTCAAGGATGGAGAAGTATGTAACTTAAACCATTGTTTAGACAAACATGATTTCAAAGGACCTAACAATTGTTATAACTAATCATTCTCTTGGCACCATAAAGGATAAAGGTAAATTAGCATCACTTGGTCTATCTTAACTAATTACTACCTTCTAGATAAATTAGCATCACTTGGTCTGTCTCAACTAATTCATCCACAAGATGCATTAAACATAATCCTTGACTAAATTTCCTTGGTCTGGCAAATTTAAAACATGAAATTAATCAACGAATCATTGGTTTGGCAAAAATCAATTAACCTTCAATTACTCAATCCTCAGCAATTAACCTCTTTGGTCTAGTAAGTTAACAGCCAATAAATATGAAATTAATCAATTGCAACTACCATCAACCTCTTTGGTTTAGCAAGTGAATGAAAAGAAACAACCAATTAATCTCATAATATGCCCAAGTAATTGAATACCAAGAAGAACAATCAATTAATCAAAAGATCAAATAACTCTAAAAATCATGAATATCTCAAACAATGTCAAATTACAATGAAACAGTTAACATATCATTGTTCAAGAAAAAGAAACAAAGTAAAAGAAAGCACTCATAGACAAGTTTCCTTCTTCTTCCTTTGAAGACCTTCTTGCACAACCCTTCTTGAATTGAAGAATTCCTTCTTTGATTGAATAATTTTCTATGATGATCAATGAATTCTCCCATTTTTCCTTGTGTTTTCCATCTATTTATAGGCTTAGGAAGTGCCTAAAGTTGTAGGTACAATGTTCTTGGCCGAGTAGAAGTTGGAAGATACTAAAACTCCACAGATTATCAAAAACCGTGTAGAAAAAATCAAGCACCGCCTTATCTTCAGGGCACAGCCAGCGCCGCCTTGGCTCTCGAAGTCGGCGCCAGTTGTGTTCTACTTCTCTACTCATTCATCGATTTTTCTCTAAATTTTGCACAATGAAGACCAGAATGCAGCCGGCGCCACCTTGACTCTTGGAGTCGGCATCGGTTCCCCTCTGTTTTGCTCTGTTTTGACAATTTTTTGTTGCCTCAAAGTTTGTGTAATCCAGTGCATGGCCGGCGCCAGTTCTAGAGCCCTAGCTGGCGCCGCCTCTCCTCTGTTTTGTGATATTTTTGTTTCGTTTTACCCTAAAAATCTGAAATAATGAACAAAACACCTTTCCAAGGGTAAAATCTCAAATATGGAGAAATATGACTAGTTATTGAACAAAATATATCACAAAAGAACCTCAAATAACTTGGAAAAATATGACTAATTTAACCCCTATCATATTTCCCCCGCACTTAGTTCTTTGCTTGTCCTCAAGCAAAGTATCAAGAATAAGTAGGAAAACACAAGGTTTAACAAATCACTTAATCAATTTCAAAACAATATCTTCAACGCTTTCTTAATTCAAGAGCATAAAACACGTGATACTACATATTTCATAATTAATGTAAGACTTGTGTTAGTGATAAATGACTCAGTAGAACCATCTCAATACTTCACAATATTCTCAAACCATTGGAACGAATTTAGTTCAAAAAGAATATGCATTCCATATGCTTACTTTTCATACACTCTCTCCACTAATCTGAGACACATCATGATTCTACTTAGATTAAGTAGGACTTTTAAGCTTGTCATATAAGGCTAAAGGCTTGTAATGTAGCTTATCAAACGAAGGATATAGGAGATTCAAAAATCAAAGAAAAACTGAGAGTTAGCAAGAAAAGGATAAACAAAATGAATCAATAATTTCCAACTCTTCTTGCTCTCCTATTCCAAGAATCAATCAAACCATAACCTTATTCAGCAATTACAACTCCACTCAAGCAAATTCTGCATTTCTCTTACTTTTTCTTTCAACTCTTCTTTATTCCTTTCACAAGATCACTTAAATTTCCAGCAATGGCGTCAAAGATTTAATATGAACTTAACTTTTTACAGCTCAATCACCATTCCTTTTGTGATCTTTTCTTTTTTCTTTCAATAAGTTTTTTCTTCTTTCTCTTTCTTTCTTTTTCTTTTCCTTTCCAGCTCAACTTGTTATTGATCCATGACTGAAAGTAATAAGTCATGATCTTTATCCCAACATTCTTCCTCAACATTTTCTTACATATACTTTCATCCATCAAGAGCATAAAGATTTGGAAAATCATTCAAACTCTTAAAAACAAGCAATGGACAAAGTATTGTAACGGGTTTTAATGAAAGAAACCAACAATTTAGGCTTAAAATCGGCACTAGGGATAATATGACAATAGGCAGGCTTGAAAAGCTCAAACTATCTAAAGAAGGCCTATTACCGTTATCCCTAAGTTAAATCATGACTGTCTTCCTTATTTCGCCTCGGGAGGTTTCGCCTCGAGAGGTGTTCAAGTAAGTTCTAGAATGCTTCATGAATTTTAGTAGAAAAATAGGTTTAAGAGCAATGCAAAGCATTTGATCAAGAACTACTTCGTCTAAGTGTGTGCAAAAAGTCATGCATAAGCCATAAATGATTTAGAACATGCGCTCTATAATCCATCATAAAGGCATGCATTAAAAATATAGCTTGAAATCTCCAGAAAATCAGAAATTTTTTTTTGTCTTTTCCAAGAAGGCTAAAGTATATGCATAGAAGACTTGTCAATCAAATCACTCCCCCATACTTAAACTGGACATTGTCTTCAATGGCCAAATAAATATACAACAACTAAACAATGCCACGGGACAAAAAATATAAAGGAGAAGAGATAAGAAAAACAAACTTTCATTCGTTTGGCAATGTGTTGTACAAGAGCTGAATGCGTTGAAGAACGAGGTATTGGCAAAGTACCTAAAAAAAAAAAAAAAAAACAAAAGAGCACACCAAAGCATAAAAACTAGAGAGAAAATAAATCAAAACGAAAGAAAGTAGTAAGAAGAAGAAAAACATATAGTACGAAAGAAAAATCCTAGCAAAACAAATAAAGACATGACTCATTCCCCCACACTTAAGATGGAAAATGTTTTCCTTATTTGGGGGGGAAAAATAAAACACTTAACAAAACCAAACACAAAATAAAGATACAAACTCTTTCCACCCATCATGCTTTCGCATCAAACTTTTGAAAAAGAAATTAAAGCTCCAAGTAGAAGATAGGCATAATGAATGTAGAAAGGATGGAGGATTTTGAAAAAAGGGTTCATGAAAACGATTTGTCTCAGCAATGTAAAATGCATAAACCTCATTCTTTAACATTTCTTTAGACACATAAATATCTTTTTCAACATATGAGTTCACATGGTATCTAACGGATGCATCAACTTTGAAATCACCGATTAACCCTTCAAAAGAATTTTTGCAATTTAAAATACCCCTTTAAACTTAGTGTTTGAGTTCTTAAAGATGGGATTGGGAAATCCTTACGTTTCGACATATCGACAAAAACTAAGTTACCTCCCATTGAATGGGTGAAGGGTAGAGATTACCACCATTCTCCAAGGACTTTTATGATATAGTATTGAAAAATCTAACTCCTTGAAGCATGATAAATTCAACACATCATTATTTGGACCCATATTCTCCAAGAAGAGAGAGGAACCGAGGAAATCATGTGACAAAGAGAGGTTAGGATTGTTAGCACATAGAGAAGAATTGAATACCTCCCTTCCCATATTGGATAGTTGTCCCTCATAGGATCTTTCCTCTCATGGGAGATTCTCTTGTTCGAGTGTATGGGCTAGCATGAACTTATGATTCTCCTCAACAATCTTAACCAAGTGTTTCCTTTGATCGCACAATTGTTGGGAAGTTTCTTCATGCCACTGAACAGATGAATTTGTATTGGCAACTAAAGAATTCACTAATGCTTCTAATGACATCTCACTACAAATTAACATCAATGTTAGCTTGTAATTTTGCCAATCTATCATCAATGCTGATTTTTATTTATTTTTTATTTTCTTATTATTTATTTATTTTTTTAAACTAAAAAATATCCTAAATGCATGACCACGAATTCATAAACTAAACATTAAATTAAAATTAAAATTTGTAAATAAAGAAACAAATAATAAAGTAAAACCAGTCCGTCCCCAATATCATGTCAGCTAAAGTCCAAACCTGAAAATAAAAAGAGTTAGTATTGATTAAAAATTATAGACGTAAAAATCATCCAATTCAAAATACAAAGATTACACATATTCCACATTAACATTAGGTTAGTATAATAACTAAATATACAGTATATACAAACATACAAGGACAAGTTAGTTGTTATGAACATGTATCTAATTTACAATTATACAATTATACAAACAACAAAAATATGGCACTTCTTCAAACAAGGAACATATATACATATTTACATATTTATATATTTACCTATTTATATATTTACATGGTTAAATCAACAAAATCCAAGCTTTCATGCTATTGTTCCCCGACATCGGCGCCAAAAACTTGATGTTTTTGGCATAAGGAAAGAATTATTAAACCAATAAGCATAGATTTATCCCCGGCAACGGTGCCAAAAACTTGATGTGTCCGGACTTGGGTGTAAAAATCATACAAAAACTAAGCACATTTCCAATCAAGTTTAAATTAAAACGTTCAACCCAAATCACACATATGAGCAAGCGTACTCATCATTAACCGAGCATAGGGTTCAAACGAGTGTCGATCCTCCAGGAATAAGTAAATATTAATCACCTTTGTTTCATTGTTTAACCAACTCAATAAAGTAAAAAAAAAGAAACAAAAAGAAAATAAAATAAAATAAAAATAAAAAGTATATATATGCCAAGGATGGAGAAGTATGTCACTCAAACCATTGTTTAGACAAACATGATCTCAAAGGACCTAACCATTGTCATAACTAATCATTCTCTTGGCACAATGAAGGATAAAGGTAAATTAGCATCACTTGGTTGTCTAAACTAATTCATCCACAAGATGCATTAAACACAATCCTTGACTAAATTTTCTAGGTCTGGCAAATTTAAAATATAAAATTAATCAATGAATCCTTGGTCTGGCAAACATCAATTAACCTTCAATTACTTAATCCTCAGCAATTCATCTCTTTGGTCTAGCAAGTTAACAGCCAATAAATATGAAATTAAGCAATTGCAACTACCATCAACCTCTTTGGTCTAGCAAGTTAATGAAAAGAAACAACCAATTAATCTCGTAATACGCCCAAGTAATTGAATACCAAGAAGAACAATCAATTAATCAAAAGATCAAATAACTCTAAAAATCATGAATATTCAAACAATGTCAAATTACAATGAAACAGTTAACATATCATTGTTCAAGAAAAAGAAAACAAAGTAAAAGAAAGCACTCATAGATAAGCTTCCTTCTTCTTCCTTTGAAGACCTTCTTGCACAACCCTCATTGAATTGAAGAATTCCTCATTTGATTGAATAATTTTCTATGATAATCAATGAATTCTCCTATTTTCCCTTGTGTTTTTCATCTATTTATAGGCTTAGAAAGTGCCTAAACTCGTAGGTACAGTGTTCTTGGCTGAGTAGAAGTTGGAAGATACTAAAACTCCGCAGATTACCAAAAACCGCATAGAAAAAATCAAGCATCGCCTTATCTTCAGGGCACAGCCGGCACCGCCTTGGCTCTCAGAGCCGGCTCTGGTTGTGTTCTGCTTCTCTACTCATTCACTGATTTTTCTCTGAATTTTGCACAATGAAGACCAGAATGCAGCCGGCGCCGCCTTGACTCTTGGAGCTGGCGCCGGTTCCCCTCTGTTTTGCTTTGTTTTGATAATTTTTTGTCGCTTCGAAGTTCGTGTAATCCAGTGCATGGCCGGCACCGGTTCTAGAGCCCTAGTCGGCGTCGCCTCTCCTCTGTTTTGCAATGTTTTAGTTTCGTTTTATCCTAAAAATTTGAAATAATGAACAAAACACTTTTCAAGGGTAAAATCTCAAATATGAAGGAATATGACTAGTTATTGAATAAAATATATCACAAAAGAACCACAAATAACTTGAAAAAACATGACTAATTTAGCCCCTATCATAGTGGCGGTTGCAACTTCAAGTAGTAAGAAGGATGTAGAGGCAACAAAGTTGTGGCATATACGTTTGGGACATGTTGGTGAAAAATCCTTACAAATTCTTGTCAAGCAAGGATTATTGAAAGGTACGAAGACTTGCAAATTAGAATTTTATGAGCATTGTGTGCTGGGAAAACAATGAAGAGTGAAGTTTGGCACTGCTATCTACAATACTAAGGGTGTTTTGGATTATGTGCACTCAGATATGTGGGGACCTGTCAAGACCTTGTCTCTTAGAGGTAGGCATTATTTTGTCACATTTGTTAATTATTTTTCTAGAAGTGTGTGGGTGTTTACTATGAAGAACAAGAATGATGTGCTTGGAGTTTTCCTTAAGTGGAAGGCTCAAGTTAAAAACCAAACAAGAAGGAAGATCAAAGTTCTCTGAATAGACAATGGTGGGGAATACAAGAGTGATCCTTTCCTGGAGGTATGCCAAGAGTGTGGCATAGTTCAGCATTTCACAGTTAGGAAAACACCACAACAGAATGGGGTATCGGAGCGCATAAACAAGGCACTTGTGGAGAAAGTTTGTTGTATGCTGTCTAATGCTGGGTTGGGTAGATAATTTTAGGTTGAGGCTGTGACCTATGCTTAACATCTTATCAACCGCTTGCCGGCGTTTGCATTGGAAGACAAGACTCCTTTAGAGGTATGGTCTGGAAAACCTACAACAGATTATAATTCTTTGCATATTTTTGGTTTTACTACTTACTATCATGTGAATGAATCAAAGTTGGATCCACAAGCAAAAAAAGGCTATCTTTATGGGCTTCAATGCTGGAGTTAAGGGATACCGTTTGTGGTGTCTAGAGGAAAAAAAAAAAAAAAATCAGCAAGGATGTTATCTTTGATGAATCTGCCATATTGAAAAATGTAAATCCAGAAGGAATTGATGGTACTCTACAGCAGGTAGAGTGTGCGCCGAAACAGGTGGAGTTTGAACAGACGGTGATGACCCCAACAAAAGGCATCACCAGTGACTCTCCTATGACAGAAGAAGAGTTAGATGTGAAAGAGGTTCCGACCCAAGAACCCCTACAGCAATCAGAGTCAATTGCCGCTAGAAGAACAAGATGAGAAATCCATAAACCTGCTCGTTTTACTGACATGGTGGTTTATGCAGTTCTAGTTGTTGATAATATTCCATCAACCTTTCTAGAAGCTGTCTGAAACTTAGAAAATGGTAGATGGAAAGGTGCAATGGAAGAAGAAATACAATCTCTATAGAAAAACAAGACATGGAAGTTGACACAACTACTAAAGTGCAAGAAGGCAATTGGATGCAAGTGGGTATTTGCAAAGAAAGAAGGATTTCCTGACAAGGATGATGTTCGCTACAAGGCAAGATTAGTGGCTAAAGGTTATGCTTAGAAGGAAGGAATTGATTATAATGAGGTATTTTCTCTAGTAAAGTGCAAGAAGGTAATTGGATGCAAGTGGGTATTTGCAAAGAAAGAAGGATTTCCTGACAAGGATGATGTTCGCTACAAGGCAGGATTGTTGGCTAAAGGTTACACTCAGAAGGAAGGAATTGATTATAATGAGGTATTTTCTCGAATTGTTAAACATTCCTCTATTAGAATTTTGTTGGCTTTGGTAGCATAGTTGAATTTGGAGCTAGCTCAATTAGATGTGAAGTCCGCGTTCCTACACGGTGACTTAAAAGAGGAAATCTATATGACTCAACCAGAAGGGTTCAAGGTTGCTGATAAAGAAAATTAGGTTTGCAAGCTGAACAAATCATTGTACGGACTAAAGCAATCACCGAGGTAGTGGTACAAATGATTTGACAAGTTTATGACAGGTCAGAGGTATATAAGAAGCAAATATGATCATTGTATGTATTTGTGCAGACTTTAAGATGGGTCTTATATCTACTTACTCTTGTACGTTGATGATATACTGATAGTAGCAAAGAGCCAAGTTGAGATTGACAAACCGAAGGCTCAGTTGAGTAAAGAGTTCGAGATGAAGAATTTAGGAAAAGCCAAGAAGATTCTCAGCAGAGAGATAAACAGGGATAGACAGAGAGGCAAGCTTTGGTTGACATAAAAGTAGTATTTGAAGAATGTACTACAACGTTTTGGTATGAATGAAGATTCAAAACCTATAAGTACCCCGTTTGCTCCTCATTTGAAACTCAGTAGTCAGTTATCTCCAAAGACGAATGAAGAACGAGAGTACATGGCAAAAGTCCCGTATGTAAATGCAATTGGAAGCTTGATGTATGCAATGGTGTGTATGAGACTTGATATTTTACAAGCTATTAGTGTTGTGAGCAGGTACATGCATGATCTGGGCAAGGGTCATTGGCAAGCTATGAAATGGATTCTACGGTATATTTAAGATACTGTAGATGTTGGTTTAGAGTTTGAGCAGGATAAATCACTTGGTCAACGCATAGTTGTATATTGTGATTTTGACTATGCAAATGACTTGGATAAGTGACGGTCTACAACTGGCTATTTGTTAACTTTCACCAAGGCGCCAGTTAGTTGGAAGTCTACTTTGCAATCAACGATGGCTTTATCTACAATAGAGGCAGAGTATATGGAAATAGCTGTAAAAGAGGCAATTTAGCTTCAAGGATTGCTTAAAGACTTGGGAGTTGATCAGAAACATCTTGAGATATATTCTAACAGTCAGAGTGCTACATACTTAGCAAAGAATCAAGTCTTTCATGTAAGAACGAAGCACATTAACATTCGCTATCACTATGAGCGGAAAATTCTAGAGGAAGAGGAGATACTTTTCCAAAAGATTCAGACTACGGAGAATTCTACAGATATGCTGACCAAGGTGGTTACAAGAGCCAAGTTTGAACATTGTTTATACTTAGTTAATATCCTGTACATTTGAGTTGGCGCCTGATGGCGCAAATTTGGAAGCACCGCGAGGACTGTTTTTATTTTTTGTTTGATTGAGAAGATTTGTCTTTGGTGAGACTAGAAATTAAGCTAAGGCGGAGATTTGTTAACCTTTGGCTTTATTTCTCTCACATCATTTGTGTTGAGGAAACTTCACCAACTCTATGCCTATATAATAAGGCATTAGTCGGCTTTGTAAAATACATCAACAACAACTATCTCTTCTCCCACTATAAATAAAAGTGGGATGCTTGAGTGGTGCTCGGAGATTAGGCAAATTTGGGCCGAACACTTGTATCAATTCAGGTGTGTTCTTTCTTTATTTATGCATTTATTTATTGTTATTATTGTAGTTTCTTTTTAGTTATAATATAGTATTCAATATTATTTATCAGGTTTATTTGTAGTGTTTTGTATGGTTTATTTGGGTGTATTTTACTATTCACGTATATGTACTATTTATGTATACATAGGTGTAGGTTGTGATAATACATCATGCATATAAGTTCTAATAGGAGACTGGAATTTAAGAGAGACAGTGTCTCCTCCAGTCTTTTCTTAAGAACTACTGAATCGGTTCATTTCACTAATTAGAGGAAAAATTTACCCGGTTTTCCCAACACTTCTAACGGAAATCTTGGGATAGTTGTATTTTAAGGAATGAATTAGGCAAGTTTATATGGGGTTTTTCAAATTACATTGGTCATGTTGATCACTTTCAAGCACAGGTCAATGCTGTGATACAAGGACTAAAGCTTTGTTTGGGAAAGGGTCTTAAGAAGCTGTTTGTGCAGACTGATAATCTTATGTTAGCTACATATATGTGCAACCTAGCTCTGCAAATTCCATAGAGATATTTTGAGTTGTTTAAATTGCTTAGATACTTATCTTCCAGTTTTGAGGCTATTTCATTCTCTCATGTATTTTGTGAGGCTAATTTTCCTGCTGATAGACTAGTTAATTTAGCTACTTCCTCTCTTTTTTCTTAGGCTTTTAGTTCATATTCTATGCTTCCTAGGGATATTCAGGGTGTTTGTAACTTAGACTATTTACAAGTTCATTTTTTAAGATTGCGGTCTATTCATATTGATCAGAGGTAAGGTTTTATTGTTGGGATGTATGCCCTCTTAGACTAGGTTTCTGATGTAAAATTCGAATGTTTTAATAAAAGAATTTATTTTCAACATAATTTGGTGGGGAATTTACAATTTTATTTGTGCACAATTACATTTGAAAAAGACCCATTGTGTTTAAGTAAGTGGTCCATGTGAATGGAGGTCTTTTACAGTAAGGTCTGGATCACAAGTTACTTAGTACATAACTTTTGTCCTTAACTGATTGATGAGAATGAGAATCTCATCATGTTTAGGTTACTATGTTGTGAATTCTAAATGGGGAATGGCTTACCTTTAGCCAGTGAGTAGTCCACTCACTTCATGACATAAGCGTATTTCGAATACGTAGAACAGGACCTGTAGTAGTGGTTTCTTAAAAGTACTATATGGTAGAAACCTAGACTACTACCGCTACAGTGTGGACTAGTACTCTACGACTTGAGTATGAGTTGGTGGTTTGACGAAGCTGGAAGTATATACTTTGATATGCTATAGTTGAGGTTCTATTGTAGGGCCAATATACTTGTATGTTGGATATATGTGACTAGTTAGTTAAGACAGACTTGTACAAGATAGTTTCTATATTATATCGCCCCTTGTGGTTGTCTAAATGATCTGAATATCCAGGGCCCTGGAAAACATGACTTAGATGTTTGCTTTAGGATAGCTCCATTGGAAAGCGGAAATAATCCAGGAGGTCGTGGATCATTGGACTAGAGGCCTAAGGATGGTAGATGTCATTTAGAGAGGTGTTAGTATACTTTTTCCTCTCTAAATGTACGACGATGTATAGAGGGGTATTTTAGTCATGACACCTGTAGGTTGGAGACTTTGCTAACACAACATTGTCCTTAGGGTTAATATTTCTGTATGGTGATATTAGAAAATATTTAAAATGCAAAGTACAGCTATTTATATGACAATGGTATTTTGGTCATTTTAGTAACCAAGGCGGTGTGTCTTTTGGTCCCCAGTATAGACCGTGAGTCCTAATTAAATACGGGCTAAGGAATTGATCTTAAATTAAATGGAATTATTTTATTTAAGTAGCATGATTTAATTGTTGGGCTAGAATAAAATAAAGGTCCATGGAGAGAGAATTAATTAAATTGGTTTGGTGGGTTAATTAATTATTCAGGGCTTTGGTCCAGTTTGAATAATTAGGGATTAACCTGGGACTAAATTGATTTAGGCTTATTTAATTGGACTGGTTTATTTGGTCTGAAAAATTAATTATTTGTTGGGCTATTGAGTTGGTTTTAACTAGAGTAATTAATTAAGCCCAATAGGTTAAACCAAGAGTCCAATGGCCTAGTCCAGTTTAACCTAGGATTTTTTATTTAGGTTAAATAGGAGGATTGGAAACAACGTGGTTGCAATTAGACACACAAGAGAGACAGCTTCTTCTCTGTGGAATAGCCAGACATCTCTCTCTCTCCAGAAAATTCCCTAACTCATTAGTTGTTCACCAAACGGTAGTTAGGCAGGCCATATACTGGAAGACCGAGAGTTTGGCATTCACATACATGCAAAGGAGGAGTAGGAGGCTTGCAGGAATGGCACTAGAGGCTTCTACCAGCACACCTACACCAGTTGCACATGTTCCGGTACAACCAACACTTAGAACAAGGAAAAGATGTAAAATTTTTAAAACCTCGGGATTGGGACAGGGCGCAACCGGTGCCGGCTAGGGCTGCCGGAGCCAGCGCCGGCCTTGCCCTGGAATCCCTATTCTTGTTTTGTTTTTCTTTTATGTTCACTTCCACAGCATGCTCCGTGTTTTCCTGCTTTCCATGCCTTCATTTATGTCTCCCTCCGTGTATTATTTTATGCTTATAATAAACGGGTAGGGGTTTGCGTAACCACTCACTATCTCAAGTGGTTTAGATAAAAAAAAAAAAAAAACTTTTTTCGTATGTGTAATGTTTTATTTTTCAATAATAAAAAATACTTAATATTACTTTCTTTCAATATTTTTTATATATTTCAAATATATGAATGTAATATATCTGGAATCATATTCTATGAAATTCATTTTCTTAGAATTAGATTCCACAACATTACTTTCCCGTGTGCCAATCAAATGATGCCCTAATGATTTTTAGGTATAAATTATTGCTTGTGCTATTTTTGTTTTGAGCTGGTGTCCTACTCAGAGTAATGGTAATGAGACACTATAAGAGATTTAGACTAGTAGAAAGCTTAATATTAGTCATCTCAAAGTTTTTGTGTGTATGACTTATACTTATGGAGGAAGACATTGGATAATAAAGAAGAAAAATGTTTTTTTCTTGGTTACAACCAAGAGACTAAGGGGCATAATTAGTAGTATACTCCTATCACTAATAAGTAGTTATTAGGGATGTTACTTTTGATGCACAAGTAGTCTGGAATTGGTAAATTGAGAAGTCTACATAACCATATTGTCACTTTCCATTTCACTGCAAACACAAACTTTAATGAATGATGTTATTCAATAGGAAGAAGAGCACATTGATAAGCCTATTAGTAGTCTATTCCTATGCAAGCTTTCGGTTACCCTTAAAGACAACACATCTACTTGCACAATTGTAGGATTATGTTATTGGTAATGATAATGATTGGCTTGATGAATTTTTAACTTCACCTGATTTGTAGATTATGATCCAATTACTTATGAAGATATTGGTAATGATGATTGTTATATTTGTACTATGGATAAGGAAATTCATGCCATTGAGAAAAATAAAACTTGAGAGCTGACTTCTCTTCTAGTTACAATCAGTTCAGTAGTGTTAAATGGGTATACAAGAACAAATACAAATCATCTAGAGAGACAAATCATTTCAAAGTAAGATTAATAACTAAAGGATATAAACAGAACGTTGGAATTGATTATTTTGAGATTTTTTGCACCTGTTGCTAGGCTTTTTACCGTATGCGTAATTATTTCTCTTAATATTCATAATTCTTAGAAATTTATGAAATGGATGATAAACCTACTTTCTTGAATAGGGTTTTGGAAGAGGAGGTGTATGTTGAGCAACCTCTAGATTATGTGATAGAAGGTAATAAAAATAAATATTATAAATTGAAGAAGACTCTATATAGGTTGAAGTAAGAATTTTGTATAGTCATATTGAAACTTATTTTCTTGATTATGGTCATGAAAAATGTCCTTACAAGTATACTTTGTATGTGCAATTTAATGTGATGGTGATATAATTATTATGTGCTTGTATATTGATGATCTCATTTTTACTAGCAATGATTCAAAATTTATTTCTAAATTAAAAGAGGTTATTATTATTAATTTTGAGATGACATATTGAGGTTGATGTCTTATTTTCTTGATTGGAAATTTAACAATTGGATGGAAGAATTTTTATTTCACAAAAACTTATTTCAGTAATATTTTGAAGAAATTTAAGATTGATACAATTAAAACTATAATAATTCCAATTGAAGAAAAATCGAAACTAATGAAATATGGTAATAGAATTAGTTGATGCTACTAATTATAAAAGATTGGTTGAGATACTTAACTTTTTTAAAGCTTACATTACTTAAGTTGTTGCGTTGATGATGAGTGCACATTATTACTGTATTTCTTAGTAATTTGTACAGAGTTAGGCTACATTTGTGATTAGGTAACTATTTGTTCCTCTTATTTTTGACTTGTTTTGTGCATGATACACAAGTAGAAGATGATTGGAGAAATAAGGTGAAAACAAATCAAAAGAACATATAATAGGCACCTATTGGCAAACTATATAGGCATCGGTTTGGAACAAGAAGATTATAACCAGCATTAGATCAACAACAGGCGCTAGTTAGGAGCAATACATGCATCGGTTCATAACAACAAGGGCTGGTTTGACTACTGAAGAGGCACCGGTTATTTCTAGAGAGTTTAGGAGGTGAAAGATGAAGACCAACAGGTATTGGGGAAAATAAGAAACAAGCACTAGTTCAGAGCTAGAATCCATGATCTTCAAGAAAAATTGCTTAATTGGTGGTAGTCTAGTGTTACAACAGGTGCCGATTCATGTCAGGACAAGTCAGTACGCAATAGAGTTCAAGGGTTTTCAAGGTTCACTATAAATAGTTTTTTTTGCTGTCTTGTCAAGAACGAGTGAAAGGAGAGGAATAGCCTCTAAATCCTAAAAATCTAATAAGAAACTCCCAAGAGAAGATCTGAGCATCATTTGGAAGAGGAGAAGGGAAATCTTTAAAATGAAATCCTAAGAGAAGAAGAGATGTGATGTGTGCTCATCACGTCTATATTTTCTAGTATTTTATGCTTTAATTATGATAAATTCTTATTTAAATCACTACTCACCACACCCTTTTCATCTTATTTTTGTAGAAAATAAAAAAAAAACACCAATTAGGTTTGATAAAGATGAAAAGAAAGGAAAATGGGGCAAAAAATGGAAGAAAAATGAAGAAACCAAAAAAGTAGCTGAAGGCCTAGGGAAGTAAAATCTCCCTAGGCTGCCTAGTGTGTTTGTGTTGTGCGTATTTTCCAAGAGAATGGTGGCCAAGGGAAGATCAACTTCAATAGGCCGCCTATGTGCAACAGAAGGAAGCATTGCCCAGAAAAATGGCGGCCTAGGGAATTAGCACCTCCTTAGGCCGCCTATGAACAAATTTTCACGATTCAAGAAGAGTCGATGGAGGCCTAGGCCTAGGCCGCCTAGTACCATTCCATGAACAAAAAAATGGTGGCCCAAGGAAGTAGGCCGCCTAGAACACAATAAAGGCTTGCCAGTCCAACAACCTGGCAGCCTAGGGATTGCTGCCTAGGGAAGTCCCTAGGCTGCCCACATGCTATAGATACGTGTAGATTCCTATTTTTCTACAACTTTTATTATTGTCCTTTATTGTATACTACAAATATCCTATTATAAATCCTAAACAATCATTCTTGGTTGGCTAGCAACCAAGAGATCCCTTAGGGAGTTCAAAAGAAATACCAAGAAAGGGAGGATCTTGGGAAAGTAAAGAGAAGAAGAAGGGGTTGTTCAAGAAAATCCAAGGAATAAGAAGTTCAAGATCTTGTCTATGAGTGAAGTTCTTTCTTTTTCTTTGTATTACATTTTAACAATGTTGAGATTTATATGATTTAGTTGTATTTGAGGGATGAACCCTAATCTGTGTTCTTGTGTTGAGTTATTATTATGATTTATTGAATTCCAATATCTTGTATTTGATTACCTGGGAATTATTATGTTAGATTGTTTGTTTGGGTTTGATTAATTTATTCAATTGATTGGTTTACTCTTAATGAATTCAAGAGATGGAGTTGGGAGTTGAACACAAAACTAATTAGTTTAAATTTTATTTTCCTTTGATTAACTCGAGATAGAGGTTGAAGGATTAGAACTTGGTAGTTTATGGGGTTTCAATATTATCTAGAGATAGGGATATTGTGTCTTTTGGGTCATGAGTGAGTGTAATGCTTTATTAGGTTAGATTAATTAGGTAAAGATACCAATTAATTGAGTCTTAGGAAAGAAATCTCATAACTCAAAAGGGAGTGAGGTTTATTCTTGAAAACTCATACCGATGCTTGAATTGAGATTTAATAAACATAGTGGTATACTTTTTACTTGACATGTTTATAGGGGATTTCTTCTTGTACATGGCCTTTTCTGTATTCTTACCATGGTTCTGAAAGCTGGACCGGACTGGTCAGTTCAACTGATTGGACTAGCAACCAGCTATTGGTCTGGTTTGACTATATGCTATAAGTCGGCAGCTAGGAAACCGGTCAAGAACTGTTCAAAACCAAATGGATAGGTCAAAGCCTGTCAAGCATAAACCGATCAAACTGGTCAATTTATTTAAAAAAGAGAAAAACAAATTTATTCTTATATTTTAGACATTTTTGGCAAATAACTAAGTTATTCTTATTTGAAATCTATTAGTTTTAAGAGATATCTTTTATATTATTTATTTATTTTTATTTTTGAGATCTGTATAATAATAAATAATATTTATATATATAAATAATATTAAAAAATATTTAATTACATTCTAGTTTGACCACGGTTCAATCCGATCGGACTTGTGAACCATTGAGCCTGTTTCTTCACTAGTTCAATGACCAGTCCAATTTTCAGAACCTTAATTCTTACTTCTTGACGATACTTTTGACTTTTCTCGTATAAGTTCAATGTATTCTCTATTGTAATAGTTTAGTTTAGTTAGTTTTATTTACTTTATCTCTATATTCATTTTGACTAGACAATGAAATTAGAGTAAAGTAGTGGTAATTACTAAATTTTCATGGATTCAATACTTGTTAGTACCTATACTATATGATGGGCATACTGTATACTTACCTTATTTTGTGATTTTAGTGATTGACATTTTAATTAAAACTTGATTTCTATAGATTGTTGATACTATATCCAATACACGAAAAACACGCATCAAGATGCCATTTGCCTAAGAGTTTCCTTCTTTTCTCTTATGTTTCTTATTTGGCTTTGTTTAGGCTTTCATAGATTATGGATATATGTGAAGAGTTGAACCTTTATTCTATTAGATCTTGACTTCTATTTTGTATATTTGAAATCTATTATTTGGTATTCAATCACTTGCTTTGCTTTATATATTTTGGTTAATTGGGTTTTCTTGTCCTACTAATTTTGAGAGATATGGTTAGGATTGAGAGGTCTAAATGATTGATTTTCCTATTATGTTTTCCTTTAATTAGCTCGAAAGAGGGGTTGAAGGATGAGAATTAGGTATTTGAAGGATTATGGGGTTGCCTAGAGATAGGGACTCCCTTTCCTCTAAATAGATGGGGTAACTAGTCTTAATGCCTATTAGATTTGGTTAGTGAGGAAGAGATATCCACGAATTAGGTTGAGGGTAGGAGACCTATAAGAAAGAATGGGTTTTGTATAAGAGATTATCCATAGGTGCCAATTTTAGGTTGCTAACTAGCTAACTTAGTTGGTTGAGATTTGGCTTAACATTGAGGGATGTCATTTGGATACATTACCTATTCTTTTTCTTAATCCTGTGTGCGTGGTGATCTAGGAGGATCTTTTAGGTGTACTTGGGTTGGTTGATCCCTTTGCTAATTTGTCAACAGTCTAATTTGGATGACTGGCTAAATAATGAAATAATAGTATAGTAAAGGTATTTACCACCTTACCTAAGGGAAACGATACTTGCCAACTAGAACTCTATGCTACTTGATGGGTATACTTACCTATATGTGTATTGTGTGAGTAATTTTTAGTATTTTAGAAATTAAAACTTACTTAAATTATATGAATTATTAAGACTTCTTTCCATACACAAGTTTGCACACAAAGCACGTATGTAATAAGTTTTTGATGCCATTGCCAGGGATTAAATGATAATATTTTAAATTGCTTGAGTTCTATTAATTTGGTCTTATAATTGTAGATATTTATAAATATGGCTAACTTATACCTAGGTAGTAGTATATATCCCTTGTGAATAATTGTTTGTATGCATACTGTAGATTGGGATTGATTTGTGTAATTATATTTGAGATTTTTTTGTTGCTATTGCTGTTGTTGTGTAAGTTTTGTTCTTAGTTAAAGTTTTGGAAATCTCATTTATTGGTTTATCAATTGTTTGATTCTTTATATATGTTATTTGTTGCTTTATTTGAGAAATTATTCATAACATTCTTTTATTTTGAGCACATATTAAGGTTTTGATTTGGTGTGATTCTTGTGGATTGTCTTAATTTTGAGGATTAATTGTGTTTTGTGTCTTGATTGAAGGAAGATCTTTTCTTATATGAATAGGAGAGGTAACGAACACGTGGAGAATTTTGACTTAGAGATAGAAAGGACCCCGAGAAGGTTGAAGAGAAAGAAACAAGAAGAAACTTTTGTAACTCAAAACTTGCAAGAAGGAGGTAGACTTTTTGTGCTTTTAGAAAACTTGGAAAGCATGGATCCAATCGGTGGTAATGTTAGAATTCATAGAGATGAGCCACAGAATGGAAATGGAAATGGAAGAAGAACCATGGGCGACTGTGCGAGACCTTCACTCTATGGAACGGAGTTAAGTATCTTGAGACCAAGAGTATAGGTAAACAACTTTAAGCTAAAACCTTCATTTACCTGATGAAGATTCTAATACACATATTGCAGGTTTTCTTGAGATATGTGACATTTTGATGCTGAATGAAGTATTTAAAGATTTAATAGGTTTGAGACTCTTCCCATTTTCACTGCGAGATATGGCTAAATCTTGGCTTAGATCCCTACATCCCAGTTCAATTACTGCTTGGGATGATTTAGCACATAAATTTCTTGCAAAGTATTTTCCCCTAGCTAGGATTGCCAAACTCAGAAATGACATCTTTTCCTTTGTTCAAATGAATGATGAGACACTATATGATTGTTGGGAATGTTGGAAAGGGTTGTTAAGAAAATGTCCACACTATGGATTGGACTTAGACTTTCAAATGCTTACTTTTCACAATGGACTTAACTTTGCTACCAAATAACTTTTGGATGCATCTTTTAGTAGGACTACATTAACCAAGACTCCCGAAGAGTTAAGAGATTTAATTGAAAGTATAGCAATTAACAGCTATTCGTGGGGTGGTAACCCGAAGCCTAAGGTGTGCACTCAAGGGATGTGTAGCATTGATGCAATGGTAGCTATGGAGGCAAAGTTGGAAGCCCTTACCTGGAAAATTAAGAAGATGAACATTAATCCAAAAGCTCAAGTCATGAGATGTGATTTTTATGGAGATGGACACCCCAACCATGAGTGTTAATCTATGGACTCAAATAGTGAGCAAATAGTGGAGCCACTTGATTTTATGGCGAATGCTAGGCAAGGGAACAACCCTTATGGGAACACTTACAACTCCAGTTGGCATAATCATCCTAACTTCTTGTAGAACAATAAAAAACAAAGCTAACCATTCCCTCAAAGTATTTAAGCACATCTAATGGCTAGGCCTCAAATGTATCTTCCTTATCATGCACCTCCTCCTCCTCAATGCCCAAAAAATCCAATATTAGAAGATTTGGTAGAAAAGTTGGTCTCATCCACTGACTCGTGTTTTCAAGGAGTTAAGGCATCGATGCACAATCAAGAAGCTTCCATCCATAACCTTGAGAAATAAATTAGACAAATTGCAGCTTTTGGGCGATAGGCCAGGTGGCATACTCTCGAGAACTATGGAGGCTAATCCACTTGATGAGTATGGAAAGAATTAATTCCCCTCCCTATTTTACCTTTTTTATATTATGGACACTTTACTTGTGCTTCGTTTTGATGTTTGACATTTTTACTTATTTTTTGGTATTTTTTGGATTATGAACGTATAGTTTGGTATATTGGTTGTTTTATCTTAGAATGTTGAATTTAAACTTGTTTGCTTTGATTATCTTGGTGTAATTTAGCTTAAATTATGGTGTGTTTTTGTTGATATTTTGTTGTTGATTTATTTCTAGTATGAGAAAAAGAAAGAAAAAAGTAGAAAATTAGAGGAAAAAATAAAAAAATTTTAGTTTTGTACAGATACTAAAGATAATAGGTGCCTATTAAAGCTCATTAACAGGTACCGATTTCCTTCAGTACCATAAAGCCATTAAGCTACTGGAATTACTCGGCGTCTATTGGAAAGCTAGACAGGCACTGATTATTGTAAAAAATATAAAAATGACATTGTTCTTTTGCACCGGTTCGAATTCTCTTAATAACAGGTGTCAATTATTGTGTTAAATAGGCACCAGTTAATGTTGAATTTTTGATAAATCAACTAGCCGTTGCTCTTTTCTTCTCACAATTTCTCTTTTCCTTGCTATGATTGCTTTCTCTCTTCCTCATCCACTTTGCTGCTAGTTAATACCCACCCTATCCCATTTTCCATTCCATTCAAATCTTACCTCTTTCCTGCATGATCTACCCCTTCACTCTATTTCACTTCTCGGTCCCCCTTTAGCCGTGAAGATTTATTGAATGTATTTATTATTGATAGCCACACTAATCATTCAAAGTGTGTGACAATTTCTATGTTAAAAAAGAAGCCCGCCACTGAGAATAACATTTCTTCACTCCCATATATATTGATTTTGCTATAATTTCCTCTTATTTTGGTAGAAACTCAATTCTTTTAGGCATGTTTGTTTGTATTATTTTTAGGATATTCTACTTTATTTGGGTGCACCTATTGCTGATTTTTTTTGGAGGAGTGCTTTATTTGATATATTGGATTCATCTGGTGTAAGCTATTACATTGAACTAAAAAACTTGCTTAAATGTGTGGTAAGTGAAATGTGTAATGTGAAAGAGACTATTATTTTTCTGGAATTGGCTTAAATTACATGATTGTACCCTTGGACGTTTTGGAATTTGTAGAATTTATTTCCCATTAATTTTTGTAGCTATTGAATTTTGTCAACTGTATTAGATAAAAGGACTATAGAGCTGTTGTTTTGAGGATTTTATTTGGTGATTTATTGAGTTAACTTTTGGGTTTTTTGCTTAAGTTACCTAGTAGAGATTAGGTTGATGTAATTTTGAGGAGGATGGGGTTTATATGTAATGCTATTCACTTTGGGATTGACATATAATATGGAGTACTAATTGTAGAGGATGAATCTTACCTCATATATATACTGCGATACTCGATGTATTGTTGACTTTATTGTGATTGGTTGGTGTTGCTGTTGTTCTTTTTTCTTAGGTTTGTTTGACTTAATAGGTTTATTATTTATGGTAGTTTTAAAGGGACATTTTTTATATTACTGAGATTCTGAAACTATTTTGCTATTAATGTTTTTGTTGACTCTCGAAGTACATTCCATTTTTATTGTAGGTGCTGAATGCTACAAAATTTTCTATGTTAAAGAGGTTGAGGGGGAGTTGAGTTTTGAAATGCAATGTATTGTTCATTTTGTGCTGAATTGATATGAGCCTAAATGAGACGAATATGGTGCCGTGCTTTTATTAGGACTAAATTACTTTATCCTTTGAAATTATATGGATGTTAAATCATATATTTTTGGTGAATAACTTAGAATTAATTTTGCTTTTTGAGTTTGAACATAAAATGAACTTATTAATGCTATCTTGTGAGAAATTTTGTTTTTGCATTTTCTAACTTGGTCTTTTATGGCTTTATTCCATTTTCTTTGTAATTTTCATCTTTTGTTTGAGTTTTTGTGGCTTGGTGGATTAATTTGGAGTTAGGCAGATTATTGGATTGGACAGTTGAGATTGAGGGGTTGTGATGTTAATTTAGTTTTTGTGCCTCGTGTTTTAAGCCCTTATCCCTCTTCCTTTATGTTTGCCTTCTTTACCATGTCTTTAAAATCTTGTAAGCTTGATGCATAAATTTTGGGTGTATAAAACTCATCAAATTTAAATCCACCCCTTAGTCAAGTTTTAATTAAAACATTAATCCCAAAATACACATACGAGTAAGTATACTCATCGCAAGCATAACATAGGGAATTAACGAGTATCGACCCTCAAAGGAACAAGTACACACTAATAACTTCTCATTTATTATTTAACCGACTCAAATAAAGTGATAAAATAATAAAAAATATATACAACTCAAGGATGTGAAAATATATAATTTAGACAAAGGTTTTTGAAAATATGATAATGAATTACTTAGCACATATCACAATCAATTATCATCTTGGTCTCATGAAGGATTTAATATAGATCCACTTTGTTTGCAATCTATGGAATCACTATCTGATAGGGCCTAAATTAGTCATATTTTTTCTAGTTATTTGATATTATTTTGTAATACATTTTGTGAAATAACTAGTCATATTCCTTCATATTTGAGATTTTACCCTTGGAAAGGTATTTTGTACATTATTTTAGATTTTAGGGGTAAAATAAGACAAAAATATCACAGAACAGAACAGAGGCGGTGCCACTCCCAAGAAGGACAGCCGGCGCCAGCTAGCTGCTGGCAGCACAGGGAGGAATTGAAGGAAATTGCAAGTGAAATTGGAAATTAAAGAAAGTGGCTTCATGGCTTGCAAAGCCGACAGCAAGACAAAAGACAGTAGCAATAATGAATCAAAGAAAAGCAGAAATTCGGTGGGACCAAGGTGCAAAGGAGAAGTCAACAATGGTGGCTGCAAAAGACAAAAACAAAAGAACAAGAAGTAGCAAAATCTTAGCGGGCTTGGTGTCTCTATTTAGCCGATAAACAACATGAAGAAAGGCAACAGAATTTGGTGGCTTACTAGAGCCGACGAAACAAAAGGGCAAGTAGCTCAATTGAGCTGACACTACAATGGAGAAGGAAATTCGGTGGCTCAATTGAGCCAATGCAACAAAGAAAAATTGCGGTGGCTTCAATGGCTCAATTGGAAGCTAGTTGCAGATTTCTCAAATTTCAATTCCAACTCAATCACAACTTCAGCACTACACGACGAAATCAAGAATTCAATTGAAGTCAAAAATCAATTTCCAATTCTACAAAGTCAACAGGCGGTGGACTATTTAACTTTTTCCTTAGTTTTATTTAGACCTTTTATTATTCCTTTTTGGTTTTGGATTATATTTAGGTAATTACTTCTTCTTTACTTAGTATTCTTTTAGGAACTTTGTAAGCCTATAAATAAAGGCCAATTTACCCTAGAAAAGGGAGGTGCACAATGTAGGGACTTATATTTATTTTTGAGTGCATCACCAATATTTTCTCGAGATTAATAGTTCAAGGAGGGTTGTACAAGAAGGTCTTCAAAGGAAGAAGAATGAGGCTTGTCTATGAGTTCTTTCTTTTACTTTGTTTTCTTTTTCTTGACAATGATATGTTAATTGTTTTATTGTAATTCAACATTTTTTTTAGATATTCATGATTTCTAGAGTTATTTGATCTTTTGATTAATTGGTTATTATACTTGGTATTCAATTACTTATGCTTATTACGAGATTAGTAGTTGATTCTATCCATTGACTTGCTGGACCAAAGGGGGTTAACGGGTGTTTTAATTTATTAATTTCATATTCTATTAGCAATTGACTCGTTGGACCAAAGGGGGTTGATTGTTTAAGAATTAGTAATTGAAGATTAATTGATGTCTTCAGACCAAGGGTTCATTGATTAATTTCATATTCTAAATTCGCCGAGACCAAGGAAATTTAATTAAGGATTGTGTTTAATGCATCTTTTGGACGAATTAGTTGAGACGGACCAAGTGATTCTAATTTATCTAGAAAATAGTGATTTCATGGATTGACCATCAAAGTGAGTCTACCTTCATCCTTCTTGGTGCCAAGAGAATGATTGGTTATGATAATGGTTAAGTTCTTTAAGATTATGCTTGTCTAAACAATGGCTTAAGTTACATAAATCTACATCCTTGACATATACATATTTTTATTTTCTTTTTAGTTTTCCTTTTATTTGTTTTTCACTTTATCGAGTCGGTTAAACAATGAAAGAAGGGTAATTAATGTCTACTTGTTCCTTGAGGATCGACACTCGTTTTAACCCTATGCTCAGTTAATGATGAGTATGCTTGCTCATATGTGTGATTTGGGTTTAACGTTTTAATTTAAACTTGATTGGGAATGTGTTTAGTTTTGTATGATTTTTATACCCAAGTCTGAATGCATCACTATCTGCTAGTTAAATTAGTGAACATATTATGTCTCAACTAATTTGTCGAAAAGATGCATTAAAATCAATCCTCATATAAATCCCTATATTCTAGGTGATTTAAAGGATGAAATTAGTCAATGAATCCATATTATAGCAATCATCAATCAACATTTAATTATCCAAGTTTTTAACAATTAACCCCTTTTTCGAGCAAGTTAAGAGATAACAAATATGAAATTAATTTATTAAAGTATTATCAACCCCTATTTCAAGCAAGTTGATAACAAAAATCAATCAACTAACTCCGTACGCAAAACAAGTAATCAAATTCCAATATAAATAATTAATTAATCAAAAGACTAAATTAGCTCAAGAAGTTATGAATCTAAAAAACAATGTCAAATTACAATAGAAATATTCATTACATAATTGTTTATGAAAAAGAAAAGCACTCACAGACAAGCCTCATTCTTTTCCCTTGAAAACTCTCTTGAACAATCCTTCTTGATTTGATGAATTCCTTCTCCAATAAGTGATTTTCTGATTTGATCCTTGAATTCATACTTTTGTCTTATTTTTTTCTTGCTTAAATAGGCTTCCAAGAGGCTAAAATTCATCTCCTAAGAGTTTTGGGCTGAGTAGAGATTGAAAAATACCAAAACATTTGGGAAGTTACCAAATCTACGTAAAATTGAAAAGCTCGTCGACATTGGATAAAGTGGAGCCGGCGCCAGCTCCGTGGGTCACGGTCGGCACCGGTCGTGCTCTGGTTGGCCCAGCCTGCTCTGTTTTTTTCAACTAAAATTTCCCTTGCTTCCAAATGGGGCCGGCACTAGTTCCGTTGGTCACGGTCGGTGCTGGTTGTGCTCTGACGATGACGATTTGATATTTTTTTCCATCATTTTTTGCAGTAAAAGTCCAAAACACCTTTCCAAGGATAAAATATCAAATATGAAGAAATATGCCTTGTTATTACAACAAATATATCACAAAACACCCTCAAATAACTAAGAAAATATGGATGAATTTTACCCCTATCAAAGTTTTCCTCGAAGAGGAAGAGGGGTGAAACCTCTTTTTCACACTAGCCTACTACTACCGCTGATTCTCCTATCCTTACTAGACACTTTGTAAACGCATCTTGCGAGGAATGGTATTTGACTAGACTACACAACAAGATTGTTGTGGAAAATATTGTAGACCTTGAGTTTGAGAGAAATATGGGGTTAGTAGCTGTATTTGGATAGATAGGATGGGTTCTAATCTTGGATTTGTCTAGTGCTTACTTTCCTATATGTTGGTGAGGGAGTTCTTCGCCAACATGTTAGAGAAGTGTCCTATAGTGCTAAAGACCATTAATACTGTGGTGAGAGGGTTCCTATTCACCTTACTAGAGGTTACTAGCTAGGATTGTTGAGGTAGAGGACGAGGGCCCTTGGGTAGAGATAGGCACATATAACAAGATGGTAGCCTCTAGGAGCCCTTGGAGATTAACTGATGCCCTCCAGGAGTTTCAGTTCTAGTATACCCAGGCTAGGTAGACTATGACATTCCAGGTCACTAATATGCCTCCCAGCATAGACTTCTCATCTATCTCCCAGGGTTTAATTTAGCCCCTAGAGCTAGTAGCCTTAATGAGGCTAGAGTGATAGACATATATATTCTTTCCAAGATGCTATAAGTTGAGTTTATTCCTCTAGTCCCTATTGTCTTTACATACATGAAAGAGGTAATAGCATCCTGATACGCTTCCTAAACCTTCATCATCCCTCTCTTGAGCACCTATATCCTTCCGTATTTTCATGTACATACTGAGAGAGAGATATCAGTCATCACGACCTCTAGAGATATAGTTTTTGATGGGACCCTGATCAACTGTAAGTTTTAATATGAAAGGAGAATGGAGAGCTAGTTGACTTTGAAGGAGGGGAGGCAGGGGGCTGAGGAGCCACAGCTACCTGAAGGTAATGTACGGCAAAAATAAACACAGAAGCATGCATAATATCAAAACAGAGGCAGCAGAAGCTTTAAAAATTATAATACCCTTGCGTTTAAATGACCTTGTTGGCACCAACATGTTTGGACCACTTCTTGCTGAATGCTTGATGCTATTGGTTCACCCAAAGACACCTAAAGACACTCTTGCAAGCTGTTTACTTCTTCTCATTCACGTGAAACTTTTGAGCTTTTGGAGTATGGCCATTGCCTTAACCACCACCGGTGAAAGCTACAACACCAAGGGTTGAAGAATGACCTTGGTTCATTTAATTCAATCTGAGAGAGAGATCGAGAGAGTGAAAACAAAAAACTTTTTCTTTTTGTTATCCTTGCCCACCAAATAATGCAGGATCCATACCTTGCTGTTTTTTTTTTAATTTTATTTTTTGCCCTTAGTCTTATCTATTGGGCTAGATAAAATTATTTACTCTTGGGCTTGAACACCCATAAATAATAAATCTCAATTATTTATTTTTGGGTTTCATAAAACAGCCCAATAAATAATTAATAAGCCTAAATAGACCACTATAAAATATCAGGCCTTTTATCTAGTTTATACCTAGGTTAATTTTCTAATTATTCAATCTGGACCTTAGGCCATAAATAATTAATTAACTAATTAAATTAGATAAAATATATACTCTCTTTTGGACTTTTATGTTATTCTAGTCCAATAATAAATCAAACTACTTAAAATAAAATAAAACTCATAATTATCAAGACCAATTCCTTAATCCAAATCTGTCAGGACTTAAAGGCTATTCTAGGGACTAAATGACACATCGCCTAGGCTACTAAAATGATCAAAATACTCCTACTATATAAATAGCTATATTTTGTATTTTAAATATTTTCTAATATCACCATAAAGAAATATTAACCCCAAGGACAATGCTGCGTTAGGAAAGTCTCTGACCTACAGGTGTAATGACTAAAATACCCCTTCATGCATCGCTGTACATTTAAAGAGGAAGAGTGTACTAATACCTCCCTAAAAGACATCTACCATCCTTAAACTTCTAATCCAATGATCCATGACTCTTGGAATGTTTTTGCTTTCTAAGGGAGCTACCCTAAAGCAAACATCCAAGTCATGTTCCCCAAAGCTCTGGATATTTAGATTATTCGAACAGTCACAATGGGAGATATAGCGTAGAAGTTATCTTGTACAAGTCTGTCTTAATTAACTAGTTACAAATACCCAAAATACAAGTATATCGGCTCTACGAAAGAACTTTAACTATAGTATATCAAAGTACATGCTTCCAGCTTAGTTAGACCTCCAACTCATACTCAAGCGGTAGAGTATTAGTCCACGTAGTAGTATAATAGTCTGAGTTTTTTTTTTTCTAAATAGTACTTTTAGAAACCACTATTATAGGTCACTACAAGAAAAGCAGAAATTAGCGAGGGAAAAGTCCCTCGCTAAATTTGCGAGGGATTAGCAAGGGATAAATGAGTTAGGCACACAGATTGACTTTTCGTCGCTAATCCCTAACTGATTAGCGACGGATAAGCGTTAACAACAATCCCTTTCAAATTAGTGAGTGATATAAATTTCCCATCTAGTCCGTCGCAAATTTGATGGGGATTTGCGATGGATTTTTTATTTTTTACTTAATATTCATTGTAAATTTTTAGCTTCTGATTTGCGACGAGACCCAAGCTAATCCCACGCTAATTTGTGAGGGATTAGCGACTGATACTTCCGTCGCAATTCAATGCCTAATTTGCGATGGATTGGAGTTTTATTTGCGAGGGATATTAATATCCCTCGCTAATCCATCGCTGAATTCCCTCACTAATTTCTTAGGAATTTGCGAGGGATTCCTCATTTTGTGGATCCTCAAAATTTTTTCCTTATGATACTTTTGTGTGTGGTACATTTTTTAATGTAATATCCTTACAAATACGTATTTCTTCATTATTTATTGAATTATAACTAATGTATTTGCATTCATTGGAGGATTAATTACCATCAACAAGTTACGAAGTATAGATTATAATTAAATGATATGCATACATTATAACTCTGTACAAATTCGTTATGTATAGTTAGTATATAATACATTGATAACTTTATATGCATATATAGATATATATATATATATATATATATATATATATATTTGATGCATTGATCATATGGTCAATGTTTAATTATGCAATATGAATGCACATTTAATTACTACAAGAGTTTACGTGCATAATTGAAGTTCTGTATATTACATTTTATTACATTTGATTAGGGTAATAAATACAATTTTGGTTAATGAAAACGAGAGTTTACATGCACAATCGAAGTTCTATATATATTATGTTTTATTACATTTGATTAGGGTAATAAATACAATTTTGGAAAATGAAATCACGCTAATACTACTTAAAATTTTTATATATTAGTAAGCGTAACAAAATAGATGTTAATTAAATCTAAACAAATACCATGATGAATATTTAGAATTGTTCACTGGTGAAATATTTCATGCTCTTAATCTGTAGCTAAGTAGGAAGTAGCTAAGTGTTGATAGAAATAAATATGTTTTCCCTGCAGAGTATTGAAAAAAGTAAGGAAAATGTTGTAAACTAGCGACGGATTAGCGACGGAATATAACAGCGAGGGATTTGAGAGGGATTAGTGAGGGATAGAAAATTTAGAGCGGAATTTGAAATTCAAAAAATCCATCGCTAATCTCTTTCTAATACAACACAATTAGCGAGGGATCAGAAAGGAGCGCGTCGATTGACCGTTGCTAATCTGTCTCTGAATAATCCCTCTCTAATCGCACGCTATTTTGTGAGGGATTAGCGAGGGATATGTTTATTTTTTTAGTTTCCGTCGCTAATCCCTCGCTATTAGCGAGAGGTTAGTGACAGAAATGTCCCTCGCAAATCCACACGACTAATACATCTGCGTTGTGTCTTCCCCACACTCGGCTTCTTCTTTCTCTTTGCTGTCTTCTCCACCTATCTTCTTCCCTTTTCTCTGGCTAATCCCTCTTAAATCCCTTCCAATCCCTTCTATCCACTGACCCACCAGTGACATTATCTCAACACAGTAGCGAGGGACATCCACCGCCACCGTGACGTGACCTTGAGCAAGCTTCCATCCAGTGATCGATCGCAGTAGCTTGACCTGCACAATCACCCAGCAGAGCTGATATTGTCACTACTTCTTTAAGGTATCATTGTTCCTTCATTGATTGGTGTTGTTTAATTTCGTTACCCTTACTGTTGAACTCACGGTCTCATCAACTCAATGCCAGTTTCTACTGCTACTAGGTGGGGGGGGGGGGGGCGAAGGAACAAATTTCTTCATACTTTTTTTTGGGTGGGTTTCGAAGAAAAACCATGGTTGTTTTAGGATGTTTTGGCCTATTCCTTCCTTTCTACATATGTGACCGTCTTTGTTTCCAATTTCTGAATTTGTCTTTTTATCTTGCATTGCAACTGGTTCATGCTGCAGCAAGTCTTGCCCTTTGGGCGTTGTTTTGGTAAATGCTTGTCCTTCCAAGTGGAAGTCTTTGAGCTGGGTGCTTATCATTCCAACTGGAATTTGTATCCCCTGTAGTTAAATGCGCTTGGTAAATAAAAAGATTTCCAAATAGTTTCAGTTAAATGTGGATAGGAATTTACAATGTTCTGTCTCTAAAAAAATCTACAATGTTCCAAAAAGTAGTCAAAAATAACTTTTGCTTCAATTGATCACATGCCAAAATTGGACACATAAAAGACATTAAAAATGAAGCAAATGGCAGTGGAGAACAAGAAATAAAACAACCTATTGAAAGAAAGAAAAAGGAAGGAAGAAAGAGAAATAAAAAGGAAACAAGAGAGAGGGAGAAACTATGAGGTAGAGAAGAGAAAAGGAAGAAGAAGCTTGAGGTAATTCAAGATAGAAATCAACACTCACAAGGTATAACAACTTCCTTCAAAAGTTAAAGTTATTCTATAGCTTTCGGTGATCATTATGACATGAATTTTTTCATAGAAACAAGCATAGACTAGCTATAGTGATTTATGATGATATGGAGTTGTGATGATATTTTGTTCAAGCGTTGTGCCGGTTACTTTTGGGGGTTGTTTTGATGTGATTTTTGTGATATTTGGAGGTGCTTTGAAGGGGTTATAATGCATTGATCACGGCTGTAATTGTGGGAGAAAAATGAACTAGAGAAGAAATGGAAAAAATAAGTTGTGAGTGTGGAGAATTATACCATTAATATGCTTTGTTCAAGGATGTAATTTTTGTTGCGTTTAAACCATGCTAGTTTTGTTCCTTTCATGGCTAAAAGCATGTTTCTTTGATGATGTTATGATGGAGATCTACCTATAATAACCTTATGGTTTTGTAGCTAATGGCCTTAAGAGTATTTTTGGTACAAATATGAGGTCATTTGGACTTGTGGATCAAAGTTATGCGAAATAAAATAGGGCATGTCTTGGAATAAAAAATGTAGAATTTTGTTCAAGTAATAAGTTAATGCATTGTTCCATTGGATTTAATGGATGAATGAGAAGTTATGAATTCTACATTTTTGTTTCATGCTAAGCTTTAAGTTAGAATTTTGTTCAAGTAAAATTGTTAGAATTTTGTTCAAGTAATAAGTTATGAAGTTATGGTTTTCCTGAACAAAATGATTTTGTTTCATGCTAAGCTTTAAATGGAAAAATGAATCTTTATGATCATGATTATTAAGCATTGGTTGATATTTTCCCAAAGAATGAGAATATGTATAACAACCTTTTTTTTTGAACAAGGTTTTGGTTTCTCTTAACAAGAATATAGGGTATTTAAGTGTTTAATTTTTGTGTCAGCTGTGTATCAAGAGCTTTCTTTTGAAACTGTTTCTATTGAAGAAAATTGCTAAAATAGTGTATGTTCATAGAGAGGAATTTTCTCTTTTGCAAGCCGTTTGTTGTTGTTGTTTGAGCTGGCTGTACAGGGATGTTTTGATCCTTTGAAGGCTTCAATTGGTGTGTTTTGTTGTGGTGAAAAAGGAGCTACAGTGATATGTGTTCATTTGAGTGAAAATGATAAATGAAAGTTGTCTATGCCAGTGTTTGTTAAGGAAAATTTTTTTGTGCTGATTTTGCTTCTCACTTGAAAGCTATTAATTGATGTATGTATCAGGCTATGAACTGAACCAAGGGCTCCTAATCATGTCTGAATATATTAGGAAGGTAAAGGAATTGGAATTTAGCAGCTTGTGATGCAAATTAATGCATTAAGCCATGGAGTACTAAAGCCGTTTACAGAAAATGCTGATTTTGGCCTCCATTATACGTACTCTATTTTGATGTGTCCAAAGACATTGGATTGAAAAAAGACTTAAACCAGACTTATACAGGTGCTAAAGAAGAGTTTGGATTGGCTATATGATATATGTTGTGTAGAAGAAATGAAAGAAATAGCTTGAGCAAAGCATGGGCATGACCAGGGAATTCTGGTTTGATCACTTAATGAAGCTGTTTGATTACATAATAAACTTTGCAAAATTTCTAAGTATTATGGGTTGGAATGAACTTATTTTTTCTGCTAATTGTTTAAAAAATATTTTGGGATAAGTTTCCCTTAAGCTGGATATATATATATCTTACACCTTCTTATTTCATGGATTTTAGCGAAAAAGAAAAGTTGGAATAAAATTCTAGCCAGCAGTTTAGTGAGCTAAGGTCATTTTAATTTAATTCTAGGATATTAGAATAAAAATACAGGTTTTATCTTTTGAAAATGTTTAATTATCTATATTAAAATCTATTTTATCTTTTATAGAGGAAATTTTCTGGAAAATTACAGCTTAAGTGCTGCCACTCTTGGAGCTATATTAGCTCAACAAGAACTGTTATAGATAGTAGATAATGCTATTCAAATAAATCCCATAATATCTTATGTTAACCAGAATTTATTCTAAGCACAAATTAAACTCCATTTTCTTAGTTTCCTCTTCACAATTTGGCCATCAAAATCCTCATTTCTTCTTCAATTTTTGCCCATCCAAGAGAAGAAGAGAAGCTGCATTTTTCTTCCACCTATATTCAAGATGACCGAAACTAAGGAGGAGTTCTTACTCCTTCAAACACTCACATTTATCCTATTATCTTTGATAAGTCAAATCCTTATCATATCTTTTGGAGTTCGATTATCCTAATCCTACTCTATTTAACTGAAATCCTTGCCCTCCCTACTCACATTATTGGCCAACACAAGCACACACACACACACACACGAAATTTCCCAAGCAAGAGCACACTCTTATTCTTGCACAAAACTAAAACAAGATTTTTTTCAAACACTCTCTCTATCATCCTCACGAACACAAACAACCAAAGCATCAAAATAACACAAGAACAACATTCATCTGTTACTCTAGGAAAACCAAAACACACTCCCTAAGACTATCATTCAACCATCATCCATACACACACAAAACAGAAACTTTTCTCTAGCATCTTATATATCTCTCTTGGTCTCTCTCTCTCCCACTTACTAGAACAAGCGATTGATTTGAATGATGTTGATTATACCATATATTGGGACATATTGTAACTATGAATTATTATATGATTTAGATAAAGGATTTATCTGAAGTAAAAAATCAAGACAACTAATATTCCCTTAATTCTAGATTTTTGTACTGAATGATGGTTTTTTATGTTAGCAAGATGATCTGAAACTTGGTTGTTTGATCCCAGTGTTGGTTTTAAGTTATGCAAATGCATTACCTTGTTTTAGTCAAAATACTAGCTTCAAGGATTGGAATTTTGAAAAGAAAATGCAAAAAACTATTATGAAATTCAAAGTGTATAAGGATGTGCTATTACTAGCTTAATTTGATTTTCATCTCAGGTGTTCTCTTACAAAATGGTAAAGAGTATTGTTGTAGAAATAATGGAGTATTGTCAAGCTATTAGATACTCTGGCACAAATTATTTTAGGCTGTTTGGCCTTGGCATTGTTCATGATTTGTAATTAAACTATGTTACACTTATAATTTGTACTATAGTAACCTTATGCTATTGTTACTCACAGGTTAGACCCTTAGTTCTTCATTGATTTGCCCAGACGGATGAGCTTTTCTTAGGTAAGAAAACAATTGGTGGGCATCTTTAGAATCCCGTGAGTGATGAGTGATCATTCCTCGTGAGTGATGGGTGATCACTCCCTATGGGCAATGGGTGATTACCTCTAAATTTAGTATTGTATATTAAATGTTTTGAGGTTATTTGTGTTTTTTGAGTTTTTTACAATGAAGGGAAACTCTGTCAATTTTTTTTTTTAAAAATTGAGGTGGCTTAATGCCAAGTAATTGTTTAATGACTCTGTCCATATGTTCATTTCTTGTTTTAGCTTTCTTATGTAGAATACTTTATTGTCGTGAATTTTTTACAATGAATGTTGTGTGAATTGTGGTGGCCTTGCGCCTGGAAAACGTTTAAGTTATAAGGGAAACTCTGTTAATTTTTTTTAAAAAATTGAGGTAGCATGCCAAGATATTCTTATTGATTCTTACCTAGTGTATTTCCACATGTTCTTTTCATTGTGAAGTTGATCTATGCATGGTGAGCCACATTTTGTAAGTATACTACTCTACTTGATAAAGAGAACTATACCTTCTTCTCCTGACAATCTAATGAATGATAATTGTTGACGAACCAATAATTGTTGAAGAGTTTGTTTGATGGGGATAAAAGTAGAGGAATGTTGGTTTTGTGTTGGAGCTGAATTGGGTATTGATTTTGAGTTGAGTGTTTGTTGATGGCTTGATTAATCTTGAGTCATTGAGAATTGTATAAGGTGTTAAGATTATTGTGGTGTAAATTTTGCATGAATTAAGTGAAGCAAACTCAACTTAGTGGTCTTTATATCAAAACAGTGAAATCTGTACAGGAACCCCTGTACAGATGTCCATATTTAAAACCCCCAAAATAACTGAGTTTTCTCTTGAGCTTTGGATTGCAGAAATTTCAAGATGTTAGGGAAATTTTAGAAAATGAATCATCGAAAATATGCTGTAATTTGTGAGTTATGTATTTTTAAATTTGACTGCGCAAAACAGATTACTGTTCACCCGAGGCATTATGTAAAGATTATTTGAGTAATTTTGTGGGAAACTTGGGGAGATAACTATATTGTAATTCACCTCATATATCAAGGTTTTTAACTTGGAAGTTTTTATAAAGAAATAAAATTGTTTCCTTGACTAATTTAATAGATGATTTCAACCCCTATTCTGTATTAAAAACAGAATTTTGTGTTTTAAGTGGGAAAATGAATTTGTTCAAAAGAATACCTATAAATGCTGCAAAATTTGATTTAAATGGATTTTGTGTGATGTTTAGGGTTGTGGGGATTATATTTGTTAAAACTTTGATGATTTTCCTACATAGTATGATTTCGAATAGTGATACCTTACACCATTACAAAATAAGTCTTTAATGAGAACTTTAATTTTTTGCAAAGCTATTTGATTTCTTGATTTGCTTGGTGTATAAATTAGTATAAGTGCTGCTTGATTGATTGAAATAATTAGAGTTGCATTGTTTATTAGGGTTTGTGTGACAAATTAGTGTTTGCATGTTAATTAAGGCTTTGTCTATCCATTAGCATTAATGAGGAAATAGGAGAAACCTGTGCTAAGTGGATTATGGATACTTTCAGTAGATTATTAGATTTTTTGATAGGATGCCTTATAGAGTTAATTAAGCTTTGTCGCTAAGTGCTTTAGATTACTTAAGACCTAAGAAATTCCCTAATTATTTTAGGGTCTCGATGTTCCTTTCTTGTTTTAGCTTTCTTGTGTAGAATACTTTATTATCTTGAATTTTTTACAATGAATGTTGTGTGAATTGTGGTGGCCTTGTGCCTGGAAAACGTTCAACTTATAGGGGAAACTCTGTCATTTTTTTTTTAAAATTGAGGTGGCATGCCAAGATATTCTTATTGATTCTTACCTAGTGTATTTCCATATGTTCTTTTCATTGTGAAGTTGATCCATGCATGGTGAGCCACATTTTGATGTATATTACTCTACTTGATGAAGAGAACTATTTTGCTTATTTTCGCTCTCTTGTGTAGAACATTTTATTTTATTGATTAATGACTCTGGGATTGTGTATTTTTTACAATGAATGTTGGGTGAATTGAGGTGGCTTTGTGCCTGGAAAATCTTCAAGTTATAAGGGAAACTATGCTAGATTTTTTTTTTTAAAGGATTTAGAATGCACAACTCGATAGCTGATAGTATTTAGAATGCACAAATCTTTCTTCCATAATTCATAGCAAGTATACTACGGTCCTCGACCATCGCAATCTACCATCGTTCTTCATTCGAATTATACACGTGCTAATAAGCTACATGGTTATGACCTAAATGTAGATGGATGATCATGGTTGGATGTACAGAAGACACGTATAGGGGATTAAAAGAATTACATCTGAGTTTGAACAAGGGGTCAAGCTATTCATTGCATATTATTTGTCAACTGGTCCAGCCTCAATTATAAGGTGTCCGTGTGGAAAGTGTAAAAATAAGGCGTACCTTTCCCCAGATGAAGTGGAGCTGCACTTGTACAGATTTGGGTTTGTTGCTAATTACCGAAGATGGACTAGTCATGGTGAGGGTATTAATTCGTGGCCATCTACATCAATAACCGGCACTTATACGACTGCAGTCGAGTCAAGCTCTAACAATCCGTATCGAGATATGGTGATTGATGCAGTTGGACATCAATTTCCAACTGGACCTTCATCATCGAAGAATGTTGAGGAACCACCAAACCTGGATGCGCAGAAATGTTATGACATGCTGGGAGCTTCAAAAACTCCGATATGGGATAGATGCAAGAATCACAGTACGTTATCAGTTGTTTCTCGGCTTTTGAATATTAAATCTGAAAACAACGTGTCGGAGAAATGCTTTAATCAGGTGATGCAATTGATGAAGGAGGTATTACCAAGTAGTAATAAGCTCCCGGATGACTTCTATCAAACAAAGAAGTTGGTATCTGGTCTAGGGCTACCTGTTCAGAAGATAGATGTCTACCTAAATGGATGCATGCTCTACTGGAAGGACGACAGTGCTAGGAGGGACTGCAAATTCTGTGGCCATGGCAGATATCTGGCGAAAAGGAAAGTAGGAAAGGACAAACAATAGAAAGACGTTTCTTTCAAGAAAATGTATTACTTCCCATTAACACCCAGACAGCAGAGACTATTTGCATCCTCCACAACAGCGAAGCACATAAGATGGCATGCAGAGAGTTAACCAGAAGAGGACGTTATGAGCCATCCACGCGATGGTGAAGCTTGGAAACAGTTCGACCGTAGTCATCCTGAATTTGCAGCTTAAGTTCGTAATGTGCGTCTTGGGTTATGCACAGATGGATTTTCACCATTTGGAATGTCGGGAAAACAATACTCTTGTTGGCTTGTTATTGTTACTCCATATAATTTATCTCTGTCGATGTGCATGAGGGATCCATTTATGTTTTTGACAGTCATTGTCCCGGGCCCTAGGTATTCGAAGCATAAAATTGATGTCTATCTACAACCTTTGGTAGATGAATTAAGGATGATGTGGATTAGTGGAGTCTCTACATATGATATTTCAAAGAAACAGAACTTCTATCTACGAGCAGCACTTCTTTGGACAATAAACGACTTCCTGGCATATGGGATGCTAAGTGGTTGGAGCACAGCTGGTAGATTAGCATGTCTATATTGCATGGAGTAGACAAAATCATTTCACTTGCAAAATGGAGGTAAACATTCTTGGTTTGACTGCCACTGGCGCTTCTTGCCTTTAGATCATCCATATAGGAGAGAAGCTAGGTCTTTCAGGAAGGATAAAGGTCGCGAGACAGCACACCCTGTACAACGCGCTTCTGGAGATGGTATGTGGGATAGAGTGTGCCATTTTCCAAAAATAACCGAGATAGCTATGGAGCTTGGTAGGGATGGTGGCAGAGGCATCTACCATAATTGGGCCAAAAGGAGTATCTTTTGGGATTTGCCGTATTGGAGAACACACTTAATCCGTCATAACATAGATGTGATGCATAATGAAAAAAATGTGTTCGATAATGTCTTTAACATAGTCATGAATGTAAAGGGAAAAACAAAGGATAATGTGAAGGCACGACGTGATCTGTTGGTATATTGTGATAGATCTGAATTACACGTGATTGGCTTGGGTGACGGGAGGACATTAATGCCAAAGGCTAAATACTCTATTACACCTGAACAAAAGAGACTTCTACTAGAGTGGGTTAGAGATTTGCGACTTCCAGATGGATATGCTTCGAATTTATTTCGATATACCTTATGATAGACTCTCTTAACTCATACTTACTTATAGGGTCTCACATGGCATATATTTAGAACAACAATTTTGTCGTAGCATGCCAGGAATTTTAAAGAGCAAATGGAGAGCCGAAAACGAGCACGAAAGGAAGGCTTGTCCTTGTAGGGTGTAATTCAAATTGTCTTTGTCCCAATGTCAGAAATAGCATAGTATACAAGCAGGTGTGTTGATTTGAATGAGCTAAAAATGTCGGGTATGAAAAGCCATGACTGCCATATGTTTATGGAAAGATTGCTTCCAACTGTATTTAAAGAATTACTCCTGGAGTCAATTTGGAATGTTTTAGCAGAAGTCAGTCTCTTTTATCGTGACTTATGTTCACCTAAACTTTCCACAACCTATATGAAGCAACTGGAAGATAATATTGCCCTACTCATGTGTAAGTTGGAGAAGATCTTCCCACCCAGCTTCTTTGACGTGATGGTGCACCTTATGGTCCACCTGCCATATGAGGCCAGGGTTGGTGGCCCTATTCAATATAGATGGATGTATCCATTCGAGCGGTAAAATATTGTGTATTATTATATCTATATATACATCTACTACGTGAATCAGTTCTAACTGTAAAAAATGCATTAGGTTCTTATATCGTTTGAAGACCAAAGTTAAAAATAAGGTGAGAGTGGAGGGATCAATTTGCAATGCTTACTTAGTTGAAGAGGCATCTACATTCTTCTCCTATTATTTTGAGCCGCATGTGCAGACTCGACATACTGCTAGGAATGATGAGGGCGTTCATGATACAAACTCAAGTGACACTATGTATTCTATATGTGCCGTTCCAGGGAGGGTTTTGGGAAGTATTCACAATAGGTATCTTACCCCGGATGAATTTAAGGCTGCCACAAATTACATATACCTAAACTGTGAAGAAGTTCAACCATACATTACGTAAGTATACCGCTATTGCCTTACATTGCTAGATTTTATACGGCAATACTTTGAACGAGTATCCTTAATTATGTGTTTGTTTTGGTCATTTTAGGAAATTCAAAAATGACTTGCAGTTGTATGAGCCAAGTATAACAGACCCTGAAGTTGATAGGAGAATACAGTCGGAGTTTGCAGGATGGTTTAGGACTTATGTGAGTTGAACACATCTAAAATGAGACTTTAAAATAAATTACATTGATATCGATGGTGCATTAACGCTTTGTTTTTTGCTAGGTTCATGATCCACAAAATCAAGTAACTGAACAACACTTAAAAAGCTTGGCCTGGGGACCTTTGAGATAAGTGAAATACTTCAATGGCTACTTCATAAATGGTTTTAGGTTCCATACACATGATCGATCATTCGGAAAAAAAACAATTAAAAACGGAGTTTGTGTTAAAGGCGATGGAGATAGTGCCGAAGATTATTATGGAGTGTTGAAGGAGATTGTCGAACTTCAGTTCCCTGGAACTCCTTGTTTAAAAGTTGCCCTATTCAAGTGTGATTGGTTTGATCTAACGCTAAATCGGGGGGTTAAAATTCATCCTCACTACAAACTTGTTGACATCAACTGCAAGAGGAATTACCCAAAATATAACCCCTTTGTGTTAGCTCAACAAGCAACTCAAGTGTATTTCCTATCCTACCCGGGGAGCAAAAGACCAAAATCTGATTGGGTAGCTGTTTGTAAAATGAAAGCTCGACATGTTATTGATGCACCCGTTGTCGAGGCACCATATCAGGAGAAAGTAGATGATGCACAAGCAATCAATGTACGTGTTGAGGATGACAACTTTGGAAGATTAGCAAATGAGTCTGGTATTAGAGATACAATTGATTTTATAGATTCGGGTTTAATGATAGAAGAAGCACAACCGAACAACGAAAACGATGCTGAGAAAGAAGAATGGGAAACAGGATCCTTTACTGACGACGATGTGGAAGGCTACTCATCCGATGATGACAGAAGTCTATAGACTAGGTTCAAGTTTAACTAAAGTATAGATATAATTAGTAGTTCTGCTATCGTTACATTACAAGCGTTTTACTTTGCTTTATACTTTTAAATTTATTATCTTTTTCTTCTCCCAAAATATGAAAATTTTTATGTATTTAAATAATTCCAAATACATATGGCTTCCAATGCCTCACCTGACGATCGGTCAGCGACTCGTGAGTCGTCAAGGGCGGATGAGACACCGTCCTCGAGCATCGCCCCACGTATACCTGCTCCACAGCCATTGCCTCCGGAAGAGGCCCGATCAAAGCAGGCCCCTACCCCGATCCCGGGTTCTTCAGGGTCTACAGTTGGTGCTCCATCTACTGACGACAAGCGACTGTTGATTGAGCCAGTTGGTGACTCGTAAGTCGGCTACATAATTACTTATTATACGCTTTTCTAAATTTTCAAAATTATAACTTGTCTAATATTACAAGATCTATTTTCTCGGAACAGGTTCACACATTCGATTAGATGTGTGAAGGAGATTTTTGAGATTTTTAGGCGACACTACACTGGAGCCTATGCTACCTTCTCACAGGTTCCGATTGATGTTCGGAACATGTGGTTCGATCTTTGGAGTGTGAGTTTGATTTGTAATTATTACTTGTAGTCTTTTTATTATTTTTAATATGTTTTCTTATTTGTAATTACTTGTAACGGCTACTTTGATTTTGCAGTCTTTCTTTTATTGGCGCCCCGAGCATGTCGCACAGATCCGGGCTAATTGGGAGAAGAAGTGTAAGGCTAGACTTTCGGATGCATTGTCCAAGGCTCAGAAGAAGCATGGGGGTAGCTGCCCCAAGTGGATTTTCCCAGACCATTGGGCTACTCTATCGGAGCATTGGGGGTCCGATAGGTGGCAGCGTAGCTCTTCCGCTGCTAAGCGGAACAGATCCACTGGTCAGGCGTCCCACACAGGAGGATCTATTTCTTTTACTGAGCATGAGGAGCGGATGGTAAGGGAGTAATTTTTTACTGTTCGGTATATCCGCTATTTCACATTTAATCATTCATAAAAGCTAACATCTAGTCATTTCTTGTTACAATGATTGCGGAGATAGTTAGGTCCTAACTTTAGCTACGTCAACCTCTTCAGACATACCCATACGTTCCAAGACGGGCCGAGGAAAGGCCAATATGTCAGTGATCGATCGCGCCACATGCTGGTAAGAATACACAATCTTAAACGTTTTTAAGTTTAATATTATTTATATTTTGATCGCTAATTTTAAATATTTTGTGCATGTTTTCTTGCCCCAAATTCGACAGGATACTGTCACTGCTATTATTGAGCGTCACGCGCAGTCGAGTTCCCAAACTGATTCTACAAGCACGGTCTCACCGAGTCAGGTGCCCGATGAGAAGATGCTGTTCGTCGAGGTGGATGACAGAGCGTCCAAGAAGGGACACGTATATGGATTGGGCTCTGAGTCTGCGAGGGTGAGATGGAGGTTACAGCAGCCAGCTTCATCTGAGTCATCGACTTCTTCTACCTCATTGGATGTGAGCCAGCTACAGAGAGAATTACACACTGAGAGGAGGAGGCGGGAGAGAGTTGAGCATTAGGTACAGGTATATCGGAGCCACAGCCAGAGGTTGACTGAGTACCTGACGCTTATGTCTCAGAATTTGAATCTTCCTCCGCCACCGCCGATGCCAGCTGTTCAGGAGGACAATGCTGAGGATGAGGAGGACTTCGTCATCAGTCCTCCAGATTCACATCCAGATCATCAACCAAGCCCTTCCGATCCACCCCCACCCCCTCCGTCAGCTCCAGTATCCACACCGATTCCTGCTTCGTAGTTAGGATATATATACTACATTTTTATGTATTATTCATATGTTTTCATCATTATATTTATTTAGGATTTTTAGACAACATTTTTATGTATTATTCACATTTGTCATTATTATATCTATTAATAATGACTATTTGGTGGTTTTTTTAATCTAATTAAAATTTGCATTATTTTTATAGATGAATTTTCTTCAATTACAGGACATTTTTTAAACATTTTAAAAAAATATTTTAAAATTATACATTACTAGTGAGAGATTAGTGAGGGGTTAAGGAAGTTAAATTGAGGATCCATCGCTAATCCCTCGCAAATTAGCGGGGGATTAGCGACGGAAAACTTAAACCGTAACATTAAAAAGGTCATTTTCCATCGCTAATTCCTCGCAAATTAGTTTGGGATTAGCGATGGACAACTTATATCAAAACAATAAAAAGAAAATGTCCGTCGCTAATCCCTCGCAAATTAGCTTGGCATTAGCGACGGAAATTTCCAACATTTATTAATTAGTAAAATATTCCGTCCCTGATCCCTTTCTAAATAGAAAGGGATTAGCGATGGAAAATAAAAATCCCGCGCAGATCCATTTCAAAAATCCATTGTTGAAGTCGTTGACTGCTTGAAAAATACTTCGCTAATCCATCGCTATTTGCGATGGGTTTTTGAATCCGTCACAAATGTTTGCCTCTGTGAGGAGGAAATTAGCGGGGGAATTTTCCCTTGCTAATTCTCTGTTTTCTTGTAGTGGGTCTTATTCTACGTATTCTAAATACGCTCATGTTATGAAGTGAGTGGACTACTTACTGGCTAAAGGTAAGCCATTCCTCATTTGAAATTTATAACACAATAACCTAAATATGATGAGATTCTCATTATCATCAATCGGTTAAGAACAAATGTTTATATGTTAAGAAACCCGTGATCTATACCTTACTATGAAAGACCACCATTCATATGGATCACTGACTTAAACAAAAGGGGTCCTTTCCAAACATAAATTGTACACAAATAAAATGTAAATTCATAAACAAATTTTTAAGAACAAATTCTTTTGTTAATAAAATCGATAATTACATCAGAAAACTAGTCTAGGGGGTATACATTCTAACAATCTCCCACTTGCACTTTAAGATTAAGAAAGTCCATTGGTGCCCACCCTTATGGCTTCTAAGTGTCTCTTGAAGACTCTCTCAACTAAAAGCTTGGTGAAGGGATCTGCTCGGTTGTTTTCCGTGGTTATTTGTTCCATCATGATTTTTCGTCTCGGGATAAAATCCCAGATTAAGTGGTACTTCCTCTTGACGTGTTCCTCTTCTTGTGGTTCCTGGGCTCTTTGGATTGTAAGACTGCTCCAGAGTTATCGCAATACACCACAATTAGTCTATCCATGTGTGGCACAACTCCAAGTTCTGAAAGGAACTTCTGGAGCCAGACTGCTTCCTTGGATGGCTCCGAAACTGCCACATACTCAACTTCTATGGTTGAGTTAGCAATGCAAGTTCAGACAAGGTGAAGACATATCCACTAGTGGATTTTCTCTCATTCTTATCTACCTGGAAGTCCGAGTCTGTGTATTCAATAGGAACCAAGTTATTAGCCTTGTAAACAAATATATAATCTTTTGTACCTTTGAGATACTTGAGAATATGCTTTACAGCTTACCAATGAACCTCCCCAGGGTTTAACTGATATTTGCTAACTAAGCCTACGGCAAAGCAGATATCTGGCTTAGTGTACAGCATGGCGTGCATGAGACTTCCTATAGTCGAAGCGTGGGGAATCCTACTTATCTTGTCTTTTTCCTCTTATGACTTAGGACAGTCCTTAGAACAAAAAGATAACCCATGTCTGCAAGGGATTGTAGCTCTCTTGCATGAGTTCATGCTAAACTTGGCCAGCATCTTGTCAATGTATGTCGCTTAGGATAATCCTAATATTCTCTGCTTCCTATTTCTAAGAAACTTGATCCTAAGAATGTAACTAGCTTCTCCTAAGTCCTTCATACTAAATTGACTAGACAGCTAAACCTTAGTAGATGACAATGTTCCTACATCATTCTCAATGAGTAGAATGTTATCCACATATAGGCCAAGAAAAACCACATTTATGTTTTTCAATTTCCTGTACATGCATGGTTCATCCTCGTTTTGAATGAAGCCGTAAGATTTTACAGTTTCGTTAAAATGAATGTTTCATACTCTAGATACCTGCTTAAGTCCATAAATGGACTTTTTAAGCTTGCAGACATATGTTCCTGGCCTTTAGCAATAAAACCTTCCGGTTGGGACATATAGATGTCTTCATTAAGATGGCTATTAAGAAATGTCATATTGATATCTATTGACCATATCTCGTAGTCGTAATAACATGCAATGGCAAGGGGGATATGGATGGACTTAAGCATGGGTACCGGGGAAAAGGTTTTCTCATAATCGATTCCCTCTTTCTGAGTATACCATTTCGCCACAAGCCTAGCTTTGAAGGTTTTCACATTCCTATCCGTTCCCCTCTTTCTCTTGTATAGCCATTTACACCCAATGGATTTTATCTCTTTAGGTGAAGTTATAAGGTCCCAAACCTGATTGAAGTACATAGATTCAATCTCGGCTTTCATTGCTTCATGCCATAGATTTGCATCAGCATTAGCAATAGCCTCCTAGTGTCTAGTGGGATCTTGTTCCTGATGGTCAGAGACCAGCTCAAAAGCATCTTCAGTCCATCTTTCTAGAACCCTAGATACCCTTCCACTACGACGATGCTCCATTTGTATAGGTTCTTGAGGATGTGCCTCCTCTTGTTGCACAATCGAGTTTGAAGAAGTTGATTCCAAAGATAACTTCTCCTAAAGTTCCAACCTTGTTGAACCTTTAGTGGAAGTACTTTGATTATCCTCCAAGTATCTAGCATTAGCACTTACCAGTACTTTCTGCTCCTTGGGATGATAAAAGTAACCTATTTTTATCCCTTTTGGATACCCAACAAAATAGCATAATTCTGATATTAGTTCTAGCTTGTTTTTCTTGATCAGTACGTAAGCTGGACAATCCTATATCTTGAGATGAATCAGATTTGGCTTATGCCTAGTCCACATCTTATAGGGTGTCTTAGGTACTGACTTGGAAGGCACCAAGTTCAGAATGTATGCCGCTGTTTCCAAGGCATATCCTTAAAAAGAGATCGGAAGAGTAGCATGAGACATCATTCTTCGGACCATTTCCATTAATGTCCTGTTCCTTCTTTTAGCTATTCCATTCTGCTAGGGTGTGCCCAGCACAGATAGTTGGGATACTATTCTATGATGTATCATGTAATCATTCAATTCACTAAGGAAGTACTCTTCACCATAATCTGATCGTAAGGTTTTGATCAGTTTACTTGTTCGACGCTCCATTTCAGTTTTAAACTCTTTGAACTTGTCAAAAGAGTCAGACTTGCGTCTTATCAGATAGACATAACCAAACTTTGTATAATCATCCGTGAAAGTGATGAAGTACTCAAAACCACCTCTAGGTTGTGCAGACAAAGGACCACACATATCAGTATGAACAAGGCCCAATATCTTCTTGGCTCTATCAGCCTTTTGGGTAAACGACCTTTTGGTCAATTTTTCCATAAGGCAGGATTTACACTGAGGCCAACTTTTCAATCTTAATGAGCCCAATGGCCCATCATGGATTAACATCTGAATCATGGTTGAGTTAGTATGACCCAACTTTAGATGCTAAAGATATGAGTCATTGACATTGGTCTTTCTCTTCTTGTTTAAAGGTTCAGATTGAGCGTTATTTATTTGATTGTTTGTAAGATTTAAAAAGAATAAGTTTTTATACATGTGCTCTGTACATAAAACTTCTCCATTTTTACTGATAGTAATACCAAAATAGAAAGAAACAGAATATCCATGATTTATTAGCTTTGCAACTGAAATCAAATTCTGTCTAAAATTGGATACATATAAAATATCCTTCAAAATAACTACTCTATTACAATAAAAAATAAGATCCAGCTCTCCCACTGCAAGGGCCCATACTTGTGCTCTATTTTTTACTCGTAGTCTATGCTTGCCCTTCTGGAATTTTCATATCTTTCTAAACCCCTACAAGGAGTTACAGATATGATCATTGGCTCCAGAATCAACAATTTAAGTGGAAGTTGATCCAACCATTGAAACTGATTCTAGATAGAGACCAATACCTGTAGGGTTTTTCTTGGCTTGAAGCTCTAGACACTCCTTTTTCCAGTGTCCCTTTTGCCCATACTTGAAGCACTTGCCCTTGGGCTTGTTGGGCTGGTTCTTGGGTTGGGCCAGTGCCTTTCCCTTCTTCTTCTTGAACTTTTTGGGCTTTGGCCCAGTTCTGGAAGAAGAAGCTCTAGCAATCATAGCATTGGACTGTGGCTTCATGACATTCTCTGCCACCTGGAGTTCTTTCATTAACTTGGTTAAACTCATGTTTAACTTACTCATGTTATAATTTAACTTGAATTGAGTAAAAGAGCTCGAAAAAGATTCGAGAACCATGTCCATTTAGCTCTCGGGGTCAATAACAGCCCCTAAGACTTCTGCTTTCTCGAAAGCAGCAATCATCTTGGGTATATGCTCTCTGACTGATGCTCCATTAGCTATCTTAGTGTTGATGATCGTCCTAAGAGCCTCCTGCCTTGCGGGTCGACTCTTATCTGCGAACTTTGTGGCTAGTGATTGGCTAATGTCATATGCAGTGGCTATGTGCTCACGTTTAGACTAGAGCACATTAGACATGGAGGCTAACATGTAGCAACGAGCCATCTCGTCGGCCTTCTTCCATGCTTTCTCAGCCTCTCACTCTTCAGTGATGGAATCGTCCCCGATAACAGGGCAGGTTTCATAGAGGACATACTTATACTTTTTAGTAGTGAGTATTATGTCCAAGTTCCTTTTCTAGTTTATACAATTTGGACCCATTAACTTATTCTCATAGAGAATAACGGCCAATGGACTAAAAGAACCTCCACCAACAATTTCTGAAAAATAAAAAATAAAAGAAATCTTAATTTGTGAAAAAACAAAAATAATTTGTGCCTTTATCCTCTTATTAAATATGATAATAGTTAACTCTACTACTATTATCTTTAATATGATTAATTTGACTCGTAGGAAAACTGACATAGCTTCTTGAGAAGATTAAAAGTTTCCTAAGTTAAGTGTATTAACCACCACAAATTAATTTCTCTTCTAGGTAACGATCTAGAAGATAACTCCACCGTGGGATGACTGTTTCTTCTCATTTCCTATGGACATTCCTTGCACTATAACCTCCAATATGGGCTGGCTGATCATAGTACGTATCTCAGGTTATTAATTACATCCATCAATTAGTTCTAAATCCTTGTATTATCCCTATCCTATACGGGTTCATTCCCAGGGAAAAGGAGATCCATGATCTCTAATGAGGATCGTGATGGAAGCCATGGGGCCGTTGGAACCCTTCTCCTACTTAGTATTTAAAAAAAAAAGGGTTTTCTTGGAAAATATCATTTGAAAATTTCAATTAAATTTTCTTTTAACTTAAAAATAAAATATCTAAACCCATAAAAATTTTCTATGTCAAGGTTTATACCATTTGAGAAATTTTTTTATGGATTAATTTTATTTAAGTTAATAAACTTAATAATTTCAAAAATTTCCAATAAAACTTTCGAGAGATTTTAATCTTAAGTTTAATTTGACAAAAACATTTTTTCTTGTTAAAAATAAATCAAAATGGTTTTCTATTTTAATTCACAAAAATATCTAAATCCAAAATATTTTCTATATCAAGGATAAAATCATTTGAGAAAATAACCAATAATTAATTTTTGTTCGAATTAAAATTAACCATTTAATTTAAGAAAAATATTTTCTTTGTCAAAAATTCCCAAAGACTTTGGTCTTTGAGAAAACGTGCACATAGGGTATAAAAAGAAATAAGTATGTTAGAAAATTATATACATTTTCATACTTTTCTATTCTTTTAACCTAAGTGTCCAAATAATAGAATTAAACACATTAATTAATAATCTTGTTTAATCCTAAATTTTCTTTACTATTATTTTTCATGCAAAATATTCAAAGAATATTAACTATTACAATAAAAATAACTTTGCTTGGTATGAGACCAAAAAGAATTTTTTTTCTCCGGACCAGTGCACCCGCTACATTGGATCATGGTCCATAGGAAAAATTCATGGACGGCGATCTTGGTGGGTGCACGCGACCAGCCCGCGAAGGCTGGTCAAAATCGAAGTCCAAATTGCAAATTGCAAATTCAATCTAGTTAGGAAAGCTTCCTTGCACGCCGCGAGGAAGCCGACGCTTCCATGAGGAAAGTTTCCTCGCACGTGCCATGGAGTCGGGACTTCATCGGCCTCGGCTGCTGCTCCAAGCCACGGCTGGCTTGACGGCTCAGCTCCTCACACAGAATGCAGGCGGCTCGACTTTGCGGCTTGGCTCGGCTCTTTGAGCCGATGAACAGTGTCATCTTCTTCATCTGTCATGCGTTTCTTTTCTACGTTTTTTTGTTTCTTCTTCTAGTTCTTTCATCCAAACAGCTCATAAACAACCAAAACAAGCACTTAACAAGCGCCTATGCCCTTAAAAATACTGTGCTTACACGATATCTATGAAAGCAAAAAAAAATATAGTATTCCTATCATTCCACTCGTGAAGCTTATAGACAAGACTATCCCAAACTAGAAACGCGAAGGTTCACAGAAAACATCTAAAACAAATATATATATATTTTTAGTTAAGCCTAGCATGCTTCCTATATTTGCCAAACTATGCTCTGATACCAATTGAAGGTAATGTACGGCAAAAATAAACATAGAAGCATGCATAATATCAAAACAGAGGCAGTAGAAGCTTTAAGAATTATAATACCTCTACGTTTAAATGACCTTGTTGGCACCAAAGAAGTTGTCTAGACAACTTCTTGCTAAATGCTTGATGTCATTGGTTCTCCCAAAGACATCTCTAGTTGCACTCTTGTAAGCCGTCTGCTTCTTTTCATTCACGTGAAGGTTTTGAACTTCCGAAATATGGCCACTGCCTTAACCACCACCGGTGAAAGCTACAGCACCAAGGATTGAAGAATGGCCTCGGTTCATTTAATTCAATATGAGAGAAAGATTGAGAGAGTGAAAACAAAAAATTTTTTCTTGTTGTTTTCCTTACCCACCAAACAATGTAGGATCCATACCTTGCTGTTTTTTTTTTTTTTTTTTACCATTGGTCTTACGCATTGGGCCAGATAAAATTATCTACTCTTGGGCTTGAACACCCATAAATAATAAGCCTCAATTATTTATTTTTGGAGTTTCATAAAACAACCCAATAAATAATTAATAAGCCCAAATAGACCAATAAAATATTGGCCTTTTATCTAGTTTATACCTAGGTTAATTTTTTAATTATTCAATCTAGACATTGGGCCCTGAATAATTAATTAACCAATTAAACTAGATGAAATATATATTTTCTCTTGGACCTTTTATTTTATTCTAATCCAATAATAAATCAGACTACTTAAATAAAATAAAACCCATAATTATCAAGACCAATTCCTTAACCCAAATTTATCAGGACTTAAGGGCTATTCCGGGGATCAAAAGACACATCACCTTGGCTACTAAAATGATCAAAATACCCCTGCTATATAAATAAATGTATTTTGTATTTTAAATATTTCCTAATATCACCATAAGGAAATATTGATCCCAAGGACAATATTGCGCTAGCAAAGTCTCCAACCTACAGGTGTAATTACTAAAATACCACTCTACGCATCGGCGTACATTTAGAAAGGAAGAGTGTACTAACACCTCTCTAAAACACAGTTTCTTAGACCTCTAGTCCAATGATACACAACTCCTAGAATGTTTTCGCTTTCCAAGAGAGCTACTCTAAAGCAAATATCCAAGTCATGTTCTCTAGGGCCCTGGATATTTAGATTATTCGAATAGTCACAAGGGGTGATATAGCGTAGAAGCTATCTTGTACAAGTTTGTCTTAACTAACTAGTCACATATACCTAAAATACATGAATATTGGATCTACGAAAGAACCTCAACTACAGCATATTAAAGTACATGCTTCCAGCTTCGTTAGACCACCAACTCATACTCAAGTAGTAGAGTATTAGTCCACGCTGTAGCAATAATTATCTGGGTTTCTTCTAAATAGTACTTTTAGAAACCCCTATTATAGGTCCTATTCTACGTAGTCGAAATACGCTCATGCTATGAAGTGAGTGGACTACTCACTGACTAAAGTTAAGTCATTCTCCATTTGGAATTCATAACACAATAACCTAAACATGATGAGATTCCCATTCTCATCATTCGGTTAAGAACAACATTTATGTGTTAAGTTACCCATGATCCATACCTTACTGTGAAAGACTACCATTCACATGGATCACTGATTTAAACACAATGGTTCATTTCCCAATGTAAATCATACACAAATAAAATTTAAATTCACAAATAATTTTTTGAGAATAAATTCTTTTATTATTAAAATTGATAATTATATTAGAAAACTAGTCTAAGGGGCATACATTCCAACACTACCACAGCCAGAACTGCAGCCATAGGAGCCCCAAATAGGAGAGCAACAGCCACCAGAGGAGCCATCCATCATAGTACTATCCCCTGAGCCTCAACAGTCCAGAGGCAGGCCAGTAGTTGCAGGGGAGTCTTAGATGGAGTTGCAAGCTATAGTGGAGTAGATCGAGACTGCAGAGATTGCCTTGGAAACAGATGTCACTCAATTGTTGGAGATGTACAGTGAGCAGATTCGATGATTTGGTGAGCTATGCAGCTTCCTCATAGAGCAGTACTCTGAGATCACGTGATGAGTGAATGAGAAGGATAAACAGCTTGGGAAGATTTGACAGGCTCAATGGAATCAGATTCAGTGCTTGGAAAGCCTGGAGTGTAAGAAAACGTTCTAGGAGGATTTCATGAGATATATGTGGTAGATTGTCTCTCCTGATAATCTTCCACCACTTTCGACTTTGGGCAATGATAATGATGGCTCACCTAACTACTACGTTAGTGCTGGCATGTGCAGTCCCTACTCATCCCATTAGAGGATTTTGACATTTTGACATTTGTTCCTTTATTTCATTTTGTTGAGACTTTTTTAGTGTATATATTTTTACATCTTTTGTGGATATTTAGTGCATTACATTCTCTTTTATTTATATTATGCTTTTAGTTTATTTTAATCTCTTTTAACTCATGTTTATACCTTTTTTTGATTGTGGAAGGAACTTTTTGGAACAAGTGGAACAGTACCTTCTTCTCTTCGAATAATTTTGTGGAAATTGAGCATCACGCACTTGGGACGTATCGTTTTCCCTTTCTCCCTTATTCTTTCTAACTCCTTGTCAGATATGTTTATTACTTTAATTATGGCCAATGAGGACATTGTCCAATTTAAGTGTAAGGGAGAAGAGGATAAAACTTTACTTCTTGCAAAGTATTTATTAAATTCCTTGGCATTTATCTTATTATTGTTTGTGTAAAAATAGACCAATTTTTTTCGATTTTTTTGCATATTTTAACTCATATGATATTATTATTCTTTTTCTCTTGGCATGAAAATTTGGTGTGAGGTTATTTTGATTAAGATATTCTTAGGTAAATGTGTATATTTAATGTGATATAGACTAAGTCTTAAGAATTTGGCTTAACCATGTTTATGTTTTAGTAAACATTTTGGCACTTTTGTTTCATGAGAATGGATGAGAAACTCGTGATGAAGTATAATTAAGAAATTTTAACTTATTTATATTCTATGATCTTCTAACTAGTCTAAATTCTGAATTTAAATAAATGTGAATTAGGGTAAGAAAATAAGTGAATAGAGTAAGGTAATGTAAAAGCTGAAAAATCATAATCTATATATCTTTACTAGGCATTTGCATTACCTTATTCTAAAAAGAAAATAAGCATTTAATGAGGGTAATATAAAAGCAGAAACATCTTTAATTATCCATTTTTTACTAAGCGATTATATTATCCTACAAAAGTAAGTGTTTGGACCAATCTTCTATTTACTACTTGGATTGTAGTAGCTTTGGAAGTTAGAAAACTTAAATTTACTCATTATTCCCTACTTATATAAATCACTGGAGTCAAAATTTGACTTAGGAGATGAGTGGAACGTGTTGAATAAGCATAGACTTGTTTAATTCAACTTTGATGGGGTTGGTTTTATTTATTCAAATACATAAATTTACACTAGTTTGGCTTGGTTTAATCTTGAATTGAATTTTCATCTTCAAAGAAAAAGAATATCTTTCTTATGATAGTTAATGTTACCAAAAATCCATCTTGCTAAAATTTCTTTTTGCTTGAGGTGTTCATTGTTTTGATGATTTGCTTGAGGACAAGCAAAATTTTAAGTGTGAGGGAGTGATGAGTGCACATTAGTGCTTTTTTTCTTAGTTATTTCTGTGGAGTTAGGCTACATTTGTGATTAGATAACTATTAATTTCTCTTATTTTTGCCTTGTTTTGTGAAGAATGCACAAGTAGAAGACGATTGGAGAAATAAGGTGAAAACAGAAGCAAAAAAAAAAACAAAACATATAATTGGCACCTGTTGATGAACTATACAGGCATTGGTTTGTAACAGAAAGATTATAACCAACATCAAATAAAAAACATGCATAGGTTAAGAGCAATATAGGTGCCGATCCATGACGACAGACACCGGTTTGACTACTGAATAGGCACTACTTTTTTCCATAGAGTTTAGGAGTTGAAACAAGAGAGGACAAGGAACAGGCATCGGTTCAGAGTAGGAATCTAAGATCTTGAAGAAAAATTGCTTAACCAGCGCTGGTCTAGCGTTACAACAGGCGTCGGTTCATGTCAGAACAAGTTAGTACATAGTAAATTTTAAGAGTTTTCAAGGTCTACTATAAATAGTTCTTTTTGTTGTCTTGTCAAGCATGAGTAAAGGGAGAGGAACAACCTCTGAATTCTGGGAATCTAATAAGAGATTCCCAAGAGAAAATTCAAGTATCATTTAGAATAGGAGAAGGGCAATCTTTAAAGGGAAATCCTAAGAGAAGAAAAGAGGCCATTTGTCTAAAAATTCTATTCTTTTCTCTTGTATTTTTTATTTGACTTTGTTTAGGTTTTCATAGATTATTAATCTATTTGAAGGGTTGAACCCTTATTCTGTTAGATCTTGACCTCTATTTTAGTTATTTGCAATCTATTATTTGGTATTCAATCACTTGCTTTTCTTTGTGTATTTTGGTTAATTAGGTTTTCTTGTCCTAATAATTTTGAGAGATGGGGTTAGGATTGTGAGGCCTAATTGATTGATTTACCTATTGGTTTTCCCTTCGATTATCTCAAGAGAGGGGTTAGATGATTGTGCTTGGGGTGGTTTTTTCTTGATGAATATAGGTGACTAAATAACTTTAAACTTCAGCACTTTCAATGGAACCAAAATAGAGATATTTTAGTAGCTAAAAGAGAAATAGAGATATATTTCTACAACCTAACAAACTTTTGAAGATCAAAACTTCAAAGACCCAAAAGATTATTAATTAGATCTACTGTAGATTCACCAAATACCATTGAAACAACAAAGAAATTCAAAAATAAATAAATAAAACACTTAAGGCACTACAAAAAAAGACTATAAATGACAGCCCCAAAATAGCTAGTAATACCCACTTAACTGCCGTATAAATCATATATGATGCTCGAACCATGATTTTTGGGCCGTCTAGAACATGGCCATCATTTATAAGAAATAATGGCTCAAAACTTGTCATTTATATAATTTATGATGGATTACACGATGGTTCAATGATTCCGCCGTAAAAAACTCACAGAAAAGCGTAGTGTATGACGACATCAATATCGGTGATAGTTAAGACAGTCCATGGGCTGCCATATAAAATGGCATATATACGACGATCTCTAACTGCCGTATATAATGAATTTAAATAATGGTTTTATAGCCACCATTTATAATCTCTCTAAATTAGTCGGGCCATTTACTGTGGTATGTTATCATGGCCCAAATAGTCACCACCCAATTCCACGTTTTCTTCCTTGCTAAGATGGAAAAAATATCTTCATTGATAAAGCTTACTTCCTCGCAAAAGTTCATTAGCGAGTAAAATATTTCGTCGCCAAAGAACTATGGCGAGGAGAACCACATTCCATGCTAAAGCTATAGTTTTCTCGCTAAATATATTTAGCGAGGAAATTGTTTTTTGTTGCTAAACCTTTAGTTTTGGTGATTAATGGTCTTTAGCAAGAAAAATCTTTTTATTGCTAAAACTTTGCTATTCTCACAAATGATCTTTAGTGAAGAAAATATAATTCCTCGCCAAAGCCATGAATTCTCGCTAAAGTTTTTAGGAGGAAAATGTTTTCCTCTCCAAAACTTTAATTTCATTGGTTAAATTATTTAGCAATAAAATTTTGTTCCTCGCTAAAGGACAGTTGGGAGGAAAAATTTCATCCTTGCTAATGATATTTAGCGATGAGTATTTTCTTTCTCACTAAAGTTCTACTTTTCTCGCTAAAGTCATTTAGCAAGGAATATTATTTTCCTCGCTAAACCTTTACCATTCTCGCTAAATATTTTAGCGAGAAAATTTCTTCCTCTTTATATCTTTTCCATTGTGTGTAAAGTTGTTTTGGGAGAAAAATTTGTTCGTCGCTAAATCCCTCCTTTTTTCGGCAAGGGTCTTTAGCTAGAAAATGTATCTTTCTCGCAAGAGCCTTTCCTACCTTGCTAAAGGTTTTTAGCGAGATAAGTTTTTTTCCTGCTGTAGCTTTACCTATTTTGCTAAATTCTTCAGCGAGGAAATCTACATTCAACACGAAAATGCTTTGTCAGGCTAGGCAAACCATTTCATCACCAAAGAAATAAATTTTGTCCGCATTTTTTGGCGAGGAAATATTTGTCGCAAAATGACATGTATTTTCTCGCCAACTTTGTCTACGGTGGTGAAAGTTTTGTCACAAATAGGCTTAGATTCATCGCGAAAGACTTATTGTCGTTTGTTACACATTATAAAATTTTTTGTCGCAAAAGAATTATATTTTTGTCAATATATAGATAAATGGTTTGTCGAACCTATAACATTTCTTGAGTTTGCATAGTAATAAGCCAATAGCAGAATCTTTACATACCATTTTTTAGTTTAAAAATAGATTTTTTTTTTTTGGTTGGCAAAACCTTTTATACCCTTTGCTTCCACGCAGGCTTTATGATCTTTTGTGAAACACAAAACTTGATCAAATTCCAGGAATCAAATATATCAATAAGAGAGCCATAGACAATAGAAAAGTGATAGAGAAAATATTTCCTCGCTATCTCCTCCTATTCCACCCCAAACAATTAGGAAAACAAAAAAAAAAAAAAAGAAAAGAAAAGAAAAGAAAAGATCACACTTAACATGAATCCTTAGATAAAAAATACCAAATCCATTAAACCTTTTTAGTTGAAGTACGAAGGAAAGCATGCATTTCCAAAAGATAGTTTTAAGAAAATGGTATATGGGTGAACAACAGTGAATGAAAACTTAATCCATTCGAAACATGAATGTCCTCTCAATGTGAGCATTTCAACGTGCCTAGAGGGCTTGATGTCTCTTTCTCATTAAAGAGCTCATCAAAAAGAAATTGGGCACATGCACAATGGACAATACCAATTTACTTCAGGTAGTTCCTGAATAAAACAAATGCATATTATTAATGTCTACAAACCTTCAATCATAAATGCCAAGCATGAATACTCAAATAACTGAACCAAGAGAAGGCATGCATTCTTATTTAAAGCCCCAATTCTAGGCTGTGATGCCATATACAAAATGAAGAGGAAAACTCTTTTGATTTGTTACAGAAACAACCCCTAATCCAAAAGCAAATATTCTGCCTTTGACTTTTCGTAACTGGAACAATTATTGAGAAATATAAATTCATTTGTAGTAGAAGGGGAGAAAGGAAACAACAACGTCACAAGTTAGTAATCAATATGTTTCTAGTACTCTACAAACAAGAGCTTCATGGCAGTCAAACTTAAAACGTATTCATCTAAACCAAAACACATCAAACCAAGAAGAACAAAAAACACAAAAGGTGCAGGATGTCATAATCTGGTAGATGATTGAGTAGATGAATGCAGACGTTTTCTGGGCTATTTGATGACTAACCAAAAATATCTTATCCACTCTTGATAATAGATTGAATGTCTTTGAGGTTGAGGCAATACAGATGTGTATATGTACTCGTGCACACACGAAGGTTGAACAGGTAAACTGAAGTGTGCACATAGTTAAATGTCTAATTATGGAGTTGAACCATCATTTCCAAATTGGTAGCCTCACATAGGGACAGACATAATGATGGTAGCTTCTCAAATTATTAGGAAAGGGCGAGCACTAAATGCAATTCATATCTTTGGAATGAAAAGTCAGCATTAAGTTGAAACAAATTTTGGAAAATTATTCTCTGAAACTAATGCTTTCTCTACCTATTTTGAAAATAAGGGCCATTAGACTGATGGAATTCAAGAAAGCCTACTAATAGGCTTTATTGACATTAAATTCCCATGCCATGTAAAATCAACAATCAAAAGTTTTCCTTACCCATGAGTTTTCCAAAACCCAACATTGTAGAACCATAAAATATTGCATCTTTTTTGCCACAATAGCAAATGCAAACATTGTAAACCTAGGGTCATACAAAAAAAGTGAGCAATTTTGGGAAGTTTTGGGAAGTATAATCAAAATTTTACTGGCTAGAAAAAGTAGTAACTAAAGGACAAGGAAGCATACGACAAATTCATTCTACTATACGCATGAGCCATCTTATTTGGATAATATACAACTGGAGAATCAAATGCTCAAAATAGCCTATAGAAATAAATTAAACCTGTATGCTACTAGATCCAGTAATCATTTAAAGCCCAGGATAAATTGTGCAGAGATTTTGGTTCACATGTAGAAAGACACAATCACTTAAAACAAAATTCATATTGCCGTCTACCTTTTTGTCCAACTTTTTCCATATGTTTTCTTGTGTAAGTGGTAATAATCAATTAAGACAAATTTATTTGCCATCTCACCCTTAAAGACTCTTAAGGACACAACTCAATCCAATAGTGTTACCTAGACAAAAGCATTACTTTTCATTCCCAACTTGTAATGAACACCCCTAGATGCAATTCTGATTGTAATGGACAATGTATTACAGAGGGCATGGCACAAAAGCAATAAGGCCACTACACTGTGAAATACCTTAAAGAGCTAGTTTCATGAAATGATGCTACGTATACCTTTTATCAAAATAGATATGTGTTGGTCACTTGCGCACCTGATCGTAGTAGCAAGTAGATCACACAAGCTACTATGGAGTAAGAATAGAAGTGTAAAATCAGGAAAAAAATTATTAAATACTAAGGCTGTAGAGTTAAATAATAGGAATATTAACAAATGTGAATTTGACTGAAATATATTACATGCACAAAATAAATACAAAGGGAAATTACAAAATTCTCCCAAGGAAATAGCATAGTATAACCTTATTCATTTGAATGCAAAGGTTGTAATAGTTTGGCCCTAAACTCCTCTGTATTCACATTGAGAACCACCATTGCTGCGCAGCGTGGGAGATGGTTCGGGCTCACATGTGGAAAATATATGAATGACTTATGATAACTTGGGTGCAATGCTACTAGCAACTTGGGCTCAATAAATTAGGGGGGTAGTGGCTTAGGATTATTAAGCCACACTTCCCCATTTTCATAATCCATCTACTATAAATTGGTATGACTGTTTGGCGGAATTCTATATGAAACCACATTCAAAGAATCAATTTCCCGTGTACTTAGATTCCAATGACTACAAAATATCTAAAATTAGGCATGGTAGATTGCTCAATAAGTTAATATTTTGGTAAATTCAATGTGGAATACCTGCCAACAAAAATAGTGAACCTTTTATGGGACATAAAATAGCCAATTTATATCAAACTCATTCGTCGTTAAACATTTGATATTTACAAGCATACAAAAGGAAATAGTGGAATCCCGAATTTCAAAAGGAGAAAAAAAGAGAGCAATTTTAACTTCAATAAACCAAAAGAAATGTAATAATGACCACACTAACAGTGAGGGCACGGAAGAATACAGTAAATACAGAAGAACTGTCGGAGCCCTTTAAAGAGTACAAAGCAATATGAATCCAGGACCCAACAAAGAAAGGCTCGAAGCTCCAGTATTCACTGCAGTCACTATCTGCCGATCAGTTGCCGTTAAATTGCCCAGAACTGCATTCGACCCCGCCATTCGACCTTTCACTTACTGTGATGCTAAATCTTCTATTTCTTTATACTTTCTGCAACAAACTAATGTCAAGATTTTTCACAAACATCATTCTTGGTGCATCGAATGATTAACCAATTAAGACTTTGGGTTCAGTTGAGAAAGAGGCAGAAAAAGAATTTCACAATTTATCTTAAATATTGGCTGCGCATTTGCTTAGAGAGGGAAGCTGGGAGCTGGGAAATTGTGCATGTAAAATGGTGTGAGGACTGACAAGAAAAAGGATAGGTCTCACATTTGAATGTTAAACCAAATTTGTTGGTGGCAGCGAAAATTTTCAGGCAGGAAGGGCAGCAAATTCGGGGACAATTTGGGGAGGGAATCTTTGCACCTTTTAAAAAAAAAAAAGTTTTTGTATATATTTTTAGGTTATGACTATTATTGTATTTGAACCAATTAATAGTCCAATTTGTGAGTTTAAAATAAAATATAAAATATTATAATATATATACTTATACAACATATACTATAAATTTAAAATGTATTATATTAATAAGTTATTGTTTTCAAATGTTTCAGTTATGCATCTTTGATTGCAATTTTTTTAAAAAATTAAAATAATTTTGCAAAATACATTTTAAAATAAAAATAAAATATTATAATATATATATACTTATTCAACATATATTATAAATGTAAAATATATTATATAAATAAAAATATTCCCACAAATGTTCTGGAACATGCTCTTATTCGTGCATTTATTAAACGAGTGCAATTTCTTGCACAAGATGGAGTCGATTATTAAACGAATTAATTTGCATAGTCCTTGTTCTTTAGAAGTATGTCTGTCCAATAAATCCGTCCGAAATTTTGTGTGGGATACAAGTTCTTATACTATTCAAACCAACATGTCCCGGCTATAATCCTTAAAGCTACATCGTCGTCTGATAGCAATAGCATAATTTAAAATAATATAACGTTTTGAAATAGTATTGTTAATCTTTTATATTCTTATGAACTTACTAATAAAGGCGACGCTCATAAATTGACCAGTTTATTATGCAGACATTATATACTTTATTTTGCATATATTTGTGGGCATTGTATCATTAAGATTTAAAATATAAATTGTATTATTTCTTTTAAATTGAACTTTTTTTAAGCCTTTAACTCAGGTGTAAATTATGAAACTAATTGTTATGCAGGTGTTGTTGTAATTTTCCAAAAAACGTTAGTGAAATACTAATATATGCAGGAAGGTCGAGTAGTCTTATTTGTTGAATGTCGAAGAAATATTTTTATTAATATTGAAAATCATTAACTGGAATTTTTAATAAGTGCATAAGGGTTGATTTTAGAGGCCAAACTTAAAAAAAAAAAAATACCACTTCATAAATCACGAAGGAAAGGAAAGAATGGAAGGTTTTGTGCATTTAAGTAAAATAACCCTGTCACACAGTGAAGACATGGCTTGATATCAAATATGTTTAGAACAAAATAAAAGCCTTGGGTCATTTTTCATTTTTTTAACTGTTGCAAGGATCCTTTCTCTCTCCAATGTTGAGAAGAAAGGATCATAGGAATTGAAGTGATCCCCCATCACGCAACTTATCTCCTTTTCCTTATGGAGTTGATAAATTTTCTTTTCAATTCCTTTATTTTCTCCTCATTTTTTGGGCTTAAGTGGAATGGAATTTTGTTAAATTGGATTGAAATAAGTTTTACTGATTTTTTTTAAAAATTATTAAATATGTGGAGTTAAAGAGCGATAAGATTATGGATTATAAACTTTGAGTTACTTGGGGAAACGAGATCTATTTAAATTCTTATTATTTTTAAATTTCAGTCAAAATTGGGATTATGGTGGAAATTTTATATTGCAATCAAATAAGCCATAACTCACAAAATAGATTCTAAGTGGCTACTCACGTAAATTGTCTCATTTAGTTTGCCAAGTTAATCATAGTTCAATTCTGTCAAATGAGTCTTAAGAGATCATTTGAATTGAATTACTAAGCCAATTAATCATACTGATTTATTCTAGTATATTCACTCAAATCCAATAACATTTACATATCGACTCATACTAATAGCATAATACCATACTAAATTGAGTGCTAGAGAACAAAATACTTGATCGAATTAAACTTGTTTCCTAAATTAACTACGTTATTTGTGGCAATTTGATTTGCTCCTGATGTGCATTCTCTTAAGGGAAGTGTAATACCTCGCATTTTTACCTTCAATTGGCTATTATTTGTAATATGATGAGAATTTGTATTAATGACTAGAACAAAAGATGATTGGTGTAATGAGACAAACATTTTGGTATAATAATTTTTGTCGGGACCTGAATGTAATTATTGGATTTGTTCTACCCATACCCTAAATCTTTGGAAGGCAAATATATTAAAAAAATAAAAATTTGAGGGTACGCTGAGAAGAGAAATGGACTAGTGCAATGAAATGCATGTTTTGGTGTAAATTATGCTATTCGGGTCGCTGGGAGCATTTTCGTCATTTTGATTGTGCCCGCGACTTTGACCGTAAATTTGACCACATAAATGAGGAATTGAAGAATTTGAGTATTTCCAATGGATTTAGTAGAATTTTTGAAGCTGAATGGTGAAGTAAAATAATTTTTCATTCCGGACCCGATTTTGGTCATTTCTAGGAAAAATAGAAAATCGCGGTTGAAAAACGGTGCGTGTGGCATTTTGTGATTGGTGGATGAAAACAAGCATTACAATATCATTAGAGGAGTGAAATATTTATGGGATTATGTAATTGGAAAAGCTTATTAAATAAGCTTAAGAAATAATAAGGAAAATGGTGAAAATTTGGGAAAATGACATGTGCAATGAGTTTGACTTTTGAAAAATGACTCTTGATCCCTGAAATTGTTTATTATTTTCCAAAACTGTGTCAAAACCGTGTTAGATCATTGACCAGTTTATTATTTAGTTCTTCCTCTCACGAAATATCATTCAAAGACCCTTAAGTAGCCGACACATATACAAGCATATACAAGGTTCATACACATTGAGGAAACCTTGAACTCTTTACCTAGTTTTGACACTATTTTGGAAAATGATCTCTCGTAGTAAGATTGACTTTTGGAAAATGACTTTTGATCTCTAAAATTATTTTATTGGTCTGATGCGCCTATGGAATGAATTGATTAGCCTTGTGGAGCCTTTGTGAATGATAATCTTACTTGTGAATTAGTGGGATCAAATTCTGGAAAGTGTTATTTGCCTTAAAAATGTTTTGATTGAAAATCCTACGAGATCAGATAACCCTCTGGCCTGATAAGTCAGAAGGGGTTGGAAGTGGTGACGTTAAGTACTCAGCAAGGACTCTGACCTTTGTACTAGCCTACGTTAGAGTTAGACAACCCTAGTAACCTGGCCTAGTTCTAGTGATTGTCTCGCTCCGAACGGGGTGACAAGACATTGAGATGAGTCATATCATAAGTAAGGTTGGCATTGATATTGGTTAGTAAGGTTGGCATTGTTACTGGTGAGTGAGTTTGGCATTGATATTGGTGAATAAGGTTGGTATTAGGATCTCTAACTTATGGTAAGTAAGGTTGGTATTGGGATCCCTAGGCTTACAGTGGTAAGAAAAACATTATAAATTACTCGGTATTGTGCTTGTTCGCACTTACCCTTCTGACAATACACAGTTGATTATTATAGGCTTGTATTCTTAGTACAATAAGACTATGATGTCAAAGGCGAAGCCTTGTGGGCTTTGTATGTGGGCCGAACTTCTGTTGGAGAAGTGCCTGTGATTTGAAAATTGGGGCAATGTTTTGAAATTATAACACTGTTTTCCAAAAAAGATTGAGTTGTGAATAAACTCTTCTTTAAAGAGTTTTGGAATTGTTTCCAGTTGGAAAATGTATGGAAAATGAAATGCTCTCTCCACAAAAGGTTTATGTACTTTGTTCTTTCATAAAGTACTAGCACACATGGGACTCACTGGGTGATTTTTCACTCACACCTGTCTTTTATCTTACCATTTTGTAGGATCTGGAATTGAGCAGACCTAGGATAGAAGGACGATACCACAGTGACAGCAGTTTAGGTTCGAATGTTTCCCTTTTGATAATGTGCCTTATTACTTATATGAAGCAAAAATTTTCATGTATGAGGTTTTTTGTTGTGTGTGTGTATATGACCATCAATATGAGTTGTTGTATGGATTTGGATCTTGTATACTCTGTTATTTTTGTTATAAAGACCATTTGTCCGAGAAACTAGCTGGGGCGACACCCAGTATTGATATGCTTCTACTATTGTCTTTAGTAGGGGTATTATAATTGGTATCAGAGCCTAGTTTTATAGAACTGTGGTATCGTCATAAGGATTTATAGAACCCTTTCATTGTGAAGGTATGACCGATAGGAGTGATAAGGGCAAGCGCCCAATGGATGAGTGTAGCAATGATAAGAAGATTAGGATGGTCTACCGAGCAAGCGTGCTGAGAGATTTTATCTTAACAGGACCTGACCTTGACAGCCGTTATGCACCCTGTCTCATCAAGAGCTTATTTGATCCGATAGTATCTGTCGTTAATCCATTTGTGCAAGACATTAATATGGAGAGGACACCTACCCCGAGGGGACACCGTCACCACATAAGGAGGCAGGTGGCAACTTTGATGAGATTAACGGTGATATTGAGCCACACCATCAGGATGATGATGATGAGAATGATAGTATTCTTGATGGTGCAGTGTTGTCTAAGAATGATGAGGAGGTGTTTAGTGGAGATATACTGGGAATACTTGAGGAGGAAATGCCGAGATTGGAGGCTATTGAGACAGCAAGGGATTAGGAAGTACCCGAGGTAGTGGTACCTATGCTCGAGCTCGAGGAGCTCGAGAAGGAACTGGAGATAGACCCAGATATATTAGCTTGGTTGCACCCTGATATGGATGGGGATGAGGGCTTTAATGCAGTTGAACCCTATATGATTTCTACTGATTCAGGACCTTCCGTTTTGGATAGAGATGATGATGAACAGGAAGATAATATGTAGTAGAAGGGAATGTACAGTTCAACCAGTGTATATGATTGTGTGCTTAGAACATAAATTTTGTATTGACTTTGTGATAAATAAGAATGGATATATGTTATGTTTTGCTATATGCACTGTGCCCATTTTTGTAATTGCTTTTGGGCTGTGTTGTATTGTTATATCGGTAAAATCTTATGAACTGTACAAATGCCTCCTAAGCGAACTACTTGAAATAACCCTGAGCTAATGGTAGGGGAGCCGTAGGTGGAAGGTCCCCACCTTGTAACTTTTGACCACCTTATGTACCAGACCTTCTAGAAGATGGCTGATACTATCCAATAGTTATCTAAGACTATTACTAGAGTTAATGAGAATATGAGCAGGAGAGATCGAAGTGGATTTTGGGGTATGAGTCAGAAAAGATTTGGAGGGCATCGATGGCAAAAGAAAGGGAAGATGCAAAAAATAGGAGGTTTGACTAAAGGATAACCTTCTTTTAGATGCTTTAATTGTGGAGAGGTAGGATATAAGAGTTTTAGTTGCCCTCACCCTCGAAGGACAGGAGTATGAAGTCAGTTTGAAGGGATCAATCAAGGATAGAGGTTAGGACAAGGAAAAGGGAACTCAGGACAAGCTTCTACCTCTAGAGCTGGACCCATCAGACCTCCAAAATGAATGCTCGAGCAGTGACATTAGAGAAGACGGACAACCAGGCTACGGAAGGTATGCTCTTTATTTTGATCATAATGCTCAAGTATTGGTAGATTCCGAATCTATGCATTCTTTTGTTGCCAATTCATTCTTGATTCTATGGGAATAAAAAGAAAAGAAACTTCATATGAAATAATTGTCGGTACCCAATTGGGAAAGAGAATGAACAGTGAGAAAATATATAAGGAATGTAAGACTTTGGTGGAGAATGAAATTTTGGGAGGAGATTTGATAAGTCTACTCATAGAGGATTATGATGCTATTTTGGGCATAGATTGACTATCTCAGCATCATGCTCAAGTTGACTGTAGACATAAGGTAATACGATTCTATTGGCCTGGGAAACCTATATTGGAATTTGTAGATGAGGCTAGAAGGAAAAGTAATGCTTTATATCGGCACTTAAGGCCCGGAAGATGATTAGGAAAGGGTGTAATGGATACTTAGCTTATATAATTAATAAGCCAGGAGAGGTTAAGAAACCCAAAGATGTTTCTGTTGTGAATGAGTATTTAGATGTTTTTCTAGTAGAATTGAAGAAGTTACCACTGGAGAGAGAAGTAGAAATTTCTATTGATTTGGTGCCATTGGCAGAATCAATTTCAAGAACTTCTTATAAAATGGCACCTACCGAATTACAAGAGCTTAAGAAACAAGTACAGGACTTAATGGAGTAAGGGTTCATTCGACTATGTGCTTCACTGTGGGGAGTACCTGTGTTGTTTGTTGAGAAGAAAGATGGGTTATTAAGGATGTGTATAGAATTGTGAGGGTTAAATGCAGTAACAGTAAAGAATAAATATCCATTGCCCATGATTGACGAATTATTTGATCAGTTACAAAGAGTAGGATGATTCTCAAAGTTAGACTTGAGGTAAGGATGTTACCAAGTTTGGATTCAGACAGAGAATATATCGAAAATTGCATTTAACACTAGATATGGGCATTTTGAGTTTGTGGTGATGCCCTTTGGTGTTACTAATACCCTGCAATTGTATGGACTTAATGTACCAGACATTTTGGCCGTACTTAGATAATTTTGTAGTTATATTCATATATGACATTTTGGTATACTCCAAAGATCCCCAAGAACCCAAACATCACATTCGAAAAGTCTTAGGGAAGTTAAAAGAGGCCAAATTGTATGCAAAAATTCAGTAAGTGTGAGTTTTGGCTACAAGAAGTAGAATTCTTGGGACATGTGATATCTAAAGACGGGATTACAATTGACCCTGCGAAAGTCTAAGCGGTGACAAATTAGAAATGTATCGAGACTCCAACTGAAATACAAAGTTTTCTGGAATTAGCAGGATATTTTCGGAGGTTTATTGAAGGATTTTCTAAGATAGCTTCACATTTGACTTGACTCATCCAAAAGAAAGTTCCTTATGTTTGGATTGAGAAGTGTAAGAAAAGTTTTCAAGAACTGAAGAAGTGGTTAAATTATGCTCCTGTTTGGCATTGTCAAAGATGGATAAACCTTATGAGGTGTACAAGAATGTATCAAAGAAAGGATTAGGAGGAGTATTGATGCAAGAAAGAGAGGTGATGGCTTATATCTCTAGGAAATTGGAAGCTAATGAAGAGAATTATCCTACACATAACCTAGAGTAGGCAACTATTGTATTTGCTCATAAGAAGTGGAGATATTATTTGTATAGAGTTGAGTATGAAGTTTTCACCGATCATAAAAGTTTGAAGTGTGTTTTTACTCAGAAAGATTTGAATATGAGACAACTGTGGTGGATGGAATTTCTAGAAGAATTTTGATGTCCAATTAAGTGTTATCCTGGGAAGGCAAACATCGTAACAGATGCCCTTAGTAGGAAGGCAAATTTATCAGCTCTACGGATGTTACAAATCCTAGAATTAGAAACATTTGCTGTAAATGGAGAAATAAAGCTGAGTAATATTTCCATTCAACCTGCTTTCTTACAACAATTGAAGGAAGAACAAGATAAGGATGAAGAGTTGCAAAGGTTAGTGCAAAAGGAGGCAAATAAAGGAGGAGATAAGTTTCAAAGGGACAATGATGGAATTATCTATTATCGAGATCGAAATTGTATCTCGAAACATTTAGCGATGAGGCAAGATATTTTAACAAAAGCACATCGGAGTAAGTATACCATTCATTCAGGAGCAGTAAAGATGTATCATGACTTAAAATGGCATTATTGGTGGATTAGTATGAAGAAGGATATTCAAGACTTTGTAACTCGACGTTTAATTTGTCAACAAGTGAAAGTTGACCCACAACAGCCTGGAAGGTTACTACAACCATTATCTACTCCATCATGAAAATAGGATGGAATTATTATAGATTTCATCACAGGATTGCCCATACCAGTAGGACAGCGAAATACTATATAGGTGATAGTAGATCGACTAACTAAGTCTACTCATTTCATCCCCATTAACTAACGGAATTCCCTAGAGAAGTTAAAGGAAATCTATATGGAGGAAGTAATCAAACTACATGAGTAATCTCTAGTATTGTGTTAGATCGAGATCCTAGACTTACCTCGGGGCTGAGTTAAATTGCAACAGAGATATGGGACAATATTAAAGTTTAGTATAGCAGTGCACCCATAAGCAGATGGATAGACTGAACGAGTGAATAGAGTTTTGACAGTCATGTTAAGGGCCTATGCTTTAGATTTGGAACTAAGGGGATTGATAATTTAGTGTATGCAGAATTCGTATATACTAATAGTTATCAATCAACAATTGAATGGCCCTATTTGAAGCTCTATATGAAGGGAAATGTAGGCTAGGACAAAGGACGGACGAATAAGATGCCTTCGATCCTGAAAAGTTCGACAGGTTGTGGAGATGATCAAAATCAAGTTGAAGGCAGTTCAGAGTAGATAGAATAGTTATGCGGATCGATATAAGAGAGATTTGGAATTTGTAGAAGGAGATTGTGTATTCTTGAAGTTGACTCCAAAATGACAATTGCGAATTAAAGGGCCAAGAAAAAGCTGAAACCAAGTACGTTGGACTATTCTCTATTGTCGATAGGATTGGGAAGGTGACTTATTCATTAGAGTTACCAATAGAACTTTAAAGTATTCCCGATGTATTCCATGTTGCCCAACTTCAAAAAATACATAGCCATCTCGCTCACATTTTAAATGAAGAGTATATTGAGATGACTCCAAGCTGAAAGTATAAGGAAAAGCTTATTAAGATCTTCGAGTATACTGTAAAGGGTGTGTGAAATAAATAAAATTTCACTTGTAAAAGTATTGTGGAATCATCATCCAGTGCAAGATGCAACTTGGGAAACGAAAGCGAAGATGTTGAAAAGTATCCAGAATTATTCTAGGTATATGCCAATTTCGAGGATGAATTTTTTTGTAAGGAGGGAAGAACGTAATACCCTGCATTTTTACCTTTGATTGGCTACTATTTGTAATAGGATGAGAATTTGTATCAATGGCTAGAACAAAAGATGATCGGTGTAATGAGACGAACATTTGGTATAATAATATTCTAGTGGGACCTGGATGTAATTATTGAATTTGTTCTACCCGTAACCTAAATCTTTGGAAGGCTACTATTATTATAAAAAAAATAATTTGAGGGTATGCTGAGAAGAGAAATGGACCAGTGCGATGAAATGCATGTTTTGGTATAAATTATGCTATCCGAGTCGCCGGGGGCATTTTCGTTATTTTGACCACGCCTGCAACTTTGACTGCAAATTTGACCAAATAGAGGAGGAATTGAACAATTTGAGTATTGCCAATGGATTTAGTAAAATTTTTGAAATTGAATGGTGAAGTAAAATATTTTTTCATTCTGGAGCCGATTTTGGTCATTTCTAGGAAAAATAGAAAATCGTGGTTAAAAATGGTGCGTGTGGCATTTTGTGATTGGTGGATGAAAACAAGTGTTAAAATATCATTAGAGGAGTGAAATATTTATGGGATTATGTGATTGGAAAAGCTTATTAAATAAGCTTAAGAAATAATAAGGAAAATGGTGGAAAATTGAGAAAATAACATGTGTAAAGTTAGCCACAATGTGTGATCAATTTGGTCACAATTTTGACAAGCAAATGGCGGTGCAAATGTTGTAAAACAGCCAGATTTCTCGCAGCCATAAGGGAGAAAGGAAAGAGAAAAGAAAAGAAATCAAACAAGAGAGAAAAAAAGCTAGTGTGTGTTCTTGGTGTGCTAGGTGAAGCCTTAAGAGTTCTTGGAGCAAAATCACCTCAAATATAAGGTAAAACCTTACCTTTCTTGAATTAAAATTGTTGTTAGGTGAATGATGATTATGTTGATGTGAATTTTAACATGAAAACATAAATTTCATGTCTTGATTTCGGGTCAAAACTAGGGTTTGTGAACTATTGTGTATGAACCTTGTATATGCTTGTATATGTGTTGACTACCTAAGGGTTTTGGAATGATATTTCATGAGAGGAAGAACTGAATAAATATGGTGGTTTGAAGGGTTGTTTCTGGTTGGGGAGATGATGATCAAAGTGGGGTAAAAATGGAATTTACTTGGTTGGAAAGAATAGATTATACTAGTTTTGATTAGAAAAGATGAATTTCTGTTGAATAAGTGTATCTCTTGTGAGCTATTGGAATATGAAAATTACAGAATGAAAGAGGATTTGAAGGAGAATTGAATGAATTAATGGTTCTAAGATGTTAAAGACTAAAGGAGAACAAAGGAAAGTATGCATAGTGAATTTGAACAAAAAAAATAGAGCTTTAGAAAAGGGTTATACAGAATTAATGTTAAGAGTCTTACAGTCATTTTGGTATATCATAGAGCCAAATCGGAGTTGGAGGTTGAAAGTTATGCCCAAAATAAAATCATGTATCAAAGTAGCAAAATATCAGAATTTTGTTTAGAAAGTGGATGAACTTAAGGATGATTAATTGTGTGATTTTGGATGAAATAATTGGGAAATATGAAGTGAATCCCTTGTATATGAAGGGAGAAGGGATTTGGAAAAAGGAAAACAAAATAATTGAACAAATAACGAAAAAATGACGTGAACGAAAGTCAAACGTTTTCCTTAACCGTTGCCTTGTCAGCTAAACGTCAGTTAGACGTCGGCTACCCGTCTGGCACATCGGCTAAATGTTAGCAGCACATCGGCTATTTTTCAGCCAAACACAAATTGACCCGAAAACAATGTTTGGTGTAGGTTTATCGATAAACGGCCAACGGAGTGTTGGAAATGGTAGCGACGGTGATTAAATGGCCGTGAACGAAAAGAGTTAATTAGGACACGAGGTGAGTTCCTTGGATTTCTAAAACCCTCTTGAAAGCTAGTGTGTCTTGTTTTTCCATGAAATGCTACATTTTATTGGAAATCCCTGAACATTTTTAAGGTTTATCTGGGCAAGATTTGTTTTATATTTTGGGCTTGAATAAACTTCATGATTGGCTTAGAAACCTTAATGGATGATTAAAGTATGAATTTTTTGAATTTAGTCCTGCTTAAGATTAAATACTTGGGATTTTTGAAAATTGATAAATTTTAGAATCGGGTATTAATAAATTGACTGGAATGCACTTATTGGAACATTTTATAGAAATGTGTTTGGAACCTTTGAATTTAATTCTCTTTTGGGATTAGAATTCTGAATTTCTTGAAATGAGTTCCTTTTGAAATTGTGTATTTGAAAAATGATCCAAATGTCTTTATTGGAATGTTTTATGAAAACCATTGGAATCGGGTATTCGGTAAATGACCGAAATATCCTTATTGAAACTCTTATGAACTTTTTGAAATTGGGTATGGGTAAAATGACTCGAATGCACTTGAAAATGACTTTTGTGATCAAATACAGGGAGAAATGGCCCAAATACTCTTGGAAACTTATTTTGATATGTGAAAAGAACTTTTTATCCTATTTTAATACGATTTTGGAAAACGAACTCTCGTAATGAGATTGACTTTTGGAAAATGACTTTTAATCCCAGAAATTATTTTATTGGCCTGATGTACCTATGGATTGAATTGATTGGCCCTGTAGAGCCTATGTGAATGATGATCTGACTTGCAAGTCAGTGGGATCGAATTCTGGAAAGTGTTATTTGCCCTAAAATATTTTGATTGAAAATCCTACGGGATCAAATAACTCTTTAGCCTAATCAATTAGCAGGGGTTGGTAGTGGTCACGTTGAGTACTTAGTAAGGACTCTGACCTTTGTGCTAGCCTACATTAGAGTTAGACAGCCCTAGTAACCTGGCCTAGTTCTAGGGATTATCTCGTTCTGAACGGGGTGACAGGATATTAAGATGAGTCATATGGTGAGTATGGTTGGCATTGATACTGGTGAATAACACCATTGTGGGCTTATGTCCTTAGTACAATAAGACTATGATGTCGAAGGCGAAACCTTGTGGGCTTTGCACACGTGCCAACCTTCTGCTGGAGAAGTGCTTGTGATTTGAAAATTGGGACAATGTTTTGAAATTGAAATACCATTTTTAAAAAATGATTGAGTTCTGAATAAACTATTTTTTAAAGATTTTTGGAATTGTTTCCAGTTGGAAAATGTATGGAAAATGAAATGTTCTCTTCACAAAAGTTTTATGTACTCTATTCTTTCTTAAAGCACTAGCACACATGGAACTCACTGGGTAATTTTTTACTCACACGTGTCTTTTATCTTACTATTTTGTAGGATCTAGAATTGAGTAGACCTACAGATAGAAGGATGATACTATAGTGATAGCAGTTTAGGTCTGAATGTTTCCCTTTTGATAATGTGCCTTATTACTAATGTGAAGCGAAAATTTTCACGTATGAGATTTTTTGTTATGTGTGTGTATGTGACCATCAGTATAGGTTGTTGTATGGATCTGGACCTCGTATACTTTGTTGTTTTTGTTAGAAAGATCCCTTGTTGGAGAAACTGAATGGGGTGACAACCGGTATTGATATGCTTCCGCTGTTGTCATTAGTAGGGGTGTTACAGAAAGTAAGTGTAATAAGGAAATTATCTGTGTGGATCATAATAGGTGCCTTATATGTAAGTAATTGTGCATTATATGTATGTATATATTGTGTGTAGTAGGCAAATTAGTCAAATTAATTAGTGTATCACTTTTCAAATAATATGATAACAATGAATTTTCCCTTTTGAAAAAATACACTCATGAGCAAATTTATTTTTAGTTTGGGGTTTGGTTTTGTTTGTTAACTTAAAAATCTTGGTCAAATTTTATGTCAAAATTAATTTTGACTACTTGACACAACTTCACCATTTGACCCAAGACCCACATCCAAAACCTATGGATCTTTTTAACCTAACTAAACACCCTTCATCTTGGCCCTTGAAATTAGGGTAAAATTTTCTCCTCTACTGGATTGAAATTTACCCTAGTATAAAATGAAAATTTTCTTCCCTAGGCTGGCCGAAATTCCTCTCATCTATTCCTCTGCAATTTTCCATCTTCCTTTACTCAAGAAAATAGCTAACCTCTCTCCTCTCCATGGCTGCCGACCAGCCTTGGTAACCAAGAGAAATTTGCTCTTTTCTTAGCCAAGACACAAGCACACACTCATTTCTTGGATTGCAACTTATTACACTCAAACTAGCACACTTCTTGGAGGTTGAAGAAGCAATTTTTTCTGAAGTTCTTAAGCTGAAAATTGAGGTAACACCATCACCCTCCCTTCCATTTTCTTATTCTTGTGTTCAACCATGTCCTTGTTGGACAACTTACATTTTTGGGAATTTTTAGGCATTAAGAGTGGATGTATGTGTTGCAAACTGCTATATTTATGTTAGGAGATGTTTTATGATGTGAGAAATAAAGTTTTTTATGCTAAGAAACCATTTTTACCTCTTAATATAGCTGAAATTAAAAAAATTTGTCTAGGTTTCTAGATTTTTTGAAATTGATGTCTTGGAGGCTTTGTTTGTGTAATTTCACCATGAGGACTTGATAAATAGAGTCTTGAATAATTTAGAATCACTTAGGTATTTTCGTTTTGTGAATGGAATGCTGTCTTGTTGAATTTTGCTCTCAAAACTAAAAACTTGCTCTATGAATATCGAAAATGCTGTTGAAGTGTTACTCTATGATGCTATACTTTGGTTGCTGCAAATTTTGATAACATGAAATTGTATTTATACTGTGTAAATAAGGCCCTATGTGTATGATAAATGTATTGTGGCTAGTTGGATGAGTTTTGGTGAGACCTTACTGGAATATTGGATTTTCATTTAGATGTTGTCTTTGAGCCAAATTATGATCATGGGGCTGTTGTATGATGATTTATAGAATCTAGGATGTGTTGGGAACTTATTTTAGGGTTTATAAAAGTTTGGTGATTGAAAATTATGGTGTGTTGTTGAATGTGCATAATCTATACAAAAACCCTTTACAGAGGTCAATTTTTAAGCCCCCAAAAAACCACATTCTTGACTGAATTTTCTGATGATTTGTGGATTTTATAAAATTTAGGATGTTAGGAAAATTTCAGAAAAATAATCATTGAAAAATAAATTATAATTTGGGAGTTATGGATTTTTGAAGTTGACTGCGCAAGGTGGTTTACTGTTCACTTGAGGCTTTGTGTAAAATTATATGAGTTCCTTTTTGTGGGAATTTTGGGGAGGAAAAACATGGTAATTCACTAACATATGGAGGTTTTAAATGGAGGTTTTTTTTTTAAGAATAAAATGGTTTTCGTGATTAATTAAGTAAATGATTTTTTCCCCTTGTTTTAGAGTAAAAAGTAGAATTTTGTGTTGAAAGTTGGAAAATGAATTTACTTATAGAAATAGCGATAATTGCTACAAATTTGGCTTATGTGATCATTGTGTGATGTTTAGAATTGTGGAAAAACATTTTATTAAAATTGATGAGTTTCTTTTATTGTATCATGATTTTTGAAGAGTGATCTCTTGCACCATTATAAATTGAGAATTTCAATTTTTGCAAAGCTATATGAACTCTTGGTGTGTTTGGTAGAATAAGTTGGTTAGATGCTGCCTTATTGATCAATTAATTATGGTTGCATGGCTAATTAGGGTTTGCAGGGTGACTAAGATTTTGCTTAGCAATTAAAGCCTTGTTTGACTATGGATGTTAAATAGGAAGTAAAGGAGTTCTATACTTTTTGAATTATAGATATTTTAGAGATTTGTTGGATTTCTTGTTGGGATTCTATGTGATTAGAATCAAATAAGTTATATCACTAAGTATTTTGGAATTACTTAAGATGAAAGTAATTCCCCTAACTATTCTAGGATCTTGATTAATTCTTTATGTAGATTAATTTGATTAGGAAATTAATTCCTATATTATATGTGTATTAGATTCAGGGTTGGATTTAGGAGGAGGAAGCACCTAAGATATCTTGAAGCTAAATTTGCAAAGCTTTTGGGAGAAGAGGTAAGTCCTTGCATTTCACGACTCATCTATGCAAAATAGTTTCATAGGAAATTCTATAATCATGCATACACAATGGAAGAATCTTCATACTATATATTGAAATGAAGTTTTTTGGATTAGTTCATTTTATCACTTGATTTTACCCTTATTTACATCATGACTCCTATACAAGAGGATTTTTTTTGCATGGTTATCCTTAGAAAATTTCTATATGAAATACTATGTTTAACTAGGAGTTATGCATCAATGTATGCACCTAATTCCAAGTTTTTATGCACGTGCACAATTGCAAAATTCATAGCATGACATGTGATTCCTATTGATACCTCATCCGAGTCCAATTAGGAAATTGCATAATTTATCGTGCTTTGGATAAGTATTATAAATGGATGAAAGACTTTTCTACCTTTGGGAAAATTTGGAGAGAAATTATGAATTTTCATTTCCTAGTCGGTGTAAATTTGGAAATATTAGTTTTGGAATTTGGATTAATAATTTTTGGAACTGAAATTGTAAATTCCAAAACGGAATGGGAATTTTTTGAACCGCACCTATTTTAAAGAATTGAGTACTCAAAGGACGAGACTATAGGACTAACTCTCGTTAGATTAAGAGAGAATTCCGGTTGAGTCAGGTCCTTAGCTAGCAACATGGTATCCAAGGGGAATCGGAGGACGGACGTGGGACATTCGGTCTGTTTACATTTGAGAGGGATATCGGGGTATCCTCTCAAGAAGGATGTATGCACTACCTTTTGTACTATTGCAGTATAGTTTATCTCAGGGTCATAATTGTAAATTATCATAGATGTGAAATCTCGATACATAATATGGCTTGTGAATAAAGGGTTTGAGATTTTTACTTTAATGAACATTCACAACATTTTTTTATTTGAAATAATTTACCCGACAAAATTCTTTTGTAAATATCATATTTGATCATGCTTGTTGAATTTTCTCTCCAAATATTTGATTGTGAAATTTGAGATATAATGTTGAAATTTTCTTTACTGCTACAAGTCTTTGATTTCTTACATTTATACATTATGCCTATGATTTTCAAATTATCATTTGCACACAATGGACTTGTTGAGATTATTTATAATCTCAAACGTATTTCCTAACCATGAATTTTAGGGTAGTTTATTTTTATTGAAACCGAGTGCTGAAGATCTTTTTGTATTTGAATAGGGCCTTGATAATTTATCATTTCTACCCTACTTTGATTATAGTTTATTTCTGCCAGTGAGGCTTAACTGTGGATTGCCAAGTACTAAGGATTTATCTAGACTGTAAATTTAAATTCCAATTTTGATGTCTATTCAAGTTTTTAGTTTATGTTATTGTCTTTTGATTATTTATTTCGCTGTTATAAAGACACCTGGGCCATAGGACGGGGTAACATCCCTGGCTATTTAGGCCACTCAATAGAGGGTGTTACAATTGGTATCGGGGCTTAGGATTAGATTATGCCTAGGTATGAATTAGAAACTTAGGAATGGATTAAGACCTTGGAGAGAGTTAGGTTTAAGTCCAGATTAATATAAGTTTGGAATACTCTTAGTTGAGGATCCTAAACAAATATTTCTAAGTTTAGACTTTTCTTGACTTATTCAGTGATTTATTTTGGTAAACCTTTGGGACTAAGCACATGATAATTATTATAGGATGGCAAGGATGTTGCGCACCGCTCACAAGATAATGAACCCGTACCATTGGCGGCCACCACTATCAGAGGTCGTAGACCCGAACTCTTCGAATTTCTCTGCTTCGGAATCTGAAGAAGATGATATGCTCGAGATCATAGAGGTATCTTCTTAAAGTGAAGATGAGGTAGCTGTTGCACCTAAGGTAGAGATAGCTGAAGAACCCCCAGCATTAGGGAGTGAGGGTCCTAGAGAGATGGAGTATGAGGAGCCCAAAGAAGAGATTGAAGATGACTCCGAGGTGAGCAGGCTCGCAAAGAGAGCTAGGATTGATGAGGACTTTGAGGCTGAGGAGGATGCTGATAGTGACTCTGAGAAGTGCTAGACTACTGACTAGGAGTAAGTTGAAATAGGAAATTAACATATTTTGGTGATGTATAAAACACCTATTTTTGGATTCCTGGTCTATGTGCTTAATTGCTAATTTGAATAGTTTGAAAATTGCCTATTATGGGTTAGTATATGTATGGATATTTTAATTACCACTACTTTTTTGGTTTATGTATGGGATGCATGACCACATACTTGATGATGTTAATTATGAATTAAAAATGGTTTCTATGCTTATTTACTTACTGCACTTTAATGCTTTCCTCACGCATCATATCATGCATGCACTACATTTAGCTATACAAAATTTTTGCAAACCTCGCTAACATCACCATTTGCATAATAAAGTGCTATCATGCCGCCAAGACGAAGACTAATGGTTCATCTTGTGGGTGACATGATCGGATGACTGCCACCCCGTGATAACAAACCTACCCCAAACCCCACTAGGTGAGCAAAATAAGGGGCCAAGAGTTGAAGAAGTGGCATTGGAAAATGAGCTGCCCAAGGACAAGGTGCCTGAGGAGGTCATTATTGCTCAAACCTTTAGTCGGATGACTGAAATCCTACAAAATTTGACAAAACGAAGGGCTTCACAAGGCAATAACGAGGCACTTGAAAAGTTCCTTAAGTTTCAACCACCACTGTATTTTGAAGAGATAGAGCAAGAGCAGAAAGCTGAGATGTGGATTGAACAAATGGAAGATATTTTTCAAACTCTTTGATACACGGAGGAAAAGTTGGTGAGGTTTGCAGCATTCCACTTGAGAGGTCTAGCTCGAGATTGGTGGATGTGGGTTTAAGAGGTTTGGGAGCAAACTGAGCAAGAATGGAGTTGGGATTGTTTTTTAGGAATATTTAGGGTAGAATTCATCCTACAGTGGATCATTGAGAAAAAAGAAGATGAATTTTAGAACTTGAAACAAGGCAAAATGTCAGTGGCGCAGTATGCAGCACAGTTTAGTAAACTATCAAAGTATTATCGTTGCTTGGTAGACACAGAGCAGAACTGAGCTCGCTAATTTATCAAGGGCTTGAGGTAAGAGCTAAAGAGAGTCCTAGCTCTATATCCACGAACCTCTTATACTGTTGCTGTGGATGCTGCCACCAGAACTGAAAATGAGGACAAGATCTGACTTGCTATGAGGACTTTCCTACCCACCAAGCAGTTTTCTATAAAAAGGCCAGTTGGACTGCAGGGGAGAAACAAAAGAAAGCAAGTGAGGACTAACCCTATTAGGACCAGGCAAAATGAGGTAATTTTCCATCACTGTGGAAAGAAAGGATATAAGGAGAAGGATTGTTGGCATAGGGATGCAACCAAAAGATGCTTCAACTATGGGGACCCTAACCATTTTCATGAAGTGTCCAAAACTATAGTTCAACTTTTGTGGTAATCTTGCTCTATTAAAGAATCAAGCAAATCGTGGTATTGGTTTAGTCTATGGAGGGAATAAGTAGAAGTCGCAAGTGAAAGCCAAAGTGTTTGCATTGAACTGTGATGAAATAGAAGTTGACTCTGTGGTAGTTGAAGTTATGTTTTCTATTTAGAATTGTAAAGTAAATGTATTCAAAGATCCTGGTTTTACCCATTTCTATATGAATAAATCTTATGCATATAAGGTGGGATTTATTGTCTTAGAGTTGCCATATACTTTTTTGGTTCGTACGCCTTTTGAAAAATCCATAGAAGTAAAGAAAGTTATTAAGGGGTGTGAGATTGAAGTGGGGAGGGAAAAACTATCTGGGGATCCTATTATTATGCCTTTTTAGGATTACAATATCATTCTAGGCATGGATTGGTTAGCTAAACATAGTGATCGGGTATATTGCAAAAAAAAGTCGGTGCAATTCCTTAGACTAGGAAAGGTTAGAATTTCAGGGGATTAAGGTGAAAAAACTGAAGTACTTAGTCTCGGGGACTAAAGCTCGAGGATGCTTAGGAAGGGATGCCAAGGTTACCTAACTTACCTGTTCAATCAACCTACAAAAGTGAATACCTTAGAGAGCACTGTTGTGGTGAGAGAATTCGCGGACGTCTTCCCTGAAGAGTTGACAGCCCTACTCCCATCGGGGGGGGGGGTAGAGTTTACCATTGACTTAGTGCCTGGAATCTAAGCAATTTCCAAAACCCCATACTGTATGGCCTCATTAAAACTCAAGGAGTTGAAGAAGCAGTTGGAGGAATTGTTGGGACAAGGCTATATTAGGCTAAATACTTCACTGTGGGGAACACCGGTATTGTTTGTGAGAAAGAATGATGGGACCCTGTGCCTATGTATCGATTATCGTGGATTAAATGGTTTAACAATTAAGAATAAATATCGGCTCCACTTATTGATAAGTTGTTTGATCAATTAAGAGGATCTAGTTGTTATTCTAAGTCTAACCTGAGATAAGATTATTACCAAGTGAGGATCTGGGAGGAAGATATCCCTAAGGCTACCTTTAATACTCAATATGGGCATTATGAGTTTGTTGTGATACCCTTTGGATTAACTACTTCCCCCGCAACCTTTATGGATTTAATGCACCAAATATTCCGAACTTATTTGGACAAATTCATTGCAATCTTTATTAATGATATATTGATTTACTCGAAGAGCCCGGAGAGTATACAGAACACCTCAAATTATACAGATATATAAAGGAAGGGTTGGGTACAATGCTGATACAAGAGAAGAAAGTTGTGTCCTTTGCCTCAAGAAAGCTAAAGCCGCATGAGGTAAATTATCCTATGTATGACCTGGAGTTAGGAGTGAATGTGTTTGTTTTAAAGAAATGACGACACTATTTGTATGGAGCTGAATACGAGATCTTCACAGACCACAAAAGTTTGAAGTACATATTCACACAAAAAGGATTTGAACTTGAGACAAAGAAGATGGATGGAATTCTTGGAGGAATATCACTATTTGATCAATTATCAATCGGGAAAAGCCAATGTGATTGCAGATGTGTTAAGTAAAAAGGTGAGGTTAGCAAGACTATGAGCCCGAGAAGTAAAAGAAATACAAGGAGTGTTGACGAATGAAGCTACAGTGAGCAAGGATAAGATTTGGATAAGGAATTTAACTGTAGTCCCTGAGCTGAAAAAGGAAATATGTGATGCCTAAACAAACAATCCAGAGTTTCAGAGTTTTAAGGAGAAAGAGACGAGAAGGAATTATTCAGACTTTAGGACAGATGACCAAGGAATAATGTATTTTAGGGATTGGTTATGTGTGTCGAATGTAGAGGAGCCAAAGAAAAAAAATTCTAGGAGAACCCCATAAGAGCCATTACACCATACATTACGGGGAAACTAAGATCTATTAAGATCTGAAATAGATGTTTTGGTGGCTGGGCATGACGAGAGATATAGCGCAATATGTGTCTGTATGCCTCACTCGTTAGAAGGTGAAGGTAGAACATAAGAAATCTACTGGATTATTACAATCTTTGGCTGTACCAGAATGGAAGTGGGATACGTCACGATGGACTTTTGTCACTAGACTCCAATGAGTGGGACTCAAAAGGATGCCGTTTGGGTAGTGATAGATCGATTAATAAAGACCACACATTTTATCCTGGTGAAAGTGAGATATTTAATGGTGAAATTAGCATAGGTTTATATTAAGGAGGTTGTGGAGTGCTAACAAGTATAGTATCAAATAGGGATTCGCGATTCACCTGCAGATTTATGATGAAATTTTAGGAATCAATGGGGACTACTCTAAAGTTCAGCACCTTCACTCACCCTTAGACAGATGGACAATCGGAGCGCGTAATTCAAATCCTCGAGGATATGTTGAGGGCATGCATGCTAGATTTTGGGAATAATGGATCGAAAGTATTCCTTACGCAGAACTGGCCTAAAACAATAGTTATCAAGTGCCCATTGGCATGGCACCATATGAGGTTTTATATGGGAGGAAATATTAAAAACCATTATATTGGGGTTGGAAAAAAGATGGTTAGATTAATAAAGAAGGGGGAATAAATATCCAAAAAATGTCTGAAAAAGTCAAGCTGATACAAAACAAACTAAAGGCTGCTCAAGTGAGACAGAAAAGCTACGTTGACAATCGAATGAGGGAATTGGAGTTTCAAGTGGGTGATGGGGTCTTTTTGAATCTAATGCCGAGCTAAGGAATTCTGAGATATCCGAACGGGGGAAAACCTAGCCCCAGATATATTAAGCCATTTGTGATCATTGAGAGAATCAGAACCATAGTATATAGATTAGAACTTCTGGACAGATTATGGGTATCCATGACATGTTTCATATCTTCCAACTAAAGAAATACAATCTAGATTTGGAACATGTTTTGAATGATAAACCATTACAACTGCAACCGAATTTATCCTACGTGGAAAAGCAGGTAAAGATACTGGAGTGAAGTGTGAAGGAATTAAGAAACAAGAAAATCCTGATGGTCAAGGTGGTGTGGGAACATCATGGAGCTCGAGATGCTACCTAGGAGACCGAGGAATGGATGAGAAAGAAGTACCCCGACCTGATTAGAGGTATGACATAGTTAATTTCGAGGACGAAATTTTCTTAAATAGGGGAGGATGTTATACCCTACTAAATTGAGTGCTAGAGAACAAAATGCTTGATCGAATTAACCTTGTTTCTTAAATTAACTACATTATTTGTAGCTATTTCATGTGTTCCTTTTGTGCATTCTCTTAAGAGAAGTAAGTGTAATAAGGAAATTATTTGTGTGGATCATAATAGGTGCCTGCTATGTAAGTACTTGTGCATTGTATGTATGTATGTATGTATGTATTGTGTATAGTAGACAAATTAGTTAAATTAATTAGTGTATTACTTTTCAAATAATATGATAACAATGAATTTTTCCTTTCGAAAAATACACTCTTGAACAAATTTATTTTTAATTAGGGGTTCAGTCTTGTTTGTTAATTTAAAAATCTTAGTCAAATTTTATGTCAAAATTAATTTTAACTACTGGACCCAATTTCACCATGTGACCCAAAACTTATATCTAAAACTCATGGATCATTTGAACCTAACTAAACACTCTTCATCTTGGCCCTTGAAATTAGGGTGCAATTTTCTCCACCATTGTATTGAAATTTACTTTGGTATTGATAGGGGTTAAAATCACCATTCTTTTTCTAGTTATTTGAGGTTGTTTTAAGATACATTTGTTGTAATAACTAGGCATATTCCGTCCTATTTAACATTTTGCTTGTAAAAGGTGTTTTTGGCAAATATGTGCAGATTTAAGTTAAAATCGAGTAGAAAGTGCAAACAACCAGAATAGACCTGGCGCCAAGCCTAGCTAATGGACAAGGTGCCAGGTCCATTCTGCTCTAGCAGAAGAAATTGAGCAAGCTTTAGGGGAAGTCCAGAACAGACCTGGCGCTAGGTTTGGTAAGTGCACTTGGAGCTGGGTCCAGTCTAACTGCCAAGGAGAAGTAGCCAAAAACAGAGCAAAAATATGGGAGGAACAGAGTGCACCTAGTGCCAGGTGGGTCGAAGGTACCTGGCGCCAGGTATGCTCTGAAGGCGAATATTCTGTACGCGAAATTAGGGCTTATTGAATGATTTTGGTATTTTTCTACTCCTACTCGGCCAAAACTTCCCCAGCTACAAAATTGGCATCTAAGAGGCCTATAAAAGCATAAGAGAACACAAGGGTTGGAAATATATAATATAGAGAGGTGAATTAAAGGGAAGACATTCAGAATCTCTCATTGAAGGAGATGTTCACCTAAATCAAGGAGGATTGCTCAAGGTAGTCTTCAAGGAAGAAGAAGGAGGCTTGTCTATGAGTGCTTTCTTTTCTCTTTGTCTTCTTTTCTTTTAGCAATGATGTATTCAATGTTTTTATTGTAATTTAACATTATTTTGGGATTCATGATTTTGTGTTAATTTAGTTATTTGATCAATTCTTTGTTATCTTTGGTATTTGATAACTTGATTTCATTGGTTATTGATGCAAGTTCTTCTAATTGACTTCGACAAAATGATGTTAGGAGTTTTGTTGCATTAATTTCGTATTTGTTGAATCTTGATGGATTTGAACGATGAAGTTAGGATTTTAGAATTAAGTGATCAAAGGTTATGTTAATTTCGCCTTGACATATGGTTATTAGCTAATTTCATGATATTAAGGAATTGAGATTCATACATGCTTTGGTCAGGATGGCTTGATTGACAAATTTGCTAATTGAATCAAGTTATGAATGATGAGCTTAATGCGTGTTTTGGTTATGTTAGCTTGATTGACAAATCTATTAATATGAATCAAAATATAGGATTCCATGAATTGACAAGCGAAGTGGAATTTACCTAAGTAAATTTATGACTTGACAAATGATTGAATTTTACTTTACATTCATTCATGATGCCAAGATGATAATTAATTGAAAGAATTGCTAGTTGGTTCATTATCATGTCTTCTAGGATAATTGTTTAAATAGCATACTCTTACATCCTTGAGTTGTATATATTTTTCTTTGTTTTTCTTTTAATTCTTTTCTCACTTTATTTGGGTCGGTTAAACAATGAATGAAAAGTGATTAGTGTGTACTTGTTCCTTTGAGGATCGATACTTGTTAATTTCCTTTTACTATGCTTGTGATGAGTATACTTGCTCACATGTGTATTTTGAGATTAATGTTTTACTTAAAACTTAACTAAGGGATAGATTTAAAATTGATAATTTTATAGATCTAAAATTTACGCATTAAGTTTTTGGCACTGTTGCCGGGGAACAATATTATGAAAGCTTGGATTTTGTTGATTTAACTATGTTTATATGTAAATATGTAAATATGTATACACACTGCTAGAAAAATGCAATATACCAACTGACCACATTCGATCGGTAATTACCAACCGAAATGAAAATTGGAAAATTTTAAAACTTTTCCAACCACTTACTAACAAATATAATCGGTTGGTAAATAGTTGGTTGTTAATCAGTTGGTAATTTGGCGGGAATATATTTACCAAGCAATCACCAACTGATAACAATCAGTTGGTAATATTATCAGTTGATAATTTAATGGAAAATATTTTACCAACTTTGTTACCAACCGAAATATATTGATTAGTAATATTTTCAGTTGGTAATTTGGAGGCAAAATATTTACTAGCTAATTACCAATCGATAACAATCGGTTGGTTATATATTCAGTTAGTAATAGATAGATATTTTAATTTAAAAATTTTACCGATCGATTACTAACTGAAATGTATCGGTTGGTAATATATTAAATTGGTAATCTGTTGGTATTTTAATTTAAAAATTTTACCGATCGATTACTAATTGAAATATATCGACTGGTAATATATTCAGTTGGTAATCGATTGGTTTTTTAATTTAAAGATTTTACCAACTGATTATTAACCAAAATGTATCAGTTGGTAATATATTCAGTTGGTAATCGGTTGGTATTTTGGTTAATATTTTAATTTAAAAATTTTATTGACTGATTATTAACCGAAATGTATTAGTTGGTAACATATTTAGTTGGTATTTTAATTTAAAAATTTTATTGACTGACTTCTAACCGAAATGTTTCAGTTGGTAAACCTAGTTAGTTGGCAATCAATTGGTATTTAATTTAAAAAGTTTACCGACCAATTACTAACCAAAATATACCGGTTGGTAATATATTTAGTTGGCAATCGATTGGTATTTTGGTGAGTATTTTAATTTAAAAACTTTACCGATTGATTACAAACCGAAATATATCAGTTAGTAATATATTCAGTTGGTATTTTAATTTAAAATATTTTTCCAATCGATTACTAATTGAAATGTATCGATTGGTAATATATTCAGTTGGTAATCGGTTGGTAATTTAATTTATAAATTTTACCAACCAATTACTAATCAAAATGTATTGATTGATAATATATTTAGTTGGTAATCGGTTCACTACTGGAAAAAAACACAATTAGTGATAGCAAAAAGTTGTCACTAAATCCAAAATATTGTCAATAAAGAGTGTTTAGTGACAAAAAAAAAAAAAAAAAGTGGTCATTGGGTTGTCACTAAAAGTGTGTCACTAAAAGCTCCCAGTGACAACATTAATGGGTTGTCACTAAAGCCTTAGCATTAGTGACAACAGCTTGTAATCACTAAATGTGGACATGTATTAGTGATAATGTTTCTTGTCACTAATTCACTAAAAATTTTGTCACAATTGCTATTTCGTTGTCACTAATCAGTAATTATTTGTGACAACAACAAGTTGACACTAATGTCCCATCATTTAGTGACAACTCTAGAAATTTTCAGGAAAAAAAGAAAATAACAAAAAAATCTAATGACAAAAAAAAAAAAAAAAAGGTTGTCACTAAATGGATACCATTTAGAAACAACAAAAAATAAGTCATCACTAAAAAAATTCAAAACAAAAAAATTTTAATTTTTTCTAAAAAAAAAATTTTGAAATATGCCGTGTGGCAGAAGGGTTTGCCATGTGGCGGCCACATGATGCCACATCACTGCACACATGGTGCTACGTTGGCCTCGCCAGCCTAGCGCTTGAAAATCCTTCCCCTTTCCTGCGCTAACAAGAGTCGAACCTGCATCTCAATTGTGGAGGTGCAGTGTTCCAACTGCTGTGGTACGTCGTCGTTTATGGAAATTGGAAGCACATATTATATTTATTTACTTCTTACAAAATATTACAATTATATGAAATATACTTCTAAAACTTGTAAAATTTGATTTAAATAACAAATAAAGTAAAATTTTTATCACTTTTAATTTTTTTAAATTTTTTCATCTTTTATTTGCTTCTATTTATCAGTGTATATAATTATTCTGTAATATATGCCCAAATGATATAAATTTTATTTTTGAATTAATAATAAAAGTAAGCAATTTTTTCATACCTTTAGTTATACAACAAATTTCTTAGTTATAAATTTTTTAATATAATAAATACTTTTGAATTTAGAAGACTCAGTTCATAAATTTTCAATTATGTAAATATTCATAACTAAATAGACATTAAGCAATTTATCAATTAGGTTGATGGAATGAAAAATAGAGGAGCTTGCATGCACAGGAAATAAAATGGACACAACACAGTGGAAGGTTAAAAAAAATACCTTTTTGTGTCCTTTTCTAGTCTGGTCAAGAAGATGAGGCACCAACCACGAGAGAAGCTAACTGCCTTGATGACGATTCCAACGAGAATCCAACAATCCGTCAGCTTCTTCTTGGCATGAATGCAAAGCTTTTCGCTTCTCAAAATATGCCTCCGCCTACCTAAGTTGGTGAAACAACCTAGGCGATGATGGTCCTTCTTGATCTTTTGCTATTAATTAGCAAAGATAAGAAGATGGGAAGAAGATGAAAGGAAGAAAAGAACGTGAGAATCAGGGAGAGAGTAAACCAGAGAATAGAAGCTCTAGTCTTATGTTTGGCTTCTGTCGTGTGTATTACTTTGGCTCTACACAATGACTCCTATTCACATCCCAGATAACCCAACCCCGATGTTTTGATATTTCAAACATCCAGAGGTTATCAAAAAAAGAGGTTTGGGTTATCCCTAACTCTTCTGTACCGTGAATAATAAAGAACTCTTTAGTCCAGGCTATTAAGCCAAAATAATTTATTCTATTTCCATGGAACCAATGAGCCTAAAAAATAATAACCATTAATTATTTATTTCTTGGGCCTATTAAAATAACTTAATAAATAATTAATGAGTCCAAATGAACTAAAATAATCATTAAAACTTTCATTAACTAGTTTAAGCCCAGGTTAATTTTTCTAATTATTCAATCTAGGCTTAGGCCTTGAATAATTAATTAACCAATCAAACTAGATAATTAATTTAATTTCTCTCATTCCTTTTATTTTATTCCAGTCTAAAAGTAAAATTGACTTTCTGAATAAAATAAAATCCTTTTTCCATTATGACCATTTCTTCAATCTAAAATAATTACGACTTACGAGCTATTATGAGGGCAAAAAAAGCACAACGCCTTGGCTACTAAAATGACCAAAATACCCCTACTATATATATAGCTGTATTTTACATTTTAAATATTTTCTAATATCATTATAAGAAAATATTGACCCCAAGGACAATGCTACGTTAGCTATGGCTTTGATCTATAGGTGAAATGACTAAAATACCCCTCTACACATCGCCGTTCATTTAGAGAGGAAAGAGTGTACTAGCACCTCTCTAAACGATATCTACCATCCTTAGGCTTCTAGTCCAATGATCCACGACTTCTTGAAATATTCCAACTTTCTAAGGGAGCTACTCTAAACCCAATATCCAAGTCATGTTCCCCAAGGCCCAGGATACTTAGATCATTCGGACAACCACAATAGGCGATATAGTGTAGACACTATCTTGTACAAGTCTGTCTTGACTAATGATAGTGGCTAAATTAGTTATATTTTTCCTAGTTATTTGAGGCGCTTTTACGATACATTTTGTTCAATAACTAGTTATATTCCTTCATATTTGAGATTTTACCCTTGGAAAGGTATTTTGTTCATTATTTCAGATTTTTAGGGTAAAACGAAGCAAAAATGTCACAAAATAGAGGAGAGGCAGCGCCGGCTAGGGCCCTAGAACCATCACTAGCCATGCACTGGTTGCACGAACTTCAAGAAGATGAAAAGTTAGCAAAACAGAAGGAAACAGAGTGGAACTAGCATTGGCTCCTAGAGTCAAGGTGGTGCCGGCTGCATTCTGGTCTTCATCATGTGACATTCAGAGAAAAATCGGCGAAACAAGTAGAGAAACAGAACACAACTGGTGCCGGCTCTGAGAGCCAAGGTGGCGTAGGCTATGCCCTAAAGGTGAGGCGATGCTGTGATTTTTCTACGTGGTTTTTGGTAATCTGTGGAGTTTTAGTATCTTCCAACTTCTACTCGGCCAAGAACATTGTACCTACGAGTTTAGCCACTTCCCATGCCTATAAATAGATGAAAAACACATGGGAAAAGGAGAAAATTCATTGATCATCATAGAAAATCACTCAAATCAAAGGAGGAATTCTTCAATTCAAGGAGGGTTGTGCAAGAAGGTCTTCAAAGGAAGAAGAAGGAGGCTTGTCTATGAGTGCTTTCTTTTACTTTGTTTTCTTTTTCTTGAACAATGATATGTTAATTGTTTTATTGTAATTCAACATTGTTTCAAATATTCATGATTTTTAGAGTTGTTTGAGTGATCTTGTGAAAATTTAAGTGATATTGTGAAAGAAATAGAGAAGAGTTGATGAGAAAAAGAAAGAGGAAAAAAATGCAGGATTTACTTGAAGTGCACAGGAATTGCTGAATAAGGTTATGGTTTGATCGATTTTTGGAATAGGAGAGCAAGAAGATTTGAAAATTATTGATTCATTTTGTTTACCCTTTTCTTGCTAACTCTCAATTTTTCTTTGATTTTTGAATCTCCTATATCCTTCATTTGATAAGGGACATTGCAAGCCATTAGCCTTACATTACAAGCTTAAAAGTCCTACTTGATCTAAGTAGAATCATGATATGTCTCGGATTAGTGGAGAGAGTGTATGAAAAGTAAGTCTATGGAATGCATATTCTTTTTGAACTAAATTATTTCCAATGGTTTGAGGATATTGTGAAGTATTGAGATGGTTCTACTAAGTCATTTATCACTAACACAAGTCTTGCATTGGTTGTAAAAGATGTAGTACCATGTGTTTTATGTTCTTGAATGAAGGAAGCGTTAAAGATATTGTTTTGAAATTGATTGAGTGAGTTAAACCTTGTGTTTTCCTACTTGTTCTTAATACTTTGCTTAAGGACAAGCAAAGAGCTAAATGTGGGGGAATTGATAGGAGCTAAATTAGTCATATTTTTCCTAGTTATTTGAGGCTCTTTTGCGATACATTTTGTTTAATAACTAGTTATATTCCTTCATATTTGATATTTTACCCTTAGAAAGGTATTTTGTTCATTATTTCAGATTTTTGGGATAAAACGAAGCAAAAATATTGCAAAACAGAGGAGAGGTGGCACCGGCTAAGGCCCTAGAACCAACGCCGGCCATGCATTGGTTGCACGAACCTCAAGGCGACAAAAAATTAGCAAAATAGAGGGAAACAGAGTGGAACTGGTGCCGGCTCCAAGAGTCAAGGCGGCATCGGCTGCATTTTGGTCTTCATCATGTGAAATTCAGAGAAAAATCGGCGAACAAGTAGAGAAGAAGAACACAACCGGCGCTGGCTCCGAGAGCTAAGGCGGTGCCAGCTGTGCCTTGAAGATGAGGCGGTGCTGTGATTTTTCTACGTGGTTTTTGGTAATCTGTGGATTTTTAGTATCTTCCAACTTCTACTCGGCCAAGAACATTGTACCTATGAGTTTAGGCACTTCCCAAGCCTATAAATAGATGAAAAACACAAGGAAAAAGGAGAGAATTCATTGATCATCATAGAAAATCACTCAAATCAAATGAGGAATTCTTCAATTCATGGAGAGTTGTGGAAGAAGGTCTTCAAAGGAAGAAGAAGAAGGCTTGTCTATGACTGCTTTCTTTTACTTTATTTTCTTTTTCTTGACAATGATATGTTAATTATTTTATTGTAATTCAATGTTGTTTAGATATTCATGATGTCTAGAGTTGTCTGATATTTTGATGACTGTTATTATTCTTGGTATTCAATTACTTGTGCTTATTATGAGATTAGTTAGTTGTTTCTCTCCATTAACTTACTGGACCAAAGGGGGTTGATGGTAGTTTTTCAATTTATTAATTTCATATTCTGTTGGCTATTGACTTGCTGGACCAAAGGGGGTTGATTCCTTAGAACTGGTAATTGAAGGTTAATTGATGTCTTCCGAGACCAAGGGTTCATCGATTAATTTCATACTTTAAATTTTCCGAGACCAAGGTAATTTAACTAAGGATTGTGTTTAATGCGTTTTTTGGATGAATTAGTTGAGATGGATCAAGTGATTCTAATTCATCTAGAAGATAGTGATTTCATGGATTGACCATCAAAGTGAGTCTACCTTCATCCTTCATGATGCCAAGAGAATAATTAGTTATGATAAAGGTTGGGTACTTTAAGATCATGTTTATCTAAACAATGGTTTGAATTGCATACTTCTCCATCCTTAACATGTATATATTTTTATTTTATTTTATTTTATTTTATTTTATTTTTATTTGTTTTTCACTTTATCGAGTTGGTTAAATAATGAAAGAAAGGTGATTAATGTCTATTTGTTCCTTGAGGATTGACACTCGTTTGAACCCTATATTTTGTTAATGATGAGTACGCTTGCTCATATGTGTGATTTGGGGTTAACGTTTTAATATAAACTTGATTGAGAATGTACTTAATTTTTGTATAATTTTTATACCCAAATCCATACACATAAAATAACTAGTCACATATACCAAACATACAAGTATAATGGTCCTTCTCAAGAACCTCAACTATAGTATATTAAAGCATACATTTCCAACTTTGTTAGACCACCAACTTATATTCAAGTTGTAGAGTACAATTCTATGTTGTAGCAGTAGCAGTCTATCACATAGTACTTTTAGAAACCACTATTATAGGTCCAGTTCTACATATTCAAATTACACTTCTTTTGTGAAATGAGTAGACTATTCATTGGCTAAAGGTAAGCTATTCTCTATTTGGAGTTCATAACACAATAACCTTGCTATGATGAGATTCCCATTCTAATCATCCAGTTAAGAACAATAGTTTATGTGTTAAATATCTCAGGGTCCATACCTTATTGTGAAAGACCTTCAATCACATGAACAATTTACTTAAATATAATGGGTCTTTTCCAATAAAATCGTGCATAAATATAAAAAAAATTTTACCAACAAATTCTAAGAAAAAAACACTTTTATTAATACAAGTAAAAAAATACATAAAAAACCTAGTATAAGAGGGCATACATTCCAACAATCTCCTACTTGCACTCTAAGACTAAGTAAGTCCATAGTTGCCCACCCCTATGGTGTCTAAGTGTCTTTTAAAGACTCTCTCCACCAAAGGCTTGGTGAAAGGATTTGTTAGATTGTTCTTTGAGGTAATCTGTTCTACTACGACTTCCCGTCTCTGCATGAATTTCTTCTTCTATATGTGCTTTCCCTTTTTATGGTTCATTGGTTCTTTAGATTGTAAAACTGCACCATTATTATCGTAATACATCACAACCGATTTGTCCTTGTGTGGCACGACTCCAAGTTTCAAAAGGAATTTTCGGAGCCAAACTACTTTCTTGGATGCCTTTGAAGCTACCACATACTCAGCTTCCCTAGTTGAGTCAGCAATGCAGGATTACTTGATACTCCTCCATAACATGGCTCCTCTAGACAAGGTGAAGTCATATCTACTAGTGAATTTTCTCTTATCTTTATCCGCTTGAAAGTCTGAGTTTGTGGATCTTATAGGAACCAAGTCATCGGCCTTGTAAACCAGCATATAATCTCTCGTACCTTTGAGATACTTAAGAATACGCTTTAAAGCCTGCTAATGAACCTTCCCGGGGTTTGACTGATATCTACTGACTAAGCCTATGACAAAGCAGATATCTGGCCTAGTACACAGCGTGGCATACATGAGACTTCCCACAGCCGAAGCATAGGAAATCCTACTCATCCTATCTTTTTCTTCTTGAGACTTCAGACAATCCTTTAGCAATAAAGCCTTTTGGTTGGGATATACAGATGTTTTCACTAAAATGGCCATCTAAAAATGTCGTCTTGACATTCATTTACCATATCTCGTAGTCATAATGACATGCGATGACAAGGAAGATGCGGATGCACTTAAGCATGGCTACCGAGAAAAAGGTTTCCTTATAGTTGATCCTTTCTTTTTGAGTATACCTTTTCACCACAAGCCTAACTTTGAAGGTTTCCACCTTCCTATTTGCTCCCCTCTCCCTCTTATAAACCAAATTACATCCAATGGGTTTTATCCCTTCAGGTGAAGCTACAAGATCCCAAACTTGATTAAAGTACATAGACTCAATCTCGGCCTTCATTGCCTCCTACCATAGGTCTGCATCGGCATTAGCTATAGCCTCTTCATATCTAGTGGAATCTTATTCTTGATGGTCAGAGACTAGGTCAAAAGTCTCTCCAGTCCATCTTTCTGGAACCCTAGATATACTTCCACTACGACTAGGCTCCAATTGTATAGGCTCCTGAAGCCGTGCCTCTTCTTGTTCTATAATCGGGTTAGGAGAAGCTTATCCAGAAGATAACTTCTCTTCGAGTTCCATCCTTGTGGAACCTTTAGTAGATGTACTTTGTTCATCCTCCAAGTATTTAGTATTAGTACTCATGAGTACTTTCTGCTCCTTAGGATGATAAAAGTAACCACCATTTGTACCTTTTAGATACCCTAAAAAATTGCATAATTCTGATCTTGGTTCTAACTTGTCTTCTTTGATTAGTACATAAGTTGGACAACCTCATATCTGGAAATGAATTAGACTTAGCTTACACTCAGTCCATATCTCATAGGGAGTCCTAGGTACTGACTTGGAAGGCACCAACTTCAGAATATATGCCACTGTTTCTAGGGTATATCCCTAAAAAGATACTAGAAGAGTAGCATGAGATATCATGCTTCGGACCATTTCTATCAATGTCCTATTCCTTCTCTCAGCTACTCAATTCTGTTGGGGTATCCTTGGCGTAGAGAGTTGGGGTATTATCCCATGATATACTATGTAATCTTTGAATTCACTAATGAGGTATTCTCTACCACGATCCGATCGTAAGGTCTTGATTAGCTTACCTGTTTGACTCTCCACTCCAATTTTAAACTCTTTGAACTTATCAAAAGAGTCAGACTTGCATCTAAAAAAAAAAAAAAAAACGTAACCGTACCTTGTACAATCATCTGTGAAAGTGATGAAGTACTTAAACCCCCTTTTTGCTGGTGTAGACAAAGGGCTATACACATCAATGTGAACAAGACTCAATGCTTCTTTTCTTTGGCTCTATCCACCTTTTGGGTAAAGGACCTTTTAGTCATTTTTCCCATAAGACAGGATTTACACTTAGGCCAACTTTCCAATCTCAATGAGTCTAAAGGCCCATCATAGATTAACCTCTGAATCTTGGTTGAGTTAATATAGCTCAACCTTAGATGCCAAAGATATGAGTAATTGACATTAGTCTTGCTCTTCCTATTTAAAGGTTATGATTGAGTATTATTAATTGATTATTAATAGGATGAATAAAGAATAGATTTCCATACATGTGCCCAATACATATAACTTCTTAATTTCTACTGACAGTAATACCAGAATGGAAAAAAAACAAAATATCCTTGATTTATTAGTTTTGCAACTGACACCAAATTCTGTCTAAAACTAGGAACAAATAAAATATTCTTTAAAAGAATTATTCTATTACAATCAAAAGGAAGTTCTAGTTCTCCTGCAACAAGGGCCCAAACTTGTGCTCTATTTCCCACGTATAGTCTATGTTCACCTTTCTAGAGTCTTCTAACCTTCCTAAACCCCTACAAGAAGTTACATATATGATCAGTGGCTCCTAAATCAACTATCCAAGTGGAAGTTGATCCAACCATTGATATAAACTCTAGATAGAGAATATTACCTTTGGGGTTTTTCTTGGCCTGAAGATCTAGACACTCCTTTTTTCAGTGTCCCTTCTTCCTACACTTGAAGTATTTTCCCTTGGGTTTCTTTTTGGGCTGGAACTTGGGCTGATGCACTGCATTTTCCTTTTTCTTCTTGAACTTTCTGGGCTTGGGCCCAGTTCTCGAAGAAGAAGCCATTATCGCTCTAGCTTGTGGCTTCATGACTTTCTCTGCCACTTGGAGCTCCATCATCAACTCAGTTAAACTCATGTTTAACTTATTCATGTTGTAATTCAACTTGAACTGAGTGAATGAGCTCGACAAAGATTCGAGAACAATGTCCACTTCGCTCTCGGGGGTCAATAACAGCCCCCAAGACTTCTGCTTCCTCGAAAGTAACAATTATCTTGAGCATATGCTCTCTGACTGATGCTCCCTCAGTCATCTTGGTGTTTATGAACATTCTAAGAGTCTCCTGCCTTGCGGGCCGGCTCTTATATGCGAATATTATGGTTTGAGATGTGCTAATATTATATGCATTAGCCATATGCTCGTGTTTGGATTGTAGCACATTTGACATAGAGGCTAACATATAGCAATAAGTCATTTCATCAGCCTTCTTCCATGCTTTTTCAACCTCATGCTCCTTAGCTATGGAACCTTCCCCGATTACTGGGCAGGTCTTATATAGGACATATTTATACTCTTCGGCTGGGAGTATTATGTCCAGATTCCTTTTTCAGTCCACATAGTTTGGACCCGTTAGCTTATTCTCACAGAGAATAACGGCCAAAGGACTGAAAGAACCTCCACCAACAATTTTTGAAATTTTAAAAAATAAAAGAAATTCTCAGTATTTGTAAAATAAAAATAATTTTGTGCACTTTATCCTCATATTAAACTTGATAATAGCTAACCCTATTACTATTATCTTTAACATGATTAATTTGGCTTTTAGAAAAACTGACATAGCTTCTTGAGAAGATTAACAGTTTCCTAAGCTGTGTTAACTACCATAAATTAATTTTCCTTCTAGGTAATAATCTAGAGGATAACTCCATCGAGGGGATGGTCATTTCTTCTCATTTTCTATGGATATACCTCGCACTATAACCTCCAACTTGGTTCGGTCGATCATAGTATGTGTCCCGGGTTATCGATTACATCCTTTCATTAGTTCTAGATCCTTGTGGTATCTCCATCCTATATGGGTTCTCTCCCAAGGTGACACGAGGAGACCTATGATCTCTAATGAGGATCGTGATAGAAGCCGTGGGGTCATTAGAACCCCTCTCCCACTTAGTTTTTTTAAATAAGGGTTTTTTTGAAAAAATATTATTTGAAAGATTCCAATTAAGTTCTCCTTTAACTTAAAATAAAATATTTAAATACAAAAAAAATTTCTATGTCAAGGTTTATACCCTTTGCGAAATCTTTCCTCATGGATTAATTTTATTTAAGTTAAAACTTAATAATTTCAGAACTTTTCCATTTAAATAATTCCTAGAGATTTTGATCTCAAGGCTTTATTTGACAAAAATAAATTTTCCTTTGCTAAAAAAAATTGAAATGGCCTTCAATTTTAATACACAAAAAATTCTACATCCATAATATTTTCTATGTCAAGGATAAAAACCTTTAAGAAAATAACCAAGGATTAATTTTTGTTTAAGTTAAAATAACCATTCAATTAAAGAAAAATATTTTTCTTGTCAAATAAAATTTCCCAAAGACTTTAGACTTTGAGAAAAGTGCACACAGGACTTAAAATAATTAGCATGCTAGAAAACTGTAAATATTTTCATACTTTTCTATTTTTTAATCCTAAGTGCCCAAATAAAAGAATTAAACATATTAATTAATTAATTAATGATCTTCTTTAATCCTAATATCCTTTACTATTATTTTTCATGCAAAATATTCAAAGAATATTAACTATTGCAATAAAAATAACTTTGCCTGTTATTGGACCAAAAACCCTAAAAAATATATATTTTTCTCTGGTCCGGTGCACCCGCCATACTGGATCATGGCCCATGGGAAAACCCATGGACCACGATCCCGAGCGGGTGCTTGTGCAGCAGCTTCCGTGCTCAGTTTTTGTGAGGAAGCTTCCTCGCACGCAGTCTTGAGTCAAGGCCATCTCGAGCCCGACTGCGGCTGGCTTGGGCGGCCTCAGCTCTCCTCACAATCGCAGCACCGGTTAGGCTCGGCTCGGTCCATCTTCTCCACGATTTCGATGTAATTTTTCCGTTTTGCAAATTTTCACTGTCTCTTTTGGAATGCTCTTCGATTGTCCAATGCCATTTCTTGTTACATTTTTCACCAAAAACACATAACAACCGCTTATACCCTTTCAAAATAGGCTTACACGAAGCTAAACAAAATTGTAAAGAATAATTTACAGAAACACCTATACCTCAACGGTGAGGTGTTCAACCATTCTACCTATACCAAAACAGTGAAGGATCTCATTAAAATAGGTCTTGCCAGGTTTTATTAACTAGCATGCATCATCCTAAGCCTTTCAAAGCCAATTCTCTTTTACCACTTTGATGTAATGAAAAACAGAGGAGCTCGCATGCACAGGAAATAAAACGGACACAGCGCAACGGAAGGTTAAAAAAATACCTCTACATGTCCTTTTCTGGTTTGGACGAGAAGATAAGATACCAACCACGGGAGAAGCTAACCGCCTTGATGACAATTCCGAAGAGAATCCAGCAATCCGTCGGCTTCTTCTTGGCATGAACATGAAGCTTTTCGCTTCTCAGAATATATCTCCGACTATCTAAGTTGGTGAAACAACCTAGGCAAGGATGGTCCTTCTTGATCCTTTGCTATTAATTAGCAACGACAAGAAGATGGGAAGAAGATGAAATGAAGAAAAGAACGAGAGAATCAGGGAGAGAGTAAACCAGAGAATAGAAGCTCTAGTCTTGTGTTTGGCTTTTGTCGTGTGTATTGCTTTGGCTTTACACAATGACTCCTATTCACATCCCAGATAGCCCAACCCCAGTGTTTTGATATTTAAAACATCCGAAGGTTATCAACAGAAGAGGTTTGGGTTATCCCCAACTCTTTTGTACCGTGAATAATAAAGATCCCTTTAGTCCAGGCTATTGGGCTAAAATAATTTATTATTTTTTCTTGGACCCATTGAGCTAAAAAAAAACCATTAATTATTTATTTCTTTGGCCTATTAAAATAACACAATAAATAATTAATGAGCCCAAATGAACTAAAATAACTATTAAGCCTTTTATTAACAAGTTTAAGCCCAGGTTAATTTTTTTAATTATTTAATCTGGGCTTAGGCCTTGAATAATTAATTAACCAATCAAACTAGATAATCGATTTAATTTCTCTCATTCCTTTTATTTTATTCCAGTCTAAAAATAAATTTGACTTCCTGAATAAAATAAAATCCTTTTTCCATTATGACCATTTCCTCGACCTAATGTAATTAGGACTTGCAGGCTATTCTGAGGACAAAAAAGACACATCGCCTTAGCTACTAAAGTAACTAAAATACTCCTGCTATATATATATAGCTGTATTTTGCATTTAAAATATTTCATAATATCACCATAAGAAAATATTAACCCTAAAGACAATGCTGCATTAGCTATGCCTTCAACATACAGGTGAAATGACTAAAATACCCATCTACATATCGCCATTTATTTAGAGAGGAAAGAATGTACTAACATCTCTCTAAATGACATCTACCATCCTTAGGCTTCTAGTCCAATGATCTACGACTTCTTGGAATATTCCAGCTTTCTAAGGGAGCTACTCTAATGCCAATATCCAAGTCATGTTCCCTAAGGCCCAGGATAATTAGATCATTTAGACAACCACAAGGGGCGATATAGTATAGATACTCTCTTGTACAAATTTGTCTTGAATAACTAGTCACATATACCCAACATATAAGTATAATGAACCTTCTCAAAAACCTCAACTATAGTATATTAAAGCATATATTTCCAACTTTGTCAGACTACCAACTTATACTTAAGCTGTAAAATACAAGTCCATGCTGTAGCAGTAGTAGTCTGGGTTTCTATCACATAGTACTTTTAGAAACTACTATTACAGGTCTAGTTCTACGTATTCAAAATACGCTTGTGTTGTAAAATGAGTAGACTAGTCATTGGCTAAAGGTAAGCCATTCCCTATTTGGAATTCATAACACAATAATTTTGTCATGATGAGATTCCCATTCTCATCATCTGGTTAAGAACAATAGTTTATGTGTTAAGTATCGCATGGTCTATACCTTACTATGAAAGACCTCCATTCATATGAACCATTTGCTTAAACACAATAGGTCTTTTCTAATAAAATAGTGTATAAATATAAAGAAAATTTCACAAACAAATTCTGAGGAAAAACACTTTTATTAATACAAGTAAAAAAATACATCAGAAACCTAGTATAGGAGAGCATACATTCCAATATAGGTGTATTAAATTTAACAATCAAAAAGTTATATTATATCTGTACACATAATTTTATTAATAGATATAATTGTTATTCTTTTTATCATAATGTAAAAGTTATTACTTTTATTTGTTTGACAATATAAATATATAGGCGTCATGTATATGGGTAGGATGTGTTTCCATCGTATTTATGTTTTTCTATATACATGCATATATATAAATTGTAATTACTATAAATTATACAAAATTAAATAAGAATTATCTTTATTAATGCATATAAATTGTCAATATATTCATAAATTTGATTCTTTTATTTTATATTCAAATTGATAAACTTTTAAATTTATATCATATACAACAAATATTATAAAAATAACAAGTTTTCAGTATAAATTGTAGAAATACCTTGTAAAGTTACTATTTTTATCCTATACTTTTAATTACTATATCACATTTTGTCTTTATGTATACATGCATATATATAAATTGTAATTTTTATAGACAATATAAATGTGTGTGTGTGTGTGTGTGTATATATATATATATATATATATATATATATATATATTCAAGTTATATGTTAATGTGTATTGAGACTTAAGGTCATATATTAGTTAATTATTAACGCATTTAGTCACTACTTGAATCCCTATATTTTTTTAACTTAGTTCATTTGGATAATTATATTTAAGTCCCTAAAGTTTTTAAAACAAACCCTTACGACCATAAATTTTTTTAAGCACAACTTATTTTAAATATATTTTGAAAAATAACGAGCCAAGTGTAAAAATAAATAAACAAACTTGTAAAATAATTATTTCAATTATTATTTTTTTTAACTTAGTTCATTTAGATAATTATATCTAAGTCCCAAAATTTTTCAAAAGAAACCCTTAGGACCACAAGTTTTCAAAATATTATTTGATTCATTGTATTTTGTAACTTAGTTCATTTAGATAATTATATCTAATTATATTTAATAAAAGTATAAATTTTTTTTAAGAAACCAAAAGACTAAATAATGCAAATTTGCTATAGAAAAATAAATTTGGTGTTTTTTATATATGAAAATAGAATGAATTAAAAAAAGGACCAAAGAATGTAGAATATTTAGAAACAAATAGAAAAATAAACACCCACTTTAAAATATAATATAATATTTGTATATATATTTTATATAATAATTATTTGATACTTATATAATATAATATATATGTATATATACATAATTTATTAACTTTAACATATATTTATTTTAAAAAAATAGAATCAAACACAGCCGACAGCCTAGTCTCGCTTGTGCCGCTGGGCCCACTATTGACAGCCCAGTTTGATCTCCACCCACAACCGACACCCCCAGTTTGATCTCCACCACCATCGACAGCCTCTGGTCAACAATGATGGGGCTGCTGAAGTAGAATCAAACAGGCAAAAACCTTCAAATTTCTTATATTGCTACATTGCAATTCTAACCCTTTTAAGTATTCTCCGAGTTTCTTTGATCTTTTTGCTATCAACTGATAGGTGCTTCATTCGAACCATTAAAGAATCATTTTTGGACCATGAGAGGATTTCTGTAGATCTGATTTTCAATTCGAATGAAGAGGTTTGTTCTTTCATCTAGGTTTCCATTTAGCTTTTGTTTGTTTTTTCCATGGTTATCTGGTTCCTATTCTTTTGTTTTCTTTGAGGCTTTAGCTGAGATTTACTGACAATTTCCCTGTGTGTACCACTGTTTTAGACTGAAATGTACGCTTCTACACTAGTTTGATATAATTTTGTAGTTCCGTTCAGTAATATAGGCATTTGATTTGAGAATCAAGTCGTTTGGAAGCTTTTTCATGTTTGTGTAAATTTTTTCTATGTGTTACTATAAAAACCATTTTTTTTAAGGTATTGGTTATATAGATTTATTTGAGTACCCTTGTATATTTACCTAATGACTTTATAAACTTGAATAAACTTATCTATTATTGGAGTTTGCTTGTTAATTCAGACAAAGTTTGCTTTCTCTTAATTAATGACCAATCTGGAAATTAGTTATTCTAGTTATGTCATTGTTAGGATAATTTGTTGTTTGTGTTGATTTGACTTGGTGGTAAAATGGCTGGACACAAAAATTTCACTTGTATTCGTGTATAACATTGAACACAAATGACTTTGTTGTTTATTTTATTATTTATGGACTTGTTTGTTTAGGTAAGTGGCTGATTATGTTTGTATTTGACAATGCATACGTGTTCAATCTAGTAAAATGAATATTTTATTTCTTGAATTTTTTTATTTTATTAGAACTTTATGAATTGGTTCAAGTACTATTAAGCTTGAATATATATTGTCTAAATAAGAAATCTATGATAGATAACTGTAGGAAAAAATGAATATTTAAGGTTCAAGATCTATTGAGAACATTTTCAATATTTTTTATTTAGAATATCTATTTCATTATTTGCATTTTTAGCTTGTCCGACACAAGTGCTCTCAGTGAGGCCTGATCGAGTGTGGATGTACAAAAACTCTCTCGTTATCCCTTTTTTACCAGGTGGGATAACAGGAGAGTTTGTGAACGGTATTAGTGAATTTGTCCAATTTGCAATCACAAAATTGGACTTTACTAGTGGAGGGAAAATTAGATGTCCATGTTCAAAGTGTAGGAATCGAAAATTCTTAAGAGTTGATGATGTGAAGCTTCATCTTTGTAAGAAAGGATTTCTTCCAAATTATTATAAATGGTATTCCCATAGGGAGCCATATATCTTCCCCACAGAGTAAAAAACTACCAGTGAGGTTCCTAATGTCTGTGAAATGGCTCCTAAGGCAAGCAATCCATTTAGATATATGCTTTTTGATACAGTTGGATGGGATAGGATATTGGATGAACATATGCAAATAGATGAGTTGCCTAACGTAGGTGTACAAAAGTTTTATGATTTACTAGAAGCAACAGATGAACTATTGTGGCCCAGGTGTGATAATCAATCCCAATTGTCTATGGTTGCTCAACTTTTAACGATCAAGTCAAATTACAACTTACCTGAAGCTTGTTTTGATGCTATAGCACAACTCATCAAAGATGTTACACCTGAAGGAGATAAAATGCAAAAAAAATTTTATGAGACAAAAAAACTTGTCTCAGGTTTGGGGGCTTCCATATGAACAAATTGAATATTGTATCAATGGGTGTATACTTTTTCGAAAAGAGTGTGAGCAGTCTACAAAATGCAAGCTTTGTAATCATCCTAGATGGAAACCAAAAAAAGGGAGTTTGGGTGTGGATAAAAAAGTGCCATATGCAAGAATGTATTATCTGCCATTAACACCAATATTACAACGATTGTATGCATCAAAAGCTACTGCCCAACATATGAGATGGCATGTAGAGTATAAACATCTTCCTGGGACTATTAGTCATTCTTCTGAAGAAGAGGCTTGGAAGTCTTTCAATCATGCACATCCTTTATTCTCTGCCGACTCTCGCAATGTAAGACTTGGACTTTGCACTGATGGCTTCACTCCAATTGGCCAATCTGGTAAATAGTATTCCTATTGGCCTATGATAGTAACTCCCTACAATCTACCACCTGGGATATGTATGGAATCACCGTACATGTTTCTGAGTGTTATAATTCTTGGTCCCAAAAATCCTAAGAAACAGTTAGATGTGTATTTGCAACCTCTAGTGGATAAGTTAATACAGTTATGGGAAGTAGGAGTTCCAACTTATGATATTTCACTAAAGCAAAATTTTCAAATAAGGGCTACTTTAATGTGGACAATAAGTGACTTTCCAACTTATGGCATGTTGTCTGGATGGAGCACAGTTGAAAAAGGTATAAAGAAGCCAAAGGCATGCGACTTTTTGGAAAAAAAAATGCTCAAAAAATCTTGTGTGAGTGGATCAAACTGTTAAAATTCCCCGTTGGTTATGTTTCCAATTTGTCAAGATGTGTGGATAGGAAAGAATGCAAATTATTTGGCCTCAAATCTCATGACTGTCATGTATTCATGCTCTGATTGATTCCCATAGCATTTCGGCATTTGCTCCCAGTAGCTGTTAGCAATGCACTGGTAGAATTAAGCTTATACTTCTTTCGAAACTCCATCTAAGGCACACTTGTTTTCTCCCTGACTACCCTAGGGCCAAGAAAAACTCAACACCTTCTCATTCTCTTCGTATAGAATCATCTTGCTTTCCTGTAGTTATCGAGACCCAGTTTTTGATTCTTTGACTTTTTCTCAAAAGTTTGTTAAAGTTGTTAAGGATTTTTAGGAAAATTCCTCCTCTTTAGTGGATTTGTCAAATGGGTCACCCGCAATGTTCATTTCTTTAGGAGATTCATTGAGGCTATATTTGGGCATGGATTTTTCATTCTTATTCCAATCTAAAATTTCACTTTAATTTAAATATATTATTAGTTTATGTAATTTTCATTTTTTTGATAACTATCATCTACTCATAACCCATCATACTCTCTCTATTTATACCCACCTAACCTCACATTTTTAATAATTTTAACAAAACTCATCTTAAGTCAATCCCTTCCCACTTATACCTTGAATCTTCAATTCAGAAGCAAAAGGTATTAAAACCATTTTTCTGTAATTACTTAGCTCTGCTTCTCTAAATCGACGTGTTTGTTTTGTACACTTGAGAATGTATTATTATTATTATTATTATTATTATTATTATTATTATTATTATTATTATTATTATTATTATTATTATTATTATTATTGTGATTTGTTTCCTTTTGATTTCTGAGCAATTGTAGATTTTCTTGGGCATAAGAATTTGTTCTCTGCCCATAATTCTTTCAAAAGGAGATTTAAAGATGAAAAGTCAACTCAAGAATTGATAGTAGAGAATGAATTTTCACTTAAACATGTATTAATATAAGAATTTGATTATTTTGTCCATCATTTAGCAATGGTAGAGAATTTGTTTCCAAGGAAGGTTATATTCATATTGGGAACTGTTTCGAAAGCTTAGGTTTGGTTTGTATATTTGTACCAATAGAAAGGCTGAATTAAATTCCTCATTCTGGAAAAGCAGTTATTCAGAAAAAAGATTAAGGTTACTTTTATGCTTTTCATTTGTCTAAAATATGCTACATTCTATTTATTCTAATTGCCTGCATTTTTCCCAGGGTTGGGAGTAAGAAATATATCATCCTATTAAATCTTAAGAACTTATACCAGATTTATGTCTTACATGTAAAAATCTGGTTGGTGAATACTTATGTCAGGGTAAAATTTTATCATTTTCTTTAATACTCTTGGAAGATTCAAGCATTTTGAATTTGGGTGCTTGAATGATCAAAGTGTTACTCATATCCAATAGGTTGGGGGAAGGGGGTTACATTGAGTGGTTTGTCAGTTTATCTGCTTCTGTTAGGCATCACTTTTAGTATGTGCAATGAGGAAAATGTGAATGTATTGGTTATAACAATCTTAGTCGAGAATGCTCTTATCCTACTTTCTATTCACTTTTTATATAACCCATAGAACTTCATGTTCCTTGGATGTCCTTTTTAAACTCCTACCACATCAATAGCTTTTGTCTTACATACCACCAGTACTACCAACTCCTTGTCAACCATCATTAACCCTCTAAAACCATGACTATATTTATTTCATAATCTCAAGATTGGGAAGGACTCCGTTAAGACCATTATTTTTTAGTTCATTTAAATTGGCCCAACGATTTCAAATTTTGTTGGTGTTAAAAAAAACTTAATCAATATTGTAAATTTGTTGTTGGCGTGGTTGTGGTCTTCTTGATAAGGTTGTTGATAGTGACTATATGAAAGGACTTGCATGTGGCTGCAATAGCGTTTGACCTATTTTTTGAATGAGGGAGATAGAAATTCTAGCAATTAATCCATTAAGTTTGGGCTCTAGTATTTTAGAAATGTTTTAGATTATTTCTTCATTTCCTGTTTGTAGAACTGGGTGGTTTTACTTGAATTGTAAAATAACTATTCCTTCTACTTTTCTCTTCCAAGTTAATTTGATGAATCTATATTGAATAGTGAGTGGCCAAGTTGAAACTATTTCAAAAAGCTCAACTGAAATGTAGTTCAATAATTGTGATTTGCAACTATCCAAATGTTCTTTAATCAATTCTTAATGTTTATGACATCTCATCACTTACTGATGGATTGCTTCTACTATAAACAAATCTTTACTATGTATTCTTGAGAGTATTTTTTGCTTGATTTCATCCATTTTTTTTTTGCAAATCTTTTACTCTATGTGTTATAGCAAGAATGCACATAGTATTGCATAGGGATATCTTGCTAAGGTTTATGGTCATTTTCTTATCAGAGTAGCTTTTTAGTTTCTTTAATATTTACAGCAACCTACTTAGAGCTGGCCAAACCTAAATAAGATACCAGTAATTTCTTGTGGCATCAAAAAAGTAGATTACTATTTTCATTGAAAAAAAAATGCCTAATTGATGGTATACAATTTTTTCTTTATGAGAAATTCAATACAGTAAAAATGCTATCTAACAACACAATTTGATTGCAAGTCTCCTTCTTCGTATGCAATTATCGTGACCCTAACTAATTTTAGCACATTGTTTTATATATAAGAGCGAGGCATGAAGTAGACAAATCTTAGTTTCTGTCCTATATGCATCTCAGGTTATTGTTAGTGGCACAATGATACTTTTGTCACCCATCTTTCTAACAATTGCTATTCAATTGTTATGTTGCCTGGTTTTGCTAGTTTCCAAGCTGCAGCTAGCACTAGAGATGTAGCTGTAGCTGATACTTGTCTAATTCAGAGTGAGTTGCTGAATAGTGCATGGACTGGATTCTTGGCTAGTTGCATACACACATCATCAAGTCCAAACCACTTTGCTGCCTTGGTGTGAGAGACACAAATATAGGCTCACACACACACACGCGCGCGCACGCGCACACACACACACATGCAGTAATTTATTACAACTACAACTTTATACGTAGTAGAAAATGCAAACTAATAGGGGAAAAATTCATTTATATTTTTCTAGTTATTTAAGGGTTTTTTGTGATACATTTTTTGTAATAACTAGATGCATTCCTTCATATTTGATATTTTTTCCTTGGAAAGGTGTTTTGGACTTTTATTGCAGAAAACGATGAAAAAACCATCAAACTGTCACCGCTAACGGAATTGGCGCTTGCCCCATTCTGGAAGCAGGGGAAATTTTGGTTGAAAAGATAGAGTAGACTGGGCTGATCAGAGCATGGCCAATGTTTTCCGTGACCCACGGAGTTGGCACTGGCTCCACTCTATCCAAAGTCGGCGGACTTTTCCAATCTTGAGCGGATTTGGTAATTTCTAAGAATTTTGGTATTTTTCAATCTCTACTTGGCCTAGAACTCTTAATGGTCCAATTTTAGCCTCTTTGAAGCCTATTTAAGTAAGAAAAACACAAGACAAAAGTATGGATTCAATGATCAAATTAGTAAATCACTCATTGAATGAAATCAAGGGCCATTATTCAAGAGAGTCTTCAAAGGAGAAGAATGAGGCTTGTCTATGAGTTCATTCTTTTACCTTTATTTTTTTCTAAAATAATGATGTAATTAATATTTTTATTGTAATTTGATAATATTTTGAGAATAATGATTTTTATACTAATTTAGCTATTTGATCAATTTCCTATCATTCTTGGTGTTTGATTACTTGTGATCATAAAAGAATTAATGAAGTTTGGTTTGTTTCTAATTAACTTGGGAAACGACATTTAGAGTTAATTTAATTTTATTAATTTCATATTTTTTATTTCTTAACAGACTTGGGAAATAAAGTTAAGTCAACGAACTTATGTAATCAAAGATTAGTTAATTTCGCCTAGATTATAAGGTTATTGACTAATTTCATGTTTATGAGGAATTAAGATTAATGCATCTTTGGTTATATTGGTTTGATTAGGAAATCTGCTAATTTAATCAAGAGATAGTGATTTCATGGAATGGGAAGGAAGTGGAGTCTATATAATTGAATTCATGACTTGGGAAATGATCGCACTTTACTTTATATTCCTTTATGATGCTAAGATGACGATTGGTAAATGATTTATTATCATGTGTTCTAGGATAATTGGCTAAATTGCATATTTCTACATCATTTAGTTGGAAATTTGTTGGTACTTACCAACGATACAGTATTTTTGCAGAATGATATTACCAACTGAATTTTAGTTGGAAAGCTCCCAATTAGCATCTTAGGAATTTCCCAACAATATAGCGTTTTTGTATTATGATATTACCAACTTAATTTTAGTTGGAAAGCTCTCAATTGGCATAATAGTCTTAGGCATTTACCAACTAAGCACCAATTGAATAGTCTTTTAGTAATATATAATATTTACCAACAAATTATGCCAACTAAGGAACTACTGGAAAATAACCAATGAAATTACAAACTAAATAATCAATTGGAAAAATATGCCAACTAAATTACCAACTAAAGAATCAAATAAAAAATTACTAACTATTTTACCAATTAATTAGTAGGTTTGTTCGTAATTTAACAAAATTACTAATAAAAAATACTTAACTCCAAAAAAATATTACCAACTGAAATTTAATGTAACCAACTATGGAATCTGTTGGTACTTACCATCTGACTTGAAAAATTTTTGTTGGTAACAATTTCCAATAAGCATTTTACCAAAGGATCTAATATTGTTGGGAATCCGGCATTACCAACAGAAATTGGATTATTACCAATTGAATTTTTTTTGTTGGTAATTAGCCTTTTTCTAGTAGTATAGGTGTACATTCTTTAGCCTTGGAATTAAGTTCTATATCTCGTTCTACTTTAGTGCTTGTATTTCTTCTTCCATTGCCTTTCTCCAATCTTTCTTTTTGGATTTTTTTTTTCATATGTGTTTGACTCTAATACAGAATCCTCAATCAAAGCAGCATTTGCATATTTTGGATTAGGCCACTATTGCCGAATGTACCAAGTTGTAGCTACAATTCCATTTTTGCATCATTTTCTTAATATTCGTTGGACCTCTACTCTTATTTAATTTGTTGTACCCTGAATTAGCATAGACTCTTCAATTTGCTTGATGATGACTCATTTGAGGTGATTCTCTACCACCCTCTTTAGTTGTTTTAGATGTCAAATAAACTTTTTCTTGTTCTTCTAGCCTTTTTGCTAACTCATCTAAAATTTCTTCTGATTGTGTAGCTTTTTAGCCTAAGATAGCCACCAAGATTATGCTTTGTTAAATGCAACATTTCTATATATGTAGCATCTACCTATGTTAGGATTGCACCAAAGTCATCCCTTCTGTTTATGATAGGTGATAAATGTACCTATATTTTAAGGGTTATTTGTTATGGTTTTATGATCAAATAACTAGTGATTCCCACTGAATTGCTATCTTTTTGTAAAAGTGATTAAATAGAAGAAATATTGAAAATGTGGTGAAAAATACCCAAATTCTGGCCAAATAGTGTTGACTCGACACCGGATGGTCTACATGGGTTGGCCAGGGGTCACCTCTAGAAGAACATAGCAAAACAGAGGAATTTCAGAAGCACAATAGGAAGGACCTGGCGCTGTCTAGTTTTTCTTAACCGGTGCTGATTATTACTATTCATGACAGTGGGATTTCCTTTTAGATCAGAATTTAGCAATTGCAAGTAGGATTTCTTTAGAAATTGAATTAGATGCAAATTAAGACTCCTGTATTGACTTTTTCGCAATCTAAACTCCTATACATACAAGAGAATTACAAAGTGATTTTCAGTTTTTCAATGTAATATCTTTTGAAAACTCTTAGAGAAACACTAAGATTATGGGGGATCAAAGGAGAATTCTTAAAGAAGAAGATGCGGTTGATCAAGAAGGTTTCAAGGAAGAAGAAGAAGAAGATTTACTTGTCTTTGAGTGGTTTCTTTTTCTCTTCTTTGTAATTTATTGACAATTTGAATTTATCATATTTTAATTATATGTGAGGGTTGAGACCTAAGTTTACGTTCTTGAATTAGATTTCTTTTGATCTAGTGATTTCAAATTCTAAGTATTTGATTAGTAAAATTTATTACTTTGTTGAATTGATTGGTTCTTTTCTAATTAACTAGAGAGAGAGAGAGGTAAGCGAGAGGTGCCAACTAATTAATTCAATACTTGTTATCTCTTAATTAACTCAAGAGAAAGGTTAGGTATAAAGACTAGGCAATCAAAAGGAGATTAATTTCACCTAAAGATAGGGTTATTGATTTCTTTCATAAAGACTTTAGTTTTACCTAGAGATAGGGACATTAATTGTTTAATTGAGTTAATCTTAGTGCTTATTAGATTTAATGAGGGAGGTAGAGATACTCTTTGATTAAGCCAAGAATAGAATTTCATAACTCGAGAGAGTGTGGAATTTATCTTGAACTCATTAATATTTGAATTAGGATTTAATAGATTTAAGATATTTTATTTACATGACGTAGATTTGGAGGATTTCTTCATAACACGTCTATTCTCGATATTCTTATTCCTTGATATTCCTTGTGACTTTTCTTGGATGAACTTAATTTATTATCTTGTATATTATGTTAGAAGGTTATTTATTTTGGTTTTGTTTTTGTTTTTGTTTTTGTTTTATTGGCTAAATAATAACGATTTGGGTAAAGTAAGGTGGGAGCTTAAGTTCCTATGGATTCAACACTTTCTATTCCCTATTTTATATGATAGGTATACTTGCCCATATGTTTAGTTTTAGTGGTTAGAATTTTAATTAAAACTTAGTTGATTGTGGCCCATTGTTATTAATTTTTTCAACACTAAAACACACACATTAGTTTAGAATTGTATCCAACAAAGATGTACCAGATCACTTTCTTCTCAAACTTGCTCCTCAAATGATCAGGCACCAACAAGTAGCATGCATACCTGAAGACTCGAAAGTGAGATACAATAGGCTTTCTCTTCCACAATCTCTTCCAAGAGAAGATCATGCCAAGCTTTGCTTGTGATAGGTAATTGGTGATATATTCTGTTGTCTTCATACATTCATCCCAAAACTGTGGTTGAACATTCTTGGCATGAAACATACTTCTACAAGTCTCTGCAAGGTGTTGGTTCTTCTTTTCTACAATCCCATTCTATTGTGGAGTGTTCGGATAGGTCAATTGTCATCAAATCTTATTTTATTTCAAGAACCTTTTAATTTACACAAAATGTGTTTTTTGTGCATACATTTGTATGGAAAGAAGTCTTAATAATTTACACAATTTAACAAAATTTTAAATTCAAAAATACTAAAAGTTACTCACACAATACACATATGGGCAAGTACACCCATCATGTAGCATAGAGTTCTAGTTGGCAAGTATTGTATCTCTCGGATAAGGTGACAAATACTTTTACTAAGCTATTGTTTCTTTGTTTGGTTAATCATTGAAATTGAGAAGGTGATGAATTATCAAGGGGATCAACCGACCCAAGTACACCTAAGAATTCCTTCTAGATTACCAAGCACATACACTACAAGGAATCTGCCAATTTGCCATGAAAAATTTTGTGGCAAATCCGTGGCTAAATTGGAATTTTCCATGGATCTATTACATAAACCATTCCCAAGCAAAACCCTTCTTCATTGAGCACTTTATGGAACTCCTCTTCCATTGCAATTTGCCATGAATTTGCTGGCAATATTTTCAGCTGTAGCACTAGAAAATTCATATTAAATCTGTGGTAAATCTATGGCAAGCTACCACGGATTTGATATGGAATATTTATTCTTATTTGGGTTTTGTGGCAATTCTATGATAATCTCATTTGGGTTCCATGGAAAATTCGTGGCAAATTTCCACTAATTTACCACGGATAATTTATTTTCTAATTGATCCATGGCAAATCCGTGGTAGATTACCACTGATTTGCTGTAGATTAATTATTTTTCAATTTTTTTCCGTGGCAAATCCGTAGTAGATTGCCAAAATCCAAAGATCTTGTGTGTTATAATGTGTTTGTTTGGATATAATATAGATGGATGGTCATAGTTGGATGTGTAGGAGACATGTATAAGGGATCAAAAAAATTACAACTGAGTTTGAACAAGAGGTCAAACAATTCATTACTTATGCTTTGTCAACTACACAGGCATCAGTTATACAATGTCCATGTGTAAAGTGTAAGAACAGAGTGTACCTGTCTCCTAATGAAGTGGAGTTGCACATGTACAGATTTGGCTTTGTTGCTAATTATCGTCGATCGGCAAGTCATTGTGATGGTATTACTTCGGTACAGTTTATGCCTGGTATCAGTAGGACTTCAGTAGAGTCGGGCGATGATAATCGATTTCAAGAAATGGTAATCAATGCAATAGGACATAACTTTTCATCGAAACCTCCATGCTCTGGGAATGTTAAAGAACCACCTAATTCAGAAGTTGAGAGATTTTATGACATAGTGAGAGCTTCGAAATATCCTATATAGGATGCATACAAGAGTCACATAATGTTTTCAATTGTTTCTCAGCTTTTTGAATATTGAATCTAAAAATAATATATCAGAGAAGTGTTTTAATTAGGTGATACAATTGACAAATAAGGTATTACTAAGTAGTAATAAGCTTCCAGATGACTTCTATCAAATAAAGAAGTTAGTATCAGGTCTTAGTTTACCTTTTCAGAACATACTTGTTTGCCTAAATGATTGTATGCTTTCTTAGAAGAATGATATAGATAGGAGGGATTGCAAATTTTGTGGTCATGCCAGATACATGGCGAAGAAGAAAGATTCAACTAACAAACAACAAAAAAAAAGTCCCATTCAAGAAGATGTATTACTTCCCATTAACTCTGAGGATGTAGAGACTATTTGCATCATCTACAATAACAGAACACATGAGATGGCATATTGAGAGTCGACCAGAAGAGGACGTTATGAGCCATCCATGCGATGGTGAAGTTTGGAAACATTTTGACCGTAGTCATCCTAAATTTGCAATTGAAGTTTGAAATGTGCGTCTTAGGTTGTGCATAGATGGATTTTCACTATTTGGAATGTTGCGGAAGCAGTACTTTTGTTGGCTTGTTATTGTTACCCCATATAACTTGCCTCATTTGATATGCATGAAAGATTCAGTAATGTTCCTTGACTGTTGTTCTTCCGGGACCTAAGAATCCGAAACATAAGATTGAAGCCTTTGTTAGATGAATTAAGGATGTTGTGGTTTAGTAGAATCCCAATGTATGATATTTCAAAGAAACAGAACTATCTACTGAGAGCAGCACTTCTTTGGACCATTAACGACTTCTCGACATATGGGATGTTAAGTGGGTGGAGTATAATTGGAAGATTAGTATGTCCATATTGCATGGAGCAGACAAAATCATTTTAGTTGCAAAGTGAATCTAAACAATCTTGGTTCGCTGTCACCGACATTTCTTGTTGTTAGATCATCCAGACAAAAGAGACTCTAGGTCTTTTAGAAAGGATAAATGTCGTGAGACAGCACACCCTATATAATGCGCTTCTAGAGATGCTATGTGGGATAGAGTGTGCTATTTAAAAAAAAAAAAAAACCAAGACAGACTCGAAACTTGGCAGGGATGATAGCAAAAGCATCTATCATAATTGGGCCAAAAGGAGTATATTTTGGGATTTGCCATATTAGAGAACACATTTAATTCACCATAACATAGATATGATGCACAATGAAAAAAATGTATTCGATAATGTCTTTAACACTATCATGAATATAAAGGGAAAAATAAATGAAAATATAAAGACGCGACGTGAAATGGAGGTAAATTGTGATAGACTCGAATTACATATGGCTGGATTGGGTGACGGGAAGGCGTCCATGCTAAAGCTAAATACTCTCTTATACTTGACCAAAAGAAACTTTAGCTTGAGTGGGTTAGAGATTTGCGACTGCCGGATGGATATACTTCGAATTTAAGCAGGTGTGTTGATTTAAAAATGCTCAAAATTTTGGGTATGAAAAGTCATGACTACATGTATTTATGGAAAGATTGCTTCCAATTGCTTTGAAAGAGTTACTTCCGGTGTTAATTTGGAACATTTAACTAAAGTCCGCCTCTATTATTGTGACTTATGTTCTCCTAAACTTTTCATAGCCCATATAAAGGAATTAGAAGATAATATTTCATTATTTATCTGTACGTTGGACAAAATCTTCCCACCTGGTTTCTTGGATGTGATGGAGCACCTAATGGTCCACTTATCGTATGAGGGAAAAGTGAGTGGCCCTATTCAATATAGATGGATGTATCCATTCGAGAGGTATATACTTGTGTATTAATATATATATATATATATATATATATATATATAAACATAATATGATTTGCTTTGATACAAAACAATGTTTTAGATTCTTATATCATTTGAAGATTAGAGTTAAAAATAAAGCAAGAATTGATGGATCAATTTGCAATACTTATTTAGTTGAAGAGGTGTCTACATTTTTTTCCTATTATTCTGAGTTGTATATGTAGACTAGACAACTAATATGGCTCGAAATAATGAAGGTGTTCCCGATACTAACATGCATGATAGTGGCTTGTCTATATGCACCGTTTCTGGGAAGGTTTTGGAAAATATTCAAAATAGATATCTTACTCCGAAAAAATTTAGGGTAGCCACAAACTACATATTCCTAAATTGTAAGAAGGTCTAACCATACATTACGTAAGTATACTCATTGATTACAACATTTTTTATGTTTTATCTTAAAAAATTATATTTATTTATTCGTTTGGTGGTATAGGAAATTTAAGAACGAGTTGCAATCAAATTAGCCAAGTATAACTGACTTTGAAGTTGATAGGAGATTAGAGTCAGAGTTTACTGGATGTTTTAGGACTGATGTGAGTTCAACATTAAATTGAATTTATATATAAATGACATTGATAAAGAAAATGTATTAATAATTTCAATTTTTAATAGGTTTACGATCTACAAAATCAAGTGAATGATCAAAATCTAAAAAGTTTGGCTTTGGGTCCTTCGAGACAAGTGAAATATTTCCATGGCTATTTCATAAATGGTTTTAGGTTCCATACACGTGATCGGTTATTTGGAAAAAAAAAAAAGTCAATAGTGGAGTTTGTGCTAAAGGCGACGGAGATTTTAGCAACAATTATTACCGAGTCATGAAGAAGATTGTTGAACTCTATTTCCTAGGGACTCCTTATTTGAAAGTTGTCCTGTTCAAGTGTGATTGGTTTGATCCAACGCTAAATCGGGGTGTTAAAATTCATCCTCATTACAAACTTGTATGGCATCAACTGCAAGAGGTATTACCCAAAATATGATCTATTTGTCTTAGCTTAACCAACACTACAAGAAAAAACCAAATTAGCGACGGATTTTTGTGACGGCCTAGGCTGTCGCTAATTTGCGATAGAACAGCGACGGAACAGCAACGGAAACAAAAATTTTGAAAATAAATTATTTTTTTTAAAATTTCCATCGCTAATCCGTCGGTAATTGCGATGGATTAGAGACGGAAATAAATCTGTCGCAATTTTGCTACGGATTTACGACGGATTTCTAAAAATAAAAAATAAATTAATTTTCTTAAAATTAAAAAAAATCTGTCGGAAATCCGTAGCAATTTTGCAACGGATTTCTAAAATTAAAAAATAAATTAATTTCCTTAAAATTAAAAAAAAAACCGTTGCAAATTCGTCGCAATTTTGTTACGGATTTGTGACGGAAATAAATCCATAGCAATTTTGAGACGGATTTGCGACGGATTTCTAAAATTAAAAAATAAATTAATTTTCTTAAAATTCCAAAAAAATCCGTCGCTAATCCGTAGCAACATTGATACAGATTAGCGACGGAAATAAATCCGTTCCAATTTTGCTACAGATTTGCGACGGATTTTTAAAATTTAAAAATAAAGTAATTTTCTTAAAATTTAAAAAAAAAATCCGTTGGAAATCCGTAGCAGTTTTGCGACGGATTTGCACTGCTACGGATTTGCGATGGATTTTTAAAATTAAAAAAAAAATTAATTTTCTTAAAATTAAAAAAAAATCCGTCGCAATTTTGCTACGGATTTCTAAAATTAAAAAATAAATTAATTTTCTTAAAATTCAAAAAAAAAAAATCCGTCGCAATTTTGCTACGGATTTTGTGACGGATTTCTAAAATTAAAAGATATATTAATTTTCTTAAAATTCAAAAAAAAAAAAATCCGTCGCTAATCCGTAGCAATTTTGCTACGGACTTGCGACGGAAATAAATCCGTAGCAATTTTGCGACGGATTTTTAAAATTAAAAAATTAATTAATTTTCTTAAAATTCAAAAAAAAATCCGTCGCAAATTCGTAACAATTTTGCTACGGATTTGCAACGGAAATAAATCAGTTGCAATTTTGCTACGGATTTCTAAAATTAAAAAATAAATTAATTTTCTTAAAATTCAAAAAAAAAAATCCGTCGCTAATCCGTAGCAATTTTGCGACGGTATTGCGACAGATTTTTAAAATTTAAAAATAAACTAATTTTCTTAAAATTAAAAAAAATCCGTCGCAATTTTGCTATGGATTTGCGACGGATTTCTAAAATTTAAAAAATAAATTAATTTTCTTAAAATTCAAAAAAAATCCGTCGCTAATCCGTAGCAATTTTGCTACGGATTTGCGACGGAAATAAATCCATAGCAATTTTATGACAAATTTTTAAAATTAAAAAATAAATTAATTTTCTTAAAATTAAAAAAAAATCCGTTGCAAATCCGTCGCAATTTTGCGACGGGTTAGCGACGGAAATAAAGTCGTCGCAATTTTACAACGGATTTCTAAAAATAAAAAATAAATTAATTTGTTACGATTTGAAACGGATTTGCGTTGGATATATATTAATATATTAATATAGCATTTTTATATACATATAAATATGTTAATATATTTTTTAATATAAAAATAAATATACATACATACATATATACATATTTATTTATGTTAGTATGTGTGTCTATATATATATATATACATATATATTTATGCATATATCTATATATATATATGTTATAATACTTTTAAAATATATTAATATATATACATACATATTTATAGATACATATATATTTGCATATATATATAATGTATGTCTACATATATATATATACATACATTATATATATATATATATATATGCAACACAACACACACAAAATGTGTGTGTCTATATATACACACACACACACACACACACACACACACATACATTTGTTATTAAATATACATACATTAATAGCAACAGACGCATATATGTCATATTCTTACATATATACATACATATATATATTTAATATATATACTTAATAATATCATATCTATATTATATATATATATATAAATATTTCAACTTACTAATATCTTTTTGCGTATTCTACTATTTCAAGACACACACACATACTATATCATATGTATATATAAATAATCAAACATTAAATTTTTTTGGGTGAATTTTTTAGATTAGCAACGGATTTGCGACGGCATCTAAAATTATAAAATAAATTTATGATTTTTTAAATTAAAAAAATCTGTCGCAAATCCGTAGCAAAATTGAGACGGATTTGAGACAGAAATAAATCCGTCGCAATTTTGCTACGGATTTGCGACGAATTTCTAAAAATAAAAAATAAATTAATTTTCTTAAAATTTTTAAAAAAAAATCCGTCGTAATTTTGCGACGGATTTGCGACGGAAAATTCTGTCGTCGCAGATTCGTCGCAAAGCCCTAGCAAATCCGTCGCTAATTCAAAAAAAAAATACTATCTAATTAATATATAGCACAATATATCACAAGAACTTCAATAGCTTAGTGGTGGAATGCGTGTTCACCCACATTAAGGACGCGGGTTCGAGCCCCAAGTCCGACATAATCTCACAATATTCTTGGCAGGTTGGGTTGTGGATCGGGTTCTCAGCGGGCCGGGTCGGGCCAATGAACGGGCGGGCTGAGTAGCTAATTAATTAATTTTTTAAATAAAAATTTTTGGCCGTCGCAAATCTGTCGCAAAAATTATTTAATTTTTTAAATAATTTTTTTTTGCTACCGCAAATTAAATTAATTATTTTTTTAAAAATAGTTTTTTTTGCCGTCGCAAATCCGTCGCAAAAATTAATTAATTTTTGAATAATTTTTTTCGCTACCGCAAATTAAATTAATTAATTTTTTAAAAATAATTTTTTTCCGTCGCAAATCCTTTGCAAAATTAATTAATTAATTTTTAAATTTTTTTCCATCGCTAAATTATTTTAATTTTTGTAAATAAAAAGATTTTTTGCCGTCGCAAAATTAATTAATTTTTTAAATAATTTTTTTCGCTACCGTAAATTAAATTAATTAATTTTTAAAAATAATTTTTTCCGTCGCAAATCCGTTGCTAAATTATTTTAATTTTTGTAAATAAATTTTTACCGTCGCAAATTCGTGGCAAAATTAATTAATTTTTTCAAATTTTAAAAATTTTTTGATTAATTTTTTTAAATAAAAGTTTTTGACCGTCGCAAATCCGTCGCTATTTGCGACGGATTTTCTTTCCGTCACAAATAGCGACCCCCTTTTTAGCGATCCGTCGCTAAACGTGATTTGCGACGGATTTCTAAAATTAAAAAATAAATTTATTTTCTTAAAATTAAAAAAAATCCGTTGCAAATCCGCTCACAATTTTGCGTATCGATTTGCGACGGTTTTCTAAAATTAAAAAATAAATTTATTTTCTTAAAATTTAAAAAAAAATCCATCGTAATTTTGCGATGGATTTGCTGTACAATTTCTAAAATTAAAAATAAATTAATTTTTTTAAATTTTAAAAAAATCCGTCGTAATTTGAGACGAATTTGCGATGGGTTTTTAAAATTAAAAATAAATTTATTTTCATAAAATAAAAAAGCTGTCGCAAATTCTAAAATAAAAAATAAAATTTTTTTCTTAAAATTAAAAAAAAATCCATTGCAAATCCGTTGCAATTTGCAATGGATTTGTGACGAAAAATTCGTAAACTCACGCAGTATCCAGTACGCAAAGCCCTAGCAAATCCGTCGCTAATTTACAAAAAAAAATTACTATATAATTAATATATAGCATAATATATCACAAGAACTTCAATAGCTTAGTGGTGGAATGCGTGTTCCCCCACAATAAGGACGCGGAGTTCGAGCCCCAAGTCCGAGCATAATCTCATAATATTCTTAGGGAGGTCAGGTTGTGGATCGAGTTCTCGGTCGGGCTCAGGATCGGACCGATGAACGAGGTAGACCTAATAGCTAATTAATTAATTTTTTTAATAAAAATTTTTGGCCGAAATCATAAATCCGTCGAAAAAAGTAATTAATTTTAAATTTTTTCACTACTTCGTAAATTAAATTAATTTATTTTTTAAAAATAAATTTTTCCGTCTCAAATCGTATAAAATTAATTAATTTTTTAAATAATTTTTTTCGCTTACCGTAAATTAAATTAATTAATTTTTTAAAAATAATTTTTTTTCGTACGCATAAATCGTCGCTAAATTATTTTAATTTTTGTAAATAAATAAATTTTTGACCGTCATAAATCATTGTAAAATTAATTATTTTTTTCAAAATTTAAAAAATTTTTTGATTAATTTTTTTAAAATAAAAGTTTTTGACCGTCGCAGAATCCGCTCATTATTTGTGACGGATTTTCTTTCCGTTGCAAATAGCGAAGCCTTCTTTTATGCGACTGATGTAATCCGTCGCTAACGTGAGTTGACGACATTTGGCCGTCGCTAATTTGGTTTTTTCTTGTAGTGAAACAGGATCTCTTAGGAAAAGGGACCTTGAAAAATGGAAGGAAGAAACAAAGTTGTCTAGTGGACAGAGGTTTTAATGTTGAAGGACTGGCTTTAATTGGCAATGAAAGATTTAACCATTAGGCAAAGGATTGATTAAAATAACTCGTCAACTTTAATTTGGGGTGGCTACGAACTGAAATTGTAGTCGATAGTTATAAACTGTTAATCATAGTTAGCTATTAAAGCCGTCAATCAAAATCGTAGTTAAGCTATCTCGGGTTGCGATTGAAGGATTTTTCCAATCGCCATAAAACTAATGGTATTATTATTATTATTTAAAATTTTATGTAGCCACATGTTAGTGTGTGTGACATTAATTCGTGGCACATGAAAAATAAAAATAAAAAAATAAAAAAGGGCTTACATCAATGGTCCATTATAATGGGTCATTGCATATGACAATTGCATGCAACAACCATATAAATTGATTTGTTGCAATGACAATCGACGTAATGGCTAGCTTCACTATTTTTTTATCCATATTCTCCCTCTCTCTATAAATGTCTCTTGATCCATTCCTCATTTTTTTTAACACTTCTCTCAATTCTCTACTATTTCATAACTCTTTCAATTCTCTCAATTCTCAATTTATAATATATAGTTATTATATTTAATTTTCTATTTTTTAAAAAAAGTCTTATCCATGTAGCTCTAGGGGTAAGGAAAAATAAAGTGTTGTCTATGATCCAAAATTCCAATTGGAGACATTTACTATTCCATTTTGTTATCAATCGACCTCTGTTTTTATCTAAATTTTTTCTCGCGACATTTTCTCCTCCAACAAACTGACTAACTAGTGTAAGTTAGTAATAGAAGAAGTTGAAACTCAACAACAATATCCTTACGTTAATACTCAATAAAGTGTTCAATGTCCAAGTGAATTACAAATCGAATACCTTGAAATTGAGACAACAACAAAGAAAGCAAGAAAAGGGAAATCACTACAGGAGAAATGGGTTTTAGTGGCAAAGAAATATTAGTGACAACAAAATTATTGTCAATAAATAGATAGAATTAGTGCCAACGTTTTGAATTGCAGATGAGGTCAAACTTTTAGTGACAGAAAAAGGTTGTCACTAAATGATAACTTTTAGTGACAAGAGAAAATGTTGTCATGCATGTTTTTGTCACTAAAGGCTTTCTGCCAGCCTCATTTGAAAGCGGAAAATATCTTTAGTGACACTCCAAAATTGTTATCACTAAAAGAAATTTTGTCACTAAACAGTGCACATATAGTGACAACAATTTTTCTTGTCACTAGATAGTGTACTTATAGTGACACTGCTAGAAAAACAGGTTGTTGTGACACATTTATTATGACATTTTGTTTAACATGTCATTAAAAATTAAGTTTTGTGACTATTTTTATTTCAATGTCACAATAGACATAATCAAAACCATACTTGATTTTCAATATAAAATTTAGTATATTTTTATAATTATATTGTGACACTTTGAGAATTGTCAAGACACATACACACACATATATATATATATATATATATTTATACTAAATAATCTTTAGTGACATGATCAAAATGTTATAATAGATGTTTTATAGGAAAAAATAAAAATAAAAGAACCGACCCAAAAAAAAAAAATTCGTGGGAGCTTGAAAAAAGTCCAGGAGAAGGGGAAAATGTGGGATTAGATTGAAATTATTAGGTGTGTGCGTGTAATATGCACCGAATCCTTAATAGTTGTACGACATGCATATATTATTGTACACTTCTAGAAGAATACATGTTCTTAAACATTTTGTATACTAATCAAACTTATGCTTCGCGTGCACTGCGTGCACCCAATCATTCCACCAACTTCACAAAACATTAGATTCTTCAATCTTCCCTTCCTCAAACCGGCTAGTCTTCGTCTCGAAAATCCCTTTCACCTTTCTACCTCTTTTCCTCTAATCCCTTATATCTCAGCCCAAAATCATCCCTCATATACCATCTTCT